>CM046893.1:16373596-16460981 GCA_025688845.1 Cucumis hystrix
ATGTGCATCCTTCGGGAGCACTAGACTGATATGTGCATCCTTCGGGATCACTAGACTGTGACTGTGCAGGGTACACCATAGGATACTAATAATTTATTTTTCCCCGAACGGGACCAGTAGTGGGTCCCTTACTGAGTATATTAATACTCACCCCTTTTTTTTATGTTTAACTTTTCAGGCAAAGGTAATACAAGGGGCAGACCGACGAGGGACAAGAAGGACTCGTGAATGGCCATAGAAGATTGTCCTTTAAACTGCTTCCGCTGACGATTTTTTTTATATAAACGTTTTGTTGAACTGAATTTACAAATAGTTAAAGTTTTGTAACCAGTACCTTAGAAGTTCATATTTTGAAATAGGGCCCGATTAAATGTTTTCCTTCGATTTCATATGGTTTCAATTAAAAGTTACTATGTTTTTCGTCAACAAACGGTTTTGTGTCAAATTGACGACTTAGACGGTCAGTCCGAAAAGTCTGGGTCGTCACAACATGAACTTAACAAAGAAGGTAAGTATAGGTTTATACAGAATATGTACAATATAAGGTATACAGTATAAATAATAACACAAAAGTGGTAAGAAGAGAAAGTGGATTGCTATTACAAATTAGATAATCACAAATGCTAATCTTTTCTTCACCTTGGTTGCATAGTAGTAAATGAAGTTTTGAAATGGTTGTTACTATATTGAATTGTAAGTTGTAAATAATTATTCACACCAATATTATAGTTGGTTCTTCAAGCATGGAGTGAATTATAATAACTCACTCTACTAATTTTTAGTTGGTAACCAAGTAGCCTGTCAATAAGAAATTTTATTCTTTATTTTTTTTTACCTGTAGAAGAATTATGAAGTCTCTTATAATAACTAAAATGGCACTTAAATTTTTTTTTTTTATTATTATTAAACGTAGTTTGTAACGACCCAACTTCTTATACTAAGTTGAGGTCGTTACTTTAAAATAAATAATAATTTTACATTTAAAAGAAAAGAGAAAAACTAATTCTTTATTAAATAATTTCAAACAAACGTCATAAATCATGATTTGGAAAATCAAGAAAAATAATAAGGAAACAATATGAAATGATTAACGAGTTCAAATAAAATACTCAAATTAGTAAAAATAATGAAAATGTGTAATGAAAGGCGGAAGCAAAACTGAGTCCGCATATGGCATGTGACAAGCCCTTCCTGTCGCTTGCCAGCTTTCCATTACCTCTACTTTTGCCTGAAATATTAAACATAGAAAAAAAGTACGTATAAATATACACCCAGTAAGGGACCCACAACTAGTTCTGCTAGGAGTTCTGTTAACTTTCCATTAGGATTTCATTAGGAGGTTCCAAAAACTATCATGTGCCCGATAGAACACACGGAATCCGCAATCTAATGATTACGTAGGAAGAATTTCATCAGTCAGTGAATTTAAAGGAACACACATGATATCGGATTGTAAGTGATCCCGTTGGACCACTCATAAACATGGTATGACAGACTAGTGGTCTCGTCAAACGCACACAACCATAAATATATGAAAGGTGGTGATCATGAGGGACACGGTACATGTAGAAACAAATCTTAATGACCAAAGTCAACAGAGACACCACAGTCTAAGGCATGTAGCAAACATCATAACATGGCATGGAATATCAGTTAAAAGGTCAATAATCGTGTAATTAATATATCATGCATAATCATCATATATCAACCATCAACTACAACATTATGCATTTTTGTTACCTTAATGCATAATAATAAATATATGCATTCCTTAAATGCATGTTCGAGGTCCAGTAGAAGAATCTCTTACCTAAGAAATTAGCTTGAAATTAGCTCCCTAGTTGATAGTCAACATTTTTTTAATTAAACGGTTCCTAAATAGTAAGGGAGATTTCAGTATCTTTAATTAATAGAATTGACAATTGTCTACTATAAAAAAATTCTTCCAAATTACTTACCAAAAAATTGGGGTTGATGTCAATTCAACCTTGATGGAAAAATTCGATAGATTAATTCTTCTCAACAATCACCAACAATATTCAAAGAAAAATAATCCAAAATTAATTTACTTAGGACCAAAAATTAATATTTGATGAGTTTACCTAAAACCCAACAAAAACTCACAAAAAAAAAAAAAAAAACCAGGCTCAAATGGTTTAAAAGAGGAGTAGAAACTATTGGACGACTCAACTAGAAGAGAGGGAGTCGACTCGAATTGGGGAAAAGGAGAAGAATCGGTTATGGGTGGCCAATTTGGTGAGGGACACGCGACTAGGATCGACTTAGAGTGAGAACATAGGCTTGTTGGAAAGACGAAGAGGTGACTGGTTGACGAAGCTCGAATGCTCAACCGGGTTAAACATGACCAAAGATGACTTGGCTAGGGGGCTTCGATGGACGAAGAATGGGACATGACGATGTGCAGCTGTGCTTTGAGTTCGACAAACGATGGAGGAGGTCGCGACGACTAGGGTTTGGTGAGGAAGAAGAAGATCGATGCTATCAGGACAGTCGTTAGAGGCAAAGTGTTTCACCGAAGATGGTGATTCGCGATGGCGGCTAGGGTTTGATGAGGAAGAAGAAGAATGGAGAATGAGAGGCATGTGGTTCGAGGTTCTTAAAATAAAATAATAAATATTGTTGTTATTATTTTATTTCATTTTCCTTTTCCCATCGTGGCTTTCCTAATTAATTCTCCCATCAAATCTAACTTTTCTCTTTTTCCAAAATAATTATCCTTTTCTTAAATAATTATGTTTTTACTGATATAATTATTATTAACTCTCATAAATTAATGAATTAAGTAATTAATTAATTATATATATAACCACAATTCCTTAAATTCACCCTTTTAATTAAAATGAATAACATAACTTAATTCAATTCTCAGTAACAACAAAATTCCAAATCCTCTAATTAATTAAATATTCAACTAACAAATATTTGATTAATTCTAATTTCACGAAAACAAACAATTCTCATTCAATTAACTAAAATTTACACCCAATAATTCCAACATAAATACAAATTAAGATAATTAAATAAAAAATTATCTTAATTTTTGGTGCGTTACATATTCAAACACAACATAAACCTGCTTGAATTTCATTCATTAAATAAAACTCAAATTGTGTCCCTTCAAAATATTTTTTAATAAAAAAACAAAAGCAAAATTATAGTAAATAGTAAAACTTCTTAAATACTTACAATGATATAACTTGAAAATTTGCTAGATTTATAAATATTTTAATCCATTTTGCTATATTTGAAAGTGTTCAAGAAAAAAAATTAATTTTTTAAAGTCATGAGATGTCCAAATAATAATGTAATTGCATCTTTTATATTAATACAAGTATTTTTTATATATATATATGAAATGACTAATGGGTAAATTCTAATATTTGGTTAAAGTGAAGTTTTGGTCGACGAAACTGATATGATCTTTATGAGGTTGGAGGTGTGATAATCATTGTACTTGTACTAAAAAAATTCTAATACATTTTAAAAAGAGAAGTTTCAAAAAATTAAGGGATCTTTTAAAAAATAGAACAAAGTGACAATATTTACATCATATAGAACAATTTCGAAAACGAAAAAAAACACATGGACCTACAATAGAAAATTCCAAAAATGCCCCGAATTAATTGGCATCCAACGCTTAATATATTTGGGAAACCATCGTTTAGGATTTGGAAAACCATCGTTTAGGATTTGGAAAACCATCGTTTAGGATTTGATCGTTTAGATTTGGCTTTCCAAATCTAAATGATCAAATATAAATCAAAATGTTTTTAAAATTTTTTTTTGTACACGATCGTTTAAATTTAAATTGATCATTTAAATTTGGGTTGCCAAATCTAAAAGACTCTTTAGTAGACGATCATTTAAATTTGGCTATTTTTTTACACGATCGCTTAGATTTGATAGTTTAAACTTGGGCGCCAAATCTAAACGATTTTTTTTTTAAGATTCTTTGGTAGATGATCATTTAGATTTGGCTCTTTTTGTAAACGATCGTTTAGATTTTATCGTTTAAATTTGAGAAACCAAATTTAAACGATTTTTTAAAAATATTCTTTGCTGTTTAAATTTGGTTATATACAATCGTTTAGATTTGGCAATCCAATATCCCAACGATTTTTTTCACGATCTCTTATATTTGTAACACGATCTAAACAACCAAATATCAATTTGAAAAAAATTTGAATTTGGTACACGATCTTGAACTAAATAACCATTAAAAAATGAAAGAAAAATTGTAGAAGAAGAGAAAAAGACAATGGAAAGAAGTAAAAAATAGCAAAAGAGGAGAAGAAAAACGATAAAAAGAAAGAATACCGTCAAAGATCATAAAGAAGAGAGAATAGAGAGTGATGCAAAAAAATCGGAAAGAAGAGGAAGAATAAGAATTGAGAAAAATCGTTATAAACCATTAAGGGCAAATATGAAATTCAGAAAAAATAATTAGCCTTAATGGGCTTTTCTTAAATTGTTTTATGGACTGTAATTATTTTGCCGTTTTGTTCAATTTATGAAAATTAACCAAAAATTAATAGAAGGATATTAAAAAGTAGGAGCATTTTCAAACATAGCAAATTGAATTAAAATATTTATAAAAACATAGTAAAATTTCAGTTTTTATCAATAATAGACACTGATTTAAGTTATCTATTGGTGTCTATCATTGAGAATACAAAATTTTTCTATATTTTGTAAATATTTTCAACATTATTGTCATTTACAATATTTTCCATAAAAATAACTTTAGAGAAAAAAGAACTAATTATCGTTTTTTTAATTATCATATTTGTTTAAGGAAAAATTATAGCAAATAGCACAATTTAGGATATAAACTAAAATTATAATAGAAGGATAATTAAATTATTGCAAAAATAACAAATGTTGTAATTTATTTTTAAAATGCAAAGGCTGCTCTTCCGTGATTTTCAATGATAGAAGCTATCACTAATTGTCATTATCAATGATAGCAATTGATAGCACATTTCACAAATTAAAAGTTATCACTGATAGTAACTTAGGGTCTGTTTGGAAGTGATAATCAGCGTAGTGATTTTAGAAGAATAGATTTATATACCATTAATTTTGTAAAAATGATTTTTTAACCATCAAATTTAAGTTTGGTTCCAAACTTTAAAAATGATTTTCAAATTCTTAAAAGTAATTTTGAATTACTATTTTACCAAAAGTTGTTTTAAAATGATCAAATTTTATTTTATTTTTGAAAATTATTTAACCAATCAGTTATAATAAATATATTTTTTCTATTAATTTACTTTTACGTTTGTTTTTTTAAAAAATGTTTTTATTAAAAAGTCCACCAAGAGTTGCTGAAAAACTATAGTAGGAAACAATTGTCGGTGGCGGTCACTGAAAAATGATAATTAGAGATTGTTAGCAGTAGTTGTTGAAGTTGGTCAATGATGATCACCAAAACAAGTTCATCGATAGTTGGATAAAAACATTTGTTGGAAATATGGTTACTCAAAGTTCTAATAAATATCTAATTTTATTAATTTATTTTTAATAAATATCTAATTTATTGGAAGTTGTTCAACGTTATTTGTTGAAATTAGATTGTCAAAAATTGATTGATTGGTGATGTTGGAAAACGTTGATCTGAGGTTGGTGGCAGTGGTTGCATGAAGTTGTTCGAGAACTGTCATAAAAAATAGTTGTTGAAAATTGATTGCCAATGATTCCAAAAAGTGGTCATGAGCAGTCATTCAGAAACAGTCGACATAGTTGTGATCAGAGGTTGACTGGTGACTATTGTAAGAAAAAAAAAACTATCATGAAAAATTTGTCAACAACGATCATTGAAAAATGGTTGTTGGAATTTTTTTGGTGATGATTGTCGGAAAGCAATCATCGAAAGTTTACTGACAGAAGTTATAGAAAAATTAACCAAAGTTGATCGACGGTAGTTGTCCAAATTTTTTAATAAATATCTAATTTTATTATTTTTTATTAACTTTTAAAAATGTTGGAGGTGATTTCCTTACAATCATTAAAGAAGAATCACTTAATTAATAATACTTCAAAACTCGATTTAAAAGTTATTTTTTATTTTTTAATAATCAATTTTATTTTATTGCCAAACATGATTATTTTAGATAAAAAGTGATTTTGACAATAGCAAAAATGATTTTAGCCACGTTAAAATCACTCCTAAACACATCCTTATAGTAGCTAACAATTACTATCACTAATAGCTATTTAATCAATTAGAGCTATCAATTTGAGAAAACCGAAAAAAAACACTCGCAATCGTGGTAAATAAAAAGTTATCACTGATAGTAGCTATAAATGATAATAATGATAGCAGCTATAGGTGGTAGCAACTGATAGCAACTATTAATAATAGCTTTCAAGGTGAGAAAATTAAAAGAAGTGTGCAAAATAGTGGTTGGATGTGAATTTTTTAAGTCTTTTGCTAGTCTTTTTGGTATTTATGTAATTATTTTATCGTCGTATTATATATTATATTATTTTTTTACTTAAATGCATGACCTTTTGTTTAAGCCTGTGAAAGTGTTTTTCAATTAGTTTTATTTTTGTGGCAAGTCTTGAACTTGATCAATTTCTTATATTTCAACATTCAAAATTAAAAAAGTATTTGTGATGTATTAAATAGATTGATTAGTACCTTAATTTAATAAATCAAATAAGCAAAGAAGAAGAAGAAAGCAGGTGCATCACATGCATTTTAAAGTACTATTGTACTACTAGGCTACTACAACTGGTCAATGACCAAAGCAAATACTTTTAAGTGCCCCAAAAAATATAGTTTACCACATCAATTATTTGCCAATTCAAACAAAAGTGAAATATCAAGCCTACGTAAATATTAGGATAAATTATAAAAACAACCTTGCAATTATACCTTCAAGCTTTCCATCGGTAAAAGGTTCAACCTTCAAATTTATACTAGTGTTAAACTTGATTATTAAATTTACATAATGGTAGAAATTGTAACAATTACATAAATTTAAGGATCTAATTTCCACCACTATTATAAATTTGAAAGTCTAGTTTTAATACAGGTACACACAAGTGACCAATTTTTATATTTAAAATTGGAACGTTTGCAAAAATAACAAAAATTTTATGATAATAGAGCTCATGTCATTATATTTTCTAAATTGCAAAAGTAACAAATTTAAAAGCGGATAGTCCTTTAATAGATCTCTAATAGCCATTTGATATACCTAATTACTTGTCATATTAATCATATTTGCAATACGAAAAAAAAGGTGTTATGGACTACTTTTTTTTTTTAAGAATTTGTTTTCGATGGACGTTTCTTTTTTTGTTTCTTTTCCAATCTGCAACTAAATAATTTAAAAAAATTACCTGTGTGATAAATTTTTGCATTCAAGTTTCCAATCAAAGTATTAAATACTAACAAAAGAATGTGCCGGCGGAAAAAGACACTTTCTTTTTTAAAAAAGAAATAATTAAAAATAATTGCACAAAAATTGCTAAGGATTACTATTTTGTTGGTGAGAGTAAAAAAAGAAAAAGCATACATTTTCGAGTAATTTGGTTGTAGTTGAACTTTTCAAATTGAAGGACAAATTAAATTTGGGAATTTTCAACAACCCAAGTTGTATTTCATCGTTAATATTATGATTATCATCATGCAATGATGCAACTATATATATAAATCCTTATATAGTTTGTCTAACGCAAGTTGGGAAAGAAAGTGTTTTCTAAGTATTTTTTAAAAAATTTAAAGTGTACTTATGTAGCCTCATTATTGAATGATTTTAGATGATCGAAAGTGATTTAAAGAAAACAATATCAACACAAGTTAGAATACTTTCAATCCTTTTTTGGAAGAAACACTTGAGAGAGATGAACTATGTAAGCTTGTCTAACCAAAAATTCCAAAAAACAATTCTTTAAATTTAGTGCAACTAAAGAAGATTTTCATTGAAACTAATCTTAAAAGGATGTTTGATAGCATAACAATTTTATTGATCCTGTTCAAAATTAAAGGTTTTTTTTTTTACATAATTTAAAACAGCATTATTGGGGGAATTGGTATAGAATTTATAGGCACTAATCACTTAAAAACTTTTCTGACCGTTGTGACTATAAAGCAAACAAAATGGAATTATTGAACCCAAATGAGGATAATGATCATATGATAAATGTTATAGTAATGTAAATGTGGGCTAATATTAATGCAGATGACAAATATTAATTGTTGAAGCATTGCACCATAATCCATGCAACATTATATGCTCACATTATAACTTCACTCATTATTGTATATCTCAATAATGTAATATTCAGATTAAAGAGAGTGTTCTTGGAAATTCAATTCAAATCCTTACATATAATCAAATTTAACTTAAAATGTTTGAGTTTCTATTTTCTTT
Organism: Cucumis hystrix; assembly: GCA_025688845.1. Classification (NCBI taxonomy): domain Eukaryota; kingdom Viridiplantae; phylum Streptophyta; class Magnoliopsida; order Cucurbitales; family Cucurbitaceae; genus Cucumis; species Cucumis hystrix. Next base: position 16,382,005 of record CM046893.1, read on the forward strand.
TTTCCTTCTAAATTTAAAGGTAGAAAATTTGTAATTAGTATTTTTTGGTTTAGTACAACAATAGGAATAGTCGTATTGAAATTGACCAACATGAATAATGCGTGTTTGATTATGAATGGTGCTATATTGGTATAGGAAAGTTCTATTGGTTCTTTTTTATTAACCCCAAGGTCGACTATATATTGGAATCTTCTTGGTCTTCTTATAATGTTTGTATTTTAGATAAATAAATTTGAGTTATTATAAAGAGTAGTTTACATAAATGTAACAAAAATTCAAAATAGTTACGATCCATATAACAAAATAAGAAAAGCCCATGACGCACGATCACTTTTTCATAAATTCCATATATGTCATTGCGATTTATATCTTCTTTGCGATTTATTGATCTCGGACCATCTCAGTGCAATTAAGGCCCAAGATCAAATAACTAAACACATAAGTCTTTCATCTCGAGGCATTTCGAGGCAAAGTATGCCCGAGATCGAATAAATAAAGGTAGAAGTCTTTGATCTATAATTCAAAGTCTATGGTGTGTAGATTGAAGAAATCCTTTTATAGTCTCAAGTAAGCCTCTCGTCAATGATATCACAAATTCCATGAAGTAATCACCTTATTTGGTTTTGAGGTGAATATAGTGGAAGATTGTGTATATCACAAGTTCAGTGGAAGTGAAGTCTTCTTTCAATAGAAATGGCAGCATCTATATTTCTAATGTTATATGTTGATGACATACTCATCGCATGTGGTGATGCTTCTTTTGTATTAGGAATTGAAATATCGTGGGATCATTATACGCTCTCAAAGTATTTTAAGATTTTCACAAAAGAACTATATTGAAAAGATTTTGAGTAGATTTGACATGAAAGATTATGCACCAGAAGACACCTCTGCCTCTAAAGATGATAAATTTCCTTTAAGTTAATGTCTCGATCCACAATCAAGATTAAGAAGATGCAGAAGATTCTTTATGCATAAGTTATTGAAAGTCTAATGTACACTCAACTATGTACGCTTTCAGATATTGCATTTGTTAGAAGTTGTGTGAGTCCGCGAATTTTGTTTTGTTCAGCTTTGACTTTTTTGGTTGACATAGCAAAAAGGGCTTGTTTAAAGAAATTCGTTTGAAGAATATTCTGTTGGGACAACGATTTTATTTGGTTCCCTTATGAAAAATATTCTTTCCTTTTTAGTAAAGATTTGTAGTTGGGTCTTTTTCTCGCTGATTGGAACATCTTTGCGGCATTTGATTTTGATTGAGAAATATTGAGAGAAAGCAGAGGAGTCTGAGTAAGAAGCAAGAGAACGAAGAACAGCTTCGTGATTAAAACAGTTATATACTTAGAACCAGAAGCGTGTAAGTTCCCTCTTGATGTCGTGTGTTTTGTTGCTACTCTTGTATCTGACATCGTCTAATGTTGAGCCTTTAATAACTGAAGTTCAAGCTTCTTTAGTATGATGAATTAAAGAAGTTTTAGGTACATATTGATGAAGGACATGATTTAGGGGGAGTTCCTCCAATTTATTACCTTGATCTATTGATTTATGAGAAAAAGGATTAAGGGGGAGATTTTGATTACAAAATCTATCTTTGAAATAGTTGTGATAAAGTTGTTGGCTGTAATACTATATCACTGTTAGTACTGAGTGAAGAATTAAGTGTGACTCTCTGTACTAAGAATCATAATAGTTCGATTACGATTTATAACTGTCAAAGAAATAAAATCTCTGATCTCATGTCAAGGACCTCCCAGACGTAGATGTTGTGTGTCATCAAACTGGGTTAACAATGTTGTGTGTCCCTACTGTTTTTACTTATTGTTCTGATTGATGTCTTCTTTGCTATTAACTGTGGGTTCTCAAAGATTTACTAATGTTGTTTCTTTTGTTGTTTTATCAGCGTTCATAGTTGAAGTGTCAGATAGATATTTGAGCAACTCGATGATGGATCATCAAAAAGAAGTCAAACAGATTATAAGGTACAAACAAAGAACAAAGTAATATATGCTCATGATGGACGAATAGTACAACATGATTTGATTTACTGTACAAGGTGCATTCTATCGTAACTTAATTTGTAGATTTATCATTGGTGTTCTAAGTATAGAACTTTAGTTAGGCGATACGGCATGACTATGCGTTAAAAGTTGCTAACTACGCCTACACGTTGCTACTTCTAATGATAGCCTATGTTGAGTACAAGTTTTTCTTTTGCTTGTCCAAGTGTAAGAAAAGTGAGAGGTTTCCTCGGTAAGTCAGGGTCGAACACAGAAAATTTCTTTATTAAACATAGTTATAACGCCTAATTCAATTTCATGCAGTTTGTTTCTATACAGTATTTTATATTCACAATTCCGTGTTGTTACACTAAGTGCCTCAATTGAAGGGGGAGTGGAATGAAAGAATATGAAATGTGAACTAACTTGCTAAAAGAATAATGTAGGAAAGTCTACTCATTATACGCGTTTGGTGTTATAAGTTACGTCTTTGATATGATATAGGTAGGTTAGCCATCTTCTAATTAAGACGAGCAACCTCTCGGTGCCTGAATCCACACCTGTTGCCTTTTGGGATACAAATGATGAGAATGCATTAAACGATGTATATCTAGGTTTCTTTACTTGTAAGTACCACGTTTCCTCTTTTCTTTAAGGAGAGCTACCTCTCAGTGCTTGAATGGAATACTTATTTGCCTGTGAGTTTACAAATGATGGAGTAAAATGCCAGAATGAATTTTGTTTCCAAAATCCTTTCTGCGTGCATTTATTGAGAACTTTTCACTTAGTCTCTCGAGTAGTTGGCTACCATTACTTGATTTTTTCTTAATTAGACATTTGAATTAAGCTCGGACCAAACATGGTAACAAGTACAAATAATGAAACCTTTCAAAGACACGAAGTAAAATCTCAATTCACTTATAACACGTAGACAAAAAATATGGAAAGTAAAGAGACGGGTGAGTGATAATGATAAAAGACGTGCATTGTATTGAATAATAATGTAAGTGTCACTCCTCATCTCGAGATCACTCCTTGTGAACATGTGGGGGCATGATCGCCTAGACGTTCAACATGAATTTCTACGCGAGATAGCACACAGAATGCTTAGTAAGCAGAATATAACATCAAACTTAATGCAAGATGAGAACTCATTTTAAAATAACAATGACTTCATTGATTTCTAATAAAGTATTACATTTTTAACCAGTACAAAGAGTTTCTTTAAAACTAAAAGTATACAAGTCTCAAAACAATAATCTTCATCATCCCACCTAGAACAATGTTATGCGAACAGATTGAAAATACTAATAAGTTGATGTGACACAATTATGGCACGACAGACGTTCAATTTGGCAAGTAGAGCACTGAATGTCCTTCGCTACCTGGGAGGGGAGGGAGATAAAACAAAACATTTGAAAGATTAGACGAAAGTGTCTAGTGAGTGGAGTTTTTCACTAACACAATTAATGAAACCATAACGCGTTGCAATTCTTTTCGCAAAACAATGAGATATAAACACCTAGGCATTTCAATAGTAAAATTTTGGGTTCAATTCAAATTATCTCAACGCATTAGGCGATTTTACACAATTCAAATCTCATTAACAATGCGTATAAATTATTTGGAAATCATTTCCTTTAAAATCATTCATAAAAGGTCATATCGCGTAGGAACACAATCTGCATTCGCATTATATAAATCATATCGTAGAATAGTTTTCCATACTTAATTACATCTTTGTACCATTTCTCAGCTCAAGCGTTTACCACACTCTTTTGCTGAGTTTCGATCATGTGGAGTGATCTCAATGTAATAGCAAGTCTCCATCAATTCCATCATGCATAACACGTTTTCCAATAACTATCACAGAGTAAGGAATAGGCATCTCATACTAGATCACAAAGCAAGTATGTGGCATTTTATTCCAGATCAAACAACAAGAATATGACATCTTATCCTAGATCACACAGCAAGGATAAGGAAACCCACACCATTACACATAACATGTATGAGAAAACTCATTGCATAGGGTACCAAAGATCATTTCATGACATCGATTCAGTTCATTTTCAATTTTAAATCATTTGCAAAAAAAATTCATTTTAGGAATTAAAAAACATAAGAGTATTCAATTGAAAAATATACAGATAAGGATTCAAACATAGAGAAAAAAATTTTAGTTGAAAACATTTTAGGAAGAAACCACTCAGAATCAATTATGTTCTTTGCCTAAGTTCTTAGTCGAAGCTCCCTTGCACTTGCTTGCAAATATTTCATCGAAAATCTAAGCTTGGGGTACTTTAAAACCAATTTCTAAGTTCTTCAGCTCTTTAGATAATTACCAAGTAAATAAGCCCTTAATCTTACCAGAATCTTTTTATTTATAGACTTTTTAGGTGAGATTATCCATGCTGGAATGATTAGCTATGCAAGGTGGTGAGAATCATCTAATATCGAAACGTCATGTGTCATTTGTCACATCTTATCCTGAATTCATTTGGGCGACAAAGTCACATCAGCTCACAGACTTTCTTACACAAAGATGACGTCAACTACTTCTAGATGAAGGAAGCTCACATTGCCTACTAGTTCAACGCATAGATCTTTCACATCGCCTAGCCTAAACGTGATATGCAGAGTACCTTGCAAAACTTATCAATCTCCAACTTCCATCGCACACTGTCTTATTGCATAACCCATTCTTGTAGCATATATTCTTAACTCGTAGTTTAGAAGCAATTGGAGTCTCACAACTACTACCTTCTTATTGGAATTTTGTCCTCAAAATTCAATAGTTTATGAGAAGAGTTGAGGATACTTGAAATTTAGTAGTTAATGAGAAGAGTTGAGGATACTTGATCTTCATTTGTTGTTCTCCCAAGTAGCTTCCTCAACACCATGATTATTCTATAACACCTTGACCATGGAAATAACCTTTGTTCTCAACACTTGTTCTTTTCTGTCTAACACACTCAAAGGCCTTTCTTCGTAAGTCTCGTCTTTCTCTACTTCTATGAGCTACTCTTGAAGTATATGTGAGAAATCTAGAACATACTTCCTTAACATAGAAAGATGAAAAATATTATGGATTCTAGAAAATTTTGTGGGCAACTTCAACTTATAGACCATTGGTCCTACGTATTTTAGAATTTCATAAGATCATATATATCTTGAATTTAGCTTTAATTTGATTACACCCTTCAAAGGTGACAATTTAAGGAAAACTTTGTCTCCAACCTCACATTCTAATGCCTTGCGACGATGATCTGCATAACTCTTTTGTCTATCGCGGCCAACCTTCAAGTTTTCTTTAATCCTCTTGATGCTTTATGTCGTTGCTTGAACTAGTTATGGCCCATACAACTTCCTCTTGCCCAGTTTTTCCCATTAAACTGCATTTTACAACACCTCCTATACAATGCTTCTTAAGGAGCCATTCCAATGCTAGAATGCTAACTATTATTATAGGTGAATTCAATCAAGGACAAGCTGATAATTTGTAGAAATACAAGTTATTATGGCCTTTGTAGGTAGAATAATGCAGCCAAAATGCTTAGCAAAAGTGTCAAAATGCGTATAATATGTTAAAAATCCATAAATAATCAGAAATGCACTTTACACAAGTCCCCATGTCAGTTTTATCTTGTTTTTAGTGCCTTAACGCAGGCTAAAGAACAAAAAGAAGAAGTTGGCGAATCGCAAGAGAACACACTAGAAGATTAGTCAAGAAAACCAAATGATCACGCTAGAGAGATTCGGTAGGAGACAAAAGTGGTAGTTGGAGTGGTGTGACCTGTTTACAGAGTCTGGTTTCAGCACTGACACAACTAAAAGAATAGCTTCCCGCTCAAAAGTTTTCTATAAAAAGTCTCCTTCTAAACCATTTACCGGTGGCCTGAAGGGGCCATAACCCTAGAGAGAGGTGAAAAGGACTGTCCTTTCCACCACTTGTAAAGAGCTTTTCTTCTTCTTCTCTGGTCAGATTGTAAAGTCAAAGTATGTAGTCTAGGTAGAGAAGAACTCATCTTCCACTTTCCCCTAACTTGTAGTCAACCATTCTCTCTTCTTTTCATTTTTTTTTATTTCTTTGTAATATATGTTGTTCATATTGTACAATGGTCTAATGCCTACATTCTTTAATATATATTACATGTTTATACCTTTTCAATCCATCACATCTTTACTTTTCATCTGTCAATGTGTTATTCGTAGTTTAGGTTTGTGACAAGTTCTTGATAAGAAGTTTAGCTTATCACTCTTATCGTGTTAATTGATATATTTTGTAAGACCCACACCTAATAGTTCAAGATTTAAGAAGTAAAAGTTTGACTAAGTGTTCTAAATTAGGCGTTTTGAGAAGTCTATGTGAGAAGAGGTTGGTTAGTTCGTGAGGAAGGTTATGCAAGAAGACTTTTGAAAGGTTAGGCGATAAGAAGTTGGTATCTAAGGTAGTTCATGAGGTAGACTTTTGGAAGTAAGTATAAGCTATACGATAAGGACATTACGTGAGAAGAAAGGCCTGGGGAGAAGAAGTGAGAAAACGTCTCAGAAATTTCTAAGTGTGTTAATGGGCCACGTGTAATGTTTAAGCTAAGCATGTTTAGGATTAAACCTTAAGCTTATACGTGCACCACTAAAAGAGGGAGTTGGCAATTAGACTAGAGCCCAAGGATGACTAAGTTGTTTAAGGAGTAGTATAAATATAGGACCTCAGTCATTTGTAAAGTATTGTTACTCTGCTATTTTGAAGAGAAAAGTTAAGTGTTGAAGTGCTATCCGAGCGCTTCGTGAGAAGACTACTTGAGAGAAAGAAAGAATGAGAATTTCGGGTTTAAGGCTAAGTTTGTGAGTGTGTTGTCTCTTAAAGTTTGTGAGTGTTTTCTCTAAAATGTTTATGGTAAAAGATTTTCTTAAAAGTTCTTAATTGATTTGAGTTAATGATTTCTATTGAAATGTTTCCTAAAAGAGATTTACACGAAAAACTTATATGTTTTAGAGTATTATTATGTATTTCAAAGCATGACTTGTTACGAAATTGTGTTCGAACCATTAGTTGCATTCTTTGCAATGAGCCATCCTTTACGTGCACATAAAGAGTAATGGCCACCATGGGGTGTACGGGGCTACATGGTGATTAAATGCTAGTTAATATGCTGAAAGAAGCATATTGTACTTAGCGGCCTGGGCAACAAGGACGATTCTGTATATCCTCATATGCTGTTGTTACAGTAGTCTAAACGCGAAGCTACGTGACCTAGCATAGAGGATGATTTGGGATCCTTGGTGGAAGGAATGTTTGGTAACTAATGTGTTATGTGAAATGATATGTTTATTTGAAAACATGAATTTATGTGATTTGGTATGTTTGGCAAAATGATGTTTACTAAAAGGTATTTCGCAAAAAGGTTTTCTTAAAACCTCACTAAGTCTTGTATGCTTGTTTTTTTTTTCAAAATCTCATCTTCCAGGAAGCAAGGTCAAGTAAAGAAGAAAGGAAATGCTTGTTGGGCGAGAAGGCTGTCAGGAGTTTAAAGTGTTGTATAGTACTTTTCGTTAAGTGTTGTATTTTGTATTAAGCGTTGAACGCCTTGTTAAGTCAATAAAAGTTTAAGTTTGGTTATCTTATTTGTGTTAAGTTGTTTATATCGCCTGAAGTAACATTTCTTAAGTTAATTTAAAGAGACTAAGTGATTAAGCAAAGTTAAGGACCTCAAAGAATGAGTGTCATTGGAGTTTAATCACGTCAAGGATGCTCCCGCATCTCGCATGGCTAGCAAGGTTCTTATGCGGGGTGGGGTGTGACATATTTTCGTCACGTGGCTAGTGCATATTGCCAACTACTAGAAAGAGAAAGTAGTAAAGGCAAGGCTAACGCGTGCAAGGAGAAGTTTGGACAAACTCCACCTTGGTAAGATAACTTCCAACATTTATATCGGTGAACAAGTGTTGGCATTAGGCGCAAAGAGGTTTCTGCCCTTAAACACGAAACTCTATAAACTTTATAAGTGAACGCTTCTAGATGAATCTCGCTTAAATAGAATGAGTCACTTGGATCCCAAAAGGTAAACATATGTGGTGTCTAAAGACTCCGAAAGGAGCTCGCCTTAATCATAACCTAGTTGAGAAAGGTATATCGCATCAAGACTTTCATGGCATAATCACCTAGTAATACTTAGACCTTCCTTCACTCTTTCTCTTATGCAAGTTAGTTCACATTTTCATCTTGCAAAACATCTTAATCCCTCTTCACAGGTTTCTCTAGGCGTACATACAAAGAATTATATTAAGCTCACATTCTTGCATACTATATAGGATTCTTTTATACCGCCTAATTGATAAGTAGACTCTAGAACTAAGCTTTGTTATGAATTCCCTATGTTTGACCCTGGTTCATCCAGGAAAACCTATTATTTCACTTATACTTGGACAAACAGTAGGAAAACTTGTACTCAACAAGGGCTTAGCTATTATGCGACAAAGAGGTACATAATGAGTATTTCACATACAATGATCATGACCAATGACTTATCACATAAAATTAGTCATGCACATATATAATCCTAAGTCCATAAAACACCTAGCATAAGCATTCATCCCAACTCCCTTTGAATTGAAGAGCAAGCTCGCAATATATCTTCCAAAGTCTAAATATTCCTTTTAGATTGACCATCTGTTTGAGGATGGAACGCAATGCTCCATCGCAACTTTATTCCTAACGCTTCTTGCAACTTTGGCCAAAACTTGGAAGTAAAATGTGAATCTCTATATGAAACTAAGGACACTGAAGCTCCATATTGGCTTATGATTTTATCCACATATAACTTAGCCAATTTGTCCAATGAAAAAGTTTGGTTAATAGAGATAAATCGAGTTGTCTTGGTAAAATAGTCTACAATTACCTAAATTCCATCATAGTCGTTAGGTGTTCTGGGAAAACCAAACAAGAAGTCCATAGTAATATGCTCCCACTTCCATTTTGGACTTGGAAAAGGACACAATAATCCTCCAGCCCTTCGGCATTGTGGTTTGACTTGCTGACAAATGAAACAGTTTACTACAAACTCAGCTATCTTTTGCCTCATACCTGGCCACCAATAATAGGCTTTCAAAGTTCTATACATCTTGGTACTTCCAGGGTGCATCGCTTAAGGTGAATTGTTCGCTTCTTTCAAAATACTTTCCTTCAACCCCTTATTATTCAAGACACACAGTCTTTTTTCTTTTAAAACACGTCATCACTTTCAAACGTGTAGTTCGATCGCCTTTCACATCTTACTTCTTCAGCTAACTTCCTTAAGACGGGGTCCTCAAGTTGTGTTTTAAAAATTTCTTCTTCAAAGTGTGGGCTTAACCTGAAACTGAGTTATCAAGCTCCCAACTGATCTCGGGTTCAAGATCACCTTGCAACCTTTTAACTATCTCAATAAGTCTATCCTCCCTTTACTTTTTGCACTTTAGCTCTTTTTGCTCAATGCATCAGCTACAAAATTAGCCTTCCAAGGATGGTACGTGATAGTACAATTATAATCTTTAATTAATTCCATCCAACGCCTTTGTCTTAAGTTCAACTCTTTTTTATAAGAAAGGTATTTCAAACTCTTGTAATTAGTGAAAATATAACATTTCTCTCCAAACAGATAATGTCTCCAAATTTTTAACGCGTGAACAATGATTGTCAATTTTAAGTCATGCATTTGATAGTTGCGTTTGTGAAATTTTAACTATCTTGACGCGTAGGCTATTACTTTTCCATCTTGCAGCAAAACACATCATAGACCTTGATGCGATGCGTTACTGTAGACTTCAAATTCCTTTCCAGACATAGGAAATGCGAGAACAGGTGCAATAGTAAGTCTACATTTTAACTCTTGAAAACTCTTTTTGCTTCATTCATCCAAAGAAATCTCGTCGCTTTCTTTGTGAGTTCTGTTAGAGGAAGGGAAATCTTAGAAAATCCTTCAACAAAATACTTATAATAGCCCACCAAACCAAGAACACTTCAAATTTCAGAAACTATTTTAGGAGGTTCCTAATTTTCAATCCCTTCAACATTTTGTGAATCAAATCTCAATCCTTCTAATGATATTACATGCCCAAGGAACTCAATTTGGTTCAACCAAACATCACATTTACTAAACTTTGCGAACAATTTTTCTTCTCGTAGAGTTTGTAACACGATATTTTCTTGAGTGCTTTGTGTGTCTTACTGCATCTTGTGAATAAATCAAAATGTAATCAAGGAAACAATGATAAATTAGTCCAAGTAGCGGTGGAACACTCTATTCATTAAATCCATAAAGGCACTAGGTGCATTGGTTAAACTAAAAGGCATTACTAGGAACTCATAATGCCTATAGCGTGTTCTACAGGCTATCTTTGGTATATTTGATTCCTTGATTCTCAATTGATAGTAACCTAAAAGCGAATCTATCTTTGAGAACACTGAGGCTCCTATTAGTTGATCAAAGATTTCATCTATTCGTAGGAAAGGGTACTTGTTTCTAATTGTCACTTTGTTCAATTGTTGGTAGTCAATACACAACCTCATTGATCCATCCTTCTTTTTCATAAATAGAATAGGTGCTCCCCAAGGAGAGGTACTAGGCTGAACATAACCCTTTTTTAGCAGCAGTTCCTACAATTGATCTTTTAACTCCTTCAACTCACTTGGTGCCATGAGATAAACAGTTTGAGAAATTGGTGTTATTCCCGGTACAACTTCAATAGTGAACTCAATTTCTCTTTTTGGGGTAATCCACTTATTTTTTCTTGGAACACATCTAAGTATTAGTAAACTAGTGGCACACTTCTTGGGTCCTATTCTATCGCCTGGGTATCTACTATGCGAGCAAGGTTTGCAGTATGCCCATTCTTTATCAACTTCCTCGCTTTGAACACTGATATTATGTTTGTTAATTCCACTTTCTCGTCGCCTACAAATTTAACTTCAAATTTTCCAGGATCTTTCAATACTACCTCCTTATTGGAACAATCAAATATTGTGTGATATTTGGTGAGGAAATCCATTCCCAAAATCACATCTAACTTATCATGTTAAAATAAAATAAAATCTACTCGCATAGTGACAATCTCAATTCTTATTTTGCAATCCTTACAAACTAATTCTACCATAAACACCTCGCATGAAGGTGTGTTAATCAACATTCCACCTTTTAAAGGTTCTATCTTATGGTTTAGAGATTTAGCATGCGATACAGAAATAAAAGAATGCGTAGCTCGAAAATCAACCAACACAAGAGTAACATAGTTACAAATTATTAACGAACCTGTAATCACATGACGGCTGTTTCTGGCCTTACTTTGGGTCATCATGCAAACTTTTCCTTCAGACTTGGGTCTCTCGGGTCCCTTGACTCCACTTGGGCCATCTTCAGTTTCACTTAGGCAATAAGGTTGGTTTACTGATTGCGATATAGCTCCTTGGATTTTTTGAACTCCCAATTTTAGAACAATGCTTAACAAAATATCTTGGTTAACCGCTATTTGAAACAAACATTTGAAAAACAAGGCCTTCCCCCCAATGTTTGAGCTTGGTCTAGCTATCTGCCTTCACTATGAAGCTTCCTCTAACCAAATCGAGACATTTACCCTTTCTTGACTCTTGTTTTACCTCTGAAAAATTCTCACCATATAACTCATTCTTGATCCAGATGGGACATGAGAATGAGATTTAAAATTTCCCCTCTGATGAACACCTGGTGTAAAACACCTATGTTCATCGGTCTGTCACTACCTCGTGTACTATCAGTACCTTGGCTGCATTAGACTTCCTTTGCACTCTTGTTCTTCTCTACATCTGCCAAGCTTCTCTTAACTCTCATGGAAGCCTCCACTAATTAAGAAAAATATGACCAGTTAGTGTTAGTCGTTACCGGTGATTTAATTTCAATTCTTCAACCATCTTCAAACCGCTTGCATTTATCTACTTCATCAATTACAAAGGCTAGCGCATACTTACCCAATTTAGTGAACTTCTTTTCATACTTCTCTATAGCCATGTCACCTTGTACCAAACTTATAAATTCATTCCTCTTTGTATCGCAAAAGAATCACAAAAGGAACGAGGCTTGAGCTTATTTTGTTATGCTTTTCGAAATTCCTGTTATGATGTTGGAATTTATGTCCTAAAACTAGTAGTTTGTTGTTTAAATTATATTATATTCAATAAAGTGGTTATTAAGGACTTCTTAGTGAAAAGAGAATACTATAATCTTGAATCCAATAAACTAAGGTCTCGAGACTATTTAGTATAGACTTGAATTTTATGTAGAGACATAAGCTTGGATAAAGTTTGAGTAGATAGCTTAAATGGTTTATAATATATGAATAAGGTTGGGCCCCTTATTCTCGATATACTATGAATGCAACCTGCTTTGTAGTTAGTACAAACGATGTGATCTGAATCGTTCATGTAGAGACGTGGGAGTGGGGACATCCTATGTAAAGAGTTACAAAAGATTGGAACCATGAAATAGTCACTTTTAAGTTATAACATTGTGAATGTATAAAACTGACTATTTTGATTATGATGACCTAGGTAACTTAATCTTAATCCTAAGCTACCTATGAACTTGTTTTCAAACGAAATTATCCTTATATATGCATAGGTGAGGGCAGCTCGACAGTGTTGGCTCAATAAGCCTCTCATTTCAAGGGTAAGACTAGGTGAATGGCTAGGGACATAGGATGCAAGATGGAATTCACTCCTACCGCTTTAGGGTTAGTAAATAGGTTGTTCCCTTAAGGATTGAATCCAAATCTTGAACAAGGAGCCCCACCCTCTCATTGGCCTGAGAGGGATTCTGCTTGTAGGTTGAACCTTAAACCAATTGTTCAATAGTGGATCAATGAGACTTAAGAAGCAATATGTAGTCTTGGGAGTAAAACAGTATTTTGACCCAACCAAGATAACGAACAACTTGTGAAGGATTAACTTACGAATCATGATTATATCAGATAGACACAAATATATCGATGGAATGAGGGAAGTGCAACTACGGGACTTTAATGGAATGACTCATTAGTTAATGAATGTTGATTAACTCGGTCTAAAGGTCATGTGATATAACAGTTAGGTCCATTAGGTCCCTCTGCTACCTCATATGTAATTAACTTAGAACAATATGTTGGAATAATTCGAATTAGGTGAAGAGAGAGAAACCCACAAATATATGTGATATAACTGTTGGTTATAAGTTTTTAGATAGAACTCAATGTTTAAATGTGACTTAAATATTAAAAATATGAATACATATTCATATTCGGAGGCTCATAATTGATGGAAATAGTCAAAGGTGTAAAAGGTCAAAATATTAACTTTTGACTTTGAAAAGTCAAACTTTGACTGACTTTATATTCTAATGTGACATTTCGAAAAAATGAATGCTGATTCATTCTCGAAAGGTGAGAATTAGTCAAAATGGACAAACTGATAAAAAAGTCAAAGTTTGACTTTGACTTTGACTTTGACTTGAATGGTCAAATGACCATATTGCCCTTGGACTAATGTTAGTGGAAAAATCCAAGATTTTGTTGGATAATTCCACTAACACTCATGGAGATAAGTGGCTACATGAGATTTAAACACCTAGCCTATTAAGTTCTACTAATGGTTAGTGGAATGTTAAGTGTTGAGATTTTATGAACAAATTACTTGCATTTTGCATGTAATTTGGTTGTAAATGGGCCTTTTCTCATTTGAGAAAAGACTTTTGGTAATTTTTGTAATTTTGAATTACAAAATAAACCTTTATCAAATTTCTCTTTCAAATCTCAACCCTAAAATATCACCTTCAATTTTCATCATTCTCTTCCAATTTCCTTCACTTAATGGGTCCCACAACTCGGTCCTAAGTTCAGAGAATAGAAGGTTAACTCTAGTGGTGGTCACGGGTTCGTGTTTGTTAGAAGGTATCGAGAAATCAAGAATCTACGAAGGCATGTTTTCTATTAACCCTAATTTCATTTAATTAGGGTAGTTTGTAGCACGTTAATTTCTAAATAGTTTAGATGCAATTAGAGTAGAATATAGATCCCAAATTTCCGTTGCGCATGTCCCATTTTGCATCACATGAGACAGAACCTATTCAACCTGCTCTCGCCGCATGGAGAGTCCACCAATCATCAACACTTACTTGGAACAAAAATGTTGCTAACTTTATTTTTCTTTCTTCAGGGTACTCCATCACCTCAAAACACTTTTCAATTAAACTCAATCACCTTCTCCTCGATAGCTGGATTAGTGGTTCCTACAAAGTTCATTGCTCCTAATGCCTTTAATCTTTCAATGACAAACCTTTTATCTACGGTGGAAGGTGTGCATAAAATGATCAGCTAATCTTTGAGCAAAGCGATCAAACATGCTTTCCTCTGCGTTTTGCTAAATAGTGTTGTGTGGATTACTAGACATCTCGTCAGATTCTTGCGCTCCATTAGCACTCCCAGCAGCTGGAACATCAGTTACCACTTGCCCGCCTATCCTCGCGGTGCCATAACTTCCTATAACACATCATTATGATAGACAATTAGTACTCTATCATGTGACTTTCTATATATATGACTCTGACAAGGACTTTTCCCAAGAACTTATGTTTTAATACCCACTTGCACGCCTCGCCCCGAGATCACTCCTTGCGACCATGTGGAGGCATGACCGCTCATACATTCAACATGAATTTCTACATGAGATACCATGTAAAACGCCTAGTAAGCAGAATACAATATCAAACTTAACTCGATATGAGAACTCATTTCGAAATAACAATGACTTCATTGATTTCTAATAAAGAAGTACATTTTTAACCATTACAAAGAGTTTCTTTAAAACTAAAACTATACAAGTCTCAAAATAATAATCTTGATCTTCTCGCCTAGAACACTATTAAGCGAACAGACTGAAAATACTAACAAGTTGATGTGACGCAACTATGGCACGACAAGCGTTCAATTTGGCAATTCAAACATTGGATGTTCTTCGCTACCTAGTGGAAGAGGGGTTTTTCACCAACACAATTAATGACACCATAACATGTTGCAATTCTTTTTGCAAAACAACACGATATGAACAAATAGGCATTTCAATTGTAAAATTTTGGGTAATTATAGGAACACATTATGCATTATGCATTCTGCATTATATAAATCATATCTTAGAATCATTTTGCATACACAATTACATTTTTGTACCCTTCCTCAACTCAAGTGTTTACCCTTTTTCTGAGTTAAGGTCGTGAGAAGTGGTCTCAACGCAATAGCAAGTCTCCATCAATTTCATCACATATAATGAGTCTTCCAATGCCAGATCATACAACAAGCAAATGACATCCCATACCAGATCACACAGCAAGTATGAGGCATTCTATTCCAAATCACACAGCAAGTATATGACATCCTATCCTAGATCACAAAGCAAGGGTAAGTCATCCTACACTAGAACACACAGCAAGTGTGAGGAATCTTATTGTATAAAGTACCAAAGATCATTTCATGACACTAGTATAGATCATTTTCAATTTCAAATCATTTACAAAGAAAATCCATTTTAGGAATTCAAGAACATAAGAGAATTCAATGGAAAAATATACATATAAGGATTCAAACGTAGGAGAAATTATTTTAGTTTGAAAACATTTTAGGAAGAAACCACTCACAATCAATTAGATTTCTTGCCTAAGTCCTTAGTCAAAGCTCCCTTGCCCTTGCTCGCAAATTTCTTGCCAAAAGTTCAAGCTCGGATACTTTGAAACCAATTTGTAAGTTCTTAAGCTCTTTAGGTAATTACCAGGTAAATAAGCTCTTAATCTTGTCAAAATCCTTTTATTTTTAAACTTTTTTAGTGAGATTATCCATGCTAGAATGATTACCTCTACTCAGTAGTGAGAATCATTCAACATAAAAATTCCACGTGTCACTTGTCTCATCTTTTCCTGAATATAGTTTGGTGGCAAAGTCACATCACCTCACCGACTTTCTTACACATGCAAGGATGACATCAATTACTTTCAGATGAAGGAAGCTCACATCGCCTCCTAGTTCAACGCATAGATCCCACGCATCACCTAGCCAAAACGTTATATGCAGAGTACCTTGCAAAACTTACCAATCGTAGCTTCCATCGCACACTGTCTTATCGCATAACCCATTGCATATATTTTTAACATGTAGTTAATAATGCGATCAGAACCTCACAGTAAGCCTATCAGCCATGGACTCCATAACGTTCAAACAGTACATGAAGAGTATTAAAATTGGAAAGTAGGAAGTGGCGTCGAGCAGCATAACGCATTGCTATTCATTCCTTGGCTCTTTTTACAAGTTAGGGGAATGACTTGTGGGCTTCTCTTTCTAATCACTCTTTAAGCTCTTACCTAGAATTTGATCAGGCAAGAGGTGGGGAAGGATAAACTTCTACAAATGTGGGCGCTTGTTCTCTCAAACTATATGTATATCATGTATATGCCTCTATGTGCCTCTTTTTTTAAAAAAAAAAATGTCTCTATTTTCTATCTCTCTCTAGTTGAGTTGAAGGGTATTTATAGGCATGGTTAGGTGGAAACTGCCTATACCTTACTACACAACTTGTTTTTATCTTCTGAACATGTCAACATTGATGTCAATCGTATCAAGTCATATCAACTCCACCACCCACTTTTGTCTTCTAATGAATTAGCACACGTTGAGATTGTTGTCAAAACACCATGCGATTTGGATTGACTGGCATCTTCTAATCATTGAATTTATTGATGCGTTCCTCTATGATTTGCTTCATTTCTTCTTCTTTTAATCCTCTTGCATTTGAAGACAATTAAACTTACAGTTAATCAGGCATAATGTCTTATGTAAGTTGCTCTTTCTTAAGTTTATAATTTCTCAACGAAAACTATGCGTTTTGGTCTTTTACTTTCCATTTTGACCCCATTGTTTTACATAAAAGTCCATAATAGCTTATATTTCTACAAGTTATCACACCCCAAATTTAAAACAATGCTTGTCCTCAAGCATAACTTTACATCTAAGAGCCTTTATTTTCCTCCTCACATCCACTTAACTTCTAATTATTCCTAGTCCTACTTAGCACTCAGATTTTCACTGAAGTCGCATACTTCATATTATAAAAATATTTTTAGGTTCAAAACGGCAAGCTTAAGTCTAAAAAAATTCTTGTTGATTTCCAGAAAGTTTTATTTTCCTTTTAAGCAATGTGCATTTTGTTTAAAAATACTTTGTTATGCTTGACGTACTTTATTAAGTTCATTACATCAGACATTGATCGGGAAATCTTAGGTATTCTATTAATTTGTTCCTTTGCACAACTATATCTCTTATCGTCGCATATTTACTTACTCTTAAAATTTTGAAGCTTTGCGCTTCTTATTTTTTTATTGAGAGGCGACAACATTGGAGTTCGTATTTCAAATTAAATTTAAGCAAGAATTTTTTTTATAAGGTTATAACGCCTTAAATAAGATTCAATTGATTTTTGAACGCTTTAGCTCAAACATCAAACACCCCAAAATTTAGAACGTAGTAAGGTCCTCATTGATGAAAGTGAATGATAAGATTTACGTAAAAAAATTGAAAAAAAGGTTTTAGAAAAAGCTTGCTCGCCTAATGAACTCAGATTTTTCAGAAATATTTTTCTAAGTAGGTTTTCTTTATAGGTTTGAACGCCTAAATGAATCAAGGTAAAACTAAGCTCGCATTATTATATAATTGAAGTTATCCTTATGAGGCTCAAACAAAATTAAAAGAACTTAAATGCTGAAAGTAAAGCAAGAAACAAGTAAAACAAAATGCAAAGTAACTTAGTCAAAATAATACTGATATTGCAAAATTTATAATGTCAAAAGAGAAAACTAATTACATAACTAAAATTAAATAAAAGAATATTTTTTAGTAAAAGAACACCTCCATAATTAAGATTTAGGTTGCATTTTGGGAAATCCAAGAGTAGCTTTTGGAGTAGGTTCATTTGATAGGGTGCCCAAATTCAGGCGGAGTGAAGAGGGTAGGTATGCGTTACATAAGGGCTAGGGTAGGTATGCGTTACATAAGGGCTGCATATATATAATCCATGAGGGATTTGTATTGCACATCATTCTACATTGAAGCTCGACTAAACAAAAGGTTTTGAGCATGAATCTAGACATTTAGATTCCCTAGCATGAATCCATAATTGTATTTTTGCTGTTTGTCTCATGTTCCATCATGTGGTATCAAACCATGCTAAATTTTACTCATTTACAAATGGTAGGTGTTAATTTATTTGATAAATTGTGTGATTGAACTAAAATGGATAGTTTATGGTTTTGACTCTAAATTAAATGTAATTTGTATTATTTATTGTATTTGGCCTTACTTTTGTGACCTTATTTGAATGTTAAAGGGTCTATATTTTTGCTTAAGTCAATAGAGTTGAAATTATGTTATAATTTCTACAACCAATAGAGAGAAAAGGTGAAATTTGGAGAAAAATCGAGAACATACCCAATTTAGCCTTTCATACCCAAAAATCCGACCTGCCTCTACTTGTTGCCCTAGGCTGTCCTCAAGGATGTCTGACGTGTCCAGTTCGATCCATCCTACACGCGACTCAGTTCCTTGTCTGGCCTACCCTACAACACGCGTGCTAGCCCAGAATTCAATCACTTTCACCCCACGCGCCTGTGCACTAACTTGGATTTGATCCAGTTCTCATCGGCCCTGCTTACACCGCGCGTCCAGTTTTTTCCACGCTCGGTTTTCGCTTCGTTACTCGGTTCGACCTGAGTGGTTGACCCGCGTGTTTGGCTGATGGTTTTGAGCTGGTTTGCTCATTCTTAGGTTGGTTCACAATATTTTGGTTGGTACAATGCAAATCTATTGGTTTTCTGGTCGGTTCCACTGGTTAGGAAGCTCTTATGTACTTCACCAAATTATTAAATTAATAATTTAGTACTTAACTTAATTTAAGGGTCAAAACCAGTCCATTTTAGGGTGTTTTAATTAATTATGCATATGATGCATGTCTTAGTTAAAGTTTAAATTGTATTTGCATATAATATGTCATATAGATTTAAAATTCCACCATAGGTTAACATGTTCATGCATTAAAAGTATTTTATAACGGTTGTAATGTATAGTATGCTTGTTAATTAGTAAATTTTACAAAATAACTACAACTTATAGCAAATTCTATCACTGATAGTCATTGATATGCTATAGTGATAGAAGACTATTAGTGATAGAATCCAAAATTTTGCTATAGCTTGTAAAAATTTTAAATTATTTTGTTATTTTTAAAAATGCCCCTATTACTAAATATGAAGTAATGAAATTAATTAATTAATTAATTAATTATTGATTAATTTAATTTAATTTAATTTAATTTAATATGATTTAATTTAGTTTGATTTAATATGGTTTAATTATATATGATTTGATTTAGTATGATTTAATTTAATATGATTTAATTAAATTAAATTTGATTTAATTAAAAGTTAAATAAATTAAAGTCCATATTAATTAATTTCTTTATATAATTGTTATATAATACTGAATGTATGTTATAGGTTTGTCTAAAGTTTTTTTTTTATAAGAGTTATAAAATGAATTATACTTTTTAAAATCTATAACAAAGATAATTTGCATGCTCACCAACGTTAAACATATCAACCAATTTTCACAGAATTAGGTGGATATCTTGTAAAACTGGTTACAAGAGGCTCACTTGATTCGATCTTATCAACAAGTCAAGTAAGATGACTAAGGTTGGAGGTTCTTAAGTTGATGGTTTACTGAACACCTGCTACCTGGAGATCGTAATCAGTTCTTGAGCTTAGTTAACCTAGTTTTATGAGCATGTGAGAGAGATGTGAGGTAATAAAAATGGTTTATCACCAAGACATCGTAGGTTAAAATCCGGTATAATGGTTATGCTCAGATGTTTCACCTAGACTTAGGATATGTTTAAGTTAGCCTAAATATGATCCTATTCTTTTAGTACCCTTTAAAACCGTATTAGAATACTTCAACTAGATAAAAGTAGCGTACTTTTAGCTCTAGCGTTCTTAAGTGTTCACATTGTGAGGTCCATGCAGGGTTTTGGACCGTGCATAGGAGCGGACTCCCTTCGAGGAGTGTTAGCATGGATCAATATCAAGGTGAATAGAAGAAGTAGTTCATAGTAAATAGGTGAGGAATATGTGACAGGACATCCACAGTCTCTTCTATTAGGTCGAACCGTGAGTGTCTTATAATGTGCTTGCATGTCTACCCTAGCGTGACTTTCCCTTTGGAGGGTTGTACTATAGGATTCGGAACATCGCAAACTCCATTTATGGATAGGGTCTCTTTGATTGGTTTTCGTATTTACTTTCCACTTTCGGGAGCATAATAATTCTTATCTCTGAGATTAAAAAATGGAGGGTTATACATACAAGAATTACTATGTTGTTAGTATATTGTTTACTAAAGTAGCTATAACTATGTGCTATGGAATATGAGATATTTAGAAGCTAGCATCTAGTCAAGATTGTCTTGGTTCAAAGGAGGAATAACTGACTACCCTTCGGTGGAGGTTATTTACTAAACCTGTCAAATATCATTGCAAAACAGAATAATGATGGTAACATTATTAATATTTAACTTCCGAAAAAAACTTAAAGACGACAATTATGTGATTTGGAAATCAAACCTAAATACAATACTAGTCGTAGATGATTCAAGGTTTGTCTTAACTGAGGAATGTCCTTAAGCACCAGCCTAAAAAACTAACCAAACTTTTCAGGAAGCATGTGATCGATGGGTTAAGGACAATGAAAAGGCTAGTGTCTATATTTTTGCCAGCATGTCTGATGTTTTGGCAAAGAAACATGAATCCTTAGCCACGACTAAAGAGATTGTGGATTCATTGAGGGAGATGTTTGGTCAGCCTTCATGGTCCCTCAGACACGAAGCAATTAAGCGCATTTACACCAAGCGAATGAAGGAAGGGACCTCTGTTAGAGAACATGTCTTGGACATGATGATGCACTTCAATATCGTTGAAGTAAATGGTGGTCCCATAGATGAAACAAATCGAGTGAGCTTTATTTTACAATCTCTTCCAAAGAGTTTTTTTATCATTTTAGACGAACGCATCTCTAAATAAAATAAATTTCACTTTGACCACTCTTCTGAATGAGCTCTAGCGATTCCAGAACCTTACCATGGATAAGGAGAAGGAAGTGGAAGCAAATGTTGCTACCATAAAGAAAGAGTTAGTAGGAGGATCGTCTTTTAAAGTTAAAGTTGGGCCTTAAAAAATGAAAAAGAAGGAAAAGGGAAAGACTCCCAAGAATAGTAAGGGAAAGAAAGTTGTAAAAGGTAAATGTTACCACTGCAACCAGAACGAGCATTGGTTGAGAAATTGTTCGAAGTGCCTTGTTGAGAAGAAAGTTGAGAAGGAAGCACAAGATAAATATGATTTACTACTAGCTGTTGAAATGTTCTTAGTGGAATATGGTACTTTAACTTGAATACTAGATTCAGGAGCCACTAATCATATTTACTTATCATTTCAAGAAACCAGTTCTTGAAAAGCTTGTCGAAGACGACAACATCCTCAAAGTTTGGAATAAGAGAGGTTGTCTCAATTGAAGCAGTATGGATCTGAAGTTGTTTTGATAGATACATCATACTTAAAATGTTTTGTATGCTTATCAAAAGTTGAGGAATTTAATATCTATCTCTTGTATTTCAGAACAAATGAATTTTTTTTTTTTTTAAATCAATGAAAGATTCATCTTTCTAGAAAAAGTATTCAATTTTTGTTCTGCTATACTTATAAACAACTTATATAAGTTAAGAATCAATTAGATAATATTATAAAGATACTTTGATCAGATTGAGATGGAGAGTATGTAGACGTACGATTTCAAGACTATTTGATAGAGCATGGAGTCCAGTCACAGCTTTCTACATCTAGTACGTCTAAGCAGAACAATGTATTAGAAAGAAGAAACTAAACCTTATTTGACATGGTTTGCTCTATAATGAGCTTTGCTCGATGATCCTCAAGAAAATAAAGAATTTGTATCAACAAATACCACATTCTTAAAGGAAAACCAAATTATGAATCATCAAACCCCTTAGTAAATTAGTATTGAATAGAATTTCCAAAGATGTTACAGATAAACCTAGTTTGTAGTTGATAAAACTAGGGAATCTGGTTAGTCACATCCTTCTCAAGAGTTGGGAGTGCCTTGAAGTAGTGGGAGGGTTGTTCATCAGTGTAATCATTACTTGGTTTTATTGAAAACCAAACCATCATACTTGATAATGGTTAGAGGATTCCATTGATTTATAAACAGACAATGAATGATGTAGATTATCTAACTGATGTCAAGATCTGGCTAGCTATGCAATTTCAAATAAAAAATTTAGAAATATGCAATGTGTTTTCAGGATTCAAATTGTTCGAAACCATAAGAATAGATCACTGATAACTTATAGAAATACAAGTTATTATGGTTCTTTAAGAAGAATAACGGGACCAAAACTCATGGTAAATGTGCCACAACGTGTAGCTTATCTTGTAAATACACAATTATTTAGAAATAGATTTTACATAAGCTTATGCCTGCTTTACTCCATTTTTAGTGTATAAACGCTGGATTATTGACAAAAGAATAAGTTAGCAAATCGCAGAGAAGCTCGTGTAGAGGTAAGGCAAGAAGACTAAATCACCAAGCGAGAAGAGATTTGCTAGAAAACAAAAGTGGTCATTTGAGTGATGTGACTTGATGAAAAAGACAACTTTCAGTGCTGACATGGTCAGAATGATAGATTTTCTGCCTAAAGATGACTATATAAGAAGCTCCATCATCACCGAGAAAATGAAGCATGTATGGATCATAAAGGTCTTAATGGACCAAAATCTAGAGAGTTGATGGCAAGGATTAGCCTTACCACCATTTATGAAGCACTTCTTCATCTTCTCCAGTCAGTCTGTGGAGTGAAAACCCGTAGTCTGAGTCAAGAAGATCTTGTTCCCATCTCCCCTAACTTGTATTATCTTTCCTTTTCCTTCCATTTTTTTCTATATCTTTACATTGTATGTGTTCATATTGTATAGAGGCCAAAGGCCTTTGTTTTTTAATACAATGTATACTTATACACTTCTCATTCCATCCATCTCTTTACTATTCATCTATTATTTGTGTTATTTGTAGTTTAGTTTTATGATTCATGCTTGAAAAGAAGTTTTGCTTATAATGCTTATCACGTTAGCCAAGCTACATTCATCACTTGGCTAATGTATGTCGCCAACAACCCGAGAGGGTAAGCAGCAAGGACATGGCTAATATGCATAAGGAAGAGTTTTCTTGACCTTGACGAGATAACTATGACCATTTGTATCCCGAAAGGTGAGCATGTGTGGACAATAGGTGCTGAGAGGTTGTCGTCCTTAAACTTGAACTTTATGTAGAGACATAAATGTAGATCAAGT
Source organism: Cucumis hystrix (assembly GCA_025688845.1). Lineage (NCBI taxonomy): Eukaryota > Viridiplantae > Streptophyta > Magnoliopsida > Cucurbitales > Cucurbitaceae > Cucumis > Cucumis hystrix. Next base: position 16,405,495 of record CM046893.1, read on the forward strand.
TCGAGTATATAGCCTAAAATGGTCTATAACATATGAATAAAGGTTGGGCACCTTCTTCTGGGACACTATGGATATCGCCCACTTTGTAGTTGTTGGGATTTATGTCCTAAAACTCATAGATTGTAAATATAATCCATTGACCGTTATTAATAAAGTGTTATTATTGTAATAATTGTTATTGATTAAATTATTAGTTTTGTCTTAATAACCCAAATCCAACAAACTAACATCCTAAGCTGTTTAATGAGTCTTGAACGGTATGTAGAGACATACAGGGATCAATGTTCAAGATCAGCTTAAAGGGTCTATAGTATAGGGATAAGGTTGGGTACCTTATTCAGGTAACACTATTGATATGGCTCACTTTGTAGTTGATACAAATGCAATGATCCAACGAATTGGTGTAGTTGAATGCGAGTGAGGGTATCCTATGCAATGAGTTTGCATAAGATCGGACTGCGAAATAGTAACCACTAGATGTAACTCCGTTAACTAGTTAGGTTTCTATTTCTCTAGGATGACCTAGGTAACTTAGTCTTAATCCTGAGAGTGTTATGAACTCCTGTTCTCGAGGAATTGTCCTTTGATTTGTACGGGTGAGAGTGGCCAGATCGCCGACTCAATAAGCTTATCATTTTGGGAACAAGACCGAGTGGGGAGCTGAGAACATAATTACACAAGATGGAATTCACTCCTTCCCTACTTTAGGGTAAGTAGATGAGCGTTCCCTTAAATGGTGTCTCTAGCTCTATGGCACGAGAGGGGTTTCTGTTTATTGGTAGGACCATAAACAGGTTGTTCATTGGAGGAGCACTAGTATTTAAGGATTAGAGGTAACCTAGGGGTAAAACGGTAAATTGACCCAGCTGGTGTTACGAACACTCGTGAAGGACTAACTTACTGTTATTGGTCTATATCCGTGGACACAAAAATATATCTACAGTGAGAAGAGTTCAGCTGTGAGTCTTTAGTGGAGTGTACATACAGTTAACGAATATTGATTAATGTGGTTAATGAGTTTAGCCAATTAATCTCAAATCGTTGTAGCTTCTGATCTATAGGTCCATTAGGTCCCCTTCCTAGCTCGTAAAGAGCAATGAGATTTATTTATATTGGTTGTAATTTGAAATGTTTAAATTTATTTTAGAAATTAGTTTAACGTATAGTGATACATTATAATATAAAGTTTGTGAAACTTTATTATATAAATTTAATTTTGGATGTGATTCAAAATTAATTTATGAGAGATAAAATATTTGAATGAGTTCAAATGTTAATTTAATGTGAATTGGATTCATATTAAAATTATTGATTATGAGGGAAACTTATATTTGAATATGATTCAAATTTAATTTAAGTTAGATATAAAATATTTAACTTAGCTATTAATTAATTGGAGAATTAATTAATAATTTAGTTTTATTTAATTAAATTTTATTTAATTAAACTTATAAAATAATATTGCAAAGATATTCATTCAAATAAGATTTGAATGAAATATTAATTAAATATGATTTAATTAATTATATTAATATAAATCTATAAGATATTTGAGAGATATTTATTCAAATAAGATTTGAATGGAATATTAATTAAATATGATTTAATTAATTATTAACTAATTGATTAATTGTTAATTGATTAGTAGATTTGATAATAGAATCTCATGATTTTCTCCTACTCCTTTTTCTATTCCAAGAAGGAAAGAGAGTTATAAATATCTAGAAGAAAACAGTTTTCTTTAAAAGAAATTGATCAAGAAAAAAAAAAGCCAAGGTTTTTTCTCTTTGCAAAAGGAAAAAAGTTTCTCTAAACTTTTTTTTCCCATCCCAATTGGTTCCCACAAACCAATCTCATCCCAAAGGATAGGAAGGTCTCCGACGGGTGGTGTCCCCAATTCGGTGATTTGTAGATTCAGAGACGCTATCGAAAGTAAGTTCTCTATATCTTTTAATTTAAAAGCATGCTTAGTTTTTATTTAGAATTTTGATTCTAAAATTTTGCCAATGTATTGGTATTTTAAGATTCTCAAATTAATTTGAGTAACGACTCTTTAAATTCTTCCGTTGCCATAAGGCTTTTATCACTTCAGTAGTTAGTACAAACGATGTGATCCTGAATCATTCATGTAGAGACATGAAAGTGGGGGCATCATGTGTAAAGAGTTTGCATAAGACCAAACCATAAAATAGTCACTTTTACATTATAACGTTGTTTACTATTTAAAACTGACTATTTCGATTATTCATGACCTAGGTAACTTAATCTTAATTCTAAGCTAACTATGAACTCCTATTCACAGGAGATTATCCTTAAATCTGCATAGGTGAGGGCAGCTCTTTAGCATTGGCCCAATAGTCCTCCTATTTCAGAGGTAAGATTGGGTGAATAGTTGGAGACATAGGGTGCAAGACGAAATTCACTCTTATCCGCTTTAGAGTGAGTAGATAGGTTGTTCTCTTAAGAATTGAATCTAAGTCTTGAACAAGGGGCCCCACCGTCTCGTTGGTGCAAGAAGGCTTCAGTTTATATGTTGGATCTTAAACCAATTGTTCAATAGTGGATTAGTGGGACTTAAGGAGCAAAATGTAGTCTCGAAGGTAAAACGATATTTTGGCTCAGACGAGCTTAAGAACAGCATGTGAAGGATTAACTTATTGACCATGGTTATATAAGATGAACAAAAATATATCTATAGTGAAGGAAGTGCAACTACAGGACTTTAGTGGAATGACCCGTTAGTTAACCAATATAGTGGGACCCGCCCAACACTCTCATCATCTTTGTTGTAGTGGGGCCCGCCCAGCACTCACAACAACATTGTTGTTATAAAGTACACTTAACGTCAACAATAGAATCTAACCTGTGTGCACACGATATCATATAGCCTCGGGCTCAACATCTTAGTCATTTAGTTAACAGAAATCTCAGAAAGTTATATGGAAACATTAAAACATGCCTGTTATCTTTATCTTTCGTAAAACTCTAACTTACTCAGATGGTTCGTGGAAAACAAAAAATCTAAAAAAAATCAATACTTGCTTAAAACGATACTATTTCAACTATTTTTCAGAAAGTAGATAATAACGTACTCATATAGATTTCATCATAAAACCTAAGATTGGAACTATGGCTTGAAATCGTTCATAGCAATCATGTATTATCCATAGAATTAGATTCAAGCATAGAAACACAATCATAAATAACACTTTAGAAATCAAATTTGAAATTTTTTTGTCACTCATAACCTTAGGCTAGTTCCCAGGTATGTACACTCAGCCTATTTCCTCTTAGCGTGTCAAACAAATCAAAACCGAGTGACAGAACCTATAGTCTTGTATCTTTATATTAAACTTAAGATGATGCACAAAAGATGACATCCATCAATTTTAAACTTAGGAATAAAAGAAAATTTTAAATTTTTTCCAACATTTTCTAGATTCCACAACCCTACTTCAAATAATCATAAATTTCTCAATACTTTACCAAAATTAATGTTCTTTATATCAAACTTTTCATTTTGATCTCCTCTACAACTTACTTGAAGGAAGGAAAACTAAATTCTTGAAATATTACTACAGAAATCGCCTGTAACAGAGGTAGTCCAAAATTGGGTCTTCTGCTAACCTCTTACTTGTTCCTAAAATTAAGCTTACTTCTAGTCATTTTTGGCTCATAATGTCTTCATAAAAGTTGTAGGTACTTTAATAAGTTTTTCAACCATACCTAATAGAGCTTCTAACTCGCTCTTTAAAATCTAACAAACTCAAAAAAACCAGAGGCTTCATGATTTCGCAAACCCAACTGTGACCTGAATGTCTTTTCGAAAAACACTAATCTAACATCAAAATTTGCTCATGCTTCATTCACAAAACTTGTTAGAAATTGAATAAAATTTCAAAAAAAAAAACAAACCTCATCTTTTAATTCCTCTTGATCGGTTCAAACCAACATAAAAATCGGAGGATGTCTGTGTGAATTTAATATGTCATGAAAAATGACTTGAGGAGCTTGTAATTTCCTATCTTCTTCAACATCCAAACTGCAGAATCTTTGCTTCCAATTCTTCTCAAACCATCCCTCATCATAGCTTTGAAGTTGTGAACCAAAAAGAAATGAGAAATAGGAGAAGAAATTTTGGGCGGTGGAGAAGAACGTTGAAAAAGAACAAATGCATCGAATTAGAGCTTTTCACCTTCTCTTCCTCTTTATTAAATCAATTTTTTTAAAAAAAAAACTTTTATTTTCTTTTATTAATTTTTTGCCTTTTCCTTTTTCTCTTATTTTTTAAATTTTGTTTAAACCTAAATATTAAATAAGAAACAAAATTCCATTTTCTTTTTCTCTTTCCTTTCTCTTTTCTTCTTAAATTCAAAATAATTAACACGACTTGAACCAAAAGCATTGCCATTTTTATTCAACAACTTAAATTCAACCTCATATATTATATGACAATAGCAAAGAATCCAAGAAAAATCTTGATTTTACAAAGAGTAAGTGCTTTGTGAGGTGTTGAGTCATGGTGAAGTAATTACATGCATTTTGCATGTAATTTCTTTATAAAAAAGTTTTGAAAAATTAGTTTTAAGAACTTTTGAAATTTTTAGCAAAAATTTCATAATTTCTCTTTTATTAAAAAAAAAACCTTCACCTCTCTCTCACACCAAGAAAAAAAAATCCATACCTTCCAATTTAATTCATTTCTCTCTCTAAAACTCTCTCTCTCAATTCCTTCATCAATCAGGTCCCACAACCCGATTCTTAGTTTGGAGGATAGTAGGTGACTACTAGTGGTGGTCCAAGTTTGTGATCCAGGAGTAGACGATTGTTTCGGAACTACAAAGGTAAAACTTCTCCTAAACCCTAATTTCTTTTAGTTTAGGGTTGCATGTTAATTAGGTGCAATTAGGATAATTATAGGTTCTTTTTCGGTTGTATATGTTTAATTTCCTACAGTGGGGACATTGGGAGCATTTGCATGTAATGATCATGTCAATTCGCAGGATGAAGAGAATATTGGAAAACATTTTGCATGCAATGATCCATATTCAATGACACATCATCATACCACAAATATGAAAATCAACAAATATGTTTGTGTGCTCTGATTATAGGCAAGTTTTTTAGAACATTGTTCTCAACGACAACACAACTTATCCACAACAAGTTCCATGAAACACAATCCCAATTTCAAAACAATCACATTCACAACCAATAAATTTTAGGTGAGAGTTTCGTGAAGACACACACAAGGAAAACCATAAGCAATCACTAGCCATATCTCAAGCATTTATACAGACAAAATGTTGTCTAGATATAAAATGCAGAATTCCAAAAGGGTCTGTTGCATTACAGATATGAAATTCAGAAGTCTAAGGAACAATGTCCTAAGACACCTCAAAAGTTGAGGAAAAGAGATATATTCCCTTTGCTTCCATTGTTGGGAGTTGTTGTATTCAATGTTATGTACTAGACCTAACATTGGCTACTTAAAATCAATTAATTGCAGTTAAGAATATTCTAAAATAGTTTAGAAAATCAAAAGACTACATGCTTGTGTATAGTATTAAGGATCTGATCCTTATCGAATACACCAATTCTGATTTCCAAAAATGCTATAAAGTCTACATCGAAATCAATATTCACTCTATATGGAGGAGCAGTGGTGTGAAAAAGCATAAAGTAAATTTATACTGTCTTATCTAGGTAATTATGCATCATAGTAACATTGTAGTAACCTCAATACTTGTTGAGCAAATCATGGCTATTTGGTTTACAAAGTCCTTCATGGCTAAAGTGTTTGAAAGTCACCTAAATAGTTTAGGTCTATGAAGTTTGTGCACTAGGATAAGTGGGAGAATTTGGGTGTATACCCTAGTTTATTGTATTCATATGAGTAGTTCTCTCATGATTAAATTCAACATTATTTTATCCCACTAGGATTTTTAGTCCAAGTGAAAGTTTGTTGGAATTTATGTTCTAAAACTCGTAATTTGCAGTTTACATTACATTTTATTCAATAAAGTGCTTACTGAGTACCTATTAGTGAAAATGAAATGTTATAATCTTCAATCCAATAAACTAAGGTCCTGAGGCTATCTAGTATAGACTTGAACTTTATATAGAGACATAAACATAGATCAAGTTCAAGTATATAGCCCAAACGGTCTATAGTGTATGAATAAGGTTGGATGCCTTATTTTAGGATCGCTATGGATGTGGCTCACTTTTTAGTTAGTACAAACGATGTGGTCCTGAATTTTTCACCAGAGACATGGAAGTGGGGGCTTCCTATGTAAAGAGTTTACATAAGACTGGAACCATGAAATAGTCACTTTTAAATTATAACACTGTTGATGATATAAAACTAACTATTTTAATAGTTGATGACCTAAGTAACTTAATCTTAATCCTAAGCTAATTATGAACTTCTGTTTAAATAGAATTATCCTTAGATCTGCATAGGTGAGGGTAGCTCAACAACGCTGGCCCAATAAGCCTCTCATTTCAAGGATAAGATCGGGTGGATGGCTAGAAACATAGAGTGCAAGATAAAATTCACTCCTACCCGCTTTAGAGTTAGTAGATAGGTTGTTTTCTTAATGACTAAATCCAAATCTTGAACAAGGGGCCCATCATCTCATTGGCTCGAGAGGGATTCGGTTTATAGGTTGGACCTTAAATCAATTGTTCAATAGTGGATCAGTCGGACTTAAGGAACAAGATGAGTCTCGGGGGTAAAACGGTATGTTGACCCAATCGAGGTTTTGAACCGCCTGTGAATAATTAACTTACTAATCATAATTATATCCAATGGACACAAATGTATCTATAGTGAGGGGAATGCAACTACGATAGTGGAATCACTCATTAGTTAACGAATGTTGATTAGCTCGATTCAAAAGGTTTAGCCAATTAATCTTAAATCGTTGGAGCCCATGATCTATAGGTTCATTACGTTACCCTGCTAGCTCATATGGAATCAACTTAGAACAATCTGTTGAATTAATTCGAATTGTTCGAACTAGGTAAAGAGAGAGAAACCAACAAATATATGTGATATAACTGTCAGTTATAAGTTTGAGATAAAGATTTTATGTTTAAATGTGATTTAAGTATTAAAATATGAATACAGATTCATATTCGAAAGCTCGAAATTGATGAAAATGGTCAAAGTTGTCAAAAGTCAAAATTGTCAATGTTGATTTTTGACTTGAAAAAAATTAAAGTTTGACTTTGATTTAAAAGGTCAAATGATGATATTACCCTTGGACTAAGTTAGTGGAAAAATCCAACATTTTGTTGGATAATCTCACTAACACTTAGTGGAATAAGTGGGTACATAAGATGTAAACACCTAGTCCACTAAGTTCCACTAATGGTTAGTGGAATGCTAGATGTTGGGATTTTATGAACAAATTACATGCATTTTTTCAAGTAATTTTGGTAAATTATATAATTTACAAAATTTTACCAATTTCTTAATTGTATCTGATCTCAACCCTTAAACTCCACCTCCAATTTCCATCCCTCAATCATTTTTCTTCACCTAATTAGGTCCTAGAACCCGATTTTAAGTTTGGAGAATAGTGGATCAATTTTAGTGGTGGTCTCGGGTTCGTGAGAAGATATCGATAAATCGAGAAGCTACGAAGGTATGACTTCTGTTAACCCTAATTTTGTTTAGTTAGGGTAGTTATTAATCATGTTAACTTCTCAAAGTTTAGATACAATTAGTGTAAAATAGATCTTGTATTTCCACTGCTTGTCTCATGTTCCATCATCATTGAAATTAGTCATAATTTTACATTTATATAATTTTTTTTACTAAGATAATAATGGAAAACTTGCCAAATATAGTCCATTTTGTAAGGGGTTGTGGGGTTTTAGGATTGATCGGGAGAAAAAAAATACTTTTAGTACAAAATATGAGTGAAAAGTCCAATTTATCCTTGAATGAAATTTTCCCTTCTCTTTCACACAACAACTCACTCTCTTCTCCCACTTATTATCTTTTTCCTCTAACTTTTCTCTAACCTCTTTCAATCTCCCTTTCTCTTGAAATTTTTTTTATTTTAATTATTAAAAAAATATTTTTGAAATAAATTTATATTAATTTTCTACTCTTACAACATTTTTATTTTAGGTTTTCATCAACTTTTTTTCCCCGATTATTGATTCTGTTAAACATGTCATATATTTAAACAAGTAATAAGTTAGATTGTTTTTTTACTTTTTGTAGTTAGATAAGATATTTTTTTAAGTGTGTTACATTAACTTATCTAGTTGAATTTGGATATGATTTGTTGTACAATTCAACATTTATATATATATTTTTGCTTCATCTCTCTGGTTTAAATTTTAGAACAAAACATTTAGGTTTATGATTATTTTATCTGTTTATGTGAAATTAGATAAGTGTGTACCCAAACTCTTGTGTTTTTTCAAATTTCGGTAAATTAAAAATACGAATATTTGTTTATTGGATTTACAATACGATTTTTTTAAAAAAAAAACACAAGAGTACAAATTAAAAATAATAATAGTAATAAATTTTTGTTGGTCATAATTCTTCTCATTTATTTCGTCCTCCAAACAAGGATTATCATAATCCTCTCATAATATTTCTCACTTATTCCTTCACCCAAACTAGGATTATCTCAATCCCCCTATATTCCTCCTACTTATTCTTTCTCCCAAACAATGATTATAATAATCATTTTCTTTTCATAATCCCCCCCTTTTCATATTCCTTTCCTTCCCCCAACGCCCCCTTAAAGTCGATTTTTTTTAATTGAGCTTATGATTTATTAACTAATATGGAAAAATTAGAATGGTTTTACACATTAGGGGAGCTACTATTTTTTTTTTACCTCACAAACATCTCACGAGTTTTAAACTTGAAAATACCCAATTTCAAATCAATTCTATACTTATTTTAGGTGATTTTACACGTATTTTATAGAATTTTTAAGTACTATTTTTTTATCTCGCAAACATCTCACAAATATCTCCCAACTTTCAAACTTCAAATGATTAATACTAAACCAATTATAGGTGATTTAGGAAGATTTTGCACATGGTTTAAGGAGCTTTAGCCACTATTTGTATCTTAATTACAAACATCTTGCAAACACATTGCAACTTCTAAATTTCAAATATCTAATCCAGTGATCAATTATATACTTGTTTTATGTAATTTAGGGTGATTCTACACTTTGATTAAATATGTGACTAATATTTATGATATGACTGACATGTGTGGATGTCGTTATGGATTACTAGTAGTTGCCTCATACTTGTAGTGATGTGTCCTTTTATTGTTTGTCTCCTTTGGGATTCATCAGTTGTTGTGTTTCCTTCAAGATTCACTAGTTATTGTGTTTCCTTTAGGATTCACAAGTTTAAGATGTATGCAAGATATGTACGAGATGTATGCGAGATATGTACGAGATATATGCAAGATATGTACGAGATGTGTGCGAGAGGATACATATGTACTTAAAAAGGCATCCTAAACATGCGTAAAAGCACTCCATAGGACTTCAGAGAGGTAGAAATTTGATTTTGGAACACATAGTAAAAGTTTGAAATGTGCAAGATGTGTGCGAGATGTATGCGAGATATGTGCAAGATGTGTGTGAGATAATACATATGTACCTAAAAGGTTTCCTATACATGCATAAAAGCACTCTATAGGACTTAAGAGAGGTAGAAATTAGATTTTGGAACACATAGTAAAAATTTGGAATGTGCGATATGTGTGCGACATAATACATATGTACCTAAAAAACTTCCTAAACATGCGTAAAATCACTTCATTTCTTAAGAGAAGTAGAAATTCGATTTTGGAATACATAGTAAAAGTTTGGAATGTGCAAGATGTGTGCAAGATAATACATATGTACCTAAAAGGCTTCCTAAACACGTGTAGCACTCCAAAAATGATTCTCCCCTTAAGCCTCTTTTAACTTTTAATAATAAGAAATAACTTTTCATATTTTAACATCTTGATTTTTTAAATAATAAGTTATGCATGAAGGTGGGAATTTGAAAAGATTATAAATGGTTAATGATAATTATATATTTATATTAATTAAATAATCATAAATAAAAAATTAATTAAATTTAGTTGATATTGTAAATTTAGAATTTGACAAAGGATAGAATCGTCCAAAAATAATTCTCCCCTTAAGCCACCTTTAATATAACTAGTCCTTAACATGTGTCATACACATGATATTTGTGTTTTGTTTTCATTTCATTAGCTAGATTATTTTTCATGATAACATTTTCTTTGGATTGATTTTCTTTCCAACTGTTGTTTCAAATTAAATCAATAAATAGTTCTTAAAAATGGAATGCCACACTTATTGCTAGACAGTTCTACTCTGCCACCGTTTAAAAAATGAATTAATTATATTACATTAGTTTTCTATATTAAATTTTATAAACTTTTAGAAAAGAGAGTTGACAATGGAATAGAAATACCAATCAAGAGAAGTGGCAAACACAAAGTTTTCCTCTTATACAAGTACATATAGATCTTCTTAAACACATGACAATTGATAGGATTTTTTTAACAATTATTTCATAAATCACCACCAAATCGCTATCATTTAAGGATGTATTTTTCTATTAGTGGGTCTTGTTCTATTATTGTTTGTATGGACCTTCGAATATGCTTTCACTTTTACTGATACCTATGGATTTACATATTAAACCAAATCTAGAAACCTCTCAATCAGTCTAGCCTTTGGTGGATAGATCGATTAGACACTCAACAGTTAATGAAGATGTTCTAAAGTGTAATTTTTATATAACAACTTGAAATATTGATGAAATGTAAAAGATTTTCAAGAGATATAATTTTAAAATAAACATATCTAGGAAAGCTTACAACTAAAATAAATAAATAAATATAAATTAAAAAGAGAGAGAAAAGAAAAGACTTAGCTTGAAACTATAGGATTAGAATCATGTAATCAAACAAAGATATTTTCTTTGTTGAATGCTATCCAATTTGTTTGCAAACTTGGGACGTAGAAAAATGGATTTTTATAGCAATTCGGTTAATTATTAATTCTTTGGATTTAAAAGTTGGATAAACTTTTCGGTTTCCTTAAGTTACAAATTTACAATTAGCATAATTATCTAATAAGGTATTTATAAATCATTTAATTTCTTTTTCAATTAGCATAATTTCAAATAGAACAAGATAAAAAAGGAAAATAAATTATTGATTATTTTTATTTTAGAAGTTGGATTGACTTTTGGTTTTCTTGACCTATGAATGGTTCATAAGTTACAATTAACCTAATAAATTCATAAGATATTTATAAAATCATCTCATTTATTCTTCAATTACCATTAAAATAAAAAAGTGAAAAGACAAAATTGTTACCAATGGAATAATAGAAAATAATACAATGGAAGGGCAAAAATGTCATAAAAAATTTCTCTTCATCCAAGCTTTTATATAAATTATAGATTATAGATTATAGATAAGGATTTATAAAAATTAACCATAAAACTTTCAAAGAATAAGTTTAATAAATCATTAAATAAATAAGTAAGTAAATCAAGGTTCGGGTACACAACTATCTAATTTCACATAAACAGATCAAATAAAATAAAATAATCATAAACCTAAATGTTTTGTTCTAAAAATTTAAACCATAGAGATGAAGCAAAATATATACATAAATGTTGAATTGCAACAAATCATATCCAAATTCAACTAGATAAGTTAATGTAACACAATTGAAAAAAATATCTTATCTAACTATAAAAAATAAAAAAAACAATTTAATTTATTACTTGTTTAAATTTATGACATGTTTAAAAAAACAAAGTAGGAAATCATGAGAAAAAAGTTGATGGAAACTTAAGATAAAAATGTTGTAAAAGTAGAAAATTAATATAAATTTATTTCAAAAATATTTTTTTAATAATTAAAATAAACAAATTTTCAAGAGAAAGAGAGTTTGAAAGAGGTTAGAGAGAAGTTAGAGGAAGAAGATAACAAGTGAGAAGAGAGGGAGTTTGTTGTGTGAAAGAGAAGGAAAATTTCATTCAAGGTTAAATTGGACTTTTCACTTATATTTTATCCCAAAAATCTATTTTCTCCACAACTCCACAACCCCTTACAAAATAGACTATATTTGGCAAATTTTTTATAATAATTTAGGTAATCTTTAATATTTTACAACCATAACATTTACATAATAATATAATTGAGTTGACTTTGAATAAGTATCATTTAAGAAAAATGAATCTTAATGAATTGAACGTGAAATAATATTTTAAATCAAATTTTAACAACATATGAATAATAAAATTTATTGTATTATAGTTATTAGTTTTGCAATGAAATTTATGTATATCCGATAATGTTAAATTGTTAATTGTTTATAATTTTTTTTTTTTATATTTTAATGAATTCTATAGATTTTTTAGGGATTTTTTCAAGAGTAATAAAAAAATACAAACTATTTACATTTTGTGGCGAAAAAAGCAACTAAAGGACAAAACTCATTATACTAGATTTTGCTATGAAAAGTAAATATTTTGTCAATTTACCATTTTTGACGATTTTCCTATATGTATATTTTATTTGGGGGAATTTTTAAAATAATAGATTTTACAAAATATTTACAACCTATAGCAAATTCTATCACTGATAGTCATTGATATGCTCTAGTGATAGAAGACTATCAGTGATAGAATCCAAAATTTTGCTATAGCTTGTAAATATTTTAATTCATTTTGCTATTTTTAAAAATGTCCCTTTTATTTGTTTACCTAAATAAATTATATTTAAACTAAAAAAATAAGTGAAAAAGTTAGAAAAAATAATACAAGAAACAAGAAATAATTATAAAACAAATTTCTTTTTCTGTTTCTTTTTTAAGAAATAAGAAACATGAATAGTTACCAAACATAGTCTCATTTCTTATCCTCAAAAAAGAAAATAAGAAATGAGAACGTTATCAAATGAGCCCTAAAAACACCATAAACATGTTGTATTATCACCCTAAATCACATAAAACAACTATATACTTGATTTGTGATTTGACATTTAAAGTTTGAAACTTGTAAGATGTTTGTGAGATACAAAAACATTAGCTAAAAACTTCCTAAAACACGTGTAATCACCATAAATCATATTAAACAAGTATATTTGATTTAAGATTGAACATTTGATATTTTGAATTTACGAGATGTTTGCGAGAAACAAAAACAAAAACTTAAAACTACCTAAAACATCTCACAACATTCAAAATTCAAATGTAATTTATAACCAACGATATACTTGTTTTATGTGATTTATGGTGATTTTACCCACCATGTTTTAGGAAGTTTTTAGCTATTGCTTTTGTGTCTAACAAACATATCACAACTTCTACACTTAATATATACAATCTCAAATTAAGTACATACTTGTTTTGTCTAATTTAGGGTGATTTTACAAAATGTTTTATAAAGTTTTTAGCTACTGTTTTTGTATGTTGTAAACATCTCGCAAGTTCCAAACTTTAAATGTAATCTTACATAATTTATATACTTGTTTTATGAGATTTAGAGGACTTTATAACATGTTCGAGGAGTTTCTTTGTCTATTTTTTTAATCTCACAACCATCTCGCAATGTTCAAATTTGAAATACTCAACTCCAAATATATTATATACTTTTTTTTTATGTGATTTAGAGTTATTTTACAATATGTTTGATGGAACTTTTTAGCTACTTTTTAATCTCACAAAATCTCGCATATATCTCGCTATGTCCAAATTTGAAATACTCAACTTCAAATATGTTTGAAATCATTCTAAAATATCTTTAAAATATCTAAGACATGTATAAAATTGTTTATGAGTTAGAAATTTTAATTTTAGAAGATGCGAGATAGGTGCGTGATGTTTGCAAGATAAAAAAAATAACAAAAAACTTGTTAAAAGAAAAAAAAAAACTTGCTAAATATGCATTGAATAACCCTAAAAGGGAGAATTATCTATAACAATTACAAAAAAAAAGAAAACATACAAACACTTTCTAAAATAGTAAGAGAGTTTTAAAAGAAATGAATATAGAGAAAGATGAGAGAAAAGGTAAGAAAGGAAAGTTTATTTTAGGAGCATATTTTTTAAAATAGCCAAATAAATTAAAATATTTATAAGATATATCAAAATTTTAAATTCTATCACTATAGCATGACTATTATTAATGAATTTGTTATAGGTTATAAATATTTTTGTCGAATTTACTATTTATTTATTTATTTATTTTTATTTATGGTTTTTTCGGGAGCAAAATAGGAAAAGAAAATTTGCATGGAAGGAACTTTTCATACCCTCTTTTAGCATAAATCTCAATTTCTAAAAATCAATTGCAAATACCTCTCCTAGTCAAATTTGGTTAATTTTTGGTAGTTTCCAACAAAAAAAAAAAAGAAAAAGAAAAAGGGATTTTTGGAGACCAATTTTGTGGCCTCATGGTGCCCACACTTCCCATTCCGCTTCCTCGGTTGGAGTTGGAGGCTCCAAGATGTTTGGTCCTCTCAATCAAAACTTATCTTCTTCCTCTTCACTCTCAACTCAACCTCTATAAAACTCCACTTCAAATTTCATAGGATAAAGTTCCAGGATTCTCCAATGGAGTTCAACTTGAAGCTCCTAAATCATCTGCCTCCTACTTTTCCTCACAATTCTCTTACTTCACTTCAACCTTCTACTTTGTATGGCCATAAACATGCCTCCATTGCTCCACCCAGACGGAAACTTATGTTCTCTTCCGGTACTTCTCCAATTTTGTTTTACCCTTTTCTAATTTACGGCTCCAGCAGTAATTTGACGCATGCTTTGAACCCATTTCAGGAAAAGCATTGAAATGGAATTAGTGCCGTTTTCTATGATATTCCCACCCAACCAACCAATGGTTGGGTTATTGGATTCTTGTTATGAAAAATCTTTTGTTTTCTTTAAACAATTTGATTCTGATTGTCTTCACTGCTCTGTTTCAAATGAGTTCCCGCCCATGTAATTTTAATCCGTTTGATTAAAGGATTCACCAAGAAATAACGTAGCATACTGTTGTATATTCTTACAAGATGGTCTTGCTTGCCCTTCTCTTAAATTGTTATTTTCTGATTCCATAATTCAATCACCATCACAATTTTGTTTCCATGTTGAAATATATATGCCCCAACATGCTATGATACTTCTATTAGGATCCTTGACTCATTTTTTATGTTCTTCCGGCTGACTTATTATGTTCTGAATATCAGCTTTCGGGGTATTACAGGCTATATTACAAGAAATCCTGCCTCTTTTCCTTCCACCAGGCACTGTCACAGATATTTTCTTCTGAAAGAAGCTCGAGGCACACAACTCAAAACACAAAGTATATTAGTTGGTTTGATTAAAATTTTTAATCTGGGATTGCAAATGTATTGATTGTGTTTTAGAACCTTCATAGAGTCCTTACCTTTTGGCATTTGATTATTTCAGCATCTATGAAACCAGTGAATGAGGAATTAGTGGAGGATAAGTCTGAGGATCTCCCAGTAAGTGGGGATTCTATTCGTCGACGGTTTCTTCAATTTTATGCTTCCCGTGGACACAAAGTTCTTCCCAGTGCTTCTTTGGTACCTGAAGATCCCACGGTGTTATTGACAATTGCAGGAATGCTTCAATTCAAGTCTGTATTTCTTGGAAAGGTATGACATGGATTAAAGAAGACTGGAATATTCAACTTTCGATTTTCTGGTGAGCGTGTGCTGTGTGGTGTTCATTTATTAGGAAAGACTGCAATATTCAGTTACGGATTGGTCATTGTTTCAACAACAGAACCTGGGCTCTAGGTGTAGTGTGGTTAAGATCACTCTATGGGGGATATGTCTGAGAGGAACAATATTAAGGGTGCTGGATAATGAATTTTGTTACTTCTGGAATATGCTTTGCACTGTTCCCACCTCCTGTAAGACCTTAAGAATTTTCGTACTTCCTTCAGCGGTCAACTCCATCAAGAAAGATTTTTATAATCTCTTTCGTTTGGTTTTCTCTTAGTATTAATGAAAGCTTGCTTTTCACCCAGATAACACTAAAGCCAAACATTATTATGACACAATGATTGTACAGTTGCTAGGAATTTCGCAGCCAATTGATCCAAGCTTTGGATTTCCTTCTCCTTGTGCTAATGGGGAGGCTTTCCTGCAACTACCTTAGCCCTGGGTGAGCCTTTCCTTCCTTGTTTGCTAATATCATTTTTCCAATTGGATGGTTTTTTTAATTAAAAAAAAGGAGTTCAATTGCCAATTAACAAGCGATATTCTCTTATTGTTGTTGATTATCATCATCTCTTAAATTTGCTATCATTCGAAGGCTTCATGATTTAAGACTCAGCTGGAATTTCTTTGTTCTACACCTCAATAATCTTTTTTCTCACTGCTCAATTAAACCATCTGGGAAAAGCTGTGTTACCAATCCACATATTGTTGAACCCAATCAGCCAATCCAATCCAAAGTGATCAATCTTACTGTCATGAAATTTGAATAGTTACCAGAAGGCTCTTATGTTACTGTTGCTTACGAGTTATTACTGGTTTCTGAGAGCTTGCTTTGTTTCTTATGTAATGGGAAAAGTGAGCACATGAGGAGTATGTTGATTTATTTAGAAATATTTTCATTTTAGATTTAGAGTTTATTTGTAAACTAGATTGCAAGATAGTGATTGCCAGCTTGTTGTTGTTGTTGTTCTTTTTGGTGTAGTTAGAGCGAAATATGAAATAACTCCCTTATTTCATTAATTCAATATATATAGACATACATGGAAACCCTAAACAAAGACTAGTAAATTACAATAAAGGACAAAATACTAATAAGCTCCTATAGTTACACATATACTATAACACTCCCTGGAGTATATATTAATCTTGCCCAACTTGTTACATAGGTACTCTATTCGAATTCCATTTAAAGGCTTTGTAAAGATATCTCCTTATTGTTCTCCGGTCTTCACATATCAAGTAGACACCAAACGTTGTATTTTTTCTCCAACAAAATGACAATTTCAATGTGTTTAGTAAGCTCATGAAATACTGGATTAGATGCAATATGGAGAGCAATTTGATTGTTACACCACAACTTAGTTGGAATTGTAGTATTAAAATCCAACTCAATCAAGAGTTGATGTAACCACATTATTTCACACACTGATTGTGCCATTGCTCTGTATTCTCACTTGACACTTGATTGTGAAACTATGTTTTGCTTTTTACTCTTCCATGAAACCAAATTGCCTCCAACAAAAACATAATACCCAGAAGTCAATCTTTTGTCTTCTTTTGATCTTGTCCAATTAACATCTGAAAGACATTCAATATTCATTTGACCATGATCTTTATATAGGATCCCACGTTCAGGTGCAACCTTAAGGTAACATAGAATTTGTTGTACTGCATCCTAATGTTCCAATGTGGGTGAGGTTATAAACTGACTCATAATGCTTGTCAAATAAGCTATTTCTAGATGTGTTACTGTAAGGCAATTCAACTTCCCAACCAGTCTTCTATATCTCTTAGAATCCTCAAATGGTTCTCCATCTTTTAGTAGTTGTAGACCAGGCATCATCGAAGTACTGCATGGCTAGACTCCCAATTTTCCTGTCTCAAATAGCTAATAAAGCACATATTTCCTTTGTGACATAAAACTACCCTTCTTGCTTCTCATTACTTCAATGCCCAAAAATACTTCAACAATCTTAAATTTTGTGTGACATTGACTTTGGAAGAAAGATTTGAGAGACAATATACTCGATGTATCATTGTCGGTTATAACAATATCATCAACATATACAACAAGTAGAATAATTCCACTCGTAGATCTTTAGTAGAAAACCAAGTGATTCGATTTGCTTTTCTTCATTCCAAACTGCTCAAGTACTTTACAAAATTTTCCAAATCATGCACGTGGACTCTGCTTCAACCCATACAAGGATTTGCGAAGGCGACACACTTCATTATCCCCCATCTGAGCAACAAACCTAGATGGTTGCTTCATATAGACTTCTTCCTGAAGATCATCGTGGGAGAAAGACATTTTTAATGTAAAGCTGATGTAAAGACTAATCTTGTGATGCTACCATAGAAATGAATAACCTGATAGAATTAAGCTTAGCAACAAGAGAAAATTTATCAAAATAGTCAACCCCATACATCTGAGCATAATCTTTGGCCAAAAGGCGTGCTTTTATGAGCTATTGATCCATCGGGATTAACTTCAATTGCAAACACCCATTTCCACCAAATAGTCTTATTTCTTGCAGAAAGAAATACTAAGTCCCAAGTACCATTATCATCTAAGGCATTTACCTCTTTAGTCATCGTATTGCGCCACCCAGAATGAGACAAAGCTTCTTGAACGGTCTTAGGTATTGAGACAGAATCAAGAGATTTAACAAATGAACATATCGGGGATGATGATACAAAAGAAGTAATAGGATAAGTGCAAGAACATTTACCTTTACTAAGGGCAATGGAAAGCTCATCGCTTGGTCTTGTATCTAATCTAGAGTCTTTTGGGACAGAATATTCACCTAGAGGTTGTCGACGAGGTAGACTTTTGTTATAGGTGGACGATTAGGGGCAGGCACTGAAGGAGACAAATTAGGGGAGGGAGTTGGAGACGTGAGAGTATAAAGAAAAAAAACATCCTCCTCCACCCCTTGACACATACTAGGCAAAGGGGCAATGAAAGACTTATTCGCAAAGAAAGTAACGTCTCGTGATACAAAATTTCTATTCAAACTTGAACAATAACATATGTATTGAAATCAATAAACACGAAACCAAGGCTTACGTGGAAACCCGAGAACCGGAAGAAAAACCACGATGTTTTTAGTTTTATTATTTCTTTTTATAAATACAAAGGTACAAATGAGGGAACTTAAATAGAATGTAAAGAGCAAAGAAGAAAAGGAAAAGAAATATTTGTGGTAATTTTTCCATAAATATTTGTTCCATATATACAAATTCTAACACTCCCCCTCAAGTTGGGACGTAAATATCAATGAGGCCCAACTTGCTAACACAAAAATCAAAGTTTGGCCTGAGAAGCCCCTTGGTGAGAATATCAGCAACCTGTTGGTTAGAACGGATGTACGGAATGCATTTGCTCCCACTGTCAAGTCTTTCTTTGATGAAATGCTGATCAATCTCAATATGTTTAGTTCTATAATGTTGAACTGGATTGTTAGCAATACTAATAGCGGCTTTATTATCAGAAAAGAGCTTTAATGGAGTTTCACATTCCTGATGAAGATCAGATAGGACTTACTGAATCCAAATTTCCTCACATATTCCTAAACTCATATCTCTGTATTCGACCTCAGCATTGCTCCTGGCCACAAAACTTTACTTCTTACTCCTTCAAGTTACAAGATTGCCCCAAACAAAGGTACAATAACCGGAGGTAGACTTTTTGTCAACAACAGATCCTGCATAATTCGAGTTGGTATATGCCTCAATGGTCTTTCTGTTTGTTTTTCTAAACACCAGCCCTTTACCAGATGTTGTTTTCAAGTATCTTAGAATTCTGTTGACAGCTTCCATGTGTTTCTCATAAGGAGCCTGCATAAACTGGCTGACAACACTCACAACAAAAGAAATATCAGGATGAGTATGGGATAAGTAAATCAATTTACCCACGAGGTGTTGATATTGTTTTTTATCAACTAGAACTTGATCATCAGAGTTTCCAAGTTTACAATTGAATTTAATAGGCGTATCAGCAGGACAACGTCCCAACATACCTGTCTCGGTTAGCAAATCAAGGGTGTATTTTCTCTAAGACATGGAGATACCTTCTTTAGATGTGGCCTCCTCCATTCCAAGGAAATATTTGAGATTTTCCAAATCCTTGATTTCAAATTCATCACCCATTCTCTGCTTTAGTTGACTGATTTCTGCCTGATCATCTCTAGTTAAAACAATGTCATCCACATAAACTATTAGAACAACTATCTTCCCTGACTTGGAAACCTTTGTAAATAAAATATGATCAGAGTGCCCCAGACTGTATCTTTGGGACTTGACAAAGGTAGTGAATCTGTCAAACCATGCTTTGGGAGACTGTTTCAGACCATATAGGGATATGTGGAGTTTACACACTTGTTGACCAAACTGGGTTGCAAATCCAGGCGAGGGGCTCATGTAGATTTCCTCCACAAGGTCTCCATTCAAAAAGGCATTCTTAACATCCAGCTGGTATAGAGGCCAATCTTTGTTCACAAAAATAGATAATAGGACTCTAACAGTATTCAACTTAGCAACTGTAGAAAAAGTTTCTGAATAGTCAATACCATAGGTTTGAATAAATCCTTTTGTAACTAACCTTGCCTTGTGTTTGTCAAGAGTACCATCTGCTTTGTATTTGAGAGAGAACACCCATTTGCATCTCACAGTTTTGTGTCCCTTGGGTAGAGCACAAATTTTCCAAGCAATATTTTTTTCAAGAGCCATCATTTCTTCCATGATAGCATTCTTCCATTCAAGACACTCTAAAGCAGTGTAGATATTTTATGGTACTATGGTAGAGTCAATGCTTGTTGTAAAAGCTCTGAACTGTGAAGAGAGATTATCATAGGAAACATAGTTGCAAATGGGGATGTTTAGTACAAGACCTAGTACCTTTTCTCAGAGCAATGGCAATGTCAAGAGAGGGTTCATACTCATCAAGTTTCCCTGTATGACCCTGTTCAGCTTCATTATTATCGGTTTCTGTCATGACTTCAATCTCATCACCTCTGTTCTTTTCTTCCACATGTTCAAGAACAACAACATCAGACCTGTCATTCTCACTTATCGTATTATTAGTACAAGGTTCAATAGGGTTTCCTATACCTTGATCTTGAGGAGGTTCAGAGTCTTGGACTGGAGCCGGCAGCTGACTAGTAGGGGACCCGACTTTCTTTCTGAGATTCCTCTTGTACTACGTTTTCCAAGGAACTTGGTTTGTGGGTTGGACTGTGGGATGAGGATCAATGTCAAATACGATACTAGGAGTAGGTTCGATAAATTCTGTTAGACTCTTCACTCTCACTCTCCCCCTGAAGATGGCTAACGGGAAAGTAAGGTCGGTCCTCACAGAAAGTAACATCCATAGTGACAAAGTATTTCCTGGATCATGGGTGAAAACATTTATAACCACGCTGGTGAAGAGGATACCCAACAAACACACATACCTGAGCCCGAGGGGTAAATTTCGTCTAATTAGGGCCAAAATTATGGACATAAGCGGTACACCCAAACACACGAAGGGGAACCTCAGAAACAAGACGAGTAGAGGGGTAGACTCCTTAAGACAATCTAAGGGAGTCTAAAGGTGGAGGGTACGCGAAGGTATTCTATTGATTAAATGAGATGCTATGAAGGAAGGAAAGTGGATAGCATAAGGGAACGGGCTACTTCTAGAAGGTGACGGTTTTTTCGCTCGGCTACTCCATTTTGTTGAGGAGTGTAGGCGCATGAGTTTTTGTGAACAATCCCCTTAGAGGCTAGAAATTCACTAAGGTTATGGTTTTGGAATTCCCAACCATTATTACTCCGAAGAATAACAATTTTTTGATGGAATTGTGTTTCAATGGTGTGATAGAAATTTTGGAAAATAGAGGAAACCTCCGATTTATCGGTGATAAGGTAGACCCAGGTAAGACGGGTATGATCATCAATGAAAGTTACAAACCACCGTTTCCCAGTTGAGGTGGTGACCTTGGAGGGACCCCAAACGTCACTATGGATAAGGGTAAACGGTTGTGTGGGTTTATATGGTTGTGAGGGAAAAGAAACCCGATGTTGTTTTGCCTGAATGCACACAACACAAGATAACGAGGAGACATCGATTTTAGGAAAAGGATGGGGAAACAAATATTTCATATAAGTAAAGTTCGGGTGACCCAACCGAAAATGCCACAACATAAAGTCATGTTCAGAAGTGCTAAAATAGGAAGATAGTAAACTAGTCCTAGAGATACTACTACTGGAGGTATCATCATCAAGGATGTAAAGTCCTCTGCTATGCCGGACAGTGCCAATCGTCCTCCTTGAACTCAAGTTCTGAAAACAAACAGAATCAGGTAAGAAAGTAGCTTTACCGTGCAGCTCACAGGTGATCTTACTGATAGATAACAAATTGTAACAAAGCTTAGGCACATGCAAAACATTCTGGAGAAAGAAATAGTCAAAGAGAACTATTTGTCCTTTGCCAACAATCGGGGCTAAAGAGCCATCTGCTATCCTGATTTTCTCATTACCGGCACAGGGGGTATAAGAGACAAAGTGTTCCGAAGAACCTGTCAAGTGATCTGTGGCCCCCGAGTCCAAAATCCAAGGATTCTTCCCATCAACACTAATAAGACCAAGGGACTGAGGTATACCTGACTGAGCTATGGTGCCTAGAGTAGGAGGGTCAGTCTGGCTAGCAGTAGGGCCAGTTGACTGAGAGCTACTGGCAATCTCCCTAACATTGGTACGCCCTGACTGCTTGTTGGAGGAACGTTTGTTACCTCTTGGGGGGCCAACCATGGAGTTTCCAACATTGATCCTTGGTGTGCCATTGTTTCTTGCAATGCTCACATACGAGGATTGGTTTTCCACTATTCTTCTCATTACCGTGGGTCGAGAATCGAGCACTAAGGGAAACAAAGTTAGTTATATAATTCGAAGGTACATTAAGGAGCGAAGTTACCGGGTTCTTTGAATACATTGGTAGATCGGTCGGGATGCACCAACGTCAAAAACAACTCTGTTGTAGGTTTGGTTAATCTTGGGACCACAAACATATGGCTGTCCATAACCGGAGGGTGCCAATGACTCGCCCGCTTCAATCCCCGATCTGTTAGAGTTGGTCAGCCCCGTCCCCACAGAAGAAAGGGTGTTGTAAAGGGTCGATGGACAGATTTGCATTGCTGTACAAATTTGACACTTTTGTAGGTTACTGTCCGGCGGCGCGTGCGGCTGCGGAAGACCGGAAGGGTGAGATGGTTGGATAGGCCGCGGCGCGTAGAAGCAGATGGGATGGGCGGTGAGATGAACGGATGGTGGCATATGGGCCCACGCGCCTAACAGAAGCAGCGCGTGCGGTGGTTTCTCGGCGGAATATTGTGCGGACGGAGGCGAGGGTTGGCCCACTGTGTAGATTGGCACCTTTTGAATCTGGTGGTGTAGTTTTTCCATGGTGGTGTCCACAGCGGCAGTGGCGGCGGCGACAACTTCTGTTTTGGTCCGGGTGTTTTCTAAATTTTTTTCTAGGGTTTGGTTGTTGCTTCGCTTTGATACCATATTCAAAACAATGAACATGAAACCAAGGCTTATGTGAAAACCCGAGAACCGGGAGAAAAACCACGATGCTTTTAGTTTTATTATTTTTCTGATAAATACAAAGGTACAAGCAAAGAAGAAAAGGAAAAGAAATATTTATGGTAAGTTTTCTATATATACAAATTCTAACAATATGTATCCTTTTTTACCACGAAAATAGCCTAAGAAAATGCACTTCAAAGATTGGGGTCTAACTTTGTTAAATTAGGACGAACATCTCGAACAAAACAAGTACAACCAAATATTTAGGCTCAATAGAAAACAATGGTTTTGTTGGAAAAAAACATGTTAAGGAATCTGACCTTGAGGAACAGATGAAGGCATTCGGTTTATAAGAAAACAAGATGTGGAAATTGCATCAATCCAAAAATGCTTTGGAAGGATTATGCCCGTGCAGTTTCAGAAAAATGCCTATTATTTCGTTCCACGATTCCATATTGGGATTGAGTATCAACACAAGTTGACCGGTGAATGATTCCATGTGTATAAAGGTACAAATTGAGTGCTTTTGAAAAATACTTACTAGTATTGTCACTTCTTAAGGTTTTAAGGCACACCCCAAACTTTGCTTGAATTTCAGCATGGAAATTGGAGAAATGAGAAAGTAACTCATAATTTTTCATAAAATACAACCAAGTCATGCAAGAGTGATCATCAACAAATGTAACAAAGTATCGAAATCCAACTTTGGAAACAACTGGACATAGACCCCAAAATCATAAGAATTTGCCTGTTCAACTCTAGAACTGGAGCTAAGAGGATGACATTTGGCAAACTGACATGAGTCACAATTCATTGAAGACAAGTTATGAAATTGGGAACAAAGCAAGATGGATGACCATGACTATAATGGGCATAAAAAAGAAACAACTCTAGAACAAGCAACTATTGTTGATTTTGATACTTGGTGATCAAAACTGTAAAGTCCTCTAGATTCATGTCCTTTCCCAGTAATCTTCTTTGTTACAAGATCTTGAAACAAGCAATAATCAAGATAGAATGAGACGCAACAATTAAGGTCACAAGTGACTTGACTAATAGAGATCAAGTTAAATGGCAACTGAGGTAAATGTAGGACAGATAACAGAAGACTTTGATCCGGGGTGAGATTTACAGTGCCAGATCTAATAACAGAAGACTTTGATCCATCTGCTAATGTAACACTGATAATGGATGTAGATGACAAAATTGTAAAAAATAATTTAGGATTAGCTGTCATATGACCAGTAGCACCGGAGTCTATGACCCATTGTGTAGAGGAGGAAAAGAGACAATGATTCATGTTTCTTGTGTGAAACTCGCGTTAGAAAGGCTGTGTGCTAGCTATGCCACGTGAGGAAGAAGTAGTTATGCGTTCTGGCTCGGCAACATGAGGAAGAAAACTAACAAGGAAAGAAAGTTGGGAAATCTAGGAGGACTCATTAATCTGGATTAGTCAGCAAGTTACGTGTTCGGTTAAAGTTAAGCATGATATTAAACCAACACGTGTAAGTCACAAAGAAAGAGCTGACAAGCGAGAATGAGTTTAAGAACGACTAATCTGGTTTAGGATTAGTATAAATAAACTTTGTAGGCTCAAAGGAAAAGATTTTTCCAATCTATTTGGAAATTGGCCCGAATAGGGATTTCCTTTGTGAGAGATGGATCTTCAAATTGGTTTTCAAACCTTCGGATGTCATTAAGTCCTTAGCAAGACCCCTGTGTTTAATAATCTTTGTATCCTCTTTATCTTTATCCTCAATATAGCTTTGTGGTGCTAAGAAAATGCCTTTCTTCACATGGTTCTCCAGTTTAAATTTACCCATTTCCACGGGAGAGACTAAATCATCAGGAAGAGGACTTCCAAGAATAATCGAATCAATGTCTGTATACTAACAGTCAAGTCGGTAAATGTGGGGATACATGTGGATACGAGCACAAGCTGTTATAATGGCAGCCAATTGAACTGGAGACATCCTAGGAGCTTTCCAGTCATGGTTGTCTACTAAGCTACTATTACTACTGTTATTCACAACATAGTAGTAATCGGTAAGCTTTTCTGCGGATTGAAAATTGTCTTTCTTCAACAATTCCGAGTATTCCCCGTGATTGCAGATTTCAATTACTGTACTTTTTGGATTAATCCAAATTCTTCTGTATAAGGAGTTCATTAGAACTTTGTAAATCCATGACATGGGTTCATCTTCTCTTTTCTTAGCTTCTAGTCGGTTTTCATAGAGGTTGGAGAATACCCCTTCGAAAGGACTCGACTTCTTCTCAAACAAATAACCACTCAGGGGTATTATCTTGTAACCTAGCTATTTCGATGAACTTTCCAGTGGGAAAGATTAAAGTACCAGATTGATCCTTTCTTATTACTACATAATCAACTTGAACATTTATAATTTCACCTGATTTTAAGTGTTGTCTATTTTTGGCTATACATACATTTAAAAAAAAAAAGGTCCAAGACTAATTCTTTTAGGTGTTTCTTCACAAGAATTATTGTGATAATTATGATGCAGAAAATGCCAATTCAAATTAAATGTATTGAAAACGATGTTAATGGAAGAAGTGCGAAGCTTAAGTTTTGTAAAAAGAAGGTTTGGGCGAGAAGAGAAAATTGTGAAATCAGGCGATAGGAAGGAGTGGAAGGGAAGGAAGTGTTTAATTTTGTGAGTGACTCTTCTAAAGAAAGAGCAAAGTTTCTTAAGCTTTCCTTTTAAAGTCATGTTGTATAGCATGTTACACGTTGTAATCTTATTTACAATTTTTTTATTAGAAGCATGACTATTGAAAAGCATATTTACGAGTTAAAAGTATAAATTTCTTATAATGCTTGTATGTGAGTAAAATATTAGCTTTATTTCTATCATGAGCTAGCTTTCATGTGCACATGAGAGTAGAGGCTGCCTTGTGTTGAGTGGTCTGCTTGGTAGAAGGATGGCTGAATGCGTTGAGTGATCCGTGTTCAAGTCTATCGCAAGAGCAACTGGAATTGAGCGACGGTTTGCAGAGATACTGATGGTGAAATGAGTCATCATAGATAGTAGTCTATGGGTTGAGGAAGTTCAATGTCCAGGTGACAGAAATAAGTAGAGGCTAATGTGACATGTGTTGTTTAACGTGTGATGAAGCGTTAAGACATTTTTTGAAAATGAGAAAGTTTTTATTGTATGCTATTGTACTCCCAAAAGGTTTCCTAAATTATCACTCACTAAGCATTAGACTTATGTTTTAAGTTTCCCTTCCCCAGGTAAGCTGAGTTAAGAGGCTGCTAAGAGAAGGTGAGTTGATAGGCGTTGAGAGCCTGAAGCTTTAGTTTTAGTTTCTTTAAAAGCGTTGTTTGTATATGTATCAGGTTGTTTAAAGATAATAAAGTCCTTAAGTTATTCTTAAGTTTGAAGTGTACTCGTTGTTAACGTCGTGCATGGTCTTAAGAAGTTGAGTTTAAGCACGGGCGTTTTGGTGTTTTCACTTGGAAGCGCTGAGGCTGCTCAAGTCACGACCACACCTAAAACTTAAGAGGAAGACATTTTGGGTGGGGGCATGACAACCTGAATTAGCAATGGTTGTAATAGGGGGACATCTAATTATGAAGAAGATGCTTTTGACGAGTTTTGGTACTCTTGAAATTTAGTTGGCAAACCATGGATAGATTGAGGCCGCAATTGAACCAAATTAGACATCACTATGGGATCTTGTTCGGCCATAGGACACCAACAAGCCATACCAGACCAAACGAGCAAAAAACAGCCACAAAACGAGCAAAAAGTAACAATAAAATAGAACAAAACAGCCACAACCCCTAGAAACAAGAGAATTTTCTTCGAATATTGTCATACCCGCATGGATTTGGCACAAACTGACCAGAAACCAAGATTTGAGGCAGTGTATTCTGGCTGCACGTGAAGCTCACACACGGCTTCTTCCCGCGAGCGATGAACTCAGACAGAGGCGGACAACGGCGGTGCTCCTTCGGAGGTGGCGGTGTCAACAAACGACCACTTGAACTTTGTGACCCGAACTTAAACTCTAACAGAATGTAGCCGTCAAAGAATAAACAAATAGACGAATGTGCTAAACACTGGATGGCTTTGATACCATGTTGTAGTTAGAACGAAATATAAAATAACTCCTTTACTTCATTCTATCAATAGAATTCAATCTATATAGGTATTAATGGAAACCTTATATAAAGATTAGTATATTACAATAAAGGACAAAAGACTAAAGAACTCTTTTAGTTAGATATATACTATAACACTTATGTTTTTTGTTTTCTTTTTCTTTTTCTAAAAAATTAAAAATTGTATTTTTTACATTTTATTTCTTTAATATCTCATAGATATTATACAGTATATTATCTTTCGTGTTTGATCTAAAATGCTATCATAACTTAAAAGATCTATATTTTAATAAAATTGTATAGGTTGTGTACACATCCTGTACCCTTTGGAAAATGGTTTCATGTCTTTCTTACATTGTCTCTTTCAGTATCTGGATGCCTTAGAAGAGGAACTGTAGGAGCAAAGATAATTTAGATCCTAATAGTAAAATAAGAGATTAGGGTTTTTTTAGACTATTCACCATATAAATTTCAGAATAAGGCACCAAGGTTGTGTACAATATTTATCTTGGGGTAAAAGTATATAACTTTGATTATATCCTGGAAATTCTTTCCTTTATTATATCTATTGACCTTTTCTAAAGTTATTATTTTGTCTCTTTCTTTCTTACTCCTTTTCTTTTGTTGGATTAGATTATTTTGTTGTTTATCTTCCTGAAATAACAATTGTTTATGTTTAATCTTGAGCTAGTTTAAATTCTATAAACTTCAACTTCATTTTGATCATAACCATCTTTTAGGTACCTAGACTGGTGCCTTGTGCTACAACTTCACAAAGGTGCTTACGTACAAATGATGTGGAGAATGTTGGTAGAACAACTAGGCATCATACGTTCTTTGAGATGCTTGGAAACTTCAGTTTTGGTGATTACTTCAAGAAAGAAGCAATTAAGTGGGCATGGGAGCTGACAACCATCGAGTATGAATGAATTATCACAATATTTGTGGATTCCAAAAAAACGTAAAAAAAATATTCAAGCTCAGTTCAAGTTGAAGTAGGACCAGATTTCTCATCAAACAAATATTAATACCACTGCTGAGTACATGCAAGCGCGGAGTTTCTTGAGCATAAAATTCTAGAATAGGAATATTATCACAACTTTCTCCATTTATCTACTAACATTTCTAGGTTAGCTGGACTAATATAGTGTGATCGATAAGCATGTCATTTAGTTTAGTGCTTTAGATTTCATTGGATGATGGAGAACATTTCACATAATAAACTTACTCTTGGTTTCTTTTTGTCCCCTCCAGATTTGGGTTGCCAGCCAACAGACTGTGGATTAGTATATATGAAGAAGATGACGAAGCTTTTGCAATATGGCATGACGAGGTTGAAAAATCAAAATCTTTCAACTTGTTATGTTTAGTGTATTTTATCCTCTTTCTTGAAGCTTATGTCTCTATGATTGTATGCTCCAGTTATTAACTAAACATCCTTTTCCTCTTACCTGTTCCTGCTGTTATAATATGTGTTTATATTATAATTATGTATAATCATCCTTTATTGTAATTTTGCATTCCCTAATTAGGGTTTCTTAGTTGCCTATATATATTTATATATATGTATCTTCAGCCTGATTAAATAATATCATTATATTCTTCAAAAGTACAGAATACACCTGCAGTCCAAAGTTATTACTTTTACAATGTACTATATAACTGTTCTTTGTGATGTCAGAAGCGTATGTAACCTACTTAACTTCTTTTCACATAGACAATGCTTTGCATATTTTCTTATTACTTGGAGTTCCTTGATGACACAATTATTGTAAATGTATTCAAAATATTCAAAATATTCAATAATCTGATTGTTCTTTTTTTAATTATTTAAATATGAATGTAGACAAATATAGGTTATGAAATCTATAAACCTTTAATATACTTGACTAATTTTCTCCCAGGTAGGTGTTCCTATTGATCGTATAAAGAGGATGGGTGAGGATGACAACTTTTGGACTAGTGGCATCACGGGCCCATGTGGCCCATGTTCTGAGATTTATTATGATTTCCAACCTGAAAAGGGGTATTCTGATGTTGTATGTAGTTTTTTCTTTTCCTTTGTCGATTATGTGAAAGGTTGTGAACACGTTGTCTAGTTCATAGTTGCTCTTCATGTTTCCTTACGTGTTGAAGAGTTGATATATTTTACAGGATTTGGGGGATGATACAAGGTTTATGGAGTTCTACAATTTAGTTTTCATGCAATACAACAAAAAGGATGATGATTCCCTTGAACCTTTGAAACAGAAGAATATAGATACAGGGCTTGGTTTAGAGCGCATGGCTCGTATACTCCAAAAAGTACTGTAGCTACTACTCATTGGAGTTTCTATTTTTTTCTCTCATTTTTCTTGGAAAAAATAGTTCTAAAACTCGCTGATCTTGATCTAATATATCAAATAACTCTATTATTTTATGCTAAAATGCTTTTCTCAACGTTTTCTGATGTCCATTTACGTGCAGGTTCCGAACAATTATGAGACAGACTTGATCTACCCCATTATACAGAAGGCCTCAGAGCTAGCAAATGTGACATATGACACTGCTGATAATCGATCAAAAACAAACCTTAAGGCATGTGTATCCTAAAAGAAACTGACATTTAGGCTGTTGTTCCACTCCTTTTCCAATTATATCATTACTTCAGTGCTTTGTTTTTACCTGTAGATCATTGGAGACCATATGCGTGCAGTTGTATACCTGGTATCCGATGGAGTTGTCCCATCCAACATTGGCAGAGGATATGTTGTCCGCAGGCTTATCCGAAGAGTTGTTCGTACTGGTAGGCTGCTTGGAATAAAGGGGGATGGAAGAGGCAATATTGATGGGGCATTTACACCACTTATTGCAGAAAAGGTCATTGCATTAAGCAATCACATTGACGAGGATGTAAAAGGTAGAGCAGGACGCATTCTCAAGGAGCTGAAAAGGGAAGAACTTAGGTTTGTACAGACACTAGAGCGAGGAGAAAAGCTGCTGGAAGAAATGCTAGCTGATGAATTGGCTAGTGCTAATGAGGGTGGAAGGATTCCTTGTTTGGCTGGCAAGGATGCATTTCTGTTGTATGATACATATGGCTTCCCAGTGGAGATTACCACAGAAGTTGCTCAAGAGCGTGGTGTAGTTGTTGATATGGAGGGTTTTGATATTGAGATGGATAATCAGAGGCGGCAATCTCAGGCTGCACATAATGTTGTTAAACTTGAAGTTGGAGAAGGTGCAGATATAATGGAAAATATCTCTGACACAGAATTTCTTGGATATGATACGCTCTCTGCTAAAGCAATCGTGGAGAGTCTTATTGTGAATGGTAATCCCGTCTTACAGGTATCAGAAGGAAATGATGTAGAAGTTCTGTTGAATAGGACGCCTTTCTATGCAGAATCTGGTGGTCAGATAGGAGACCATGGTTTCATCTATATTTCAGAAGGTGAAAAAAGTCAGAACGTAGTAGTGGAGGTAAGAGATGTTCAAAAATCTGCTGGCAGCATATTTGTTCACAAGGGTATCATCAAACAGGGAATTCTAGAGGTTGGAAGAGAAGTGGAAGCAGCAGTAGATGCAGAATTGAGGCAGGGTGCCAAGGTAGCTTTATGAAAGGTTTTTGTAAACGAGTAGTTTACTCTATTTTGCTAAATCTACAATCATTTAATTCATGTGCTTGCTTCCAAAGAGAGTACGCCAGATCATTGTATTATCACTTAGAAATCTTGTTTGTTAATCTTTTGGAACAAGCTTTTATGAGAAACCCACCTGACTTGATTTGTATGTTTTTTTTAGGTTCATCATACTGCTACGCATCTGCTACAGTCTGCACTTAAGAGGATTATAGGCCAAGAAACATCTCAAGCTGGTTCCTTGGTTGCCTTTGACCGGCTTAGATTTGATTTCAACTACCACCGACCTCTTGTTGACGCTGAGATCATGAAAATTGAGGAACTAATTAACGGTTGGATTGGAGATGCAGTGCTTCTTCAAACTAAAGTTATGCCTCTTACTGAAGCCAAAAAAGCTGGGGCTATTGCTATGTTCGGAGAGAAGTATGGAGAAGAGGTCAGTTTCATACATTCTGTCAAGGGTTAGTTTGGATCATTTCGCTATTTAGCTTACATCATTTACCAGAAAGTTAGCTTGACCATATTGTATTTTAATTTAAGTTTAGTTCATCTCTAAGGGAAAGGAGCTGAAGCTTTAAGAAAAAAATTTAACTCTCTGCCGAAAGAAATTATTCATTCTTCCCTCAAACAACACAGAATCTTATGGTGGTTAACCAGAAACCAACGTTTTCTAAGTTTGATATGTATATGTTTCTCTGGATGAACTGCATGGAGTGTGTTCCGTAACATTGATCGGTGTTATGTTATAAGCAAGATTTAGATTTGCGTACTTACATCAATTATAGAGTTTGAACTGTGCATAAGTTACTGTGAAGGACATCCCTATGTTTGTACTGATACGTTTTAAGCTTTTCTAGGTACGTGTTGTTGAGGTTCCTGGTGTATCAATGGAACTTTGTGGTGGGACTCATGTATTCAACACTTCAGAAATACGTGGTTTTAAAATAATCTCAGAGCAAGGCATTGCATCTGGAGTTAGGCGAATAGAGGCTGTGGCTGGTGATGCTTTCATTGAGTACGTTAATGCCAGAGACTACCATATGAAGCGGCTATGCGCCATGCTCAAGGTATGAACTCACTTACATGGTTATGTTATGCGCCACTCGAAAAACTTCTTGAATTATAAGTATCATTACCTATTTCCGTAGTATAACTGAGCCTTTACTTAACTGGTGAGCAATGATGCATAGATTGTACTCCTTTGGAAAGATAACTCCACTTTTTCCTGGTGCAGGTAAAAGCCGAGGATGTTACAACCCGGGTAGATAATCTTCTTGAGGAATTGCGGATGGCAAGAAATGAAATATCTAATTTGCGTGAAAAAACTGCAGTCTTTAAAGCATCAAGCATTGCTAACAAGGCATTTCTAGTTGGAACTTCAAAAGAGATCAGGTGATGAAATGAACATAAACTTCACTAAACATCCATTCCCTTGAGATCGCCACATTGTTTAGTTAAACATCCAACTTCGTATTTCCTTATTTTTTCATAAAGTTCTAGACGTTTTCAAAACAACATTCTTCCATTGAAGTCAACAAAAGAGAACAGTCCATCGAAACTAAACAGATAACAATCTATTTCACAGGGTACTAGTCGAATACATGGATGATGCCGACGCAGATTCATTGAAAAGTGCAGCTGAGTTCTTGATAGACAATCTTCAAGATCCAGTAGCTATAGTACTAGGTTCCTGTCCTGGGGAAGGAAAGGTGAGTTTAGTTGCAGCATTTACACCAAGTGTTGTCGATCTGGGAGTACAGGCAGGAAAGTTTATAGGATCTATAGCTAAGTTATGTGGTGGGGGAGGGGGCGGTAGGCCCAATTTTGCTCAGGCAGGTGGAA
This sequence comes from Cucumis hystrix, assembly GCA_025688845.1. Taxonomy (NCBI): domain Eukaryota; kingdom Viridiplantae; phylum Streptophyta; class Magnoliopsida; order Cucurbitales; family Cucurbitaceae; genus Cucumis; species Cucumis hystrix. The sequence continues at coordinate 16,438,439 of CM046893.1, forward strand.
GAAAACCTGAGAAATTGTTGGATGCACTTGAAAATGCTCGATCAGAGCTCACCCGGATTCTATCGGAGAAAGCAAGCTAGAACTCATCCGAATCACAAACGTCGAACACATTGGGAGCGTTGGGGCCTGGAACTTGTATCCTTGAAACTGTCTATGGGAGTAGGCTACAGTTGTTAAATAACCGGAGCCTACAAATTGGTACAGTTTCTTTGGATGAATCAAGGATAAAAATGATGAATTTTGAGAGTTTCTTGTTGCTCCATGATTATTGATTCTTTGAATGAAGCTCTTATGCAAATTTGGAAAAAGAAAAAGAAATTACAAAAATGATAAAGAAAGAAAGAAAAGAAAACTATAAAATCAATTCATTATTGACATATCATTATAAAATTATATCCATGTACACTCTTAAACTTCGGGATTGTATGAACTCAAAACCTAAACTTTGGTAAGTATATGAATCTAAACACAACTTTGGTAAATTCATCACATTTTGTTTAGATAAACATTATGTGATATGTTTAATTTTAAAGTAAACTTCTAAACTTTCAAAATATGTTTAATTTTAAAGTAAACTTCAAAGCTTTCAAAGTAAATCATTTTAGACTTGCAGTTAAGATGTTCATGTTCTAAATGCTCGTTTCCTTAACTTGACATTTGAAGGTTGCAAACATGTGAGAATTGAATTTATGGACCATTTTTAAACGTTATGCATAATACATAATCTAAATTCGTTTACTTGTAACAATTTAGGAATTTAATTGAAACAATTATATATTTTGCATTATATTTTTCTAAATTTGGAAGAAGGATGTTAAGAGATACATTTATCAAAGTTTGGAAATAAAATTGATACAATCATTTGTTTAGTGCTAAAATCAATGCAAATTCGTAACTTTGTGTTACTAATATTTTTCTTCTAAAATATTTATCAAATTAACAAAAAGTTTCTATTAGTACTTTTTATTATTGCAACATAGACAACTTCAACCATCAGATACTCGTGTAATTTTTATTTTTTTTCTTCCTAAAGTATGTCCAAAGTTTCTATTAGACATTCTTATTACATTGATTTTTCATTCATTTCTCAACTATTTGTTTAGATCTTATAGCATTACAATTGGCTTTAAACTCTTGAATGAATTTGATATCTATGTATCAAGTTGTTGATCAAAATGCATTTCGTACTAAATATTTTTGACAAAAATACATGTCATGCTAGCTTAAAAATTCGAGAAGAAAATGCTAAAACTTTTCTAAATCATACAATACTTTATACCTAGTACACATTGAATAACTAATCTTATCATTAGCGTAATTATAATAATTTGAATCATACAAAAATTTAAGCTTGCAAGGTAAAATCAAAATTCCTTAAACTGGATCAAAACTTTCATGCATACTATTCAAAGTTGAATTGAATTCAACATTGAAAGGGGAAAGAAAAGTGTATTTCCAAGATAACATTTTTGCAAAATATGAAGTACATTTAAATAGGTATTAATCATCTAAAAGCCCAGAAAATCCAAAAGAGAATGGAAAATTGCATCAAATGACAAACATTTAAAAAAAAACAGCTCATGACACCAATTTTTTGCATATTGCGAATATGACAAAATTAGTGATATCAGACGGTAATCATATGGCTATCAGAGAGTCATCACTTTTAAATTTGCTACTTTTGTAAATTTAGAAAATGTTGTGACATAGACTCTATTATCGTAATTTTTTTTTTATATTTTTACAAAGCCCCAAAAAGAATTATAGTGTTGCTCCTGCTACCTAGAAGTCCCAATTCAACTTTTATTATTTGGTACCTTTTATGGGTTTTTGTTTATGCCTAAAGCATTTGTTCAACAGTTGTGGATCGGGTATTGTTTGAGATGGTATCTACATTTTTCTTACCAAAAGGAAAAAAATAGATAATTTGAAGAAGAAATAAGGTTAGATACCTTATCCTGGTGACACTACGAATACAACCCACTTTCTAGTTATTACAATCATTCTAAAGTGCTACAAATGATATGATCCTGATCATTCATGTCGAGACATTAGAGCGGGTATTCTATACAAAGATTTTGTATAAGACCAAACCATGAAATGAATAGTCTCTTTTATTAACACTGTTACTAGAAGAGACCACTTCACCAGAATGACCATAGGTGACTTGACTTGATTCTTAAGTGAGTTATGAACACCTGTTTATGAAGGCAGTCCTTTAATCTGTATAGGTGAGAGTGACCTATGTCGCCGACTCAACATGCCTACCATTTTGTGGATTCGTTTGATTTGGTGCTAGGAACACAACTACACAAGAAGGATTTCTCTTATTCTTTATAAATAGAGTAAGTAGAGAAATTGCTTTCTTAAGGGTTAGAACAATGTGGTACCATACCCTCTCTTGGCCTGAGAAAGAGTGTCACGCCATAGATACACAAGAAGGAATTCACTCATTCTCTATAGATAAATAAGTAGAGAAATTGCCCTCTTAAGGACTGATTTCAGGGGTTGAACAATATGACGCCACACTCTCTCTTGACCCAAAAAGAGTTCAGTTATAGTGGAACAATAACTTATTGTTCATTAGAGGGCACTACTACAAAAATTGGATTACTTGGCGTTCACGTAGTGTCAAGTTGTAACGACCCGAACTTTTAAACTAAGCTTACTCAAAAAATAAATATCAAAAGACACCTTTTTGAAAAGAGGGTAAACAAATTTTTTTTGTAAAATTAAAATTTAATAAATGTTTGAAAGACATAAAATTTGTAAAATCAATAAAAATAATTTGAAAATGTGACCTGTGGGTACTAACAATTTAAAGACAACCAAAATAAATAAGGTAAGTCTTTAAACAAAATGTCTAAAATTCAAAATACTGAAAAACTGATAAATAAATACGGAAGCAAAACTGAGTCCCCATATGGCATGTCACAGACCCTTCCTGTCGTTCGCCAGCTTTCCAAGTCATTTACCTTTGCTTGAAACATTAAACATAGAAAAGAGTGAGTATATAAAATATACCCAATAAGGGACCCACTACTGGTCCCGCTAGGTGATCTGTTAAATTCCCGTTGGAAACATAATAATAGTGTTGTGCGTCAATGGAGTCCCTAGACGAGTGAGATTATACAAACAACTCTTATTGTGCGATTGATCTGTAGAAACACCCTTTATCGTGCGAGTGATCGTAGATACACACCTAGGAAGTGAGATCATAAGAACACCCCTTATCATGCGAGTGACCAGTAGGAAAACCCCTTATTGTGCGAGTGATCGTAGGTAACACTTCATAAACATGTCTGTAATACATATGTACAACACTTATCGTGCGAGTGGTCCTATCGGAACACCCCTTATCGTGCAAGTGACTTTGCATACACAGTAAAATTGTTTCCTAACCGTGCATGTGATCCGTAGGTACACCCCTAAATCATGTGAGTGATCCTGTAGGAACAACCCTTATCGTGTGAGTGACCCCATAGATATGATCACAATACAAGTAGGGTAAAAAGCTCAACATACAAAGTTAACAGACAAACCATAGTCCGCCCAGATGGCCTGATTTTTGTCAAGAACCTAATTCCAACTTTGAAGATTAATAACTAAAACTTCATAACTTTAATAGGAAGACTTCCTTCCACAAAGCTTTTTAGAAACTTCTTAGCTAGTTTACCTCCAAATTTCAACCACAAAGTTCAAGTATTGAGTTCTGTAGCTTCAAAACACTTAACAGTGTCCAGATTTCCATAAAAAATGACCTTATGCTCTTTCCTCAAGTGGTTGGATATCTTTCTTGCACCTTCCTAAACGACGATCCTTTCTTAGAAACTAGGCTAAGAACGGAAGCTTTTAGAACTGGTTTGAGAGAAAACACACGAGTAAAATGGAAGCTTTGTCTTTTTGACAATGACCTATTTATAGGAACCTTTTCTTGCCTTTGAAATATCACCTCCTGCTTCCATGGTTGCCTCTCCTGATAGCTTGTAGAAATATAAGTTATTGTGACATTTTAAGTAAAACAATGGAGTCAAAATGCAGGATAAAGGATCAAAACACAGCTTTTATTGCAAATTTATAATGATTAGAGAATGCAGTTTACATAAGTCACCACGCTTGATTAACTATGTTTTTAAGTGTTTTTACACGCAGGACGGTGAAAAGAATAAATTAAGTGAATTGTAAGAAGATTGTGTGCAAGAACTTAGAGATAAGTAAGCTTCTTGGCGATTCACATCGTGAGGCGAGATGCCAACACATCACCCGAGATGATTCGCTAAAAGACAAGAGTGAAATCAATCTTCTGCTTACTGATGCAAGGGACACTCCACTACTTCTTAGTGAAGTAAGCACAAATCGCCTAATTGTTCCTCGAGTCACATTTTTTAGTGAAGACCTTCCATCGCATAATCCTCTCGCAAAATGCAATTCACTTTTTCATGAGAAGTTGCGTAATATTCTTACTGCCTGACCCCCATCACATAGGTAGTATGTGATCAGGGTCTCACACTATATCACATTAAGAGGCGTCTCACATGGCTTAAATCACCTACAATGTGGAGACTTTCCTTCATCTTCCTCAATGCAAGTTAGTTCACATTTCATAATCATTCCATTCCATTCCACCTTCTACGGAGTCCTTATTGTAAATATTAGGACTAGTACACTTTTACATTTATACTGTATAGGTATTTATACCGCTTGAAATTAGAAGTAGGCTTTATAACTAAGTTTGATAGAAATTTCCTGTGTTCGATCTTGGCTTACCCAAGAAACCTTTTGCTTAGCTTACAGTTGGACAAGCGAGAGGAAAACTTGTACTAAACGCATACTTAGAAGAAATATCAATGTTTGGCAAGGAAGTGTACCTTTTATAATCTGATTCTCTCCTAAAAGCAAAGTTAGCACCTTTTATAGCATAATCTTCTCTTCTTGTGTTGCAAGTAGCAGAAATAGAACCTTAAATGATAGATTAACGAAATTAGAATTAAGCAGATGTGAGGTGTGGAACCAATCCGTGTACTCAATCTCGCGTGTGATATGCTAAGAGAATGTACAAAAATCTTTTAACATCTTCATACCTCTTGCTTGCTTGCTAAAATCTAAGGGGTTATTTGGGCCCCAAGTTTATCACTGTGGGGTTAGGTTACCATAATCCCAACCCTTGTTTGGGGCCCAATTTATGGAAACCCTAGTTTTAGGGTTTCCATAATCCTCCAAAATCCTTTTCACACTACTTTTCACTGTGCATAACATCACTTGAAACTGTGTAATCCTTCATCCTTCCCTTCTTCGTCCAATATCGTCTTCTTCCTCTTTCATCGTTTTTGTCTTAATTTGTTTTCCCCTCCAAATCTTTCCATTTTACTTACCTCATTTTCTATTTGCAGCTACGAAGATATACAGAGAGAGAGAGGGAGAAGAAGATAGAATCCCACTCTATCTCTATTTGTCGAAATTAATTTTCGAAATCCAACATCCTCCATTTGTAATCCTCTCTTTTTTCTTTGCGTCCATTGTTTCTCCTTATTTCTCTCTCTAAATCTACCTTTTTTAGGGTTTAGGGTTTATTAGCCGAGCACTTGATTCTGTTTCACTCGACTATGATAAGCGGCGAACATCATTAACTTCTTCTTTCAACCAACATGCAACAACAACATTCAATATAGCTGATCAGAAAATGCATTTACACCTGCCCTTGCACTTGTACTTAAAGGTACACTCCTCTTTCATTTACTTTCACTTTCATTACTTTCTGTCTCTACCCTTAAAACAACCATAGCAACTACCACGATCATGCAAAATCAAGCGCAAAGAGTTTATTATTTCCCTAGATAAACACTCTTCTTTAGTGAGATTCTGGACAAGAGAAATGGGGACCTGCAAATCTTTTTCTGTTATGACCTCAGTTGAATCTCTCAAATGGTTAATATCCACTTTCAAAATGCTCATAGCTACTCCGAAGACCAATATATTCTTCTTAGAAAGCAGGTACGACGACCATGTACTTTGGGTCAGAAAAACAACAAATAGAAAAGCAACACTGCAGAAGTTTTTAGAATTGATGAACATGGAAGGAAATGCTGCATTTTAATACCAGAATGTCTTGAACTGAGTGGCTAGGTTTCTTTTCTCTCAATGATTAGTCCAAATGTGAAAACTAAACCAAAAACCAGACCACCGATGGATTTAATAATTAACTAAAAGGGCTATTTTTTTTTAGATTCAGAAACCCCCAAGAAATCATATGCAAAAGCTCACTCTGATAGTCACAAAAGTGAATCCAGCTTTTCTCCCGAAGGAAAAAAAAAAAAAATTCTCAAGAACTCCCTTCAACTGGAACAACATCGTGGTAATCACAAGAAGACTTTTCATGATGATTGGGCAAAAAATATGTTAAGTCTAAAGAAACAAATAGGTGCTACCTTCTCTTAAAAACCATTCCATGCAGAAAAAGCTTTGGTTTCTTTAATGATGCAGTCCATGCAAAGCTGCTATGCAACAACACATAATGGTCAACATTTGGTAATTTCTACGCCAAATTTGAGTCTTGAAACTCGAAGAAGCACGCATCAATGAAACTAATCCTTAGTTAGGGGGGTTGGATAATTTTCAGCATGGACGTAGGATACCTTTGTAAATATTGGAAATGCTTGAGGAGGTTTCATTGTTGTGGCCAAAGAAATGATTGAAATGGCTAACCTACTGGAAGCATGCATTAAGGTTCGTTATAACTATTATGGTTTTATCCCTATGTATATAAATATAAAATATAAAAAAATGATTCTCCTTTGTTGTAAAAAACTTCTCCATGATCCATGGAAAGGGATTGATAGAAAGAGAAGTAAAAATTCATGGATCCTTCAAGAGGCAGGCAATGATGGACTTTGATGAAGTCAACCCTTACTGTGGACAATTTTACTTTGTCAAAAACCTAGCAATTCCATCGGAGAGTTTTGGATTCAAAAAAAGGAAATTTAATGTTGATGTGCCATCCAAAGAGTCACACGAAGGCTAAGGAAGTTAATGAAGCAAATCATTCCAAAGGAAAAGTGGCCAATCCAGCAAAGAAATAGAAATGGATAGAGAAAGGAAAAGCTTTATTGATAGAAAATTAAAACAACATGGAGACAGGTGACTCATCAATGCGGGTTTTAATGGAGGATAACAAAAAGACACGGAAGGGGGGTTCAAAGAGGAAAGTCGTTTTCACTTCCCTAATAACGAAACTCACCTTTACACTCTAAGGTTCAAAGAGGAAACTCATTTTCAAAGCAAATGATTGCTGAAACCCAATTAGGAAGTGACAAAGGAAGCCCCCAAGAAACACAACCATTAATTTCCATCAAAGGACCACAACAACAAAAAATTTATAAAGTCAAACAAAATGGTTCTCCTTCAGTGAAAGAGAAAATTTCTCACCCATCATAGTTGACCTACAATAAAAATATTGAAAAGGAAGGGGATCTGATTGTGGATTTAAACAACAAAGGGTTGAAGCTAAACTCATACAGCTCAAGCTCAAAAAATTTGAAAGATTGTCTCTCTCCTATCTCGAATATTGTTCTTGAAACTCCTCCAAATTTTATGCACCCTTATCACTCTCAAGACATGAGTTCCTTAAAGCCTATCAGAACACAAAATTCAAAAACAGTTTAAATCCAACAAGCAAAAGGAAAGAAAAGTAGCAAGTGGAAAATTCTTCAAAAAACAACTAATGGATTGGTTAAAGGAGAACAAGCTCAAACTCTCACCAGTGTTACAAGAAATTGACTCATCAACAGATCCAAAAGTAGAAACTGTGAAATTGGATCATTTTGATGATGGCTCAGGCAAAAGAATTGCAAGATTTTTTATTTTGAAATGAATGTTCTTGCTTGGGATGTTAGGGGTTTAGGCTCTCCCCAAAAAAGAGCCCGAATAAAAGCGGTAATTTTAAATTATGATCCTCATGTTGTCATTCTTACTAAAACTAAACTCCAAAATATTAGCATTCATCTTATAAAATCTCTTTGGGGGGAAAAAAATGGCAGTTGAAATTTTCATCAAACAATTCTGGAGGTATTTTGGTTATTTGGGATGATGTTCAACATTCTTGTATCAGTAACTTTGAAGGTTCTTTTACTCTCTCCCTCAATTTTAAATCTATTAAAAATCAAAATTGGTTGCTAACAACTATCTATGACACTCCAAAAAGAAGAGACAGAGCAAATTTATGGGCTTAACTTCATCACCTTGCAATAATGTGTTCTAATGCCTGGCTCATTGGTGGTGATTTTAATGTCTTCAGACACACGGATACACTACGACAGCTAATCCAGCAAATCTAAACATGCGCAGATTTAACAACTTTATCCAGAAGCATAATTTGTTGGATCCTCCTCTCAGCAACAACAAATTCACTTGGTCAAATCTTAGAATTAATCCAACTTGCTTCAGATTAGATCGCTTTGTGTACTCAAAGCATTGGGAACAGTCTTTCTATCAACAATTCTCGAAAACTCTCACAAGAACCATTTCTGATCATTGTTTGATCATCTTGAATTGAAAAGCTTACCTTGGGGCCCTGCTCCTTTTAGACTTAATGTGAACACTTTGAAAAACAAAGATTTTAGGAAAAATATCAAAAGGTGGTGGGAGAGCACAACTTTACAAGGTTATTCAGGATTCGTATTTATGGAAAGATTAAAGATTTTGGCAAGACTCCTCCACAATTGGCAGCATACAAACAATAGGCAATCTATCACGATTAGAAAGGACCTAATGCAGGAAACTAAAGCTATTGACAAGAAAGAAGCTAACAACTTGATTTGTGAAAATGACAGTGCCAGAAGACTTGTGCTCAAGTCAGAGCTTGGTTCTCTTGATTTCAATGAAGCAAGATACTCATCCCAAAGAGCAAAAAAATTATGGAATAAGGACGGAGACGAAAACACATCTTTCTTCCACAAAGCTTGCACTTCAAGACAGAGAAAAAGCCTTATCACATAAATAAGGGATGATAGAGGTAATATTGACAATTCATCTAAAAAAATTGTGAAGTGTTTCATGAATCATTTTAAGAGCATCTACTGTAAAAATAAGAAGTCTTCCATGTTGATTGACAATTTGAATTGGAATCCATTGAAGCCAATTTTTATAATATGCTTTGTGCTCCTTTTGAGGAAGAGGAAGTTAGAAATACAATCTTCTCCTTCAACAACAACAAAGCGCCAGATCCCGATGGTTTTCCATTGGATCTCTACAAAAGTTCTTGGTCCTTTCAGAAGAAGGATATTATGGACTTTCTCAAGGACTCACTCGAAAGTGTGATAAACAAGAATGTTAACAAGACTTTCATCACCCTTATTTCAAAGAAAAATGACGGTTCCATACCTCCAAACTTTAGACCCATCAGTTTAAATACCTCGCTCTACAAAGTGGTTGCAAAAACATTGGCTAACAGACTAAAGCAAACTCTGCCAAATACTATTGTGGACAACCAATTCGCCTTTGTGAAAAACATGCAAATTACAGATGCAATTTTAGTGGCTAATCAAGCAGTGGACTTCTGGAAAGCAAACAAAACTAAAGGCTACATGATTAAGATCGATATTGAAAAGGCCTTTGACACTATCAATTGGAAATTCATTGATTTCATGCTAATAAAGAAGAACTTCTCTTATCGATGGAAAAAGTGGACCAAAGCGTGCATAACCGGAGTTCAGTACTCAATTATTATAAATGGTCATCTGAAGGGCCGAATCACTCCAAAAAGAGGGCTAAGACAAGGAGACCCTTTATCACCATTCATTTTTTATTTGGCTATGGACTCTCTCAGTGCAATTTTGAATCATCTAAATTCCACTAAGTTTATTCATGGCATAGCATTTAATGACACTTGCAGCATTAATCACATTCTCTTTGTAGATGACATTCTGATTTTTGTTGAAGATAATGACTCTGCCATCAGGTTCGCTTTAATTTTATTTGAAAAAGCTTCTGGCCTCTCAATAAAGCAAAACAAATCCACCTTAATCCCAATCAATATCTCGGAAGCTCGATGCTCCTCTGTGGAAGGCCTTTTAAAGCTAAGAGCTTAAACGCCCCCCAGTTACCTATCTTGGTGTTCCCTTAGGTGGCAAGCCAAATTCTTTGAGCTTTTGGGATAATATCAAAGTGAAAATGCAAAAAAAGCTCAACACTTGGAAATACTCCCAGCTATCAAAAGGTGGAAAACTAACCCTTTTGCAGGCGAGTCTCTCCAGTCTTTCGACTTATCAACTTTCTGTGTTCAAAGCCTCGAGGACTATATATAAGCAAATTGAAAAGATATGGAGAAATTTTCTCTGGGGTCAAATATGGGCATTCAAAGTCTCATGCTCATGCCACTCACCTTGTTAGATGGGACATTGTATCAAGCACAAAAGAAAAAGAGGGTTTGGGTCTATCAAAACTAAAAGACACCAACAATGCGCTTTTATATACATGGCTCTAGTGGTATCACAAAGAACCAAATGCTCTATAAAGAAAAATCATCAATGCTAAATACACAGCTACTTATGTTGGAGATCTTCCATCAAAAGGCAAGCACTGTAGTCTGAGGGCTCCTTGGATGTCAATAATTAAAATCAAGACCTGGTTAGAGAGCAACATCAAATGGGAAATCAACAACGGAGAATGCATTTCATTTTGGCATGGTTTGAGAAATGAGAAAAATCCTCTCCCGGCTTCTTATCCTAGATTTTTTTGCATTATACAATTCAAACAATGCATCAAGCAAAGAAGTTTGGAACCTAAACTCCAATGACTAGGACCTCAAGCCTAGAAGGTGTCTAAATGAAAGGGAGGTTATTCTTTGGACAACTTAAAACCTCTGCTTCCAAATCCCAATCCGCTTAAAGGTGCACACCAACATGGAAGTTAAACATAGACAATTGCTATACCACTACTTCTGCTAAAAAGACTCTTTAAGAAGTTCATCACCAACCGCTTTCTAAGGAAAACCTTCAAATCTTTGAAATCCTATGGTCTTCGGTTGTGCCCAATAAATGCAAAATTTTCTTATGGACTTATCTTTCATAGAAAAATAAACACGCTAGATGTCATCCAAAAGAAATGCCCATCATTATGTATAAGCCCAAATAGATGTGTTCTTTGTTTCGCCAAAGACTCCAACCACATTCTTCTTGATTGTAAAGTTACAAAGATGATTTGGCACAAACTCTTAAGAGCAATTGGGGGCCCATAACATTGACAATATGAATTTCCTAAGTAGATCTTTAAGCAAGCTTAATCTAGCAAGCAGAAGAAATGTCATTCGCTTCAATGCAATTGCTGCTCTGCTTTGGTCAGTTTGGTTAGAGAGAAACAACATAATTTTTAAGGAAAAGTCAAAATCCATTGTAAACCTTTAGGAAGATGTGTGCAATTTGATAGGAGTTTGGTCTAAGCATCATTCAACTTGTAAACTGTACGACGCTTATGTTATTTCTCTTAACTTTAGAGCTTTGTTAGATTAGGTTGTTCTAGGCTTCTCTCTAGCCTTCCAATCTTGTAACTTTTCTCTTCGTTAATAGATTTGGCTTGCCTTTCTAGGGCTCTTCCTAGATTAGTTGGCTCGGTTTCTTTCTAAAAAAAATTAAACGTTAATTATTAGAAATTCTTTTTTTTTTTTTCACAAATTGATGTTCTTTAAAATTCTAAGCTAAATGTTGAAAATAAAATAAAATATTGGATTTAGAATATGAATTTGAGAAAAAAAACAAACTTTCACAACACCACCCACATAATCCTTCCCCCAAACACATCTTATCATAACACCATCATAACCCTACCCACATCACTCTTTCCCCAAACACATCTCATCATAACACTACCTTCATAAACCTTTCCCCCAAACACAACTTATCATAACACTAGTTTTATTATAACTCTAACCTTCCATAACCCAACTCTTTCCCTAAACGGCTCCTAAGTGTTTGTATGCCATGACACATGGAAACCACTCAACGGCAAGGCTCTAAACACCTAAGACACTCCTTTATCCGCCTAACCTTAAAACCATCTCACATAACCCACACCTAACTCGCATGAGTTAGTAGGCCGCATGCCTCAACGCATAGAGGATCCCTTGCACTTCTTGCCGCCTAGTTTTGCCCGCAAAACCCTCTCCTCTCGTGCCATCTCGCCTAGTCCTTGTCTTGCCCGCAAAGCACATCTAAATGCCTAGTATGTCTTGCTTGGTCGCATAGCTTTGTCCTTAGAGAGGTTATTTAAACAACCTTGGCCGCTTAGTCCAACCTCAAAACGCCTAATATCATACAAAATGCCCCACCCTTACTTTGGCTGTCTACTTGACACTTAGCTAATTTTTTCAAACTTCCCTTCTTCCAACAACCATAACACCCTTATAATGACACACCAATAATATCAAACCAACGATGACACTTAGGCCACTACCACAACTTAGTAACCTTTTTTTTAACCTTTCTTTGAACTACTACTTCAACTTAATCCTAGTCTTCAACTAATCTCGAATCCCACTTATCCACTTGTTCTATTGGAAGGTTTGGAAATGCTATAGTTCAAGGTTTACAAATTTTTAGTTACAATTTTTTTAAAAGAAATTTACAACCATCTTGCAACTCCCAAAATTGAATTTTTAACTCCAATTTATGCATGTTTTAGGCATTTTAAAGATATTTTAGAGTGATTTTAAACATGTTTTAGTAAGTTTTTAGTTATAATATTTTTTAACTCCAAATCAATTTTACGCATGTTTTAGCTTGCGATTTGTTTGTGAGATATTTGCGATATGAAAAACAGTAGCTAAAAACTCATTAAAACATGTGTAACTTCACCTTAAATCACATCTAAATCACTTAAAACAATTACAGTATGTAATTGAGATTCTAAAACTACCCTAAATCACCTAAGAAAGAATGACATATTTTTAAGTTTGAAAGTTGAGAGATGTCTATAAGATGTTGCAAGATTAAAAAACGTATCTAAGATCCTATCTTAATATGTCTAAACTCATTCTAAATCACTTAAAACACATATAAGAATGATTTGGAGTTGTCGTTTTGAGTTTGGAAGTTGGAAACTGAGATAGTGAGATGTTGCAAAATAAAAATAAAAATAAAAACACCTACAAATTATTTACAACATGAATAAACCAACCCAAAATCATCTAAATGTTCCTACAATTAAAATGGTTGAAAGGGAAAGGAGGACAATTTTCATTAAGAAATTAGGGCATGAGGACAATTTTCGCATTTCACTATTTATTTATCGCAAAACTCGACTTTGTGAAATGTTATACTACAACTTTTAGACTCCATTGAAAATGCCTCACTCTTAGTAATTACCCAATTTTCATCATCGTATTGACATTTTAGTAGAATACTTTTTTATTTTTTTTATCAAGTTGGTGAATAAACATTTCCATTATATTGTAATTTTTTTTATAAAAAGAAACAATAAATATCAATAATATGTGTATAATATAAATAATTAAAATGTTTTCAAAAAAGATAACAAATAGGAAAAATATCAATTTACTTGACCTATGAAATTTGTATAAATTTAGATCCTAAACTAATAATTATATCAACTTAAACCTAAACTTTGGAAGTTCTATTAATTTAAACATCAAACTAATAATTGTATCAATTAATCCAAAAACTTCTATAATGTATCAATTTAAACCTCGAACTTACATGATTCTATCAATTTAAACTCTCAATTATATTTTATTTAGATACATTTATGAAAGTTGAGGGTTTAAATTGATATATTTATGAAAGCTCAAAGTTTTAATCGATACACTTGTAAAAGTTCAGAGTTTAAATTGATACAACTATTAGATTAAAGTTTAAATTAATACAACTCTCAAAATTTAGAATTTAACTTGATATAATTATTAGTTCAAGGTTTAAATTAATACAGCTCATAGTTTAGAAGTATAAATTAATATTTGCACTAGTAAATATTTTAACTCACTCTTACAAAGGATAGAATATTTGTTTATTAATTAAAATAATTAATGTGTTTATTGTTTATTATTTTTTGAAAATTTTTAGTGATATTTATTGACATTGATAATTTTCTTTTGACGGAAGTTGAAATTTTGACATTTTCTTCAACATTGAAATTTTAAACTTTTATTCAAATATAAAAGTAAATAGACTACGTCTTAATAAAGGGATGCAAAAGTAATATAAAACAAATCGATACTACATCTTTACGAAGGGATGCAAAATTTATAGAATTATGGTCAATAAAAAGCATAAAAAACTGATAGCCACATCTTATACCAACAAAATACTGTTTTTTTTTTTTTGTTATGATGGCTCAGACATACAAACTTTAAAATTATAAATTGTTTGATTTAGAGCAATTTTATATTCGATCAACACTTGAAATCTTTTAGAGGAAATGTGATTAACATGAACAAAAACATATTGGAAAAAACACACAAATTCAAACTTGATCAATTTGAAATTTTATTATGCTTCCCAAATTGTACAGGTTTTCTATTATAGTACACATATTCAAGTTTCGAAACTCAAATGTATGATAAAAAGAAAAACATAATGAATAAAATGGATCATTTGAAAAAAAAAATTAAAAAGGTCTCTTACTCAACTTCGAAAAAGTAAACTAAACAGTGGTAAGGATATATAATCATTAGGATTTAGAAAATAAAATGGGAAAATTAGCAATTTTATGCAATGGCATGTTGTTCTAAAAGAATCTAAGTTAAAAACATAATTTCAATCTCCATATATGAAATTCTATCTACTTTGAATAACATATTAAATTAAAAATTTCTTTTATTGAAAATTGTTAAATAACAAAAATAGTTTCAAATGTAACAAATAGGGATATATTTCTAAATTAATAAAAATATCTATAGATAGTTGGAGACTAATTTTTCAAAAAAGAAACCAACAACAATGCCTATTTTAAGATTTATTGAAATGACTAACACTTTTATCACTAATAATTAAATATATAATAATATTTTAAAAAATTATAAATAAATCAAAATATATTTGGGATAGAATCTATTGTCAAGAAACTCTTAGGGGCCGTTTGGCCCAAGGGTTATCACTATTGGGTTAGGGTTATGGTAACTCAACCCTTGTTTGGGGGAAGGGTTATCATAACCCTTGTTTTAAGTTTATCATAACCCTTGTTTTAGGTTTATCATAACCCCTCTTCCCTCTCTTTCTTCTTTCTCAATCCTTTTTCAACTCCCCATAAACCTACCTTTTCAACTCTTCGTAATCCTATATTTTCAACTTCCATAATTTTATTATTTCATTTCTTAAAAAAAATACTATTTTATTTATCAAATCACATTTGTTTTTAATTAATTTAATAATCTTAAAAGAATATTATTTTTAATTTATTTTATTTATGAAATTAATTTTAATTAAATACTAATTATGATTAGTTTACGCATTTAGCCCTTGTATTAAACTTTTTTTTAAACTTTATTATTTCAGGTCTTTTATTCGTTTTTCACCTTTCAAATATTTATCTAAACTATTTCTGATAAATTTAAGTTAAATAAATTTCTTAAAAAATGAATTTTATTAAATTTATAAAAAATCAAAACAAAATCAAATCAGACGATTTAATATTAAATTAAATAACTTTTGAATCTTTCAATAACCTAAAAATATATATAACAAATATATATATATTTTTTAAAAGTATTTAAACTTTAAATGTATAAGAATTTTCTTTTAAAAAAATTAATTTAATGGCGAAATTTGATTTAAGATTTATTTGAATTAAATTTTGAATCTAAATTTTTTACCAAATTATTCTTCTACTTTTCAAAATGTACTTTTTTTTTCTCTTTCTTCTTTCTTAGTTTTATATATTTCATTGATTCATTATAATTTTTTATCATTTTTTGTTGTTCCTTGGAACCAAAATCCTCTAATTTAAAAAGAGAAAAAAAAAACATAATGTTTAGTTAAGAAGAAAACTAAGATTGTTTTATCTTTAAAAGAAAAATAGTAATTTATTCAACTGTAACGATTACTTAGAAAAAAAGGTTGAAATTTCATGTCGTATTTAAAGAAATTAAGGCAGATTGTTTTGCGAAAACTAGGACGATTTGGTAAATTAAATATACAAAATTTGTGTATTGGAGTTAGAATATGAATTTTTAAAAAAAAAATTAATAATTTATTTGCACGTAACAATTACGTCGAAAAGTTAAAAATTGACGTCGTATTTAAAAAATGACTGAAAAATGTTTTATGAAAATAAGACATTTCGAAAAATTAATGATACGAAATCTATGTATTGGATTTAAAATACAAATTTCTTTAAAAAATCAATAAATTATTCGCACGTAACGATTACGTAAAAAAATGCTGGAAATAGATGCACATTTAAAGAAACTACTGAAAATTATTTTAAGAAAATAGGATAATTTGATAAATTAAATATACAAAATTTGTGTTGGATTTAGAATACGAATTTTTAAAAAAATGTATAAGAAAATAAATTTCATAACATTACCTACATAACCCTTCCCTCAAACACATCTTATCATAACCACCCATAACCCTTCCTCCAAACACATTTTATTATAATCACCTCATAACTCTTTTTACATAACTCTTACCTCAAACACATATTATCATAACACTAGTTTTATCATAACACTATTTTTATCATAACACTAACCCACCATAACCCAACCCTTCCCCCAAACACACCCTTAGACTTTATCTTTGATAAACTTTTTAGAGTTAGATTTCAATTTTGCAATATCTACAAATTCTTTGCAATTATACCAAATACATCAGGGTTGGTTGGTATACTTGTCATTGCCCACTTATGGAAAATATAAAAATTAAAATGGACATTTAAAAACATAAATCGAAATAGAATAAAACCTAAAGACGGTGTTTGGGTCTTAGTTTTAAGTGGATGGAGTGAACTATTATAAGGCTCTTTAACTCAAATAGTCTAAAATTGTATACTATATTTCAAAATTGACCTAAATTTCTCAAATTTTTTAGAAATGTCCTAAATTGACT
The DNA here is from genome assembly GCA_025688845.1 of Cucumis hystrix. Taxonomy (NCBI): domain Eukaryota; kingdom Viridiplantae; phylum Streptophyta; class Magnoliopsida; order Cucurbitales; family Cucurbitaceae; genus Cucumis; species Cucumis hystrix. Next base: position 16,455,493 of record CM046893.1, read on the forward strand.
AATATTTTACCTAAATATAAGGTCCAAATGTAGTATTTATCCATATTCATTATTGATAATATATTAAAAAAATAGAAAAAAAAGAAAAAGAAAAGTTGACCATGATTAATATTTGCATTTATTATATATTCTATGTAAATATGATAAGTGAATAATTATATTATGGTAATATTATAATAAAATTTTCTCTTAATTAATTTTATTTTGGTTATTTTGTTCAAAAAATCTTCCCTCTAGATCTCTCTCACTTTCTAATCTCTCACTCCGTTCATTCTTTCTTTCATTTTGCATTGTTTTTCATATATTCCACCTAAGTATAGTCTATATTGAATAATACAGTCTATATTTTATAAATGAAAGGTTCTTATATCAATTTATTTATAGAAGATGGATCGACAATGAGAGAAATCAGGGATGTGGGTTACGGTTTAGAATTTTTTTTTAAAAAAAAAAGTCAAAAATTTCATTCTTTGAACGTTGAATATTGATTCCATTTTCTACAAAAGATGTCGAATAATAAAAGATTGGGGAAGGTATAAACGGTGAAGAAGAAGAACATCGGTGGCTGACTGGTATAGTGATCTTTCGAAAAAAAATTGCCAAAAATTTAAGGCTAGTAAGAATTTATATTTTGTATTCGAAATACATTAGGGTATATTGAGTATATTGAAGATAACATCATTTATGTATTATTGAATATATGAAGTAGTATATATGTGACAAATCACATAAAATATATGTATTATGCAGTAGTATATATGTAAGAATTAAAAAAAAATACTGATCGGATACATAATCTATATATACAGTGGTATATAAATGCAGTAAAAAAAATCACAAAACATGAAGAAAAAATGTGTATGTATTATTGAATATATGCAATAATATATATGTAAAAAATCACAGAAACATAAGTGAATTATTTGGTAGCATATATGTAAAAAATAATAAAAATACTAAATAGATATATAATATGTGTATATATAAGAAAAAATTACATAACATAAAAAATAATGTGTATGTATTATTGAATATATGCAGTAGTATATATGTGACAAATCACAAAAGAAATGATGAAGAACTCCTTGTCGCCACCGGAAGAAATTTCTAAAATTCTTAATATGGTGATAAAAATAATTATATATGTTTATATTTAATTATTACATTATTTCATATTAGAAAGTATTTCGTTTTGTATTAAAAAATAAACTATTTCCATAATAAAACTATACATTAATTAGTAACATAAATAAGAAAGTTATCATTTACATAATAAATTTGTGCTTAACATGAATAAGAAAATAATTTGAAATTAATTTCGAAAATCATATATAATAAATAATGAAAATAAGGTTAAAACTGTTCTAAAAATATACGAAATCCTAATCAAGAAAATAAATTTTAGTTTAGGCAATTTGTGAAAATTCGTATTAAATTTAAGCCTTTTTTCTAAATCTTTTTTATTATAATCCGCTCTGATTAATAGTTGAAAACTATTTGAAGGTTTCAACTATTATAATCTACGACTAACTTACTATTTCTTTCTAATCCTTTGTTAGGTAATGTTTATTATTTTCTACCTAGATTAAAATAGTTCGCACAACAATAAATTGATAAGAACATATACTATACTTGGTCTTAGTCAAAAGGTCAAGAAAAATTTGCATCATAAAACATACTACCATAACCTATAAACTATAATAAATTTAAGGGAAATTTTCAAAAATAGAAAAATTTACAAAATATCTACAATCTATAGCAAATTCTATCACTGATAGTCATTGATATGCTATAGTGATAAAAGACTATCATTGATAGAATCCAAAATTTTACTATAGCTTGTAAATATTGTAATTTATTTTACTATTTTAAAAAATGTCCTTAAATATAAACTATAATAATGAGTTACAACACCCATAAAAGATATTTAAAAAAAAGAAAAATTAATTACATGTATTAAAGGAAAATGAAAGCTCAATGAAATAGTGATAGAGGAGGATACTGCAGATGAGTTCTGCACGTGTTTGAACAATTTAGCCACCAAGTTATGATTGTTTTGAAGCAGAAACAAGACAGATAGAAAGAGTCTAAGACAGGGCACTGTTGTTTTCAGACTCTATAGGGATACTAGACTTGTAGACGATCTTTAGACTTTTGGGAAAACATGAATTGACACTTAAAAAAAGAAAAACAAACAAAAAAAGAGGGGGGCTATTCTTTTCTTTCTATGTCATTAGTTTTCCCTATTGGATCATTTGCACATGTGACCCTCTTCAATACGAAACCATCCTCACCCTTCATCTGTTTTTGACACGTACCACACATATCGACACTACCAAATTCTGTTCCACCAAAACTTTATTTATTAATAAGTAATAATATAATGCATATTAGGCAGAGAGTGGAAAATTCATCCCATCTACTTATTCCCCCATTAAGGTTTTCTTTAGCTTAAGCTTCTCCCTACACATTTTTATAGTTGTTTTTTCACGTCGGTCTCAACTCTTAGGGAATTTATGCCTCGTTGACATGTCAAGAAGTTGAGTTCATAGCTAATAGATAAAGAAAACTTTGAGTATTTTTTGGTGCGTTCTGATGATCTTTTGGTGAGAAGTATAAGTGGACTAGAGACTCTCATACGAGTATGGGAAAGATTCTCCTCTCTTTCTTTTACTCTTATATTTCGTTATATCTTCGTTTGTTCAAGTACAATGTAACTGACAAAGTAATGGTAAAGAACAAACCAAGCAGGGGAAAAGATTTTTTTAATCCAATTTTCTATACAGAGATAACTACATACTAAATTTTTTTTCCCTCTTTTCTTTTTTAATATTTTTGAATTCTTATTACTGTGTGATTAGAGTGGGCTGCACAATAATGGGTGCCAAGGTTCAAGTATTGCTATTCTTTTCCTCCTCATTTTCTCATTTTTTAGAACTCTCTTTTTTTTTTTTCAGATTTTACTGACTTTTTTTACAAAATGGCGTTAATATAAAGCGGCTATTCCCTGTCATCCGAGTGCCCAATATCAGAGTGAAATAGAAGCCCTTCCTTATATGTATATGTTTTCATATCCACATGTATTTAACTAATCATGTAGCTCCTCTAGGCACAATCCAGAGCAGTGAAATGGAAGGGGAGGTAGTAAAGTCCAAGTTCAAAAGGGTTTGTGTGTTTTGTGGGAGCAGCACAGGAAAGAGGGACTGCTATAGAGATGCAGCCATTGATTTAGCTCAGGAGCTGGTACTGCTTTGAAAACCTCTCTTAATATCATCCATTCACGAAAGCCTCTATGTCTTTTTCACTTTCCCCCTTCCACCCTTTCTACGTGTATATACAATTATGCTGTTGTTTCTCTATGCAGGTTTCAAGAAGATTGGGGCTTGTTTATGGAGGTGGAAGCATTGGGCTAATGGGTCTGGTTTCACAAGCTGTTCATCATGGTGGCGGCAGAGTCATGGGGTAATTGATCGAAAAAGCAAAATGGTTTGATGTTTCAAAGTTTTAATTTTACATCTGTTTGTTTAATTTGTTTGGGTTTCGTTGATTTGCAGTATCATTCCCAGGACATTAATGAACAAAGAGGTTAGAAATATGCCAATATCCTAATTTGTTTTGGGTAATTGAAAATTCAATCAGCCAAAACTTGACTTGTAATTCTACAAAATGATAATTTCTTGGGGGGAAAATTACAGATAACTGGAGAAACAGTGGGCGAGACAAGACCAGTAGACAACATGCACCAAAGGAAGGCAGAAATGGCCCGCCATTCAGATTGCTTTATAGCCCTACCAGGTCCCAACCATTCCCTTTTCCCTTTCCTATTCAGAAACACAATCCCGCACTTCTTTTTTACATTTCTTTTCATAGTCCCCTTTTTATAAAAGACCCCTGATAATGGGTTTCATTTTCCCTTCACTGCACTGATTTTCAGGTGGGTATGGAACTATGGAAGAACTGTTAGAAGTCATCACATGGGCTCAACTAGGCATCCACGACAAACCAGTAAACTCTACAAAAATTACCTCATTGAACTCTGCCAGAAACCTTTGTTTTGATCTCACGACCTTTAAGTTTGATGTGCAATTTCTCTTCCTCAGGTTGGGTTGCTGAATGTGGAGGGCTACTACAACAACCTCCTCACTTTCATCGACCAAGCAGTGAACGATGGTTTCATAAAACCATCACAACGCAACATCATAGTGTCAGCACCCAACGCCAAGGACCTGGTTCAGAAACTAGAGGTCAGTCATTAAGTCAGACATTTCGTCGAACAGTTCATGAGCAACTTCTAAATTCTGCGATTAAAAAGCAAACAGAGTATTTGACTAATGATGATCATGAATTGGTTTATTTAGGAATACGTGCCTGTACTCGAGGAAGTGATGGGCAAACCGAGATGGTAAATTGAGCAGCCACAGCCACAGCAACAGAAAAAACAAGTAGGGTTCGAACCCAAAACTTTCCACGCTCAGATCGCCCTGTAAAGTTGAAACATGAAAAGAACGGGAAAAAAGATTGAGTGAAAGAAATGGAAAAGAGGCGTTTGATGATTTTGGGTCGTCGTCGTGATCATAATCATCATGTTACCAATTGTTGTATAATTGGATTGGATGTGAAAAATGTTCACAGAGATAAGATTGACCAAAACACTGAAATCAGTGGGACCTTCTACTCTTTTGCTTGTAAGCTTATGGAATAGTATCATTAAGATTAAGACCAAAATTGGACCCCATTCTTTTTCTACATCATTTTTGGTATTGGTATCTTTTTTTCTTTTTTCTTTTTTCTTTTTTTAAAAACACATTATTTCAAGATTTAGCTTTTGTAAGTTGAGGATGAGAAATTTTGTTGATAAAATTTATAGTTTAGAAACAATCTATAGAGGTGTAGTTCTAAAAATTCATAAATTTTACATCACAATTATTTTCTACCAAATTTCATATTTTAAAAATTAATATCTGATTATCGGTCTTATCAAATATATTTTAAAAGAATACTTAAAATCCATAAATTATTTAAAGGGTATTTTTAAAAATAACAAAATAAATTAAAATAATTATAAATTAGAACAAAATTTTAAATTCTATCAATGATAGTCTTCTATCACTCTAGCATATCACTCTAGCATATCACTGACTATCAGTGATAAATTTTGAAATATTTTCTAAAATTTACTATTTTTTGAAAATTTCTCTTATTTTTTAAAGTGGCCTTTTTGTCTCTCAAGTCTTAGATTTAGTGTTTATTTGATTCCTATTTTCAAAATCTACCACTCATGTCTCTCATATTTTAATAATGCTCCATTTTAGTTATTGTAACATCCCAAAACTATTAGGTTATTTTTATTATCATTTTATTTTGCTTAGTTTTGGGTGTTATTTATGAAATTGTTTAAATTGTGGAGATTAAGTATTTTGGAAGGATAACTGGTTAATTTATGGAAATTGGAGTTATATTGTTAAAATTGATTTTGGATTTATTGGTTG
>CM046893.1:16460991-16494970 GCA_025688845.1 Cucumis hystrix
GCATGTATAACCTATAGTGTTCTGTTGGTCTGCTGGTTAGAGTCGTATCACGAGGGGTCCATCAAGGTCCTCCCTTATATATGTTTGAGTAGTTATTGAGACGTGATTCGACGGGATCACTTACAGCCCGACTCTCCTTTAGGGTGATTCCTTTGGGTTCACCGAGAGTCCAGTTCAGTCCCGGTGGGACTACTAGATAGTGTGCGTTCGGGAGCACCATAGAGTGTGGTACTTTATTTCAGGACTCTAACAAAGAGACTAACAACACATAGGGAGACTAAGTATGGGTCTCTTACTGAGTATAATTTTATACTCATTCTTTTAAATGTTTAATTTTCAGGTAAGGGTAAAGCAAGGGCAAGCTGGCGAATGATAAGAAGTGACCGTGGTTCGCCATAGGGAATAGTTCAGCTTTTCCGCATTTATGTTTCAGTAATTATATTTTTTTTTGGATTTCAGAACTTTTTTAATGTATTTCTTTTATTTTATGGGCCCAAACTAGTATTTTGTTTACCACTTTAATTACTTATTTATTTTCTTATTATTTAAATTTTTCTCAACTTATAAATTAATTTTTCTTTTAAAAAAAAAAAAACTATACTTATTTAAATAGTAATGACCTCAACCTTCTAGTAAAGTTGGGTTATTACGGTTATTAAGATAACAAAATTGTTAATAACTTATGAAAAGCTTACTAGACTAATTTTAAACTAGAATATTTTGATAATGTAACAATTTTATTCATAGGAAAAATGTTCTTTTTAAAAAAGCAAAAGTAGTAAAAGAAAAAAGAAACTAAATACACTTTTTGGAATTCAATGATGAAAATAAAATATATAACCAAAATGAAAACTCTTGCTATTTTATCAAATATGTCAATTTTCTCTTTAGAATATTTAAAAATCTACCACATCCGAATTTGTCATACTAGATGAGACAATTTTGATTTTGAAAATCTATTTCCACATTTTTCTTTTTTCGTTGTGGAGCTTTTCTTATATGATCATCATTTTGTGTGACTCTTTCAAAATTTGGATGATTATAACAACCAACCATGAAAAATAATTATTTCTTCCTCTACTGCTGTCAAAGCCTCGATCACATTTTTTAAATTTCCAACATTGAGTTCCGGGATGAGATTGTTCCAATTGGTCAAGATTCATGATTTTTCATTCACCATTATTAAAATTTACAACATTCACTTGAGGAAATGTTGGTTTATTAGTTGACTAATATTCATGATTTTTCAAACCATAATTCATTATTTCATTTAGTCATGAAAAGACATTAGATAAGTGTATAATATTTTTTCAAGTGTTTCTCTCGATATTGCTACTATAGGAGCATATCTTAAATGTAGAAATATTTTTTTCTAACATATTGATTTAAAATTTTGGAGCCTCAAGCACGTCTATTTATAACGAGCTTTAGGAATAATAATTACTTTTTTATGATCATATTTTTGTGGTATCTTAGTGTATTTCGGTATCAAACATTAATGATAAGTAATTATTACTAATAATATCAAATACTAGAAATTGTAATTTTGTAATAGTTTTCAAGCTAAAGCTATTATAAAATATTGTAAATATATTAGAAATTTAATATATACCAAAGATGAAAAATAGTATTTTAATTATGGTGAGTAGGACAAAATCGACATAACTTTAGGACCTACCTCCAGGGGAGAAAATGATAGAAGCTCAGGTTGATAACGTATTGTAAAAATGAGGTACAAGATAAATACTTATATTGAAAAAATAATATATTAAAATAAATAATATATAATATATAAGAAATAAAATAAATAAGAAAATATGAAAGTAAAAAAAACAAGAAGTTATCCAAAATTTGATAAAATTTGGTTGAATATGTATTTTGCATAATCCACAAAATTTCACTATTTATAGACAATTTGGCAAAGATGGAATGGATTGCATGAGCACCAAAGATTAGTATTTTCAAGACACATAAGAAGGTATATGGAATGTAGAGAAAGTGGCATATGATATTTGACACTAAGGTATAATGAACATCTATTTAATAATATTTATAAGGGGCGCTTGCAAAAATAGCAAAATAATTTATGATAATAAGGCAAATGTCACTACATGTTCTAAATTGCAAAAATAGTAAATTTAAAAGTCGATAAGCCTCTGATCGCCTTCTGATATCCTTTCGAAAGTCCTCTAAAAGCCGTCTGATATAATTAATTACTTGTTATATTTGCCATATTCGCAATATGTAAAAAAAAGAGGTGCTATGGGCTGTTCTTTTCTAAAATTTTTTGTCATATGATATTATTTCCCTATTTATCATATGAATAACCTTATATTGTTTTTCATGATATTTGACACTAAGGTATAATAAACATTTACTTAATAATATTTATAATATGAATAACCTTATAATGTTTTTCACTTTTACATAAGGGATTTTTGAAAAATTATAACAAAACCGCAAAATATTTGAACTGCATAGAACAATTTCAAAAATGGAAAAAACCCACAAACCTACAATAAAAAAAACCAAAAATGCCCCAACCAACACGCGATTAATTGACCACTTGTGCACGTAATATATTTGGTACACGATCTTGTACCAAGATTGTTTAGATTTGGCTACATGGTCGTTTAGATTTAGCGACCCAAATCTAAACGATTTTTTTTCAACATCGATCCTTCAGATTTGGCTACACAATCATTTAGATTCAACTACTCAAATCTAAATGATTTTTCTTAAGATTCTTTAGTACACGATTGTTTAAATGTGGCTACTCAAATCTAAATAATTGTGTACCAATATCCAAATCTAAACAATTTTTTCTAGATTCTTTGGTACACAATCATTTAAATTTGGCTACCCAAATCTAAACGATCATATACCAATATCCCAAGATTTATTTTCTAGATCTTTTATATTTGTTAGATTTGGTACACCAAATCTAAACCAATATCCAATGATTTTTGTTCAGATCATGTACTCATTTATATTTGGTACACGATCTTGAACCAAATAACACTTTGAAAAAAAATACAAGGTTATCTTGATTTCAAACAAATATAAAGAGGAAAAATTGCAGAATAAGAGAAGAGAGACTATGGAAAGAAAAAGAAAAATTGCAAAAAAGAAGAAAGAAGATGGAAAGGACAGGAGTATTTAAGAAATGGGCAATGTAAGGCCCAAACCATGAAGTTACTTTACACAATACGCGATTGGAATTGGACCTCTTCTAGCCTCCAACGATAATAATCATTACAGCATGGACAACCTCCACCACAAAATGCTATAAATAGTGGAAATCTTAGCCAATTTTGGTCATTCTTACTATAAGCTTCCAAAGGAGAAAGATTGGAGGAGTTATGAGGTATTTGAAGGTTCAAAACCAACCAGAATCTTGCAAGGGATTGCAAGCTAGTGCGAAGGAGAACTTTGAGTAAAAGGCCAAACGTAGAAGTTAACCGTTGTAATTGTGAGTGGTTATTCTCACTACAAGAAAAATGGTCTACGACGACAGTTATTTACTTTTGTGAACAAAATCCGTGACAGTTATTTTCAGTCATAGAAGCGGGAGTCATGGAAAGTCCTTCCATGACAGTTTTCAAAAACTGTCGCAATAACTTATTTCATGACATAAAATAAATGTCGTTAATTAGCATTCTACAACATCAAATAACTGTCATATTTTATTTTATGACAATAAAGAACTATAATCATTTGTGTAATAACGACAGTTAAATAAATGTCGCGAATTCGTTTATTGTGACATTTTTTAAATGTCACGGATATGTCAATCGCGACAGTTTTTTTTTAAAAAATGTCATTGTTCTGTTATTGACTACATTTTTTTCCAGTCAAATATAGTGCAATCGTGACAGTTTTTCGATAAAGTTAAATGTCATTGTTTTGCTATTGACGACATTTTTTTGCTGTCAAATTTATGGCAATCGTGACAATTCATTTTTTAAAAATATTGTCATTTTTTATCTATTGACGACATTTTTTCCTGTCACAGATAGGGCAATCGTGCCAATTAATTTTGTAAAAAAACTGTCATTGTTTTCATATTGACAACAATTAATGACTGTCACAAATTCATATATTAAGACATTTATTTTCTGTTGTAAATTACTCAATTACTATAGTTTTTTTCTGTTCTCCTTGCCGCTCCACCATTGCACGAACCATTTGAATGACAATAATGTAGCCGACAATGACAATTTTGAATTTATAATATTGACACCCATATAGAAAAAAATAGCCGACACTTTAATATATATACGCTATAATACAATTTATAATATTCGTACATTTCCAATCAAGTTCCAACAATTTACAAGTACGGAATCCCATCTCTTAATCAAAAAATATTTTAAATAGCATCAGAATACATACAGCAAGATTTTCTGCTAAAGCATAAACGACCAACCAAGAATGTTCGTCTCTGAAAATGTTCTTTGAAAGTAAACTCATGAAGTTGTCGACTCCAGTTGAACCTACAAAGACAACATGAATATAAGCATCCATCACAGGACAAGAGAGTACAACTTTTATAGAAAATTTCAACATTGAGCATTACCTATCACTACATGCGTCGATAAGAGAAACAACTACGTAGCAGAGCACAAATGTAGAATAACAGCGTCACCTTAACATCCACTTGGTCTACAATATTGAAACTTTTTACAAATTACAACTCTTGTATCATTACTCTTTAGAAATTTAGCTAGATATAAATAAGTAATCTACAATGAAATTATTGAATACGTAATCATAAGAAATAATAGAGATGAATGAAACTTAAGAATCCATTAGTAGTTCACTGTCAATAAGGTTGGAAGAAACGTTATCCAACAAGAACCGAAAAATTTCCATCTTAAGGAGTCAAACACTTTCTAATTTACAAATATCAGAAAGAAGACAGTTTTCATGTGCAATCCACTTCAGTTAATGAACCCAAGAAATATTAAAGTACTAGGAAAATGGAACTAGAACAACTTGTACCATTTATGGCTTGACAGAAATTAAAGGTCTCCTAGTTTCTTATCCAAAAAAAGCTCTACCAACGAGTACAGACATAAAACCCATGACAATTTACACAAGTAGCAATTGAGCAATAGCAATAAGTACAGACATAACACCTATGGCAATTTACACAAGTAGAAATTTAGCAATAGCCAACCAGTACAAGCATACTATCCATGATAAAAAAAAGGTATCTATTACTCTTAATCCTCTAATATCAACGACATTAATTAAGAAGGGGCCATTGAAGTTAGATGAAATAGAAATCTAACCAAGCTGTTGCAATAATCATGCTAGAAAGTGTAAGAGAGGGAAAATAATTGTAGCAGCCTAGCAGCCTAGCAGGTATATTGTTGGTATTTAAGCGGTGGAAACACAGAAACCACCCTCTCAAACTAGTGAGTCATGACAACTGGTCAGTGTGAAACCAATAAGCCTAATACTCGAATAGTTGACAAAGGGGTTGAAAATTAATTAAAATTTTCCCAAAAGTTGTACCAAATGAAGAATTTTCTAAGTGGAAGCAATTTATTTAAAACACACACACAAGAGGAGAGAAGAAGCATCAATCTGTTGTTTTCAAGTATTTATCTTGTTTCGTAAAGCAACAATTCAACAGTTTGTTTTAGCATATATAACCACTAAAATTGAATAATGACAAATCATCAAATAGTGAAAAATGGAAAGTCAATATCACAAATATATCCTTATTCCTAGTCCTTACAACAAAAAAGCTAAGACAATATACCTAAGACAATTCCTAGTCCTTAAAGTTCAACAATTTGTATTAGGCAATCATCGCAAATAAAGATGAACTATGAATAATCATGCACCAACTCTCTCAGATTATTAAAACAGAGAGTAAGATTACAACAAGTACTCAGGTTCATGAAAAAAAAAAATGCCTGAAATGTAGTCAGCCAAATTGCACCCCAATCAGAGTTTTGCGCAACTACGATAATCAAGGAATAACTTTTCCTTACAAGCAATGGATGAGAATATATACCAGTTTGTGGAATGCAGATGATTGGGCAACTGAAGGTGTTCGTGTCAAACATACCTGTATCAACGTACCATTCATTGCTGGCTTGCTGCAATTTAGGCCTAGAGCTTGTTACTGGAATGAAGTGCCCAGCATTATCCCATGTGCCAAGTGACAAAGTATACCCTTGTAAGATTCTCTATTTGTTCAATACAAATTAAAGGGAATAGAAGAAAAAGTTGTATAGTACCTCATTATCTGTTCCATGACCAAGCTGTCCATATTTTGGAAGACCGCAATACTGAAAAAACCAAACATGCAAAATAACCATTGCTACAGGGAGTGAAGAAAGATGAAACAGTGCTTTATACCATTTTTTTGTCTAAGCCTAACTAGCACTACTCAATACATGGCACTATTTTGTGAGCTGATTCAAACTAAGATCCAAACTAGGGCCCATCCATGCCAGAACAAAAATTAAAGATACCAACTTCTAAGACACTAATAAAGTAAGTATAAACCAAATAAAATGTTAAAAAGTGTGAACCTTCACAAGCCTAGCTCACTTATATTTCCAATTCTTTTTCATACACAACACCAACCCTATCTCAATTGTAATAAAAACACCAATTACACAGATAAGCACAATGCTAAAACCTACATCTCCAATCCTCAATCCATATATTAAACAGTCAAAGCTAGTGAACCAAGTAGAATTAGCAATTGACAATTTGTCACGTATACGAACCTGAACAAACCACACAATATTGACAAAATAAAACCTCAAGGACGCAAGCAAAGAATTACCTTCGGCAGTTGTTTGATTGCAAGAAGATCCATATCCCAATGTAGTAGGGCCCCAAACAAAAAAATTCCATGAGCCAGTCACATATATATCGGACTCTTCCTAAGAAACAAATAAACACACACACATTCATATCCACTTACTTAAAAGCAAGTCACATATATATAGATGCGATACAATAACCATTAACTTACCCCTTTCATGCTTCAGTTTGTTAAAAACAATGTGCTTAAACATTTACTTATGTGTCGTTTAGGTTGAACAAAATTATATGAACAAAAAATCCCCACAAAATACTTCAAATTTTTTTTTTCCTAATCTGACGCTAAGCACAATGTACGTGCTTAGAAAGGAACTCCGCCAATTCTGATCTAACTTCATCAATTTCATCTTGCTAGTATGTAGAAGGTAAACTTTTCATTTGTAGACAATAAAGTAGTTAAGAATTATTATCATTCCAAACAATGACATAACGTTTGTTTTAAAATTCTAATACTTACGACATCTACAATCGAAGTACTCCTTGTAGAAATTATGTCATGCATGAATCGCATAACATAGTACCCGCATTCTACCACCCCATTTTGTTTGGGACACTGTGAATGCACAATCAAAAACATAACGTGTGAAACGCTTTAACATACACTTTAACATCAAACAAATTTACCTTCCCCACACGTTATACAGTCATCAAAAGTTTAAAAAAAATAGAAGAAGAAGAATCAACAATATTAAAACAAAAGTTAGGTTAATGTTCATAGCTCACATGGTAAAACCCAAAAAAGAAAACAAAAAGAGATATTTTAGAGCTAACCATTAATTAATGTGGAATTATGTCTTCCAATTTAGCTTATTTAAAAGGTTAATTAACTAACCCCACTTTTATTAATCCATCATGTAATGTACCAAAGTTTATATATGTATATATATATATATATATATATACATTACTCACTCATATAAAAGAGAGTTATTATTTTATTTTTGCCAATTATAGATGGAATCTTTTTGAGGTTTTGAATTTAGTTACATTGTATCTGAAGTTATTAATTTCTTATTATTCTCTTCTCTCTCTCTTATCTCTTCTCAATTTTTATTTAAATGAAGTGTATTCCATATTGAACATTAACAATTTTTATTGTGAAATAATATATCATTGTGTTCTTTTTTTTTTCTTTTCATCCTCTTTTGTTTTCAACAACTAAAGTGATATTTATATTTTTTATTTTTATATTGAGTCATCACTCTTGAACTGAGCTTAAATCACCGTTAAATCTAGACCAACAAGTGAAATCAATACTAATCGAAAAAGAAATTGTACTATAGGAGTTTGCACACTTGATATTCAACTCTAATATCATGCAAAATCATAACTCGTTAGTCCGTAAACGTTAAGGGATTGAGTTTATTTAGTTCCAAAACATTAAAGTGAATATTTAGTTTGTCTCCAAACTTTGAACTTGGTGTTTATTAGGTTATTAAACTAAAAATATTTAATAAGTCTTTGAATTTTTAATTTTGTATCAAATAAGGTCGGTCAAACATATTTTTTTAAAATAAATATGTTGTTAGATATATAGAAAAAAATTGACTTTATACATAACGGACACTAACTTTCAATCGTGTGCTATAGTACATTCATAAATTCAACAACATACTAGACACAAAAATGAAAATATGTAATGTACATTACATACATGTAAATTTGAAAGTTTTAAAATTTATTAGACACAACTTTTAACTTCTTCGTAAACCTACTACTATATATATATTATTTAACACAAAATTAAAAGTTCATAAACCTACTAGCTAGCTAGACACGTACATTTTAAAGTTCAAGAACTAAATAGACAAAACCCTATAATATAGTTATATTTGTACTTTAACACTCTACCATACCATGCTCGGGTGTGTTTATATATATACACGTAACTAAGTGTGTGTGTTGCAACAACCAACATTATTACATTGTTGATGAGAAAGAATACTATGGGAGAGAATTGTGAAAGTCTTCAACTACCAATAGCCAATGTTGAGAGAATAATGAAGAAGATAGTTCCAGAAAAGGGGAAGATTTCAAAAGAAGATAGTTCCAGAATGCAAGAATGTGCAAATGAGTTCATTAGCTTTGCACAAAGATGTCACAGTGAGAATAGAAGAACTCTCAATTGCAAATTGAACACCAAAATTGCAAATTGAACACCAAAATTTCAAATTGAACACCAAAATTTCAAATTGAACACCAAAATTGCAAATTGAACACCAAAATTGCAAATTGAACACCAAAATTGCAAATTGAACACCAAAGTAATGTTTGCCCATGGAGTTGAGGGAAACTGTGACAGAAAATTGAAAACCAAACTAATGTTTGCCTATGGAGTTGAGGGAAAGTGTGACAGAGAACAAGTTCACAGAGAGAGAGAAATAGAAAAGGAACAGACGACTTACAGGTAGAGGAGATGACGGCGGCGGATTGAATGTTGAAGAGAATGTGGCGGATTGGAGATTAAGGACACTACTGGATTGAACAGAATAGGGAAATACGACGTCATTCAGTAGAGGAAGCTCCGACGCCGTTGGAGTGGGGAGACGGGCATGAGGGCAGTGGCGGTGACGGAAGTGGTCTTCGTCCCGAGAAAACCCTCAAAGGATTTGGAGATTGGGGGGCGAAAAACAGTGGTGGCCACGAAAGTGCATGGAATGGAATGGCGGTGGATGAAGACACGACATGAATAGGTTAAAATCCTAATTAAAAAACCCTTTTTTTTTCATATATTAAATATATTAGTTTATTATTATTTTATTGATATTCTATGACATTAAATAACTGTCGCGAAAAGTATAATACGAAAAATTCCATCTTTTCCCGCCAAAAACGCCTTTTTTTCCTTTTGTGATAGTTTTTTTTTTCTCTCTCTATTTTGTGATATAAGTAACTCTCGTAGTAGAGGGTTTTTCTTGTAGTGTCTTAGTAAAAATATTTCTAAACTTTGTTGAATGAATCCTCAAATGTGCATCTTTGAAGAATTTTTTTATATGTTTTTCAATTCCAAAATACATCGGTTTATGCATAAGTTAGACTTAGTATGTGTTGAAAGGAGATGATCACAACACACATTAGAAATGACTGTAACATGATTTAAAGGATGCATGTGGTGAGTTGTCTTTATAAGTAAAAGAGTGTTTTGTAAATGATTTTCTCAAGGAAAATGTACCTAGAAATATTCCTTCTGAACTTTGTGATTATGCATAATACTTGTGTAAATCTAAATATGTTATAGTGTCTTTATTATTATTTGAAAGGGGTGCATGAAACTTGTTAAAAATTGAATTAAGATGACTCTTGTACCCTATGCGATATGATACTTCATTCCTGTTGTATGATCCAGAATAGAATGCCTTATTCATGTTATATGATCTTGGATAGGATGTCTCGTACTTGCTGTATGAACTAGTATGAGATGCTTTTTGCTTGCTGTGTGATTTAGTAATGGAAGACCCGCTACAAGTAGTGAGATTGACGAAACTTGCTAATGGCATTGAGTTTACTCCGTATGATTGCAACTTGAAAAATGAGTACAGTAAACGCTTGAGCCAAGGTGAGGGTACAAATACTTAATTAATTTCGCGGAATGATACTGCGAACTTACCTTATGGTACGTGGGAAGACACGTGACGCGATGACTTGTAATAACGGATACAAAAATGATTATGATTTAAATCACATGGTTTTACGCTGGCTCAATTTGAATATTGCCTATCTTGGATGATTTATGTTTAATGGATAAAAGATCCCACTTACTAGACATTTTCGTCTTACCCTTTTTTTTTTTCACGACTGTTTTATTCCCACGAAGTAGCGAAAGACATACGATGTTGAACTTTCTATCTTGATCGCCTACTGTGCCTCCTTAATCACATCATTTTGGTCGTGGCCACTATTATCTCACATATAGGGTAGAAGCTAGGCAAGAAAAGTTTAAATGTTTTAAGTTTGTATTTTGTTTTCTCAAAAGAAACTTTGTATTAAATACCAAATATAATCCCTTGTTTTGAAAATCAATGAAGTTGTTTTATTCCACTCATGTTCGCATTTCACATTTAAAATTATTGATTATATTTATCTTCGCTTATTAAACGTTCAACGTTTATCTATGGGAGCTATGCGTTGAAGGTTTAGGCACCATGCCTCTCCTTAGTCGCAGAGAGTGACTTTAGAGGCGGGGCATGACATCTGACTTCATGGCCTTTATAATTTTGTTACACGAACCGTAAATATTTTGATATTTTGTTATATATATGAAAATTAACATTTACATAATGTATTATTTATATAGGACAATGGTATTAAAAAAATGAAAGAAAGTGTTTAAAAAATCAACTTTAGTTAGGAATTTAAGAGGACGTTCTAAAAACTAAAACATATAATAATAAACAAAAACAAAAAAGAAAAACAAGAGTGTAACTTCATTACTCTTCCGAATAATCTCGCGATAGGAGATGAAGGTAATGATCGCAATTATTTTCAATCACCAAAACAAATATAATCCAAGTTAACTTAGAATGGAGCAAACAAAAGACAATGACACACATGACGTAGAGAAAGGAAATCACAATTTCAAAGTCAAAATCGTTCACCGGCATCAGGGAGGGTCTACGAGAAGAGGGAAATCAACATCAAGCATTTGTGAGAAGAAAATTAGGGGGGCAAAGCAATGGACTCGTTTGATGCCCCGTTCAGTTAGCGCTTTCTTTGTTTCACAACTTGTTCACCGATGTCTAACGTCCTAGCGTCTGTGAGAAGAAAATGGGAGTGGGGTCTACCAAGAAGAAAATGGGAGGGGGTCTGCCAAGAAGAAAATCAAGGGGGTTTGTGTGGGAGAAAGGGAGAAAGGGACGGAAAAGCAAAAAAAAAGGTTTTTTTTTTCTCTAAAAAGCTTATGCCCACATTATTTGCGTCACCATATATATACATCTCGCGTCGCCATAAATATGTACAAAAAAACGTGGGGTTTTTGCCAAGTATATTACATCAGCAAATATTTAAAATATTTTTCCATACACAATACGTCCCCATAAACTAAAATAAACGTTGGTAGAAATCCAACTTAAAAGTTTTTCTTACAACCACACAACTTTTTGTCCACGTATATATTTTCGTCGGCAAAAACAATAATGTATCCACGCAATAAATAAGTTTTTGCCCACGTCTATATTTTTGTCGGCAAAAATAAAGATGTGCTCACGCAATGAAATTACTTTGACACATCATATCTTTGTCCACATTTTTTTTACGTTACCAAAAAAAAAACTGTCGGCAAAGACCAAAATTCTTATAGTGTTTTCGTAAAAAGTTTCACATAAAAAAGTCTAGATTAGCAAATGTATAATTATATATTATGAATATAGATATCCATAACCTACGTAAGTTACCAATTGTTATATAACTACCATTCAATTCCAAGTTGTAACATGCAACCTATTATATTCTATATTATTGTAACATATACCATCACATGTCCAATAAATAGAGGTGTATGATGCCTTTGTAATACACACCACAATTGAGTTCATTGTCTTCTCTACTTCATCTCTTCTCTATTCTTCTCTTTGTGTTGTTGCTTTAATCATATATGTATGGTATGTGTTTGCAAATTGATTATTAAAATATATTTAATATTAGATTTTACATTTGATCTAATAAAATTATAAAACTCATACATCGTGTTATGTAATGTTAAATGTTATTGGTTTGAAAGACATTTGTGAGTTTTTAAAAGAAAATCTTTTAGAACTGTTATTTTGTATTTAAGTGAATTAGACCGTTGTTTGACTCCAAGTTTCTCATTGTTTAGAAATATACTAAACCCCATCCTCCGAAAATTTAGACTTTTTATTAATCAAGCATATTCGCATATTATATGTGTGCATGGGTTTTCATCACAATTTTTTTGCGTTGATGATAAGCATTTCATAAATTATAGGTAATATATATATATATATGAGAAATAAAATTTATGTTTGAGAAATAGAAAAGATATTGCAAATCAAGTATTTATTAACTTTAAAATCTTAGTTAAATCTTATAGTTTTGTCAAATATGCTCTATCATTCTAGATGTATATTCCAAATGTTATAGTATTATTTAGATTAAGGTTGGTAAATCATGTCTTATTTTTAAATATAATTCTTATATTTGAAATATTTGATTGATATGTTTTCATAATAAGTTTATATTTTCTATAGCTTTAAATATGCTTGTTATATATATAGAAAGTAAAGTTAGGATATTTGTTTTCTTAATTGAATTGCATTCTTCTTAACAAAAATTGTGGTAAAATTTATTTTATTTTTCAAATATATATGAGAATAAATATTCAATATTATCATTAATTTTATTTGTTTGTCATGCTTATATTGGAACTTGTTTGATTGTTGAATATATATTTAAATTATTCTCATGTGAACATTAAAATTTTATATATAGTGATTATATATAGGTTAATTTTCATAAATATAACAAACCAGCAAAATATTTATGATCCCTTTAACAAAATGAAAAAGTCCATGAAACTGGACAATTTTTTTAAAAAATATTCCACGTTTGCCCTTCTATTTTTTTTCTTTCCATTGTTTTTTTCTCTTCTTCTTTTGCAGTTTTTCTTTTCTTTATTTTTTTAAACACTGTTATTTGGTTGTTCCAAATATAAAAGATCATGAAAAAAATCGTTGGGATATTGGATAGCCAAATCTAAACGATCATATACCGATAAATCTAAACGATTGTGTACAAAGAATCTTAAAAAAATTGTTTAGATTTGGATAGACAAATTCAAACGATCGAATCTAAACGATTGTCTACCAAAATAGACAATTTAAACGATCGTGTTCAAACAATCTTAAAAAAATCTTTTAGATTTGAGTAGCCAAATTTAAACGATCAAATCTAAACGATTGTGTTCCAAATAAAACGATCGTGTACCAAATCTAAACGATCATTTTCTAACTATAAACAATTATTTTTCAAATATAAATGGTCGTTTTCCAAATATAAACGATTATGTTCCAAATATAAATGATTGTGTTCCAAATACAAACGATCGTGTACCAAAAAATCTTTAAAAAAATCGTTTAGATTCGACTCCAAATCTAAACGATCGTGTAGAAAAGAATAGCCAAATCTAAACAATCGTTTTCCAAATATATTACGCACGTTAGATGCCAATTAATCACGGGGCATTTTTGGTATTTCCCATTGTGGGCCTATGGGCTTTTTCAATTTTTGAAATTGTTCTATACCGTGTAAATATTTTACCGCTTTGTTATATTTTTAAAAAGACCTCTTATATATATTTGATTAAATTCTCTTATGACAAAGTTTATGAAAGTTATGTATAATACTTAATTACTTCCTAAATCTAATTTTGATAATTTAATGCACCTGAAGTTGCATAAATCAGTTAGTGTTCATTGGTTTTGTCTTGCACTCGTAGTTGCACATATCAAAACGTATTTGATCTAGCAACAACAATTTGAGAGACAAAGTTTGAAACATTGTACTAGATATTGAGCATATATAGTCTATATAAAATGATAAATTTCGATCAAATAATTTAATAGCATTCCCTGAAGTGAATGTTACAATATTTAGTAAGAACGAAATTGTGTTAATAAAGAAGTATTTATTAGATTAGAATATGAGAATTTTATTTTCCAAATGTGTAATATGCAAAAGATATAATAATCTTGTACTTGTCATATAATGGAACACGAGAAACGAGTAATGGAAATAAGGATCTAATTTAGCCTTATTACATAAACAATTTAGTAATACCCTAATTAAACGAAATTAGGATTAAAGGAACGAAAACTTACCTTCGTAGCTTTCCATTCATTGTAATCTCCTCACCAAGTTAAATCGAGGTCCACCACTAGTGTTGACCCACTATTCTCCAAACTTAGAACTAGGTTGTGGGACCCGATAAGTAAAGAAAATTGAGAGATAGAAATTGGCGTTAGACTTTTAGGGTTTGAGATTTCGGAGAGAAAAAGGTTTTTAGGTTAATTTTGTAATTCAAAAAATACAAAAATTGCCAAAAAGTTTTTGCTTAATTTGAAAAGAAACATATTATAACCTAATTATATTCAAACCTCAACTCCTAACATTCCACTAACCATTAGTGTAACTTAGTGGGTTAGGTGTATACATCTCATGTAGCCTCTTATCCCACTGTCACACCCCAAATCGTACTGCGACGATAATGCCAAAGTAGTAGAAATAGGATGCGAGTTTGTTACAACCTTGAAATTTTTTTATCGCAAAATCTTATTCTCAACTCCTTTTATATTATCAACAAAACTCAAAACGCAACGGTGATCAACCTAAACACCAAGTATAATAAATACCTACCAAAATGTATACTTTATTAATAACAGGTGTTTGATACATAATTACAACCCTTTAACCAAATAATCAATGCTTAAGTATTTTCAAAACGTCCGGAGTCATCTCGCCGCAAATTCTTCAACCTTCTTCTCTACTTGACCTAAACGTCTGATCCTAGAAGATGAGATTTTTAAAACGTAAGTCTAAAAGACGTAGTGAGGCTTTATGAAATCCTTTTTGCAATACGTTTCCATAAATATCATTTTGCATAAATAACATCAAATTATTTCATCTCGCATAAACCTTTCTTTATGCTTAACAAACACATTTATAACATAACAATTTTACATACACACACATTAGTTAATAGTTATTCCATTCGCCAAGGATCCCGAATCGTTTTCTAAACTTGGTCTCGTTACCTTGTGTTTGACTACTGTATCAACAACATCCGAGAACATACAAATTCGTTCTTGTTGCTCAGGCCGCTAAGCTTTATATGCTCATTTCAAGGCATAAGTCAGCTTCTTATCACCATGTAGTCCGTACACCCCATGGTGGACTTGACTCTTTATGTGCACATAAAAGTGAGTATCATCTCAAGGAATCAACTAATGATTTGAAAACCATTTCATAGCATTGAAATCGTAATCATTAAATCAAGCTTTAACATTATAAATGATGCATGCTTGAACACATATAGGCATTTCATAGAAATCTCCTTTTGAAACACTTTCTCATTTGAAATCATCTTTCAAAATAGTAAAGCGAAACCACAAAACTTTTAAGAAGAAAACCACTCACCACATTTTAACAAAAATCCTCTTCCTTCTCTTCTTGTGGAGCCTTCTCATGGAACAAATCGTCGTACTTAACATTTTGTTTTTCTTCTTCTCACCAAAGCAAAACAACAACATTTTAGCTCTTGTTTTATTTTAATAAAATCTTTTTTTGTGCTTACTTTATGACCAAGTCCTTTACTTATAAAGCTCTTAAACTATCTTAGTCATGTTTAAACTCTTCTCAGTTTGCCAGCTTCTACTTAAAACTTTACATGTGTAAATTTAGTACTTAACCCCGCCATGCTTTAACTTCTTAATCTTACACACTAACCCCTGTCAAATCAGATATGACATTTTCTTCGCCAGACCTTACTTCTAGCCTAACCCCATACCACAAATAACTTTAACCACTAAACACTTATCTCAAATAACCTTATCGCGTGGTTATATTTTTACTACAAGAAACCTTCCTCGCGAACTAACCAACTTTTACTCGCTTAGAACAATTATCACGAGCTTAAACTTCAAGGCTTCCTCGCTGACTCTTCATCACGAAGCCCTTGGTTCTTATCGCCAAAAGACTACCTAAACGCCTAGTCGTCTTAGCCAAAATTTCACAACTTATTTCTTTTGATAGCGTTTAGACTTATAGATTATAATTCAAACCCTTCTTTTCTCAAAACTTCCTCGCGAATTAACTTCTTAATCGTAAAACTTATACTCAACCATAAAAGATTTTATCGCTTAATCCTTTCTGCAGATTTATTCAAACGCTAACTTCTTTAATACTTAGCCGAATTTTACTTCCTATACTGAAATTAACAGACAATGGGTCTTACAATTTTCCCCTCATTAAGAAAGTTCATGCTCAAAATTTAAACCGCAAGACAATAACACAAAACTAATTACTTTTTATTACTTTACGTTTTGAATTACAACCTTATAACATTAAAAATATAGCTTTCTTGTTCTTTATACTTCCTTCTTCTCCTTTCTCGCTTTTAGCTTACTCAACTTGAATTTATTTATGCTTTTCTAAAGAACATATTGCTCTGATACCAAATTGTCACACCCCAAACCGTACTACGACTACAATAATGTCAAAGTTGTAGGAATAGGATGCGAGTTTGTTACAACCTTGAAATTTTCTTATCGCAAAAACTTATTCTCAACTCCTTTTGTACTATCAACAAAACTCAAAACGCAACAGTGGTCAACCAAAAAGCCATGTATAATAAATACCTATCAAAACATATACTTTATTAATAACAAACGTTTGATACATAATTACAACACTTTAACCAAATAACCAATGCTTAACTATTTTCAAAACATTTGGAGTCATCTCGTCACAAATCCTTCAACCTTTTTCTCTACTTGGCTTAAACACCCGATCTTGGAAGATGAGATTTTCTAAACGTAAATCTAAAAGACTTAGCGAGGTTTTATGAAATCCTTTTCGTAATACATTTTCATGAACATCGTTTTGCACAAATAACATCAAATCATTTCAACTCGCATAAACCTTTCTTTATGCTTAACAAACTCATTTATAACATAACAATTTTACATAAACACACATTAGTTAATAGTTATTCCTTTCGCCAAGGATCCCGAATCATTCTCTACGCTCAGTCTCATTACCTCGCATTTGACTACTGTATCAACAACATCCGAGAACATACAGATTCATTCTTGTTGCTCAAGCCGCAAAGCTTTATACGCTCCTTTCAACGCATAAGCAAGCTTCTTATTACAATGTAGTCCGTGCATCCCATGGTGGCGTTGACACTTTATGTACACATAAAAGTTAGCATCATCTCAAGGAATCAACTAATGATTTGAAAACCATTTCATAGCATTGAAATCGTAATCATCAAATTAAGCTTTAACATTATAAATCATGCTTGAACACATTTAAACTTTTCATAGAAATCTCTTTCTGAAACACTTTCTCATTTGAAATCATCTTTCAAAATAGTAAAGTGGAATCACAAAACTTTTAAGCAGAAAACCACTCGCCACACTTTAATAAAAACCATTCACTTCCTTCTCTTCTCATGAAGCCTTTTTGCGGAACAAATCGCCGTACTTAACATTTTGTTTTTTTCTTCTCACCAAAGCAAAACAACAACATTTTAGCTCTTTTTTTAATAAAATCTTTGTTGTGCTTACTTAATGACCAAGTCCTCTATTTACAGAGCCTTTAAACTATCTTAGTCATGCTTAAACTCTTCTCAATTTGCCAGTTTCTGCTTAAAACTTTACACGTGTAAATTTAATATTCAACCCAACAATGCTTTAACTTCTTAATCTTACACGTTAACCCCTGTCAATTCAGATTTGACATTTTCTTTATCAGACCTTACTTTTGTCATAACCCCACACATTAAATAACTTTAACCACTTAACACTTCTCACGAATAACCTTATCGTGTGGTTATATTTTTACTACAAGAAACCTTCCTTGCGAAATAACCAACTTTACTCGCTTAGAACACTTATCACGAACTCACACTTCAAGGCTTCCTCGCAGACTTCTTCATTGTGAAACCCTAGGTTTTTATTGCGAAGACTACCGAAACGCCTAGTCGTTTTTGTCAAAACTTTACAACTTATTTCCTTTGAGAGCGTTTATACTTATAGATTCTACTGCAAACCCTTCTTTTCTCAAAACTTCCCCGCGAATTAACTTCTTAATCGCGAAACTTATACTTAACCAAAAAAGATTTTATCGCTTAATCCCTTCTGCAAATTTATTCAAACGCCAAATTCTTTAATACTTAGCCAAATTTTATTAACTATACTCAAATAAAACAAAACGGGTCTTACACCCACTAAGTGTTAGTAGGATTATCCAACAAAATGTTAAATTTTTCCACTATAACTTTATGAAGGGATGGGAGCCTTCCACAACCGAATATTTAACAAAACCATTACTCAATTAATTGGGAACCTAAAAATACCATTACATTGGCAAAACAATTACAGAAACAAATTTCTATGACTAAGCATGCTTTCAAGTTAGATATAGAGAACAGGAAATAATACTTATCTGTTGTTGTTGACGAATTTGTATCTACCAAACACCAAATTAGGGCACCACCACTTAAATACCTCCCCATTCTATGAGCTAAGGTTATGATTTGTTGGAACTAAAATTGGAAAGGAAATTTTTTAGAGAGATTTTTTTTCTGAGAGAATATGCAAAGGTAGAGGTAGAGACAGAGTATTGGTGAAAACTCTGTATCTTTTTCTCGTACGTATAATTCCCACTTCTTTAGTCCGAAGAAGAGGAAAGTTGGAGAGAATATGGGAAAGTTGGAAAACCACCCACGTTCCCTATTAATTTAATAAATTAAATTTAAAATCATATTAAAATAAATAAATAATTAATTAATTATATCGTATTTAATTAATTTTCATTAAATCATATTTATATAGATAACTTTCACAAAACCTATAGTTTTAATTTAATTAATTAATTAAATAAAAATAAGGGGCATTTGGAAAAATAACAAAATAAATTAAAATATTTACAAGTTATAGCAAAATTTTGGATTCTATCACTGATGGTATTCTATCACTATAGCATATCAATGACTATCAATGATAAAGTTTGTAGGTTGTAAATATTTTGTAAAATTTGTTGTTTTTGAAAATTCCTATAAAAATAAACTAAAATATTAATTAATTGGAAATTAATTAATTGGTAAATTAAATATCTTGTATTTAATTTAATCAAAATTTGAATCATGTTCAAATATTAATTTCTTTCATGGTCTTATTTTGAGCAATATTAAAGTTTTTTGCAAGCAAAAGCCGAACAATGATGCCCCAGACTCAGTTTTTTGGTTTCGTCCTAAAACGTCAAAAAAAAGGCCAATGCTATGGCCTAGAAGAAACGACAGAACTTAGAACAGTGTCAAAGGTCTCGAAAGTTCGCATCTAACTACTGAGTGGACTCATTTTGTGTAATATTAAATTGTTTTCCCACAAAAGCCGAACAGTGATAACCCAGACTCAGTATTTTGATTCCGACCCAAAACTTCGAAAAGATGGTCAATGCAATGGCCTAGAAAGAAACGACCCAACTTAGAACATTGTCAAAGGTCTCAAAAGTTTGCATCTAACTACTGGGTGGTCTCATTTTGAGCAATATTAAGTTTTCTGCCCACAAAAGCCGAAGGGTGATGCCCCAGACTCAGTTTTTTGGTTTCATCCCAAAACGTCAAAGAAAGGGCCAATGCTATGGCCTAGAAAGAAACGACCCAACTTAGAACAGTGTCAAAGGTCTCTAAAGTTCGCATCTAACCACTCGATGGTCTCATTTTGAGCAATATTAAAGTTTTCTGTTCACAAAAACCAAACGGTGATGCCCCAAACTTAGTTTTCTTGTTTCGTCCCAAAACGTCGAAGAAAGGGCCAATGTTGTGGCCTAGAAAGAAACAACCTAACTTAGAACAGTGTCAAAAGTCTCGAAAGTTCAAATCTAACCACTGGGTGGTCTCATTTTGAGATGAATTAAAGTTTTTTGCCCACAAAATCTTAACGGTGATGCCCTAAACTCAGTTTTTTGGTTCTGTCCCAAAACTTAAAAAAAAAGGCCAATGCTGTGGCCTAGAAAGAAACGACCCAACTTAGAACAGTGTCAAAGTTTCAAAAGTTTGCATCTGACTACTGGGTGGTCTCGTTTCGAGCAGTATTAAAGTTTTTTGTGCACGAAAGCCGAACGGTGATGCCCCAGACTCATTTTTTTGGTTCCATCCCAAAACGTCGAAAAAGGGCCAATGCTTTGGCCAAGAAAGAAACAACCCAACTTAGAACAGTGTCAAATGTCTCGAAAGTTTGCATCTTACTACTGGGTGGTCTCATTTCGAGCATTATTAAAGTTCTTTGCCCACAAAAGTTGAACAGTGATGCCCTAGACTTAGTTTTTTGGTTCAGTCCCAAAACGTCGAAAAAAGGCCAATGTTGTGGCCTAAAAAGAAACGACTCAACTTAGAACAGTGTCAAAGGTCTCGGAAGTTTGCATCTGACCACTGGATGGTCTCATTTCGAGTAATATTAAAGTTTTTTGCCCACAAAAGCTGAACAGTGATGCTACAGACTCAGTTTTTTGGTTCCGTACCAAAATGTCAAAAAAATGGCCAATGCGGTGGCCTAGAAAGAAACGACCAAACTTACAATAGTGTCAAATGTCCTAAAAGTTCGCATCTGACCACTGGATGGTCTCATTTCGAGTAATATTAAAGTTTTGTACCCACAAAAGTAGAACGGTGATACCCAGACACAGTTTTTTTGTTCCGTCCCAAATTGTGGAAAAAAGGGCCAATGCTGGCATAGAAAGAAACGACCCAACTTAGAATAGTGTCAAAGGTCTCGAAAGTTTGCATTTGACTACTAGGTGGTCTCATTTCGAGCAATATTAAAGTTTGTTACCCACAAAAGCCGAACGGTGATGCCTTAGACTCAGTTTTTTGGTTCCGTCCCAAAACGTCGAAAAAGGGCCAATGCTGTGGCCTAGAAAGAAATGACCCAACTTAGAATAGTCTCAAAGGTCTCGAAAGTTCGCATCTGACCACTGGATGGTCTCATTTTGAGTAATATTAAAGTTTTGTGTCCACAAAAGCCGAACAATGATGCCCTAGACACAGTTTTTTTGTTCCATCCCAAATTGTCGAAAAAAGGACCAATGTTGTGGCATAGAAAGAAACGACCCAACTTAGAATAGTGCCAAAGGTCTCAAAAATTTGCATCTGACTACTGGGTGGTCTCATTTCGAGCAATATTAAAGTTTTTTACCCAAAAAATCCGAACGGTGATGCTCCAGACTCAGTTTTTTGATTCCGTCCCAAAACGTCGAAAAAAAGGCCAATGCTTTGGCCTAGAAAGAAACGACCCAAGTTAGAACAGGTCAAAGGTCTCGAAAGTTCGCATTTGACAACTGGGTGGTCTCATTTCCAGCAATATTAAAGTTTTTTGTCCACAAAAGCCGATCGGTGATGCCCTAGACTCAGCTTTTGGTTCCTTGCCAAAACGTCGACGAAAGGGCCAATGCTGTGGCTTAGAAAGAAACGATCCAATTTAGAACAGTATCAAAGGTCTCGAAAGTTTGCATCTGACCATTAGATGATCTCATTTTAAGTAATATTAAAGTTTTTGGCCCACAAAAGAAGAATGGTGATGCTCCAAACTCAGTTTTTTGGTTCCGCCCCAAAACGTCGAAAAAAGGGCCAATGTTGTAGCCTAGAAAGAAACGACCCAACGTAGAACAGTGTCAAAGGTCTCGAAAGTTTGCATCGACCACTGGGTGGTCTCATTTCGAGCAATATTAAAGTTTTTTGCCCTCAAAAGCTGACCGGTGATGCTCCAGACTCAGGTTTTTGGTTCCGTCCCAAAACGTCGAAAAAGGGACCAATGATGTGTCTTAGAAAGAAACGACCCAACTTAGAACAGTGTCAAAGGTATCGAAAGTTCGCATCTGAATACTGGGTGGTCTCATTTGGAGCAATATTGAAGTTTCTGGCCCACAAAAGAAGAATGGTGATGCTCCAGACTCAGTTTTTTGGTTCAGTCCCAAAACGTTGAATAAAAGGTATATGTTGTGGCCTAAAAATAAATGACCCAGTCAAAGGTCACGAAAGTTCGCATCTAACTAATGGGTGGTCTCATTTGGGGCAATATTGAATTTTTTGCCCACAAAAGCCAAAGAGTTATGCCCCATACTCAGTTTTTTGGTTCAGTCCCAAAAGTCCAAAAAAGGGCCAATACTGTTGCCTAGAAAGAAACGACCCAATCAAATGTCTCGAAAGTTCGCATCAAACTACTGAGTGGCCTCATTTTGAGAAATATTCAAGTTTTTTGCCCACAAACGCCAAAAAGTTATGCTCCAGACTCGACCCAACTTAGAACAAAGGGCCAATGTTGTGACCTAGAAAGAAACGACCCAACTTAGAACAGTGTCAAAGGTCTCGAAAGTTCGCATCTGATTATTGGGTGGTCACATTTCGAGCAATATTGAATTTTTTTGCCCAGAAAAGCCGAACGAGACTCAGGTGTTTGGTTCCGTCCCAAAAGGTCGAAAAAAGGGCCAATGCTATGGCCGAGAAAGAAACAACCCAACTTAGAACAGTGTCAAAGGTCTCGAAAGTTCGCATCTAACTACTGGGTGGTCTCATTTTGAGCAATATTAAAGTTTTTTGCCCAAAAAAGTCGAACGGTGATGCCCCAGACTCAGTGTTTTGGTTCTGTCCCAAAATGTCGAAAAAAGGACCAATGCTGCGGCCTAGAAAGAAACGACTTAACTTAGAATAGTGTCAAAGGTCTCGAAATTTCACATCTGACTACTGGGTGGTCTCATTATGAGAAATATTAAAGTTTTTTGCCCACAAAAGCCGAACTAGACTCAGTTTCTATGTTCCGTCCAAAAACGTCGAAAAAAGGACCAATGCTGCGGCCTAGAAAGAAACGACTTAACTTAGAATAGTGTCAAAGGTCTCGAAAGTTTGCATCTAACTACTGGGTGGTCTCATTTTGAGTAATATTGAAGTTTTTCGCCCACAAAAGCCGAACGGTGATGCCCCAGACTCAGCTTTTTGATTTCGTCCCAAAACACCGAAAAAAGGGTCAATGTCGTAGCCTAGAAAGAAACGACCCAACTTAGAACAGTGTCAAAGGTCTCGAAAGTTTGCATCTGACTACTGAGTTATCTCATTTTGAGCAATATTAAAGTTTTTTGCCCACAAAAGTCGAACGGTGATGCCCAGACTCGGTTTTTTTGATTCGTCTTAAACGTAAAAAGAAAGGCCAATCTTGTGGCCCCAAAAAAAACAACCTAACTTAGAACAATGTCAAAGGTCTCAAAAGTTTGCATCTAACCATTGGGAGGTCTCATTTTGTGCAATATTAAAGTTTTTTTATCGTAAAAGCCGAACGGTGATTCCCCATACTCAGTTTTTTGGTTTGGTCCCAAAACATCGAAAAAAGAACCAATAATGTGGCCTAGAAAGAAACGACCCAACTTAGAAAAGTGTCAAAGGTCTCTAAAGTTTGCATCAAACCACTGGGTGGCTGATTTTGAGCAATATTAAAGTTTTTTGCCCACAAAAGTCAAATGGTGATACCCCAGACTAGGTTTTTTGGTTTCGTCCCTAAACGTCAAAAAAAGGGCAAATCATGTGGCCTAGAAAGAAACGAACCAATTTTGAAGAGTGTCAAAGGTCTCAAAAGTTCGCATCTAACCACTGGGTGGTTTAATTTTCAACAATATTAATGTTTTTTGCCCACAAAAGTCGAACGGTGATGCCCTAGAGTCAATTTTTTGGTTCCATCCCAAAACATCGAAAAAAGGGCCAATGCTGTGGCCCCGAAAGAAACGACCCAACTTAGAAAACCGTCAAAGGTCTCGAAAGTTTGCATCTAACTACTGGGAGGTCTCATTTTGAGAAATATTAAAGTTTTTGCAGAACGGTGATGCCCCTAACTCAATTTATTGGTTCCGTCCCAAAACGTCGAAAAAATGGCCAATGCTGTGGCATAGAAAGAAACGAAAAAACTTAGAACAGTGTCAAAGGTCTCGAAAGTTGGCATCTAACCACAGGGTGGTCTCATTTTGAGCAATATTAAATTTTTTTGCCCACAAAAACCAAACAGTGATGCCCCAGACTCGGTTTTTTGGTTCCGTCCTAAAACGTTGAAAAAAGGGTCAATGCTGTGGTCTAGAAAGATACGACCTAACTTAGAACAGTGTCAAAGGTCTCGAAAGTTCGCATCCAACCACTGGGTGGTTTCATTTTAAGCAATATTAAATTTTTTTGGCTACAAAAGCCGAACGTTGATGCCGAGACTAGGTTTTTTGGTTCCGTCCCAAAACGTCAAAAAAAGGGCCAATGTTGTGGCCTAGAAAAAAATGACCCAACATAGAACAATGTCAAAGGTCTCGAAAGTTTACATCTAACCACTGGGTGATCTCATTTTGAGCAATATAAAAGTGTTTTGCGCACAAAAGCCGAACAGTGATGCCCCAGACTCAGTTTTTTGGTTCTGTCCCAAAACGTCGAAAAAAGGGTCAATGTTGTGGCCCCGAAACAAACAACCCAACTTAGAACAGTGTCGAACATCTCGAAAGTTCGCATCTAACCACTGGGAGGTCTTATTTTGAGCAATATTATAATTTTTTTACCATAAAAGCCTAACGGTGTTGCCCCAGACTCGGTTTTTTGGTTCCGTCCCAAAACGTCAAAAAAAGAACCAATACTGTGTCCTAGAAAGAAACGAGCCAACTTAGAACAGTGTCAATGGTCTCGAAAGTTTGCACAAAACCACTGGGTGGTATGATTTTG
The DNA here is from genome assembly GCA_025688845.1 of Cucumis hystrix. NCBI lineage: Eukaryota > Viridiplantae > Streptophyta > Magnoliopsida > Cucurbitales > Cucurbitaceae > Cucumis > Cucumis hystrix. The sequence continues at coordinate 16,486,316 of CM046893.1, forward strand.
AGCAATATTAAAGTTTTTTTCCCACAAAATTCGAACTGTGATGCACCAGACTCGGTTTTTTGGTTTCATCTCAAAAGGTCGAAAAGAGGGCCAATGTTGTGGTCTAGATAGAAAGCACCCAACTAAGAACATTATTGAAGGTCTCGAAAGTTCGCATCTAACTATTGGGTGCTCTCATTTTGAGTAGTATTAAATTTTTTTGTCCACAAAAGCCGAATAGTGATGCCCCAGACTCAGTTTTTTGGTTTCGTCCCAAAACGTCGAAAAGAGGGTCTATGCTTTGGCCTAGAAAGAAACAACCCAACTTAGAACAGTGTCGAAGGTCTCGAACGTTTGCATCTAACTACTGGGTGGTCTCATTTTGTGCAGTATAAAAGTTTTTTGCCCACAAAAGCCGAACAGTGATGCCCCAGAATTCATTTTTTTTTTTTCGTTCCAAAACTTCGAAAGGAGGTCAATGCTGTGGCCTAGAAAGAAACAACTCAGTTGGAATTTATGTCCTAAAACTCGTAGATTGTAAATATAATCCATTGACCTTTATTAATAAAGTGTGATTATTGTAATAATTGTTATTGAATAGATTATTGGTTTTGTCTTAATAACCCAAATCCAATAAACTAACATCCTAAGTTGTTTAATGAGTATTGAACAGTATGTAGAGACATATAGGGATCAATGTTCAAGATCAGCTTAGAGGGTCTATAGTATAAGGATAAGACTGTGTACCTTATCCTGGTAAAACTATTGATACAACTCACTTAGTATTTGATACAAACGCAATGATCCAATGCGTTCGTGTAATTCACATGCCAGTGAGGGTATCCTATGCAATGAGTTTGCATAAGATCGAACCGCAAAATAGTAACCACTAGATGTAACTCCGTTATTTAGTTAGATTTCTATTTCACTAAGATGACCTAGGTAACTTACTCTTAATCTTGAGTGTGTTATGAACTCTTGTTCGCAAGGGATTGTCGTTTGATTTGAATGGGTGAAAGTGGCCAGATTGCCGACTCAATAAGCTTATCATTTTCGGGACAAGACTAAGTGGGGAGCTGTGAACATACACAAGATGGAATTCACTCTTTCCCTACTTTAGGGTAAGTAGATGAGTGTTCTCTTAAATGGTGTCTTCAGGTCTTGAACAAAGGGCCCTACCCTCTCTATGGCATGAGAAGGGTTTCTGTTTATTGGTAGGACCATAAACAGGTTGTTCATTGGAGGAGCACTGGTATTTAAGGATTAGAGGAAACCTAGGGGTAAAACGGTAAATTGACCCAGCTGGTGTTACGAACACTCGTGAAAGACTAACTTACTGTTATGGGTCTATATCCGTGGACACAGAAATATATCTACAGTGAGAACAGTTGAGCTGTGAGTCTTTAGTGGAGTGTACACACAGTTAACGAATATTCATGAATGTGGTTAAGGAGTTTGGCCAATTAATCTCAGATCGTTGTAGCTTCTGATTTGTAGGTCCATTAGGTCCCCTTCCTATCTCGTAAGGGTAATGAGATTTATTTATATTGGTTGTAATTTGAAATGTTCAAAATTACTTTGTGAATTAGTTTAATGTATAGTGATACATTATAATATAAACTTTGTGAAACTTTATTATATAAATTTAATTTTGGATATGATTCAAACTTAATTTATGAGAGATAAAATATTTGAATGAATTCAAATATTAATTTAATGTGAATTGGATTCATATTAAAATTATTAATTATGAGAGAAACTTAGATTTGAATATGATTCAAATTTAATATAAGATATTTAATTTAGCTATTAATTAATTAGATAATTAATTAATAGTTTAGTTTTATTTAATTAAATTTGATTTAATTAAATTTATAAAATATTGCAGAGATATTCATTCAAATAAGATTTGAATGAAATATTAATTAAATGTGATTTAATTAATTATATTAATATAAATATATAAGATATTGGAAACATATTCATTCAAATAAGATTTAAATGAAATATTAATTAAATATAATTTAATGATTTATATGAATATAAATCTATAAGATATTGGAGAGATATTTATTCAAATAAGATTTGAATGAAATATTAATTAAATATGATTTAATTAATTATTAACTAATTGATTAATTGTTAATTAATTAATATATTTGATAATAGAATCTCATGATTATCTCCTACTCCTTTTCCTATTCCAAGAAGGAAATAGAGTTATAAATATCTAGAAGAAAACAATTTTCTTAAACAAATTTATCAAGAAAAAAGCCAAGGTTTTTTCTCCTTGCAAAAAGAAATAGAGTTTCTCTAAATCTTTTTCCATCCCAATTAGTTCCCACAAACCAATCTCATTCTGAGGATAGGAATGTCTCCGAAGGGTAGTGTCCCCAATTCGGTGATTTGTAGATTCAAAGACGTCATCGAAAGTAAGTTCTCATATCTTCTAAATTAAAAGCATGCTGAGTTTTATATTTAGAATTTTGATTCTAAACTTTTGCCAATGTACTCGTATTTTAAGATTTCAAAATTAATTTGAGTAAGGGTTCTTTACATTCTTCTGCTACCATAGGGCTTTTATCCCTTCAATTGGTATCAGAGCCATCTCAAATTTTAATTGGGAATTTTAAAATTTGCATTGGTTTAGGTGTGCTTTATTTTTCCATTATGAATGTGGTTTGCAAAATAGATGTTTTCGACTTTGGCACCTTAGATTACAGTTTTTTATTAATTTGATTAATGTAAGGGCCCGTTGTTTTAGGTATTTTAATTCTGTAATCGAGTATGTAAGTCTATGTCGTTTGATGGGATTCGATGTCGAGTTGCTGTGAAGTAACGAATACTGGAACAGACGTATATTGTTTGGTGCATATTGAAGAACCGTATTTATGATCTGGTGTAGTGGCTGAGTAACCAACTTCAAACATGGAGATTCTAGGTCTGAGACCAGCTTCTCGTGATTTTCTCCGTGTTTTTCGTTTTTTTAATTTTCTTTTGTATTAATTAATTAAATTAATATAATATGATTATATTAATTTGATTAATTTTTAGGGGTGCCAAATTTGATCTATTTTGCTATTTAATTTTATTATATTTGATATTTGATTAAATTAATTATGTGCATATAGTATGTCATATAACTTAAAATCCCACCTTAGGATTATAATTATCATGCATCATTCTTAAATATAAAAGTTATATTTTAGTTGCATGATTTTCTAAGCATGTTCATGCATTTTTATATATTATAAATGTTATAATATTTAGTATTAATGCATGATTTTGAATTTCATGAGTTCTTTAAAGTATTTTGATATTTTAAATATATGAAATTGATAAGGACGATGCATGACATTACTTAATTAAATATAATTTGTTATATTTAAATTAATGTCTTATGAATGCTTGGTTGATTTATATGATTTTTCTTTAATATAAATGTTATATTAATTAAGATGAAAATCAAATTTGCATTGAGCATATTGCATCCATAGATTAATATAATTGTTATATTAATATAATATTTTGCATGTTGCATGGTTTATTTTTTAAAATTTGTTTTAATTAATTAAACCATAGTATACATATTATAGGACTAATTAAGTAATTTTATAATAGTTATAAAATTTGATCATTAGAAACCGTCAACCTATAATAAAGAATTGCATGCAAACATAGGATCTTAGGATTAATTTGTTTTAATTTTAAATTGTTTAAAATTAAATAGACCTAAGATCACATTAATTCTAATAGGATTAGAATTATATTTTTTTAGTTTAATGAAACTAAATAGTACAAATAGGATTAGGTTATAAGGGAACTCCACCGGTAAAGTTCTGTCTAAGGCTCCAGGTACTTAAGTTGACAGTTTACGGAACACCTCCTACTTGGGAACTTAGCCGGAACCGACGTTCAATTAATCTTATTCCTATCAGCATAAGATGCCACTAGGTAAATTAAATGGTTTAATACACCTAGAAACCTTAAGAGTGAATAGGATTTAAGGTTATAAGGGAACTTCACCAGTAAAGTTCTGTCTAAGGCTGGAGGTACTTAAGTTGACGGTTTACGAAACACCTCCTCCTTGGGAATTGACTCAGAACCGGCATTGAATTAACCTTATTCCTATTAATAATGAGATGTCACTAGCTAAATTAAATAGTTTAATACACCTAGAAACTTTATAGTAAAGTTTTATTATACGAGTTATAATAAGAATAGACTTAGATAGATTCATTTAGCCGGAATTTAGCTAAGTACAACAAACCGTAAATTAATAGAACATTTTAGTGGGAGAAAAATGGTATATATGATATATCAATTTTTAGCTCTCACGTCTCTAAGAGTTCACACGTAAGATTCATACTCGGCTTTGTGTCGTCCTGGGAGCGGCCTCCCTTCGGAGAGTGTTTGTATGGGTCAATAACAAGGTGAATAGGGGAAATGTTCATAGTAAGTGGAAGAAGGATGTGTGTCAACGTATCCTACGGTCTCCTCCATTAGGCTGCACCTTGAGATTTCTATGATCTGCCTGCGTGTCGTTTTAGCGCGACCATCCCTTTGGAGGGCCTGATTGTAGCAGTCGGAACAATGCAAACTCCAGAAATGGATAGGGTTTCTTAGGTTAATCTTCAACAGTTGTCTTTCCTTTCGGTAGCCTGTTGAAGCGTACCTATGGAATCTAAAAATGGTAGAGTCACACTTATAGGATGAATTAAGTTAGTTAATGAATTCTTGACCGAACAACGGTAGCTAAGAACTATAGGAATATGAGTTATTATGGTATTAGTTATTAGCTGAGATTGTCTCAATTCAGGAGAGGAGTAGCTGATCACCCTTCGGTGGCTGTTGCTCTAAACTTCTGAAGTATCGTTGCAAAAACTAAATCATTTGTTTGATTAGGGTTCTTTGATTGCTTGTTTTTGTTGAATTCATTGGATTATTTTAATGGGTTAAGACAAAGATAACTAATACGGCCAATTGATTGTTTCAGCATGTTTTCTTCAATTATTCAACTGCTTAAAAATAAAAAATTAACCGGTAAAATTTATGCGACGTGGAAGTCAAACTTGAATAAGATTCTGGTTAATAATGATCTATACTTCGTCTTAATGGAGGAATGTCCTCCTCTTGCTCAAAATGCATTTCAGAATGTCAGAGATGCATATAACCGTTAGACAAAGGCCAATAACAAGGCCCGCGTCTATCTCTTGTCCAGTATGTTTGACATACTAAGCAAGAAACATGAGACCATGGTCATTGCATGTTAGATCATGGACTCCCTCCAAGTGATGTTTAAGAAGAATACAAAAAAAGGAAGGTAAATATGATTTACTTGTTTACTAACCATGTTTGCTCTTCTTTAAAGGAAATTAGTTCCTTTAAGCATCTCAAGGAGGGTGAGATGACTTTCAAGGTTGGAACGGGAGATGTCATTTCAGCTCGTGCAGTGGGAGATGTTAAGTTGTCTTTCAGAAATAGATTCTTGTTTTTGGAAAACTTGAACATAGTTTCTAAGATTAAGAGGAACTTAATTTCTATTTCTTTGCTTATTGAACAATTGTACTCGGTTGTTTTTTTCTTTAAATGAAGTGTTCATTTTAAAGAATAGTGTACATATTTGTTCGGCTAACCTTAAAAACTTGTATGTATTAAGACCTAATGAAGCAAAAGTGTTTTTAAATCATGAGATGTTTAAAACAGCTAATACTCAAAATAAAAGGCAAATAATTTCTCCAAATAACAATACCTTTCTTTGGCATTTAAGATTAGGTGACATTAATCTCAATAAGATCGGGAGATTGGTAAATAATGAACTTCTAAATGAGTTAGAAGATGATTCGTCACCTCCATGTGAATCTTAATAAATAAAAAAATAAAAAAAAAGAGACTAAAAGACCTTTAACTGGAAAAGGTTATAGAGCCAAAGAGCCTCTAGAACTTTTACATTCAGACCTCTGTGATCCGATGAATGTAAAAGCTAGAGGAGGTTTTGAATACTTCATTTTTTTTTTGTGATTATTCAAGGTATGGTTATTTATACTTAATGGAACATAAGTCTGAAGCTCTTGAAAAGTTCAAGGAGTATAAGGCTGAAGTTGAAAACCTATTAAGTAAAAAGATTAAAATACCTCGATATGATCGAGGTAGAGAGTGCATGGACTTGAGATTCTAGGACTACATGATAAAATATGGAATCTAATCCCAACTCTCAGCACATGACACACTTCAACAAAATGGTGTATCAAAAGGAGAAATAGAACCTTGTTAGACATGGTTCAATGATGAACTAGGCTCAATTGCCTAACTTGTTTTGGGGTATGCAGTAGAGACTGCAATTCATATCTGATTACCATAAAGAAACAAAAGGTGGTCTATTCTTTGATTCAAAAGAAAACAGAGTGTTTGTATCGACATATGCTACTTTCTTGGAGGAAGACCACATGAAAGATCATTAACCACAAAGCAAATTAGTATTAAGTAAAGCTACTAATGAATCAACAAGGTTTGTTGATGAAGCTGGTTCCTCATCAAGAGTTGATGAAACCAACACATCATGTCAGTCTCATCCTTCTCAATCGTTGAGAATGCCTCGACGCAGTTGGAGGGTTTTATTACAACCTAATCGTTACATGGATTTAACTGAAACTCATGTTATCATACCAGATGATGGCGTTGAGGATTCATTGTCCTATAAACAGGCAATGAATGATGTAGACAAGAACCAATGGGTCAAAGCCATGAACCTTGAAATGGAGTCTATGTACTTCAGTTCAGTGTTGGAGCTTGTAGATCTACCTGAAGGGGTAAAACCGATAGGGTGCAAATGGATCTATAAGAGAAAGAGAGATTCCGCTGGAAAGGTACAGACCTTCAAAGTTAGACTTGTAACAAAAGGGTATACCCAAAGGGAAGAGGTTGACTATGTGGAAATTTTTCCCCTGTTGCTATGTTGAAGTCTTAAAGATTCTCTTGTCCATAGCCATATTTTATGATGATGAGATATGGCAAATGGATGTTAAAACTGCTTTTCAGAATGGCAATCTTGAAGAGAGTATCTTTATGTATCAGCTCGAGAGGTTCATAATCCAAGGTCATGAGCAAAAAGTTTGTAGGTTGAATCGGTCCATTTATGGGCTGAAACAAGCATCTAGATCTTGAAAGATTAGATTTGATACGTCAATCAAATCTTACGGTTTTGACCAAAACGTTGATGAACCTTGTGCCTACAAGAACATCAACATATGTAAAGTAGCTTTCTTAGTACTTTATGTGGACGATATCCTTCTCATTAGGAATGATATAGGATCCTTAACTGACGTTAAAACTTGGCTAGCAGCCCAATTTCAAATGAAAGATTTGGAAGAGGCACAATATATTCTAAGGATCCAAATCATAAGGGATCATTAGAACAAAACACTAGCACTGTCTCACGCAATCTATATCGACAAAATGTTGGTTCGATATTCGATGCAGAACTCTAAGAAGGTTTTATAACCTTTCAGGCATGGGGTTCACTTGTCTAAGGAACAGTGTCCTAAGACACCTCAAGAAGTTGAGGATATGAGACGTATTCCCTATGCCTCAGCTGTGGGAATAGTCAGTAGATATCAGTCCAACCCAGGGTTAGACCACTGAACGACGGTTAAAATTATTCTTAAGTATCTTAGGAGAACAAGGGACTACATGCTTGTGTATGGAGCTAAGGATTTGATCCTTACAATATACACTAGCTCTGATTTCTAAACCGATAAGAATTCTAGGAAATCCATGTCAGGATCAGTTTTCACCCTAAACGGGGGAGCTGTGGTATAATGTAGCATCGAGTATGGATGCATTAAAGACTCTATATGGAGGCTGAGTACGTCGTTGCTTGTGAAGCAACAAAAGAAGCAGTGTGGCTTAGAAAGTTCCTGCATGATTAGGAAGTTGTTCCAAACATGAACATGTCCATCACTTTATATTTAGATAAGAGTGGGGCATATTGTTGATCCATTTACAAAGACTCTCACGGTTAAAGTGTTTGAGGGTCTTCTAGAAAGTCTAGGTCCACGAGATATGTACATTAGGTAATCTAGGGCAAATGAGAGATGTGTAATAGGTATGAGGATGCCTTAGTTTATTGTATTTGTATATATACGTTTTATGTAGTATACTTGTACATTGTACCATTTCCAATGTCAGAGGATTACTTTATTATGTATATCCCAAAGGGATTAGTGTTTTAGTCCAAGTGGGAGATTTTTGGGATTTATGTCCTAAAGCTCGTAGATTTTAAATATAATCCATTGACCGTTATTAATAAAGTGTTATTATTGTAATAATTGTTATTGATTAAATTATTAGTTTTGTATTAATAACCCAAATCCAATAAACTAACATCCTAAGCTGTTTAATGAGTCTTGAACAGTATGTAGAGACATACAAGGATCAATGTTTAAGATCAGCATAAAGGGTCTATAGTATATGGATAACGTTGGGTACCTTATCCTGGTAACACTATTGATACGGCTCACTTTGTATTTGATACAAACGCAATGATCCAACGCGTTTGATAAATTGACATGCGAGTGAGGGTATCCTATGCAATGAGTTTGAATAAGATCGAACTGCGAAATAGTAACCACTAGATGTAACTCCGTTAAATAGTTAGGTTTCTATTTCACTAGGATG
>CM046893.1:16504209-16543515 GCA_025688845.1 Cucumis hystrix
TTCGGGAGCACTAGACTGATATGTGCATCCTTCGGGAGCACTAGACTGTGACTGTGCAGGGTACACCATAGGATGCTAATAATTTATTTTTCCCCTAACGGGACCAGTAGCGGGTCTCTTACTGAGTATATTAATACTCACCCTTTTTATGTTTAACTTTTCAGGTAAAGGTAACATGAGTGGCAGACCTACGAGGGACAAGAAGGACTCGTGAATTTTGCCATAGGGGACTGTCTTTAAACTGCTTCCGCTGATGGTTTGAAAAATATTTTAATTTAACTAAGTCTACAATAGTTAAATTTTTTTGTAAACAACACATTGTAAATTTTGTATTTTGGAAAGATGGCCCGATTAAATTTCCTTCGTTTTCTTACGGTTTCAACTGAAAATTTTTATGTCTTTTGTCGACAAACGGTTTTTGGTCAAATTGACGACTGAGACGGTCAGTCCGAAAAGTCCGGGTCGTCACATTTATGTCCTAAAACTCGTAGATTGTAAATATAATCTATTGACCATTATTAATAAAGTGTTATTATTGTAATAATTGTTCTTGATTAAATTATTATATTCGTCTTAATAACCCAAATCCAATAAACTAACATCTTATGCTATTTAATGAGTCTTGAACAGTATGCAGAGACATACAGGGATCAATGTTCAAGATCAGCTTAAAGGGTCAATAGTATACGGATAAGGTTGGGTACCTTATCCTAGTAACACTATTGATACGACTCACTTTGTATTTGATACAAACGCAATGATCCAACGCGTTCGTGTAATTGACATGCAAGTGAGGGTATCATATGCAATGAGTTTGCATAAGACCGGACCGCGAAATAGTAACCACTAGATGTAACTCCGTTAACTAGTTAGGTTTCTATTTCACTAGGATGACCTAGGTAACTTAGTCTTAATCTTGAGTGTATTATGAACTCCGGCTTGCGAGGGATTGTCCTTTCATTTGTACGAGTGAGAGTGGCCAGATCGCAGACTTAATAAGCTTATCATTTTGAGGACAAGATCGAGTGAGGAGCTGGGAATATAATTACACAAGATGGAATTCACTCATTCCCTACTTTAGGGTAAGTAGATGAGTGTTCCCTTAAATGCCGTCTCCAGGTCTTGAACAAAGGGCTCTACCCTCTCTATGGCACGAGAGGGGTTTCTGTTAATTGGTAGGACCATAAACAGGTTATTCATTGGAGGAGCACTGGTATTTAAGGATTAGAGGTAACCCGGGGGTAAAACGGTAAATTGACCCAACTGGTGTTAGAACACTCGTTAAGGACTAACTTATTGTTATTGGTCTATATCCGTAGACACAAAAATATATCTACAGTGAGAATAGTTCAGTTATGAGTCTTTAGTGGAGTGTACACACAGTTAACGAATATTGATGAATGTGGTTAATAAGTTTAGCAAATTAATCTCAGATCATTGTAGCTTCTGATCAGTAGGTCCATTAAGTCCCCTTCCTAGCTCTAAAGGGTAATGAGATTTATTTATATTGGTTATAATTTGAAATGTTCAAAATTACTTTGGGAATTAGTTTAATGTATAGTGATACATTATAATATAAAGTTTGTGAAACTTTATTATATAAATTTAATTTTGGATATGATTCAAAATTAATTTATGAGAGATAAAACAATTGAATAAGTTCAAATATGAATTTAATGTGAATTGGATTCATATTAAAATTATTGGTTATGAGAGAAACTTATATTTGAATATCAAATATGATTCAAATTTAATTTAAGTTAAATATAAGATATTTAATTTAGCTATTAATTAATTGGAGAATTAATTAATAATTTAGTTTTATTTAATTAAATTTGATTTAATTAAATTTATAAAATATTGCAGAGATATTCATTTAAATAAGATTTGAATGAAATATTAATTAAATATGATTTAATTAATTATATTAATATAAATCTATAAATTTTGGAGAGATGTTCATTCAAATAAGATTTGAATGAAATATTAATTAAATATGATTTAATTAATTATTAACTAATTGATTAATTGTTAATTAATTAGTAAATTTGATAATAGAATCTCATTATTCTCTCCTACTCCTTTTCCTATTCCAAGAAGGAAAGAGAGTTATAAATATCTAGAAGAAAACAATTTTCTTTAACCAAAATTGATCAAGAAAGAAGCCAAGGTTTTTTTTCTCTGTAAAAAGAAAAGAGTTTCTCTAAACCTTTTTTCCATACCAATTGGTTCCCACAAACCAATCTCATCCCAGAGGATAGGAAGGTCTCCGACGGATGGTGTCCCCAATTTGGTGATTTGTAGATTCAGAGACGTCATTGAAAGTAAGTTCTCTGTATCTTTAAATTTAAAATAATGTTTAGTGTTTATTTAAAATTTTGATTCTAAATTTTTCCAATGTACTGGTATTTTAAGATTTCCAAATTAATTTAAATAACAGTTCTTTAATTTTTTTCCCTGCGCTAGGACTTTTATCCCTTCAAAGTTGTCTTTCAGAAATATATTTTTGTTTTTAGAAAACTTGTATATAGTTTCTAAGATTAAAAGGAATCTTATATCTATTTCTTGTCTTATTGAACAATCATATAATGTAACCTTTTCTTTGAATGAAGCTTTCATTTCTAAGAATGGTGTACATATTCATTCAGCTAAGCTTGAAGACAACTTGTATGTATTAAGACCTAATGAAGCAAAATCAATTTTAAATCATGAGATGTTTAAGACTGCTAATACTAAAAATAAAAAGCAACGAATTTCTCCTAATAATAATACCTATCTTTGACATTTAAGATTAGATCACAATCTCGATAGGATCAGGAGATTGGTAAATAATGGACTTCTAAATGAGTTAGATGATGATTCATTGCCTCCATGTGAATCTTGTCTTGAAGGAAAGATGACTAAAAGACCTTTTACTGGAAAAGGTTATAGAGCCAAAGAGCCCCTAGAACTTATACATTCAGACCTTTGTCGTCCGATGAATGTAAAAGCTAGAAGAGGTTTTGAATATTTCATCTCTGTTATAGATGATTATTCAAGATATGGTTATTTATACTTAATGGGGCATAAGTCTGAAGCTCTTGAAAAGTTCAAGGAGTATAAGGCTGAAGTTGAAAATCTATCAAGTAAACAGATTAAAATACTTTGATCTGATCGAGGTGAAGAGTACATGGATTTGAGATTTCAGGATTATATGATAGAACATGGAATCCAATCCTAACTCTCAACATCTAGTACACCTCAACAAAATGGTATATCAGAAAGAAGAAATAGAACCTTGTTAGACATGGTTCGTTCAATGATGAGCTATGCTTAATTGCCTAGCTCATTTTCAGGGTATGCAAGGGACCTGCAGTTCATATCTTGAACAATGTTCCTTCAAAGAGTGTTTCTGAAACACCTTTCGAGTTATAGAGAGGACGTAAACCTAGTTTAAGTCACGTTAGAATTTAGGGTTGTCCAGCTCACGTGTTAGGAAAAAATCCCAAGAAGTTGGAAAAACGTTCAAGGTTATGCCAATTTGTTGGTTACCCTAAAGATACGAGAGGTGGTCTATTCTTCGATCCACAAGAAAACAGAGTGTTTATATCGACAAATGCTACTTTCAAATGTTTGTTTTATTCCCCCCTCCACAGGTAGCAAATGACATCCACTGTTTGACTTGCCAAATTGAACTTTTGTTGTGCCATAATTGTGTCTCATCGACTTGTAGTATTCCAGTCAAATTGCATAGCATAAAGTATCTTAGGTGAGATGATCAAGAATTTATGGTTTTGAGATTTGTATATTTTGAGTTTGAAAGAAACTCTTTGAACTTATTAAAGATGTACTCTTTATTAGAAATCAATGAAGTATTTTGTTATTTCAAAATAAATTCTCATCACGTGTTAAATTTGATATTTGTTTTTTGCTAATTATGCATTTTGTATGCTATCCCGCAAGAGAGATTCATGTGGAATGTATAGGCGGTCATGCCTCCACATGGTTGCAAGTAGTGATTTTGGGGCTGGCCGTGACAAGTTGGTATCAAAGTGTAAGTTCTTGGAAAAAGTCTTTGTCGATGTCATGCATATAGACAGTGACATGATAGACTGCTAATTGTTTATTTTAATGATGTGTTATAGGAAGTTATGGCACCGCGAGGTAGGCCAAGGAAAGGCAGGCAAGTGCCAACTAATGTTCCAACTACTAGGAGCGATATAAAACACAAGAATCTGACGAGATTACTAGTAATGCACGACACTACTGAGAAAAATGTGAAGGAAAGCATGTTTAGTCACTTTGCCCAAAGATTAGTTAATCATTTTATGCCTACACCTTCCACCATACATAAAATGTTTGGCATTGAAAAATTGAAGGCGTTGGGAGCTACCTTTGATGGAACCACTAATCCAACTGATGCAGAGAAGTGGTTAAGTTTGATTTAAAAGTGTTTTAAGGTGATGGAATGCCCCAAAGAAAGAAAAATAAAGTTAGCAACATTTTTGTTGCAAGGTAGTGTTGAAGACTGATGAACTCTCGATGCGACGAGAGAAAAGGGAAAAGATTTTGACTCATGGGAGGATTTTAGTAAAATATTTTAGAATAAGTTCTACTCTCGATGCATTCCATGGTAGTGCTGAAGATTGATAGACTCTTGATGAAAAGAGAAAAGAATTTACAAGTTTGGTACAAGGTGACGTGACTGTCACGGAGTATGTAAAGAGATTCACTAAATTGGTTAAGTTTGCATTAGCCTTTATAATTGATGAAGTTGATAAATTCAAGAGGTTTGGAGATGTTTTAAGAACCCAAATTAGAGAATCGATGACAACCAGTGTGGACTAGTCAGATTTTTCTGAACTAGTGGAGGCTACCATGCAAATTAAGAGATTCTTGGTGGATGAAGAGAAGCACAAGAGTGTGAAGGAAGGCCAATGCGGCCAAGGTTCTGATAGCACACAAGGCATTGCAGACGTGGTGAGTATAGGCATTTTGCACCAAGCGTTCATCAGAAAGGAAATTTATAGCTTATTCTCGTGTCCCATCTAGATCTAGAGCGAGTTGTGGTTGGAATTTTCGAAGGCAAAATAAGAGTTAAGGAATAGGAAATGTTCCAGTTTGGTTGGAGGAAGTTTCACAGAAAAGACAAGCAGCTGAACCAAGCTCAAACCTTGAACGAATGCCTGGTTTTCCAAAAGTTTGTTTCAATTGTGGCCAACAAAATCATTTTGTGAAATATTGTTCTAATTTGTGAGTTCAAAATACCCAAGGAACTGTATCAAAATTTGTAAACCAACATTATCGACCAAGTGGAGCTGAAGAAGAACCAAATGGAGTAAAGGGACCTAGGAGACCCAAGTTTCAAGGGAAGGTTTGCATGATAACCCAAAGTGAGGCTAGGAACAACCCTCACATGATTATAGGTTTGTTAATGATTTGTAAATCTTCCACTATTGTGCTAATCAATTATGGAGCTACATATTCTTTTATTTGTGTATCACATGTTAAGTCTCTAAACCATAAGATAGAGCCTTTAAAGGGTGGAATGTTGATTAGCACACCTTTGGGCGAGGTGTTTATGGTAGAATCAGTAGGTAGGGATTGTGAAATAAGAATTGGGAAGGTCACAATAATAGTAGATTTAATTTTATTGAACTTGATGAGTTGGATGTAATATAGGGAATGGATTTTCTCCCCAAGTATCATGCAATATTGGATTGTTCCAATAAGGAGGTAGTGTTGGAAGAACTGGAGAAATTTGAAGTTAATATTGTAGGCGACAAGAAAGTGGAATTAGCAAACATAATATTAGTGTTTAAAGCGAGGAAGTTGACAAAGAAGGGTTATATCGCCTACTTTGCTTGCATAGCAGATACCCAGGCAATAGGAAAGGACCCAAGAAGTGTGCCAATAGTTTGCGAACACTTAGATGTGTTTCCAGAAGAAATAAGTGGATTACCCCCCAAAAAGAAAAATTCTGTTCTCCATTGATGTTGTATTAGAAACAACAACAATTTCTCAAACTGCTTATCACATTGCACTAAGGGAGCTGAAGGAGTGAAAAGATCAATTGGATGAACTCCTAGAAAAAGGTTAGATTCAGCCTAGCCTAACCTGGGGAGCATCTGTTGTATTTGTGAAAAAGAAGGATGGATCAATGAAGTTGTGTATTAACTACCGACAGTTGAACAAAGTGACAATCAGAAACAAGTACCCTTTACCACGAATAGATGATCTCTTTGATCAACTAAGAGGAGCCTCAGTGTTTTCAAAGATAGATTTGTGTTCTAGTTACCATCAACTGAGAATCAACGAATCTAATATACCAAAGACGACCTTTAAAATGCGTTATGGACATTATAAGTTCCTAGTAATGCGTTTTTGTTTAAACAATGCACTTGCTGCCTTTATGGATTTAATGAATAAAGTGTTTCATCCCTATTTGGACCAATTTGTCATTTTTTTCATTGATGACATTTTGATTTATTCACAAGACGCAATAAGATACGCAAAGCACTTAAGAATCATGTTACAAACTCCGTGAGAAGAAAAATTGTCTGCAAAGTTTAGTCAATGCTAGTCTTAGTTAAACTAAGTTTATTCCTTGGGCATGTAATATCTTCAGAAGGATTGAAAGTTGATTCACAAAAGGTTGGCGAGATTAAAAATTCGAAACTTTCGAAAACAGTTTCTAAAATTCGAAGTTTTCTTGGTTTGGCGGCCTATTATAGGCATTTTGTTGAAGGATTTTCCAAGAATACTCTTCCTCTAACATAACTCACAAAGAAAACAATGAGATTTGAATAGACGAATGCATGCGAGAAGAGTTTTCAAGAGTTAAAATGCAGACTTACTACTGCACCCGTTCTTACGTTGCCAAACGTCTAAAAAGGAATTTGAAGTCTACTATGATGCGTGGCATCAAGGTCTAGAATGTGCTTTGATGCGACAGGGAAAAGTAATAGCCTACGTGTCAAGACAGTTAAGTTGCATGAATGCAACTACCAAATGCATGATTTAAAGTTAGTAGCTAATGTTCACGAGTTGAAAATTTGAAGGCATTACCTATTTGGGACAAATGCAATATTTTCACTGATCACAAGAGCATGAAATACATTTTTTTATCAGAAAGAATTGAGCTTGAGACATAGGCATTAGATGGAATTAATTAAAGCTTATGATTGTGACAAGGCGAGAATTGACATGCAAAAAGATTATGCAAAGAGTAGGTAAGGTCGTTATCAATGAAGGGTACTCACCTAAACGCCTTCACGAAAAATTATTTATAGTTACCCTTGATTTTACCGTAGATAGAAGCAAGCAAGGGTGTCGAACCCAAGGGAGTGATTGATTTTTCCTTGAATGAAATGCTTGGAAATATAGAGATTAGTAACAAAAGGAAGATAAAAGTAGTGAAAACAAATTGGGAAAAATTGTAGGAGGGAATGAGAAGGGAAGTTTGGTATGCAAAAAAATTCACAAAAAAAAAAAAGATACTAGATATTGAATTCCAAGATGGTAAGTGAGGAATGGGCTTAGGCTTACATCAAATCTTATCATTGAATCAAAGAAGGTAAGGAAATTGAATTATGCATAACTTTAAAGAGATTTTGATTCAAGGTTTCCTTGCAAGATCAAATTACTTGATCTTGGAAGGAATTCTTGAATCAAAATTCAAAAAAAACAAGTAAAGAATTTCAAGGGGTTTAGTTTGATCATTGCAATTCTAACTAAACTCATTATTCTTTTCTTTAAAAGAAAACACAAGATGGATCAACAACAACTTTATATTCAAGGAATCAAAGAGAAATTAATTTGTGCACAAAAAAGGTATTCAATTTAATTCCAAGAATTATCAAAATCAATTGAAATCCAAAAGAGGCATTACACAATTCTAAAATTGGGAGAGATAAAATGAAGAATCATGGAAATTTTGTATATAAGCAAGCAAATCAACTAATCTTGCATTAATTGAAATACTAGGGGTAAATTGCTTACAATATTGAACCAAAAATTCATAAAATCAAGAATCAAGATTACAAAATTCAATAAAATTGAATTAAACATCCAACTCTTGATGCAATTTATTATTGATTCTAATAAAAATTACATGGAAATCAAAGACTAATCAAACCCTAATTATAAAGAAAAATTTAATTAATCAAATTCTCAAAGATTGGAAATGCCTAAACCCAATTTACCTCAAAAGATTAGCCTTCCATCTTCAATATTTCTGGAAAAATGGTTGAAGATAAAAAATTATAGAGAGAGGGTAGAGAAATTGGAATTTGGAGGGAATTTGGAGTAATTTTGGAGGGTATTGTGAATTGTATTGAATTGAAATTGTGAAATTAGGGGTTAATTGGGGGTATTTATAGGAAAAGATAGAGGAAATGGGCCAAAGTGTATTTCTAAGCCCATATCCAAGAAGAAAAGATGAAAATTGGAGTAATTTCGGAAGTTTGGATATTAATTACAAAAATGCCACGAAAAAAAATGGAAGAAAATAAAATTGCGTTGGCTGGGATTCAAACTCGGGTGGCTAAGGGGCGCGCGGGCTAAGATTGCGCCACGTAGCGCAAGGAGAATCGTCGGATTGTTGAAGACACGGATTGAGGGAAGTATGTAGTAAATATTATGCGTGAAGGGAGACTCGAACCTGTGATCTCGAGGATAGGCGTGCGCGGCTGAGGGGTTGACACGTGTCAACCATTTCAATATTTACGAAAATGCCCCTTACGATTAATTTGCCCATTCTCCTTCGTTTGAACTCCGATTTAGGTAATTTTCGTGTCGTTGGGTTCGTATCGGAGTCTACTTCATATTCTGCATAAAAATATAGAAATAGTGAAATTTTGCATAAAGAATGCGAGAATAGACTATCTTTAAAGGGGTCAATATTTGTCCCAACAGATTGTATCATGGCAGCCATCTAGGTAAGACTAATGTTGTAGTTGACGCATTGAGTAGAAATAGCTCAAGTAAAGAAAATAGAGGGAGGATAGCCTTATTAAAAGAGTTAAAAGGTTATAAGGTGATCTTGAACGCAAGGTCAGTTTGAATTTTATATCTCAATTTCTAGTTAAGCCCATACTCAAAGATGAAATTGTTAAAACACAACCTGAGGATCTTGTACTAAGGAAGTTAGCTGAGGAAGTAAAATGTGAAAGGCGATTAAACTACACATTTAGAAGTGATGGCGCGTTGCTAAAATGAAAAAGACTATGTATCTCGAATAATAGGGCATGGAATAAAAGTATTTTGGAAGAAGATCACAGTTCAGGTTACGCAATGCACTCTAAAAGTACTAAAATGGATAAAACTTTAAAAACCTATTATTGGTTGCTAGGTATGTGACGAGAGATAGTTGAGTATGGTGTTCAATTTGTCAACAAGTCAAACCACAACGTTAAAGGGCTGGAGGATTCTTGTGTCCTTTTTCGACTCTAGAATGGAAGTGGGAGCATATCACTATGGACTTCTTGTTTTGGTTTGCGTAGAACACCTAGTGGCTTTGATGCAATTTGGATAACAATGGACCAAGCGAAAGCCATTCTTCTATTTCATAATCTAGGATGAAGAAGGAGAATGGAAGGGATGAAATAGCACGCAATTTATCCCCATTAAGCAAACTTTTTCTTTAGACAAACTGGCTAAGTTATGTGTGGATAAAATCATAAGCAAATATGGAACCATATAGTGCCTATAGTTTCAAATAGAGATTCGCCTTTTACTTTCAAGTTTGGCCAAAGTTGCAAGAAGTGTTAGGAACCAAGATGTGGTTTAGCACTATATTCCATCCATAAATAGATGGTCAATCTCAAAGGACTATACAGACGTTGAAAGATATGTTGAGAGCTTGCGTTCTACAATTCAAAGGGAGTTGGGATGAACGCTTACACTTGATTGAATTCGCCTACAATAATAGTTACCATTCGAGCATTGGAATGACTTCTTATAAGGCATTGTATGGGAGGCATTGTAAGGTGCCAGTTTGCTGGAAAGAAGTGGGCGTAAGGAAGTAGTATGGGCTAGAACTAGTCCAGGCGATGACAGAAAGTATCAAGGTGATTAGAGTTATGTAGATCATCGTGACAAGGCATTAGAATTTGAGGTTAGAGACAAAGTTTTTCTTAAATTATCACCATTGGAAGGGTGTAATCAGATTTAGAAGAAAAGAAAAGCTAAGTCCCAGATATATAGGACCTTATGAAATTTTAAAATACGTGAGATCAGTTGATAACTTGGAGTAACACAAGTTATTATGACCTTGTAGGTAGTACAATGGAACCAAGACGCATAGAAAATGTGTCAAAACGAGTAGTTTCTATCGCAAAACTATTTAGAAAATACAACTTACAAAAGTCTTCACGCCTGTTTTACCCTGGTTTTTAGTGTTTTATTGTAGGATTAGAAAGAAAAGGCATAGTGAATCGCAGAGGAGGCGTGCAAAGGCTACGCGATAGGATTCTTGTCTGACAAATAAAATCCCTAGGCAAGGAACCACATCATCACTCAAGGAAGTGATCATTAGAAGATAAGAATGGTAGTTAGAGTGATGTAACTTGACAAAGGGACAATCGGTGCTGACATGATTAAAAGAATAGAAGTTTTCCTCCTAAAGTTTCCTATAAAAGGACGACTTCATGTCTACCAAGTGAAAGTGTGCCTGAATGGACCAAACCCTTAGAGACTAGGGGAAAGGAATACCCTTTTCGCCGTCTGTAAAAGTTTCTTCTTCTTCTTCTTCGATCAGCCTTGTAAGTGAGAGCTTAGGGATGGATCAAAGAAGATTCCACTATTCCCTTTTTTTGTAAACTCCAAATCCTATTCAACTTAGATCTTTCCAAGAGTTTGGCAGGATTAGTTTTAAGTGGAGTTAAGACAAGAAAGTAAGTTTGTGAAGTGATATTTTAAGTATGTCGTGGAAGGAGGAAAGAAGAAAAATTAAGACATAATGGTTTTGAAAGATAAAGAAAGTTAAGTAGGAAAGAAGAGAAAATTTGACCAAGTATAGAAGTTGGGTTTTTGACTATGGTTTAGGCGTTAGAGGTTTTGTTGAGCGGCCAATAGGGAAGGAAAAACCTCTAAAGAGGTTAGTGTGGGGGAATAGAGTGCTTGCTAGGCAGCAAAAGAAGTGAAGATAACCTCTAGCGTTTTGATGTATGGCCGAGAAGGGCAAAGTGAACCTCTAAGGGTTGGTGTTTTGGTTGTGGCTAGGTGAGAAGAAGGCTTGTTTAGATGTTAGCTAGGCATTTAAAGGTTTGCAGCAAGGCTAGAGAGGTTAGCTAGGTGTTAGGACTTGGCAAAGAGCATGACATGCAAGAAGGACATGGAGGTTAGCTATGCGAAGTGAGGTTAGCAACCATGCAATAAGAGGTTAGTTGGAAGTTTTGGCTAGGTCTTTGGCATGTCCTTGACACTTTTCCATTTTGATTAGACGAGGAGATAAAGAGGTGGAGTCGGTCAAGTGGAATCCAGGTGTCATGTGCATGCATAGGTTAAATTATGGCTGAAGGAGATGTCAATAAAGTTTCATGCAAGCTTCAATATAAATAGGTTACTTCGAACATGCATTTCTCTCAAACCACTTGTGTACTTTAAGTGAAATTACTCCCAAAAGATTCTAAATTAAGTTTATTTACTATATTGGGGCTGCTGGTTTAATTTGAGTAAGGGAGGATTGCGTTTGAGTTGAAGAAAGAGAGAAGGTCAGGATTTTGGTGATTATGAGCAAGGTGGACTTCTAGAGAGCTGTAGAGTTCATCCATTCGAATTTGAAGCTGAAATTTTGGCGTAAGCATATTAAGACATTTAAAAACAACTTTTTAGAAGAGAGTATTTTCATTTGAGTTATAGATTTATAGTTATTAGCTATAGGGTAGAAGTAAGGTTCTGGCCAAAAATGAGTTTCTGGGCATTAGAGGTTGTTGGCTGAGAGACAAGGTAAGACTAGGCGAGTTAGGTGTGGCATGTTGGATCAAAGAGGTTATTTGACTTAATGCCTACAAATTTGAAAATCTGGTATAAATTGAAGGCATAAATCTAGGAGATGTTGATTAAATGAGATCAATCTAGAAAATAAATATTTATGTAATATTTTTATAAAACTAAATGATTTGCAAATACATTGTATTTGTGATTCTGGATTATATTCCATTATTTTAATCTGCACAAATACACTATATCTGAGAAAAAGAAGTTTCCGTCTATGAAGTGGTAAAATCGACTGAAAATTTGTCAAAAAATATTTACTTCAGGCGGTTTTGCTATAAATCAAAATATTTTTGGAATTTCCTATTTTCCAAACTGTTATCTATTATTTTGTCACTCTCACGATTTTCTCTAAAATATATGGGCAATTAGATGAATAGCAAAATAAATATTTTAGTTTAAATAAAAAGCAAAACTAATAATAATAATAATAATAATAATAATAACAAAAACTGCAAAATTAAAAAATTAATTTACAATGAATAATATAAATGGACAAAATAACCTTATTTAAACTAAAAAACCAAAATTCAAATAAAGCTTCCCAAAAATTAGGAACTCATCCAAAATACACTATAATAAAACATATTCCAAGGTAAGTAATTAATATACACCCAAGAAACAAAGAAGAAATCCTCTATCTTCTTTTTTCTCTTCGACTTCCCTCTGCCTTCAACCTCTACCTACAAAAAACCATCGTGCATGAAGCTCTCTCTGTTCATTAGAAACCCATGCAGTGGAGCAAAAAACATCCTCCAATCAAAATCTATGAAGTCGTAAAGCTTTTCATTGTCCGTTCATTCAAAAATTTCACAATGGAGGAAGAAATCGTTCGGTCAAAATCTGTGAAGAGAAGACCATGAAGGCCATGAAGAACGAACAAAACCTTGAAAATGAATGATAGAATCTCTAAAACTTCTCAAAGTAAA
The DNA here is from genome assembly GCA_025688845.1 of Cucumis hystrix. Classification (NCBI taxonomy): domain Eukaryota; kingdom Viridiplantae; phylum Streptophyta; class Magnoliopsida; order Cucurbitales; family Cucurbitaceae; genus Cucumis; species Cucumis hystrix. Next base: position 16,517,115 of record CM046893.1, read on the forward strand.
CAGTAGTTGTCTTCAAGCAAAGAAGGTGTTGGGGCTTCAACATCACGTGACTAGTTTAAAATGTAAGGTTCTTTTAAAAAAAAAAAAATTAGCAAGTGGTTATTAGAAGAGTAGATATCTTCTTTTTAATCTCTAATATACCAACCTACTCTCTAAAAAATATTTTCTAATGTTATAAAAAATAACACACAAAACATGAAAGAGAAGATTGTTACTACAAAAATAATGTAAATTAAACATTGAAATCGTGTTTTGTAGCAATATTAGTGACATATGTCACCCAATGGAAGAGTGAGTTTCATCACTTTCTTAATATAACTTTGTTCAGATTTGAAAATTTTATAATATATCAAAATATCTTATTTGAAAATATATTTCAAATCTCAACAACGTTATTTGAAAAAATATTCTTATTTTAAAAATAAGATATTACTAAAATTGCCGCAAATCACATCTCTTTTATTTTGAATTATTACATAGTCTTTAATACATAATATATGCATGGATTATATGCCTTGGTTATCTTAATACTTTAAAGAAAACAAATCAATCAAACAAATCAAATATTTACTTTTATTTTATACAAGTTCGTTATTGAGATATTTTGATATTTTTGAAAAAAATTAAACCTTGAAGTTGGTAAATCAAAAAATATAAAACAGGTTCTTTATATATATATAAAATAAATAAATAAAACAAATCAAATCTTCAAGTTAATTATTAAGTAGTTGGTAAAATCAAATCAGATCTGGTATAAAATAAACAATTCAAAATTCAATGGGAGCAAATTATGACACATTTCTCTCAAGTATGTTAGACTTGAAACACATATATGATACTTCATATTAGAGACTACCTATAGAAAATTGATGGATGATCTCGTTTCACACAATTTCACTTACAGTATATTCGAACAAATTACAAAATAATCGAAAAGTCAGATATCCGACCATATCAAGGTCAAATCAGGCATATTGATAAAACAACATGGCATGTACACGTGACGTAAATTGCTATAGAACTTAATAAATTTGGATTATGCCAAAAATCAAGGATACCTCTAAATTTGCCATTTCATTCAATTCCCCTAAAATATTAGGGGATGGATCAAGTTCAAACTTAAATAAGCTAAATTTTCCTTCTAACATAAGTCTAAAATCTAGATTTGTTTTATCCACATCAAGTCCAAACTCACACAATCCATGCACACAACTCTAGACTCCATAAAAGGCTTCATTGACTATACAATGAATTTGTAGAACTAAAAAGTTCGAAACTTAAACAATTTCAGACCAATAGATTTATATTTGAAAAAGTAAAATGTATGAATGAAAAAATAAAAAGACCTTAGACCTTATAACCATGACAACAATGAATACCAACGGTGAGACAGTAAGGGCAATGCTAAAAGTGATTTAAGGCGATGGTGATAACAAACGTGGAAGACTGACTGAAAAAGGAAAAGAAGTTTTTGTTTTTGTTGAAGATAAAGGAGGAAGATGCCAAGGGTAGAGTTTTTTGTTTTGGAAACATAAAGTCGTATACCAGGTACATAACTTCGTCTTCAAGTCATGGACTGGGTACACAATTTGGTATTGAAGTGGTGTATCGAGTATATGACTTTGTGCAAGATGGACAATTGGTAGTCAATACCGGCACACTACCAAGTGAGCTACAAACGTGCTTGTCAATACTTTTGCCACAACTCTTTTTGTGATAATATTTATTTAAATAACATTATTTCAAATAGATTCTAAAATAGCTGTTGAAACACGGATGAGAAATAATAATAACAGTATTAACAAGTAATTAAATTAATTAATTACTTATGATATTTCTTTTTCTTTGCACATCACTTTCCTCGTAAACTAACGCCCTTTTTTCCCATCATTTTCTTTATAGACTTTTGGTTCAATTGTACAATACGCGGTTTCTTTAGACTTTTTTCCTTTTTTTTTTTTTAAAAAGTAAGAAAATACTTTACTTGATTCTAACTATGGTTTGGTGTGAAAGTTATTAATTATTATCTCTCAAATCATTTTTTGTTTTACAAAGTAAATGTTTACATGTGACAAACTTAATTGCTTGAAAAAAAAATTCTCATATTAAAAACGATTGTCACCTAATTGAATCTTTGTGTTAGTCGATTATTTTTGTCTTTTGAAAATTGACTCTAGAATTTAATCTAAGAAGGTATTTTTTTCTTTTGGATTCATCTTATAAGAGTTTTGGTTTAGTTCTATAAAAAAAATTAGATTTTAGATTGCATTTGAATGATAAATACATAAAAAAAAATATAGTATAAAGATAGAGACTTCCTTTAGAATGAAGACGTGTTGGAGTTCAAATTCAAATAACTTGAATTAGTTATATTTAAAATATGAAATTCATCCATCCAAAATTTATAAATGTTATATCATAACATACGAAATTCAAAGTAACATAGGCAAAATGTACCTCATTTTTCCATAACTATAGTCTCTATTTTATTTTAATTTTAATATTTTTGAAATAGTAATTTGAACTTTTGTTCGAGTTGGACTAAGAAAGTTAGTTTCAAATATAGATAGAATTAAAATAGATATTTTAATAAATGATCCTTTTTTGGTGTTGCTGAAAAAGTAAAAAGGAAGAAAAATAAAATTATGTGGTGGAAAATGAGGTGGAATTTCCACAAATTGGAATTCTAAAGTAAAAGTCCAAATAAACAAAATAAGTCTTATATTGATTGAAGGCACGTCATAGGTCCAATTGTCAGCACTTTGATGATTTCATATACACCGTGTGGGCTCCATCCACTTGAGAATATTATATAATTAATTAACTATGCCAACTCACACTGACGTGTGGCATTTGGTATAAAATAATGGAAAATTACATTACATGACAAAAAAATGTTAAAAAAAAGCAGTTCCTAATATATATATATATTTTGTATATTGTAAATTTGGTAAATAAGACGTTAATCTGCATTTAAATTTGTCGTTTTTGCAATTTTGAAAATATAAGTGACATAGACTCTATTATCATAAATTTTTTTCGCTATTTTTGTCAACTTTCTTAAAAATAATTGAGTAAATATAATTTTATTTTATTATTTTTTGAAAGGACACCTTCATTCGAATCTCCAATTTAAAGAAACGAGGCACATACTTATTAATGTTAATGTTAAGCTAAGTTTATTTTTTACTTTTTCTCATCATATTATTTTTTGTTAATGTTAAGCTAAGTACATAGAGATTAAAATATACCTTATATAACCATTAAAATAGTATATACTTAGGTTTTTTAAAAAAATATAATAAACTTGCAAAATATTTGCATTGTATAGAACAATTTCGAAAATGGAAAAAGTTCATAGGTCTATGATGTTAAATACCAAAAATGTGCTAGTCAACATGTCAACATGCCATTAATCAGCCACACATGCACATGTAATTCTTCTTTTAAACTATCATGATATGCGGTCATGTAGAAAAATATGATACATGATCGTATAGGTAGTATCAACACCGGTCACACGATCACGTGTTATGAGCTAAACGATTGTGTACCAAGATCTAAATGATTTATGTTCAAGATCGTGTACCATGATCTTTTATATTTTGTGCAAAATCTTGATCATGTAGATTTTGGTACATGATCATTTAGATCTGAAAGAAAAAATGTATGAGAGATGTGAAGATCGTTTACCAAGTGAGAATTTTGAAGAAGTGAAAAAAGAAATAAGTGCAAAATAAAAAAAGAAGAAATTATAAAAGAGGAAAATGAAGAAATCATGAAGAAGAACAAATGAGAAATGAAGAAGAAGTAATAATATGAAGAAATTAATAATATGAAGAAGAAATAAATAAATCGAAAAGAAGAAGAAAAAGACGTGAAAAACCGTCTACAATATTGAAGGGCAAACCTGGAATTTTATGAAAATACCATGAATTTTTTATTTGGTTACACGGACCGTTAATATTTTGGTGTCTTGTTATATTTATGAAAATTAAACTATATATTTATATATTTTTTAAAAAGATATTAGATAATTTCATATCTTCTAAAGAAATTAAAATCAAGTAATCCTTTTTTCTCAAATAGTTTCCCAAATTCCTTCAAGAATTAGAGATAAATAGGACTTTAGATCTAACTATTCCAATCTATATTATTATCTACTTTAATTATACATTCTTTTTATGAGCATTCGTAACAATAACAAAAGTATTTATTATAATAAGGTTCATGCCACTACATTTTCTAAATTGTAAAAGTAGTAAATTTAAAAGCGAATAACCATTTGATAGCCCTATGATAGTCCTATGATACTATTAATTATTTGTTATATTTGTTATATATTCACAATATGCAAAAAAATTAGGTGTTATGAGCTTTTTTTTTTTTTCTTTTAAACTCTTTTTGTCATCTAATGCAATTTTTCTTCTTTTGACCTTGTTTTTGGAGCCACTCAGATTACATATAAATGAAGAAATTATTATAAAATAAAGAATAAAGAAGCTAAATAAGAACAATTAATGAAACAACACAAAAGAAGAGAATGGAGAAGTAGAGAACAATCGAACTCAATTGTGGTGTGTTTTACAAAGGCACCACACACCTCTATTTATAGAACACGTCATAATATGTGTTACACTATGAAATTGAATGCGATGAATGTTACAACATAGAATTGAAAGGGAGTTATAAGAATATTTGTATCCTATTGTAGGTTATGGATATCTACGTAATTATATTTACAATAGAAATTACCTATTTATATAGTCAACATCCTTTTCTTTCTAATCATTGTGGAACTTTTTGTTTTCCTTTCTAGCGCACTTTCAATCATTTTGTTTAAATTAAGTCACATATTTTTTTGTCTTCTTAAAGGTCCTTTAAATTTTTATTATTGATCTTAACTTTAAATCGTCTCCCCTATTTAATTAAGATTACATTAATGAAAATAATTTAAACCAAAAATACAATTTCAAGTTGTTTTTATAAAAGTTACATTAGACGTTTGTTTTGTTTTGTGTTTTAATACATTAAGAAAAAGTGGGTTATTGGAGAAGTGCCACCATTTATTTTTTTATTTGAGAAAACAAAAAATTGACATGGTAAAAAACCATAAATTGTCAAAGTAGTTTTGGACTACTAATTAAAGCGCCACAAATACACGATACACTTCAGATCGATTTTGAGTTGCTTCAATTTTTAATAATTTTAGTTAATGTGTTTGGTAGGTTTCATTAACGTCCACTTGCGTGGGTGTGTGTATAAAGATGAAGAAAAAGGTCCCTATATGGTATCTACAGTCGTAGCAAAGCCTTGTTAACGCAAAACTCCAACCTAATTAATATTGAAGAACAAATTTGGATTTTTTCAAACATGGAATAAAATGCAAAAATATTTACACAGTATAAAAGAATTTTAAGAAAGAAAAATCTCATAACGTAAAATAACAAAAATATCCTGCAATTACTCGACTACACATGCGCCCGAAAAGACTTCTAATTTAAACCATCGTATAATGTAGTCTAAAAGATTGTTTAGATGTTGGGATGCGATAGTTTAGATTATGGTAAATGATAATTTGAATCTATCACGTATCTATCTGGGATAGACAATGATAATGATTTATTCTGTCTATTTGGGTTAAACGACTAATCGTTTTGATATTGATACACTTAAATATAATTATCTAAACGATCTTGGTATTAAAGAGACAAAAGTCCTTTGCAGCATAAATAATTTAATAGAATCATTAAACTCAAATTTAGTTAAATTTTAGAAAGATCAGTACATTGAAAAAATTACAAAATCTGGCAGTGAAAGATTTTAGAGAGATCTTTTCAATTTAATTGGAAACTTAAAATATCGTACGTTGACAAAAAATTACAGAAACAATTTTTTTTATAATTTAAATTAAGGTTAAGCATGCTTAAACAAATTATAGATTAGAGAATTACAAAATAGAGTAACTTACTCTTGTTGACGTCTCTGAATCTACAAATCACCGAATTGGAGTCACCACCCATTGGAGACATTCCTATCCTCTAGGATGAGATTGGTTTGTGGGAACCAATTGGATTGTGAAAAGGTTTTTGAGAGAATCTCTTAGAGGATTTGCAAAAAGGCAAAATCTTAGATCAAAAAACCTGTTTTCTTCTGTGTATTTGGAACTCCATCTTCTTCGGAGAGTAGGAGAGAATCATAAAAATCTATTAATTTAAAAAATATTAAATTAATAGAAATATCAAATTAACTAATTAATAATTAATTAAATCATATTTAATAAATATCTATCGCATATCTTATAGTTTTAATTAATTTAAATAAATCAAATGTAATTAAATAAAATAAACTAAACTATTAATTAATTCTCCAATTAATTAATTTCTAAATTAAATATCTTATGTTTAATTTAATCTAATGGACCTACAGATCAAAAACTATAACAATATGAGATTAATTGGCTAAACTCATTAACCACATTCATCAATATTCGTTAACTGTGTGTATACTTCATTAAATATTCACAACTGATCTCTTCTCACTATAGATATATTTATGTGTCCATGGATCTAGACCAATAATAGTAAGTTAATCCTTCACGAGTGTTCCTAACACCAGTTGGGTCAAATTACCATTTTACCCTAGATAATTCTAGTCCTTAAATATGAGTGCTTCTCTAATGAATAACCTGTTTATGGTCAAACCAATAAACAAAAACTTCTCTTACCCAGTTGGGTCAAATTACCATTTTACCCTTGATAATTCTAGAGAGGGTAGGGACCTTTGTTCAAGTTCCGGAGACACCATTTAAGGGAACACTCATCCACTTACCCTAATGTTGGGAAGGAGTGAATTCCATCTTGTGTGATTATCTTTCCAGCTCCCTACTCGGTCTTTTTTTCAAAATGATAAGCATATTGAGTCAACAATTTAGCCACTCTCACCCGTACAAATTAAAGGACAATCCCTCACGCATAGGAGTTCATAACACACTCAAGATTAATACTAAGTTACCTAGGTCATCCTTATTAAATAGAAATCCAACTAGTTAACGGAGTTACATCTAGTGGCTACTATTTCATGGTTTGGTCTTATGCAAACTCTTTGCATAGGATATCCCCACTCACAGGTCACCTAAACGAACGCGTTCTATCATTATGTTTGTATCAAATACAAAGTGAGTTGTATCCATAGTGTTACTAGAATAAGGTATCCAGCCTTATCCATATACTATAGACCCTTTAAGTTGATCTCGAACATTGATCCTTGTATGTCTCTACATACTATTCAAGACTCATCAATCAACTTAGGATGTTAGTTTATTGAATTTAGGTTATTAAGAAAAAGTAATAATATAATCAATAACGCTTATTGAAATAATAATAATAATATTTTATTAATGAATAACGGTCAATGAATTATAGTTACTATCTACGAGTTTTAGAACATAAATCCCAACAACTGTAACTTAAAAACTAATCATGTTTTTTAAAGAATAGAAATATAGAGAAAATGAGACTTACTCTCATTGTCGACTCTATATCTACTAATTAAAATCCAAGCCTTAAAAGAAAACTTAAAACCTTTGAAGTAATGAGAAGTTAAGTATTGAAGGGAGTTAAAGATAAAAGTGTCGTGGTTATTGGAAAAGAAGGAAAATTTTGGTTAAGTGTTAAGGGTTAAGGTAAGGCATTTTGGAGATTATTTTGGTGTTGTGTAGATGACCAAAAAGATGGAAATTAACTCTAAATAAGTGTCACTAGGCGTTTTGGAGGCCAAAAGAAGGAAGATAACCTCTAAAAAGGTTAGTAGGCGTTTTGGACATGTTTAGGTGGCTATGGCTTGTTGCTTGTGCATTAGGTGTGGAAAACCTCTAAATGAGTGTCAAAGGACGAGAAAGGCTGTCACCTAGAGGTTATTTTGGGACTTGAGAGGTTAGGTGAGTAGGCTTGGTGGCTTGAAGTTGGGCAAGAAGCATGTCACGCGAGAAGGGTTTGGAGGTTAGCAAAAGGGCTTGACACTAGGCGTTTGGTGAGGTTAGCAAAAGGGCTTGACACTAGGCGTTTGGTTAGGCGAGATTATGAAGAGGTGGAGGTGGTGAAGTGCTTTACAAGTGTCCTTGCATGCTTAATTTAGATTGCGGCTAGTAGAAGATGTCAATAAAGCTTCATGCAGGGTCCAATATAAATAGGTCACTTCAGATTAACATTTCTCTCAAACTACTCGTGCGTTTTGGTTGAAATATTAAGCAAAGGAGGGTCGAGTTTGAGTAGAAGGAAGGAAGAAAAGTTAGACTCTGAGCAAGGTGGACTTTCAGAGAGCCACAGAGATCATCCTTTAGAATTTGGAGCTGAAATATTAAGGTAAGAAAGTTAAGATGTCTTTAAGCATTTTTGTAGAAGGAAGTTTCCTCACAAGAGTTCTGTATTTTGAGTTATGAGTTTTCAAAGTCGGGTTATGTTTTCGGATGAAAAATGAGTTTTCTGGGCATGTTGGTGGCTGGCCGAGTGACAATGTAAGCTAGGTGAGATGGGCAGGCGGTTTGATGTTCAAAGAGGTGTTGTATGATCTATGAAAAATGGGTGAAGGTTGGCGTTGGATGCACGACCTGCGCAAAAGGTATGTGTGCGGTCAAGCCAGCAGGCGAGGAGTGCTGCGTGGGACGCCAGGCATGTGACAAGGTTGAGGTGTGCTGCAAACCTCTTGTGAGGTTAGCAAGTAGGCAGCCCAATTCGCATGGCCAAGGCCATGTCGCCCACCCATGGGTGCCAAACAGTGTCATGAGGCGCTTTGGGCAGTTTTTGATGGCTTTTGGATTTTTCAAATACACTTTTGATATTTTATGGGTAAAAGAGAATTAATTGGATTAAGTTTACCATATTTTCAGGTCAAGAAGAGATCGAATAAATTTATAGACCAAGGATTTGAGTTTGTATCTGTGAGTGAAAAAATAATTTATTAAAGTTATTTCAAGCCATAGTTTATGAATGATTTATGTTAAATGTTTGAGTATGTTATTAAAAGTTTTTCAAGCATGTTATTCCAGTATACTGTTTACTGAAAAATGGTAAGCTTATTGAAAAGGAGTTTATCAAGGCATTTGCGAAAAGAAATTTAAGGATTATGATTTATAAATGTCTTATCGAAACCAAGCTATCTAAAAAATTACTCGTTACGGGGCAAAAATAAAATTACTCGATACGGGACAAGCTTAAAATTTACTTGTGACGGGGTAGGATTAAATTACTTGTAACGGGGTATGATAGGAGATGGTATCGAGTTATTTCTACCACCTTCTAAAAGTAGATACTTGAGTTTGAGCAGAAAAAATAAAGATTTATGTTATTGTTTTTAAATGCTTGAAGTTTAAGTTTCCATGTTATAATTTAACGTTTACTGTTTCAAGGATTTATGAAATACTGTTTCTAAAGGTTTACGAAAAGTTATTTAGAAAACTATCACTCACTAGGCTCGTTTAGCTCACTCTTCAAAATATTTTTCCACTTTTCAGGTGGAGACCTTGTCCTCAGAGCCTGAATCGTTGCTACCTGTCTGCTGAATGGTTTCATTTTGTTATCGTATGTGTCTTGTTATTTTGGACTTGTGATCAGTTAGTCTTTTGTATTGTGAGACTTAGGCTTTTAGGAAGGTTGTTGTTAGGTTTTGTTCTATGTAAATAAGAATACGCTTTGTCTATGTAAAAAGGGTTCTACCCTGGTTTGTTAGAATTTGTGTGTTAGCTTCCACTATCGTTTATAGTTTAATGGTTAAGGTTAAGGGGCAGCTGATGTCGTTCTTGAAGGGGATCGATATTGGTTGGCTTCATGCAACATCTCGAGCCTAGCAACCAAGTGCTTGGGATGGGGTATGAGAACTAATTGCCATTCAATTTTCATGGAGGAGTCGTCGTACGCATTTACGTACCCTCCTCCCCTCTATTTCTCCCGAAGAAGAGAAAATTGGAGAGATCTTGGAATATGTGGGAAAACATCCCATGTTCCCTCAAATAACTTGTAAACTCTGAACCTCAAGATTCTTGAGTTTTCCAAAGAGTTTGAAATGTATGTTTCAAATGAAGTTAAGGTGGGAAAGCATACTTGAGAAGTATCATTATAATTGTGCCATGGTAGATGGGGAAAAGGGAAAATAAAAAGGAATGGTTTAAGAGTTAAGGAGATTAGGTTGAAAAGTGAAAGTTTTGGCTAAGTCCATGAAGTAGGCGTTTTGGACTTGGTGGGCAACCAAATGAGGAGAAAATAACCTCTAAGAGGTTATAAGTTATTTTCGATGAGATGATGATGAGCTAGGAGGAAAATATGGTTTGTGAGTGTGGCCGAGAACGATGAGAAAACCTCTAAGAAGTGTGCTAGGTGTTTAGGCTAGGCGAGAAGACATGTCTTTAAAGGTTAGGTGGGGCGCTTTTGGCTTGGCAAAGAAGCTTGTTTAGAGGTTAGTGTGACGGTGAGAGGTTAGGCATGGAGGGCATGGCTATGTAAGAAGAGATTTGCAGCTTTGTCAAATGAGGTTAGTAAGGCATTTCCAAGGGCTCAAGGTATTTTGGTTGGGCTTTTTGAGTGAGGTTAGGTGAGATGGTGAAGAGATGGAGTTAGTGAAGTGCTTTATAGGTGTCATGTGCATGCTTAGGATAAATTTCTGCAAATAGGAGGTGTCAAAATGTTTTCATGCAAGGTTAAGTATAAATAGGTCACTTGAGATTGAAATTTCTTCCAAATAACTCGTGCGTGTTTGCTTAAATTGGTTCCAAAAGTTCAGAATTTTAGTCTACTTTCTATGTTGGGGATGCTGGTTAATTTTGAGAAGAGGAATATTGAGTTTAAGTTGAAAGAAGGGAGAAATGTCATTTTCGTTGAAAGAAGGGAGAAATGTCATTTTCGTTGAGTATTTGTAACGAGATTTGTTGAGTATTTGGCTAATATTTTGAGGTAAGAAAGTTAAGAAATTTTCTAGCAAATTTGTAACGGAAAGTATTTTCATTTGAGTTCTGGATTTTAAGATATTAACCCCTAAAGTGAAAGTAAGTTTCTGGCTAAGAATTGGTATGTTGGGCAGTGTTGGTGGCTGATCGAGTGTCAGGGGTTGCTAGGTGAATTGGGTGTGGATTTTAAGTTGGCTTGTTGGACGCATAGCCATCGTAAGGCACATGCAGCCAATGAGGCGTGCGGCAAGCCCTGCACGTGAGGAAGGGCCACACGAGATGCAAGGTGCGCGTGGTGTGCCCTTGTGAGGTTAGCACGCGGCAAGGATTACCCAAGTCCTGTGTGCACGTGCCAGCCCTTATCGCCCAACCTCTGTGCGCCAGCCTATGCCAACATGTGATTTTGAGCTCTTTTTAGTCTCTTGGGAATTTTAAGCAAAGTTTCGATATTTTTTATGTTTAAAGAGAATGAAATTGAATCATTTTCCATTATTACAGGTCAAGAAGAGATCGGGCAAGTTTACAGGTTAAGGGTTTAAGCTACCATATGTGAGTATCAAAGTGATTTCTAAATGAAGTTTCTAAATATATTTTACAAGCTTACTTATTTAGGAAATGGTTCCAAAGCATGAGTTTAGAAATGTTTAGCAAAGCATGTTTTTATTGAGAAATTGCTAATGAAATTTGCAAGCAATATTTTATAATTACACTTTAAGTATCCAAATAGATGTATTTAATGTCGTTTTAGAAAGTTCTTGTAAAAGCATGAGTTTATTGAGAATGATTTTAAAGCAAGAAAACCATGTTTGTTCTATATACCGAGTTCTCGATGGTCAATGTGCACAGAGTATCAGGGATATAGGGAAATGCTGACCACTTAGCTGCTACCACCGAGTTCAGGCAAGATAGTATGAATAGCGCTCTGCTATCTTGACCGAGTTTAGGCATAATATAGTCATGACCCAAATTATTAGAATAGGCATGATAGGTCAAGCTAGTTACTATCGTGACTGAGTTTCCAGGGTATAGAATAAACAGAGATAAAAGAGAAAGAATTACTTAGCAAGGAAAGAAAGATTTGACAGAGATTTACTTAGAAAGAGATATTAGAAAGAGTTTAACGATTTTATACTTATGTTATGTTTTATGACTGATTTATGAAAAGACTAAAGTTTGCTCATTTCAAAAGTATGTTTTATAAAACAGTCACTCACTGCGCTTTTTAGCTCACCCTTTCCAAATGCTTTCCTAAGAGATCGTGATCCAAGAGCCTTGATCATTGTCTTAAGTCTGTTGTGCAAAGTTGTTGAAAGTTTTGTTGTTGTGGGTCAGTTCTAGATCTATATATGTTATGTATATAGGTTATAAGGGTTAAGTTCACCTATTAGTTTTTGTTTGGTCTAAAAGTAGAGTCTATAATAAATGACATTTAGCCTTAACTTATTTTGAGATAATGTAATGACGTTTGTTAATTTGTGTTTATCTTGTTAGTTTGTTGCATAATTATTTTACTCGAGATGTTTAGAATTATAAAAGGATTTAGTAGTTAGGGTCAACTGGTATTGTTCAAAAGGGAAACAATCTTAGTTGACTTCACGCCGTCTCTCGAATCGAGAGTAGGTGAACCGGAAGGGGGTGTGACAGTTTGGTATCAGAGCAAGAGTTAGATCTTTGGGAACAGGAAAGTAAAGGTCTAAGATAAGTTAAAGTGGTTGGATGTCAAGTAGATGTCAATATGAGTCTGTTTCCTTGGGTAGAAGGGAATAGAGTTTCAAGGAGAAGAATAAAGAGTCAAGTATAATGAATTTAAATTAGAGTTATCTACAACATATATAATTAGTTGATATGTTATAAGAGTTATGGTTCGCACAACTAGCAGACATAAACGACAGGAAGTGGAAAGGACACAACGCTCTAACCAGAAAAAGTCAAAAGGAGAGTACAGTGCCCCACCTAACCTCTAAAGACACGTCTTCTCGCCTAGCCCAAACACCTAGAAAATAGCTGAAACTTTGGGGGTTGCATCTAAAGATTCATAAAAGAAGTTTGAAATATAACGGTTAAAGGCTTTAGGATTAACAGTGTTCGAACATTCAACTAATCCTAGGGATGTTGAGGCATGGTTGAACTTGATAGATAAGTGTTCTAGAGTGATGGGTTGTTCTGAGAAAAGACAAGTTAGGTTGGATGAAATCCATGCATCGAGGTCTGACAAGGTGACACAGATACCCTAGATTGGAAAAGTGTTAGATATATAATTGAAGAAAAGTATTATCCTAAGGCTTATCGTGAGAAGAAACAAGAAGAATTTATGATGGTTCAAGATTCAATGTTAGTAGCAGACTATGAAAGGATGTTTACTGAGTTATCAAAGTACGCTGGTTCGATGGTGACTACTAAGGAAGAAAGGTGTAGAAAATTTGAAAGAGGTTTCCGTAAGGAAATTCGCACACCAATAATGGTGTTAGGAGGAAGAGCGGACCTTTCTCACAGTTGATAGATACAACCTTACGAGTTGAACAAAGCATAGAGCAAGATGAACCTGAAGAGGAACAAACACAAGACACTTTTTCAAAGAAACAACAAAAGCGAGATAAAAAATCTTTTATTCCAGGAATATCTGGGAAAAGAGATTTCAAGATTTGTTCTACTGTAGGTATATTTATGTGTTGATGGATATAGATCAATAATAGTAACTTGGTCCTTCACAAGTATCCCTAATGCCAGCTGGGTTAAATTACCGTTTTACCCCTAGGTTACCTCTAGTTCTTAAATATCAGTGCTCCTCTATTGAACAATCTGTTTATGGTCCAACCAATAAACAAAACCCCTTCTTGTTCTTTAGAGTGGGTAGGGCCCTTTGTTCAAGTCCTAGAGACACCATTTAAGGGAACACTCATCTACTTACTCTAAAGTTGGGAAAGAGTGAATTCCATCTTGTGTGATTATGTTCTCAGTTGTCCACTTGGTTTTGTCCCCATAATGATAAGGTGTGCAGATAGAGCAGCCAAATCTATATAAGTAACAGGTGATCAGCTTGGTCTTTAGTAGGCTGGTTACGCCTTGCTTCTCTACCTCGGCCTTTGAGACCACCCCTACGTGCACCTCTCATTGGCGGCGTTTTTCTAATATCCACCAATAATCCTTTTAGTCTTAACAATAAATGCTTCATGCATTCTAGTTTAACTTAGATAAAGTCATGCTCATAAAATCACACATATAAATCATGAAAGCGTACCTGACGAGTGATAAGGAATCGTTCTAGACATAAGGACACAAAACACAGACTTACATCATAAGTCAGTCTAGAGAACCTAAAACTTAGGCTCTGGTACCAGCTGTAACGACACAACTTTTCAAACTAAACTTAGGTCATTACTTTAATACAAAGACACTTCGTTTAAACATAAAACTTCGTAAAATATGTTTAAAATCAAATAAACATCAAAGAATCTTTATTCGGGCCCTATTTCAAACAAAATAAAGGTTCGAAAGTATCGTTTATAAAATCATCAAGAAATAAACAATCGTTCTGAACATAAAACTCATTTCAATCACAAATACGTAAGTAAAACATTAAAAACTGTAAGCGGAAGCAATTTTGAAGAAAGTCCCCCTATGGTGATCACGACTCTTTCTTGTCCTTCGTCGGTCTGCCTCTCGTATTACCTTTGCGTGTAAAAGTTAAACAATAAAGGGTCAGTATAATTATACCCAGTAAGAGACCGACTACTGGTCCCGTTGGGAATAAAACTGTTAACTTCCTATTGGGGGTACCCTGCATCATAACAGTCTTGTGATCTTGTAGGATGCACATAATCAGTCTAATGCCCTCGAAGGATGCATATATCAGTCTAGTGCTCCACATGATGCACATGTCAGTTTAAAGAATGCACTTATCAGTCTAGTGCTCCCGAAAGATGCACAACAGGTGGTGATCCCATGGGACACCTGCAAGGTACACTACCCCATAGATAAAGCTAACAATTTTCCCTCAGTACATTCTAACAATTTAAACAGTCAACTGAAATACAGTCCAAGCTACCATCATATCATCAATTCAGTTCAACACATAAACAGTCAATTTACCCATACCAGTACATAATCAATCATTAGCATAACGATTCCTCATACAATTAAACTTATACATAAATGTCACCCACCTCAGCTCAGTCAATTCAATCTACAGTACATTATCTATATATTAACATATCAGTCAACCCATCTCAGTTCAGTTAAATACATAAAGTCATTATGCTTTAAATTCATTATAGAGTCAAGTAGTAGAAACCCCTTATCTTAATGTTACCTAAGCTTCTTGATTGAACTGAATTCAACAAAACAAACCTAAACACCAAGATAAGAACTTAACATTTTCTCCAACAATAACGCCACTTAAATTCAACCCAACATGAAATTCACAACTTACCCAAGTCAACTGAAGCATAAACTACCAATGAAGCTTGTTGTGAAACTCAAGACTTCAAGCACAATTTCTCCAAAACTCACCTTAAAAATCAAACAACACCCAATCGATTAATCGAACCTTAATACTTACGGTAGCTAGAAACAACATTACATAACCCACAATTTCTCTTTACCAAATGAACTTACAACAAGACAGCGACAGCGGCTCCGAATAGATGGACTAGATGCGTGAAAAAAAAAAAGGTTTGAACTACAAGGGAGGTGGATGTCGGCTTGCAACCCACGATTAGAAGACGGGGAGTCAGGCGGCAGCGCTTTGTGAACAAAGGCAGATCGAAGTGGCAACGAACCACTCGATTCCAATCTATACGGCGCGGCGCAGAGGCTGTGACGTTGACGGAACCCGAAGCAAAGACCCACACAAGCAGAAGTTGTGTATGAACGGGACGTGACGCTTGGTGCTTGGCCTGCGCAACCCAAACAGTGCAAGGCTTTGATTCTGACAGACGCAAGCTGCATGACTAACTGAAAACGTAGGGGAAGAAGAAATCAGGGTGGGAATGGCTTCGATGGTGTGCGAAAAGCACGTGACGCGGGCGACTGTTGAAGGTGAATGGCAAAAAAGAAGAAGCGAAGAAAATGGGGAGGGCGGCCAGCGACTGTGGGTTGAAGAAGAAGATGAATAGTGAGGGATGATGGCACGCAAATCAAAGGTCCTTACTTACTTTATAGTTTTTTTTTAAATAAAATAATGATCATATCCAATCATCTATATTATCTTATTGCTAATATTATTAATTCATCTTCTTTCCCTTTTCTTTTCCTTTATAACAAAATCTCCCACTCTACCTTAAAATCCAACAAAATAACCTAAAATATTATTTATAACCAAATAAAACTTAGTTATGCTTGGGGAAAATACCTTAATTTTCAGGGGCGTTACATAGTACCTGTAGACATATGACCCAAAACTAATTAAACAAATATGAGTACATGAAACTAAATGCGTAGAATAATAAAATATGTGGGTACGTGGTTCTTCAATATCATTTGTCATCGCTTGATTCACTTTGATAAGACAATCGGTCATCCTCATCGTCTATGAAGTCGTCAGCAATGTTTGAACGAATCGATCTTTCAACAACTGCAGGATTGACGTCAGGTCTGCACAGAGTGTCATCCTTAACTGTCTCAACGACATAGTGAGCATCTAGCATGCTATGATCATGGCCTATGAAGCATATACAGAGAGTTATAGTGAGCGCGTCACGTGCAATGATCAGACTCAATGACGTATTGCATTTGCATTACACATATCACGAAACTATTAAGTCCGAATACAATTCGACCAGTATACTTTAGGGAGATTGCATCAGATGACAAAAAAATATGACAAGTAATTAGATATATCATAAGATTATCAGAGGTCTATTCGTTTTAAAATTTGATCTTTATTTGTTTTTTTTTTTTATTTTAAATTGTTAGAACCCGTGGGTCACATTTTAAAATTATTTTATTGGTTTTGTCAATTTTATGCCTTTCGAACATTGATTTGATAATTAATTTTATAAAATTTTAGTTTTCCTCTTTTCAAGAGAGTGTAAATGGTGATTCGTCTTCGAGTAATGACCTTAGCTTGGTTTAAAAGTTGGAGTTATTACAGTTAATGAATAACGTACGCAATTTTAAGTAATCATTTTGTTGTAATTTTGAGGCAGTTTTTTCAATTGCTTGAATTCATCTTTAAATAGAAGAAAGGAAGCTAAAATGAAAGATGAATGAAAATGATTAAAATTTATGGAAAATTTCTTGTTTCTTAGCGCAACTCACCATAGAATTTGATCTTTTTCCTCCCAAACTCCTCTCAACTCGTAGAGCTGCATCCACCAACTCTGCATAATCACACCGCATAGCTAGAGCTGTAATCGAAGTTCTTATTTATGGTCTTAAACTAGTCTCAAAACATCTACATCTTTCTCTTTCTGTCGCCACCATCACCAATGCATACTTCGCAAATTCTGTGAACTTCTTCTTGAATTCTGCGACTGAGAGCTCACCTTGCCCCAAATGGAGAAATTCATCTCGTCTTTCTTCTTTGTAAGTCTCAGAAAAATACTTTCCATTGAAAATCTCCTTGAACTTTTCCCTGCTCACTCTTACTCACCTATTCTCTTTCAGTTCCCACCAATTTTCTGCTCCTTGCGTAGTAAGAGCACTGCCATTGCATAACTCTAAAACACTTTTCCAACATTCTTATCCATTTCTCCGCTTTTTCTAGCTCAACTTTTCCTGTGAATTCTTAGGCTGCTAAAGCTTTTAGCCGCTTTGCTATTCCAAACTTTTTCTCTGGTTCTCTTGACAATCTTTCAATCAACCCGTTGTGCAACTGTATCATATAATTTATTTTCTCTTTCTCTTCTAGCATCTAGGTTAACTAATTGAGTTTTTAATCGAGTCCATACCAAGCTTAATTGCCGTACACCATCTACTCCCAACTCGTCCTCATCCTCTTCTTGGTATGTTGTCTTTTCAAAACTTCCAACAAGGAAAATTAAATCTTTAGCTCAACTTTTCCAAAAGAGCAACTTATAAACTTGCACTTGTTCCATTCCCAAGAAATGTATTGCTCTGATACCAAACTGTCAAGTCCCACCCTGCAACTCGAGGGTCAGGAGGTGTTATGGGGCGACGCATGACCTTCCATTTTGTGTCGTTGTGTTTTAAGCTCGTTACTTAGTAAAAGCCCAAAAATGTTAGACTTGTTGAGTTGACTATTATTAGTCAACCTCACCTATACAGATCAAAGGATTGTCGTCATAAGTTGAAGTTCACAACTTACTCAGGATCAAGGTGAAGTCTCCTAGGGTTATCTTAGTGAAATATTGGTTCCTATAAATAACAATGTTATAAAGAAAAACCAATTATTTGGCAGTTTGATCAATGTATAAACTTCTTTATGTACAATAACCCTGCTCACATGTTTTCACATGAACAATATGGTTCTGTTTGTAACATTTATATCACATATAACCACTACAAGTTGGATCGTTTCCAACATGTTACCGTCCAACCCCTATCCATTTATAGACCTTTTAAGTTAACTTAAAAGTTACATCACACTCATGGTCGTACTTAAAAGAAGGAAAAGAAAATAGTTAATCATTTGTTTATATGCAGCAAATACCTATATAATACCGTAGTTTACGTAATCGAGAAAATAAAAGGGCAGAGAGCAGCCATAAAACAATTTGGATGGAAGAAATTCTAGAAAAACCTTTGAATAAGTTATGGAGTGGATATATTATCTCCTTCCTCATACGTCTTGCATTTTTATTTAACTCTTTAATTGATGTTTTTATCATTACTTTTAACATTTTATTCTAAAAAGAAAACAAAAGAAAGTAGTTGTCGATATCTAGTAGGGCTAAGGACATGCATATCGCAAACATCGAGTAAAAATTTGTAGGAGTTAAATACATATAGCTCTTCTAGATATTATATGAAGAAGCAATTTTTTTTGTTTTTCTTCGACTATGAAACATCTAAAAATAGAAAATCTAAAAGTTAAACAATATCTTATTCAAAAATTATATTCTCAAAATTTGTTTTATAGAAAAGCAAGTGTATTAAAAGTTGAATTTCAAAAAACAAATTAAAGAAACACGGATCAATTACTATCGTATTATATGTCAAGTTTTGCTTATTTTTAGACATTTTATGGTCGTATATTTCTCTCTCACTTTTTATTCTCATTATATACAAGCCCACCATCCACCCCTTTACCTCTATCTCTATGATCTATCCACAAAACTTGTGCAGTTTTAAAATTAAATTAATAGCACACAAGAAAGATCAAAGGTTCCACCAAAACTAAACTTTTAGTTTAGATTAAAACGTGACCATATTCACACAAACGAACCATTCCACCAAAATTATCTTTTTATATATTTCTACTTTCTTTCGTGACATTTATGTATTTACTTCCTATCTTCTCTTAAAAACTCTTTTACATTTATATATTTTTTATATGTGATTATTCATATTAGTTTTATGGTCCGTTGAGTAATCTCAGATATATAATAACAACATACATTTTATTTATTGATCTATGATGACATTAGCTCTCTCTCGAGTTAAAATAATATAATGTACATAAACAACTATGCACTAATGACTATTGAGATGTAGACTTAAGATTTACGGGAAAAAAAATCATATCTTCGATCCTAAACTTAATTATCATAATTGTTCAATAATTTTTTACCTATTTCAACTATTAGTTTTAACAGGAAATAAAAATTAATTTTGTTCTTCTCTAAATAAAATATGAAATTCACATTTTTTATAGATTAGTTTCTATAAATGGAACAAAACTAAAAAATATTTAAGACTCGAGTAACAAAAACAAAAGTCCACGAAGTCGATAAATATTTTCATAGTTTTCATATTTCTTTTCAAAAATTTTCTTTCTTATATTTTTAAAAGATTAATTATTTTTCTGTTTAAATCTTCTATTTCACATCTTCACCATTTTCGACAATATTTTTTGAAGCTGCTTCATCTTCCTCGAATTCAAGAATATCAAGATCATTTAAATATCATTTTGACATGATTTAAACGATTGTTTACCATGGTCAACACGATCGTTTAAATTTGAAGCATTCTTTCTATCATTTAAAAAGAACTACACAATTATGTTGATATGATCTAAATGATCGTGTACTAATATCGAAAAGATCTTGTACCCAAGATCCTATACCAAAATCATTTAGATTTGGTACACGATTGTGTAACAAGATCGTTTAGATTTGGTACAAGATCTTAACGATCGTGTATCAATATCTGAACGATCTTGTACTCAAGATCATGTATCAAGATTGTTTAGATTTGGTACAAGATTGTGTACCAAGATCGTTTAAATTTGACACAAAATTATTTAGCTATTGGCATACGATCGTGTATCATGATCGTTTAGTAGAAGACTACTCATGCACGTGTAACCAATTAATCGCGTGTTGACTGAGGTATTTTTTGTATCTCATATTGTGGACTTGTGGACTTTTTCTATTTTTAAAATTGTTCTATATAATGTAAATATTTTACTGATTTATTATATTTTTGAAGAGACCTCTTGTTTGTATTATGTATAATTAATTAAATTCATTAAAAACGAAACATTTTAGTGATACATGCACCGTAAACTTATTAGAAAGTTACCATAAGCCCTTTTTAAAGTTCAAGATTCGGATCAATGATCGTTCAAATTTACAGTCAAGAGAAATATTAAATTAATCGATGTTTTAAGATGATGCTAAAGTAGTGTGGTCTGAGAACCTACAACCTAGTAAAGAGGGGTGTTATATATTATAATTATATTTAGTTTCACCTTACTTAGTTTAAACTTTTGGATCAATTTCCACGATCTTCCCAAATAAGTTATTCACAACCTAAGAAGAAGATGAGTAGAAAGTCACGAAGAAAGTATAGTTTATTGTGTGATGGGCCCACAATTAGAGGTAGATCAAATTTGAAGAAACAAAAAGGTAGTAAATTTATATTTGAGAGACCAAGTCTTTTGAGTGGTCCCTTTAGGACTTGCACAACATACACACCCACTAAGTTAACAACATCCCATTTCCATTCATTTTATATATAAATATAAGCATTTATATAACTTGTAAACACATTAATTATTAGGATCACAGCTTATTTCATGGCGGATAAAGCTCATCATCGTAGCTTCCATGGCCAACTCCCAGGCTTTCGATTCCACCCAACTGAAGAAGAGCTTCTTGAATTCTATCTCAAGCAAATGGTTTTTGGGAAACGCCGACATAGCTTCGATGTTATTAGATTTCTCAACATTTACCAACACGACCCTTGGGATTTACCTGGTATTATTTAATTTATGTTTCTTTCTTTCTTTTTTTTTTTTTTTTTTTTTTTTCTTCTAAAGGATTAATTTGTTTGATTTAATTTTAACTTTTGTAGATTTGGCGAAGCATGGTGAGAGAGAGTGGTATTTCTTTGTACCAAGAGATAGAAAGCACGGCGGTTGTGGCGGGGGACGGCCTAATCGGACGACCGGAATTGGGTACTGGAAAGCCACGGGGTCGGACAGGAGAATTTTGAGCTTGTCGGATCCAAAGAGATTTATTGGTTTAAGGAAAACTCTTGTTTTCTACAAAGGAAGAGCTCCTAGAGGAACCAAGACTGATTGGGTCATGAACGAGTATCGTCTTCCTCATAATTCTTCTCTTCCAACAATGGTAATAAAATTCATCTGCTTAACCTTCGTAAACCTTTAAATATTTGAGTTAAGAAATGGGAATCATTATTGAACATTTATGTGTCAAAAATATAATGAATAAAAGAAACACAAAGTTTTCTTTTGGTGGGTAAAAGGTGGATTAATACACGTTAAATAGAAAGCGTTGTTTTTCAAAAGATTAAAAGTAGGGTTAATAATGATAATATTTTTTTAAAAAAACGTAATTTGATTTGCAGGACATAGTGCTTTGCAAGATATATAGAAAAGCAACATCATTGAAGGTGTTGGAGCAAAGGGCAGTGGAGGAAGAGACAAAGAACTTGCAAATGAATAAGAATGCTACAATAATATTAACACCTGCATTAATGTGTGAAGAACAAGGCGATGATCAAAACTCATTTTGCAGTCAAAGTATTCCAAGGCTGAATTCAAGTGAAGTAGTGGCAATGAAAGAAGAGATAAGTTGTGGGGAAGAAGAAGAAGTCGATTCAAAGGTGGCCGACGTAGAGTTATCGTCTTTGTCATTGTCGACGACATGCATACAAATACCCAAAGGCTTTGGCATGCTGACTGATCTGCAAGTTCCAAAGATGAACATGGATTGGACTCAAGACCAGTTTTGGAACCAATTCAATAGTCCATGGCTTCTCAATTTCACCACTCCTAGCAATATACTTAATTTCTAAGAACCTAATTATTTATGCTTGATTTTGTGAACAACGCAAAATCTAATTATATTGTACATAGGTTCTTCCTCTATGGTCTCCCACCCATTTTAACTAACTTGGAAAATGGGTTTAGCTTGTTTATTTCTATACATGAAACATGATACTGTTTCATATATTGGTTAATTAATTGGATGCAATTTTGACCATTTAAACTTCAAAGTGGAAAATTTTACTAAAATATATTAAAAGAAAAGGAGAAAAATGAGTTTGCCATGAACATAAACTGAAGTTGGATATATAATTAATGAATTGCAAAAAGACGAGTACAAACAAGATACACCTAAGTATTAAAGCGATATACTAAAACAAGCATGGTATATATATTTTTTGAAGTTCTAACGTACCTTGAAAAGATTTATATCATAAATTACGAAGCTATGTTCGTATTCTAAGATAGGAAAATATCTACCAATACTGTTCGTTCTCCTTCCACCAACCACACAATTTCCTTTTGTTTCTTCCTTTCATATGTAAGAAAATTAAAAAAGGGTCCATGATGATGGAACCTTTGACAAAGAAAATTTTGTTTCAAAGTTAATTGTAATCTTCCTCTCCCAATTGGCGATGGCCCATGGAATCTTCAAAAGTGGAAGGATTTGTTTCAACAATTAGTAATAATTTCTCCTTTTATTTTTTTAATAGAATTTTTATATGTTAATTTAAGGGTTATTTTAAAAAATATAATAAAACGGTAAAATATTTATACGCTATAAAACAATTTCGAAAATAGAAAAAGTCTACAGAGCCACAATGAAAAATACCAAAAATGTCATGTGATTAAATTGACATCTAACGCGTAAGATATTTGGGGAATGATCCTTTAGATTTGGCTATTTCGATCGTTTAGATTTGACTATTATTTGGTACAAATTGTTTAGATTTGATACACGATCGTTTAGATTTGATCGTTTAAATTTGGGTACCCAAGTCTCAACGTTTTTTTCAAGATTTTTTTGGTACACGATCTTTTATATTTGAAATACGATTGTTTTGATTTGATCGTTTAAATTTGCATAGCAAAATCTAAACGATTTTTGTAAGATTCTTTGGTACACGATCATTTAGATTTGACTATTTTTGGTACACAATTGTTTAGATTTGGCCATCCAATATCTCAACAATTTTTTTTACGATCTTTTATATTTAGCACACGATTTTAAACAAGCAAATAACAGTTTGAAAAAATAAAAAAAATACTGAAAAAGAATAGAAAAAGAGGATGAAAAGGAAACGCAAAATTATAGAAGAAAGAAGATGGAAAGGAAGAGCAAACGAAAATATTTAAAAAAATTGTAGAAGAATAAGAGAAAAAGACGATGGAAAAAGAAAGGTGGAAAAAAAAGAAGAAGAAAAAGAAGATGGTGAAAATGAAGGACAAACCTGTAATATTTTTTTTAAAAGTGATTAGTTTTGTGGACTTTTTCATCTTGTTACACGAACATAAATATTTTGTTAGTTTGTTATATTTATGAAAATTAATATATAATGCTATTCTTTTTCAATTTCAAATTTGTCCATCACATATATATAATTAATATTTTTCTAGCACGTCTCCTACTTTTTATTTAATTATAAAAAATATTGTATCAACCAATTTGTTGAGGAGAAGAGGAAAAGTCTAACATAATTCTAAAAATCCTTTGTTTATATTCATCTTTTCTTTTATCTCTGATCTAAAACTACTTATATCTATAGCAGGAAATCATAATCAAAATCATTTCCTTAAGTTTATTTTTCATTCAAAGTACGCCGGTTGACCGTACTAAAAGAAAGAATGAATATAAATATAAGGTAATCATCTTGAGAAGATTTCATAACATAGTGAGACAACCACAACAAAGAATTTTGATAAAGAAAAAATTAGAAATAGAAAAATAATTAAGAGAATAGTATTAGATATTGACTACCATCCTTCCCAAATTCAAGAGCGAAGTTTACTCCATAGAGAGAGAAAAGAATAAAATTAAGGAAAGGATGGCTCTAATACCATTAAGGGTTGAGGGACATGCCCTTATATTGATAAATCTCTTAACGAGTATCATTTATTCATATAAGTTAAATCATGTGTCAACAATAGTTTTACAAAGTGGAAAGATATAAAGAGTGGCCAATAGGACAGGACCTCTAACTAGCATCTTGTCTCTTTAGAATTTTTTTTTTTAAGGATAAGATTACGATAAGATTTGGGTGGGACAGGACTCCCATTTATCCTTATCTCTTCGTAATTTGAAAGATATTAAACAAAAGCTAAAAGACAAATTGAAAAATAAACAAAAATCAAAAGAAAAAGAAAGCTGTAAAGATATGTCTGCAATTGTCCTCAAGTCTCTTTTGACAATTTCTTCTTAAAAATAATGATGTCACTGAACTTCATGTGAATGGTCTAGATTGGACTCCCGTACGTCGAGAATTGTAGATTCTCCGAGATTGAATATATACAGGGACTTACTTCAGCTTCCCTGCCTTAAACTTCCGAAGCATCCTAATCCCCTTGAATCAACTGGATGTGGTAAATCTTCCTAAAGGGAATCAATCCTCGCGAACGAAACTGGTCTATGGTCGGGCACTTCACTTTAGTCACTTGCCATCTCCATTACTTCCCCCCTTAATCTGAGGTAATCGACGATTACATATTGCAAACTTTGATAAACAGGACCATTACTTACACAACATGAAAATTTATTTTATGTTTTTTTTTTTTTTTTTCTTACAACCTATTCATTTTAGGTGGAAATCTAAAGAGGAATATGTAAGATCGAAATTGTAATATGGATTATTTTCAAAATTGATATCATTGAGAGATGGCTCAGAAGTGTTTTCTTTAGCTTCAAAATCATCTTCGTTGTTGTCGTTTGAAATATTATGGACCACTGTTTGCATGATCGTCTGAAGATCTGCTTCAGATTTTGCTTTAGCCAATGAGGTCATAATTAAATTTTTTGTTAGAAGGAATTGGTCTTTTTCTTCTCGCGAAAGATTAGCATTGATTTTGAACCACTCGCTATTTGTTCTTTGTTGAGATGGAGTAATCGTATTTGTCCCACCATTTGACTCGCGAGATTTTTCCTAAAATCTTGAATTTGTCTAGATGGCAGTTGATGACTCCAACAAAATAGCCAATGCACTTGGAAATATAGAGAGAATCTATAAGTAAAGGAGAGTTCGGACGAATAGATGCTATTCGAAAATTGATATGGTAAGCACGTTGGACTTCTATAGAAAAGATTTATGGAGTTAGTCCGAAGTAACTCCACCAGTTTTAAATCAATTTGGGAAACTAGTTTTGTAAGATTTCTTGCAAAAGGTAATAAACCAAGAATGATTGTTGGATTCATGCCAATGTACTTTGTACCAAGCTTCCATGTAGTCTCGGTAGGTGTACAGTTGACGGCTAAATGTTTTGGATAATTTTTGGGGAACAAACGACATACCTTGTGGCTAGTGAGAAGATGTTAGAACTTGAAATTTTTTAAACTTTGAATACAAGATTCTTTTTGGATTTTTTCGATTTGGAATATGAGTTATTTCGAAAGAAATAATATCCACTAAAATAAACTCATAAAACTACCTCGTCTTTTTTATGTCTTTTGGAAAGAAGTTGAACCCAAGAGGATAGATTTGAGAACAAATTTCTTGGACAGAAGGTCCTTCAAATTTTTGTTTGATTACGACATTTTCCAGAATTGTTTTTGTTTAATATCCCGTGATCGATGGTTTCGACATAAACATCGAGGGTTTGACCATCCAAGTATATGATTTAGGCTTTGAAGGCAGCCCAATTGAATTTGTAACAACGTTGTAGAGGGATTAGGAGTTGATTCAATTGTTAGGTTCCTTGAAGAGAATCTTGTCAACGCATGGATATTGTTTGGAAACTAAGATCCATGGCGTAGTTATCTGCACACACTGGGGTGAGTGTGTAACGCCCTTAGAAA
Organism: Cucumis hystrix; assembly: GCA_025688845.1. Classification (NCBI taxonomy): domain Eukaryota; kingdom Viridiplantae; phylum Streptophyta; class Magnoliopsida; order Cucurbitales; family Cucurbitaceae; genus Cucumis; species Cucumis hystrix. The sequence continues at coordinate 16,543,413 of CM046893.1, forward strand.
AAAAAAATTGTAATAATAAAATAATATTATTTTATTATTAAAAAAATTATTAAATGTATTATTATTATTATTATTATTATTATTATTAATAATAATAATAAAA
>CM046893.1:16543525-16574365 GCA_025688845.1 Cucumis hystrix
CATCCTTCGGGAGCACTAGACTGATATGTGCATCCTTCGGGAGCACTAGGCTGATATGTGCATCCTTCGGGAGCACTAGACTGTGACTGTGCAGGGTACACCATAGGATACTAATAATTTATTTTTTCCCGAACGGGACCAGTAGTGGGTCCCTTACTGAGTATATTAATACTCACCCTTTTTATGTTGAACTTTTCAGGCAAAGGTAACACGAGGGGCAGACCGACGAGGGACAAGAAGGACTCGTGAATGGCCATAGAAGATTGTCCTTTAAACTGCTTCCGCTGACGGTTTTATAAATGTTTTGTTGAACTGAATTTACAAGTAGTTAAAGTTTTGTAAACAGTACTTTAAAATTTCATATTTTAAAATAGGGCCCGATTAAATTTTCTTTGAATTCGTATGGTTTCATTTAAAGTTCTATTTCTTTCGTAAACAAACGATTTTGTGTCAAATTGACGACTTAGACGGTCAGTCCGAAAAGTCTGGGTCGTCACAGAGTGCAAATGCTTGAGAAATCGGGCGTTTGCCCTTTGAGGAGCTTGCTCCTTAGGAGCCAGCTACTTGAGTGTTAGCCGTGTCAGGCTGTTTTGGAGGAAGAGGAGGGGGAGGCCTTCCAGGTGGCCTTGGACGGCCGAAGTTTGAAAACATTCTTGAGAGGGCTTGGATTACTTCAGAAGAGCTTTTGCTTAGAGATGTGCTCTCTTGAAAGATAATTAGTAAGGCTATTATCACTTCCTTTTATAGGCTCAATAGTGAAATCAAAATAACATAGAATTGTCTGCCATTTTGCAAAGATTTTCTTTGTAACAAGATTTTTTTACATCTCTTTCAAAGATGAATTTGCTTGCTTTGGAATCAATTATGACGAGAAAATCATTATTGATGAGATCTCTTTGAAATTTGGGGACAAAAAGTACTATTGCTATAACTTCTTTTTTTATAGTGGATTAGTTTTGTTGAGCACTATTCCAAACACCAAAATGGAAACAGACAAGTGATTCTTTTATGTTAATATCCTATTTGAGGATGCCGGTGTAACCCTTTTTCGATGCATCAATTTCGACGATCATTTTGGCTTTTTCATCTACTAGCCATGGAATACCTTTAGCAAGAGATTTAATTGATTGGACTGCTTGTGTATGCTCAGTCGTCCATGATTTTGGATTTTTCTTTAGCCTGTCATAAAGTGGCAGACAAATTGTCCGGAGGTCTTTAATAAAGTCCCCAATATAATTGACGTAGTCAAGAAATCTCTGTTGTTGGGTTTTTATCTTGAATCTCATAAGGAAACTTATCAACGAAGTTTAATGACCTTTGGATAGGTTTGATGACACCTTGATCAATATTAAATCGTAGAAATTGAATTTTAGTTTGAAACAACTTAACCTTTCGTAGAGATACCACAAGGCCATTTGTCTTGATAGTATTGATAAACATATTTAAGTGTTTAAAACGTTGATCAATGCTTTCTGAAAACATCCAAACGTCATCAATATAAACAATAGTGAAGTTTTGATGCTTGTTGTCGAATATGTCATTCATGATCTTTTCGACGGGACATTCTTAAGACTAAATGGAATGACATTCCATTCGAATTGACCAAAGAGAACATTAAAAGCGGTTTTATCCCTATCTTTTGGATTGATTTGAATATGCCACAAACTACATATCAAATTTTAAAAAGATCTTTGCATTAGCGATAAGCTTTAGCAAGTCCTGGCGATTAGGTATGGGTACCTAATCCACTCGAGTACCTTATTTAGAGGTTTGTAGTTAATAACCAGACGAGGGACACCTCTTTCTTTCTCTGCCTGATTGTTAACATAAAAGGCCATAAATGACCATGGGCTCTTTGATGGGCTTATTAAGCCTTTCTTTTGAGTTCAGATATTTCTTTGAAGCAAGTGTCAACTAAATCCTTGCTCATTTGACTGAGCCTGGCCTTTGTAAGAATTTGGGTTTTCTCAAAATTTTCTACATAAGGAAGGTCCACAAAATGTTTTTTCTGGCTCAAAATGCATTGGACAAATTGGAGCAAATCTCATAATTGGTTCTCTTAAGGATGGATTGAATTTTTATTTGAATAGAAGGTCTATTGATTTCCTCATTGATTTTTTTGGCTTTTAAGGTCGTCGTGAAGGAATTCAATTTACTTCTCTTTCTTTAAGATGAGATTAAGACTTCGAATAATCTCACTTTCAATTGAAGAAATATACCTTTAAATTATTGGTTTGCAAAATTCAAAGATAATTTTTTTGCCAAATTTCTAAGATATTCGCCTTTATCAGATACTGTAAATTGGTAGATTTGAGTAAGAAAGGGAGTACACAAAAGTACTTCCTCTGTAAGAACCTTAACAAGGAGAAATGAATTCACTAGGCACACTTCTTCTTTGTAAACATGTACCTTAGAAAGCTCGTATTTGATATGTAAAGCATTATTACTTGCTCTTCTAAGATTTACCCTTATCATCTCAAAGTACTTGGAAGGAATTATCCCTTGGTGGATAACATTTTGATTAGCACCAGAATCGATCAGGGTTGTTACTTCAATTAGTGTGATCTTCTTTAATCACTTTTGATTAAAGATTTTACTGATAATGTTGATCCCATTGTTTGGAGTCTCAACACTTTCTTTTGAAATTATTTGTTCTTAAACTGCAGTGACTGCATTTTCAAGATATGATATTTGTTGCCTATTTTCATTAATCTACTTTTTTAGGACTTTAATTTCATGTTGGAGGTCAATGACTTTAACCGGGGCAACATCTTTCTTTGATAACCAATTCGTTACAGCCTGAAAACTAAATTCATTGGATCTTTAAACTTTTGATGAGGAGTTTCTAAATCCTCTCAAAGTCTCAAAAGTATTTTCTTTCTAATGGCATCATCTTCGATTTCCTCGATATATCCAAAAGTCCTTTCTGGATGCTAGTAAGAACATTAATGCAACCATAAGAAGGTATTGCTTCTTCGTTATCTGACTCATTTTCAGATGACGAAGGTTCTACCAAAGAGTTTTCAAAGATGGCATTGAGCATGTCTTCTTCCTTCTCAAAAGTGAACTCTTCTTCCTCTGAGAAGACTTCCTCAACTTTAATGATTTGTAGTAGAGATTATTTTTCATTTTCTTCAATCTTTATCTTGTTAATATTTTTTATGACGGGCCATCAATTGGCGAATGACCCTTCTTATTGAATAAAAAACAAGTGGTATTTTCTTTAAAATATTTTTGCTTGTTCTTGGTTTTGCCATGGTACTTCGTCTTTCGGTTAGTGTACCCAATTGATTAGCCCAATTTGCATCTACTGAAGAGTCTTTTCGAATCGATCTTCTTCCTAGATGGAGGGGTATTGTTAATTCCATATTGCTTGCAGAAAGATCCCAGTTCTTTTGGATAATCTAAGTCTTTTTCTATCTTGGTAGCATGCTTCTGCTGTTGACAAATCTCAAGGCAAATTTTTTGAATTGTAGAATTGATATCTCCATAAGAGATACCTTCCCAATATATTTTTGTTCCTCCAGTGTTAGTAATCATGGTGGAGTAGAATCTTTCTCTAACATACTTAAGTAATCCTTCAACATATTTATGTTTCCAGACTACATCTTTGCATGTTGTAAGGTTATAAATACGTGACATAAAAGTATCTTTATACTATTTGAAATCGTACATTTTGGAGCATTCCATTCGTAAAAGAGCTTTCATTGATTCATAACTGTATAGGGTTGTTCTCCCTACAAAGTGTTTAACAGCTGCATAAGCTAAGCTGTTTACAGAATTTGGCTGGATTGTATCAACATCGCCATTAGGTCCTTATTCTGTTTTTTCTATAACGACAACTTTCTTTATGGCTTCCCTATTTGCAGTAATGAGATGATTGTGACATGAACTTCTTAGATTTTCGTTGAATCTTGTAGTTAGTGCTCCAATAATTTCTCTTTAGACTCATTCTCCGAAGATAGCTTGTTGCAGCAACCAACATTTCTTGGACAATAATCATCATCTGCCCTTCAGAACAACCACCAATGTTTTCCAAGTTTCGATATTGCAACCATCCCATCCTATATTTGGTAGTGATGGTTGTTTGTAATGATTCTTTAGGTCAATATTGTAAATCGTGATAGAAGAAGCTTTGGGGACTCCTAACGAATCGTATTGTGATTTCCCATCCCAAAATTACTAACTTATTTTTTGGAAGAGGTTCCTATGTGATCTTTTGAGATAGTTGTTTCTCAAAGTTTTTGGGTCAATTCTTTGAGGAGCTCATCAGTATTTGATCCATTTAACTTGATCTCGAGAGAATTTGGTTGTACTACATGTTGATTAGGGTTAACTCTAGGTAATCATGCTCTTTCTGGAGGTGCTATAGTTTTTCCCTGCTTGTCTGCTTTCATTTCCTCGATAAAATCTTTACATAGTAGTTAAAACCTTATTGGAATAATTAAGTTGCTATTGGATACTTTTTATTGCCCTGACACCAACAGTTTTGGTTTTCTCTTCATCAATTGTTTTGTAGGGTGAATAGATGATTGCCCCACTTGGCATCTTCAGATGTGGAAAAGAAGCTTCTTCTTCTTGTGGGTACTTCGAAAGGATTTGCTTTCCAGTCGTAGTTTTCCAAGTGAAAGGCTTATTGATAACCCGTACACTAACTTATTTGGTATTTTAATTGACCCTAGCTATGAATTCGTCTTTTGAAAGAAATTTGGGTCTATTATCCCAATCTTTTCAATTGGCATACTGATCAATGTATTATTCATAGTATTGATTGTATAAAGATTTATATTCTAGACATATTACATTTATCTGGTCGTAGATATTTCCAGCTTTTCTCTCCATATTAGTCCGAGTAGGAGACAAAGATCCTTTAGAATTCTCATATTGAACATCTGGAATGGATTGCTCAAAATCCACTGACACTCTCATTGAATTAGATCTTGCAATAAGTTTTTCTCTGACAATCGAATGATATTTCGACACGCTAAATCTTCCACTAAAAATTTCCCTAATTGGATGATGATTTTCTTCTTGAAATTAAACCTCAACATTTCCATTATTGAATTCTATATTTTGAGTAGTACTGCTTTACCTAGTTTTAGAAGCAGTTGCATGCTCGATTGACTAGATTGAATTTCGAGTCAATTCGCTCCAATGTAAAAGCTTTAGAATCGTTAATGAAGATCTCTCCAAATTAACTTCCATAAGCATCGTTTAACTTTTATTTGATACACTGAAAGCTTTTGGAGAAGCATTGGTGATCATCTTCTAATATAATACATACATGATGGAAAATGGATACGAACAATTTTTCAAACATAGTAAGGCTCAAATATCAAGGCCTAAAACATCATAGATATTCTTATCTTGAAGAGTAACCGTGAATCCAGGTTTGCTGGTGAAATAGACTAGACCGTTGTTTTAATTAGATTGAACAATCCCTAATAATGAATTATAGAAGTTTAAATGCCTTTAATCCCTCAGGGCAATGTAGATTGATACATCTAATCCTTTCTTAAACAGAGGTTTTATGGAAATTTGAATACATTCTATATGGACATATCTATAGTTATGTATTCGACATAATTCGATGTTTTCATTTTCAAGAAGACGATATTCTGAAAATTCTTAACTTAACGGGTTATTTTCATATGAGATCCTTACAACATCCTTTTCTCTAAAATTGAGAAAAGGATGAGCGTAGATCTATTTTGGTTCAAGCCTAGGAATAGATCAATCTTGAAGTCTATTCTCAAGGCGAGATAATTGATTCTCTACCTTGCAGTATTTGGATAGAGTTTCCTCTAAATTCTTAGAATTAATTCTGAAATTGTTTGATGAAGAGGAGGAAGAAGTTTCAATTACAAGAGTGTTAAGAGAGAGTTTCTTTTTCAGTTTAGAGAGCATGAGGAGAAGAAGAAGCCAAGATTTTTGATAGTCGCCTTCTAACATAATTCCAAAAATACTTTGTCTATATTAATCTTTTATTTTATCTCTGATCTAAAACTATATATATCAATCCATTTATATCACGAAATCATAATCAAAATTACTACCTCGGTAAGACCCTTAACAAGGAGAAATGAATTCACTAAGCACACTTCTTTGCAAACATGTACAAGTTAACGATGATTTAACAACTAGTTACCTCCAATAACAAGTTCTTACAATGTTAACAATGTTCTATATTTAAGCAAATTTTGAGAGTAAAGTTACATTAATTTAAATTTTGAATTTCAATTGAATATATATCTCAAATTATTGTCCTTTCGTTGCAAGCATGTTTATTAGTTTTATGAAAAATATTGTTTGTTTAGTTAGTCCATGATTAAATTTTTGTTATTTTATTTCTCTTATTTTTAACGAAAATACAATATAATTTGTTCGATGGATGTCCTTAAGAAAACCTAGGTTGGTTAACACTATATGTATAACTTATTTCTCAAAATATGTTGATGAATTTGGATATGCCAAGCTTGGTCTATATAATTTCTGATTTTTTTAATTGTAAGTTTTGTTTAGTTATGGTAGTCATTTTGGATTTGATGTATTGGCGTGTGCCATAATTTTCTTTAAGATGTAATTTAACAAGAAAAATGATGGTAATTATAAAAAAATGTAAGGAGATGCATGTCTATTGCACCTTAACAATGTTATTAATGATAATAATGTTACTTGTCCACAAATGTAAACCCTAGACCCATGGATTTCTAAGTCTTCTATGGAAATCAAGAGGTGAATAGGGGTCGAGTTTAGTTGGAGAAAAATGATTTAAGATTTGGTTTTACAAGAAAAATTGGAAAGAAATTTTACTAAGGTTTGATGATTGTTAGGTGTTATGATTGGTGTGTTATTATTGTAGCATCCTGGTTAAAGTGACATGGATAAAGTGTCACGGTAGCCAAGGTGAGCTTAAGAAAGTTTAAGATTTGACTAAGTAGGCTAGGCATTTTGGAATACTCGTAGGTGGCCAAAGAGGGTCATGAGAATCTAGGACAAGAGTTGTGCGGCCAAAAGTTAGTTTTTGTGTGGTCAAGAGAGAACCTTTAAGGCATTGTTTGTAGGAGGCTAAATTTTGTGTTAGGGTGAGCAAGAGTGTCAAGATAAATGATAACATTATAAATACTCGTTATTATAACCTCTTCTATTAGAATAATGAGGTCAAAATGCATGAGAAGATGATCAAAGCGTGTGACTTACGTTGTAAATACATAAGGTATAATGCATGTTTTATGCAATTGCCATGTTTAAAAGTAGGATAACTGGACAAGAAGAAAGGAGTAAATCACAGAGAACATCTTGTGCAAAAGCTTTGCGATGGGAACTCGCCTGGTTAATAACACCTCTAGGTGAGGAACCACATCATCGTGTTAGGAAGGCTCACTAGAAGATAAGAATGCTAGTTGGAGTGATGTGACTTCATAGAACCAAAGTCGGCGCTGACAATTTCAGAAGAATAGAATTTGTTCGTCTAAAGTTGCCTATAAAAGTACTTCATCTTTACCAAGAGAAAAGATGTCTGAATAGACCACAAAGGGGGCCTGTATGGGCCAGCTTAAGGTTCGAACGGTCTAGATGAACCACAGGTGTCAAGAGTTCATTCTTCTTTTTCTACGGTCATGTTGTTAGTGAGAGCTTGAAGCTTGGGTAGAGAAGAAGACCAACCCCCTCTGTCCCCTAACTTATAATATTGTTTCATTGGCTTGTCTTCCATTTTTGTATTCTTTGTAATTTGTAGTGTGCATATTGTACATTGGCCTATGACCTACATTCTTTGTATCTGTTACATGTTTAGTGAGCATTTTGCATGTTATGATCATGACCCGTGACTTATTGCCTAGAATTAAGCACGCAATACATAAAAGATATCGTGAGCACATTACGCGCAATGAACCTACTTAGTGACATATTGCAATTGCATTACATAGACATGAAGCTACTAAGGCTAAGTTCCAACCCATAACCAAGCAAGTTTTTGGCGTGGTTGTCAGAGAATTGATTTTTCAAACATTCGAGCAGAGTTTTACTTTGAATTTGGGCAAAACATTTCATCGTGGTGAATCATGCAATTAGCCGAAAATCGACAAAGAAGTTCAAAGGACTAGAGTAATCTGTGATCTCTTGAACAAACCCCAAGATCAATGTATCTTTCGATAGATTACCAAGAGAAATCTCAATGGATTTAGTTGGTCGCAAATGAAAATGAGAACCTCTATTAAATTGTCAAGGAAAGTGTCTTCGCCTCAGGCTAAGGAATCTCATGTTTCACCTAGCTCCGCGATAAGGACTAAGAAAGATCATTTGAGCAGTGCGATGAATGATTGGAAACAGATTTATTGTATAATCAATCATGTGCAGAGAGTCATTATACGAATGATCTGTGGAGTTGAAGAATGATGCGACCGGGAAAACTATGTGGCGCAAAAGCGATGATACCACAGTTCTTCCTCGCCAAAGAACCTAAATGCTTGGATACATCTGTAATGTATAATTCTTCCATTTCTTTTTATTATAAATTGCATCCTGATATTTGTGTAAATATTTACTTATATTCATATACCTATGTAAGTATTCTTATACTTGTACGTCAGTTTTGTTTATCCATAGTCTTACAAAGGGGATAGCATGTTAAGTTGCGAAATTATAGATTCATAAGATAAGATGCACACGATAAAGTCAGTCTACAAGAACGATTGGGTCAAAAAACATTAGGCATTCTGACCCTCATATACGAGTTAGCTGGGTTAAGTTTCATTGGGAAGCATTAGGATTTTTAGGAAGTACGAATCATCTGGTCAAATCTTATAGTTCTTAAACTTTTAAGAAATAATGAATATGTCGTACCTCGAGCCACGAGTAGTTTGTCAGGTTTATCACACCACATTTAATACGACAACAGGCCAACCTTTAGGTAACCAAACTTTAACAACAATTAAGAATGTCTATTTAAATAGCCTGAGAAATTTCACATCCTTACCAAAAGATTAAACAAAAGTTAGTCCTCCACTTGTTCTCTCCTATCATAACTCTTCAGGTTGTATTTCTCTTTTTCCTAATCCTACTATTTTTTAATGTGATTATCTGTTTCCTTGGTTCCTTCATACCAATTAGGTACAATAGTGGAACTAATCCGATGTGGTAAGTATGAGGGAAGAAGGAAAGATGAAAATACAATCTAAAATAGTTATGGTCATTGGAGATACAGAGCCCCATATCATATGAACTAGGATAGCATCGCGTTGTTCACCTAGCTGTATGCCTTCCAACCATCATACTTCTTTAAGTTATATTTTTCTTCTTCCCTTCTTATTGTACACTCGGTACAATAGTAGAACATATCCACTCTAGTGGATTAACATGAAAGAAGGGGAAAGAAAAATACAATTTAAGTCAGATTATGGTTCTTAGTGAAAATTGTTAATCTTGAAGGATATGAAAACGAAAAGTAAAGTAACTATTCAAATTTAGAATAATATTCACCATCATTTTCTCGGCTTTCATTAGCAAACTCCATAACGCATTGTGGATTGGTAGTACAGATGAGGACGTTTCCATAAGAAACATCTCCACAAGGACCTCATTACCACCAAACCCTCAAAAGGAGTTGCTAAACCTTAAGATTTTCAATTATTTTGTATATATGCGACTTTTGTAATTTTTATTTCTTTGTATTTATGTTCTTTACAATACATATCACAAATTTTGATCTAAATCTTGTGCATTTAATCTTTCTTGTCTCAAGTTTGGCTCCCCGCTTTGTAACATTCTAATTCTTCTTCGAGATTCAATAACACTTCAATGAAATAAATTATGCGAAATAAAGTTTCATCTGTTATTCAAACATTTAACTTGTTAAGAAACTTTAATTAGAAAATATTTCTCTAGTTTAATAGGCAAGCTACCTTTACCTCAAACCTCTCTTGTAAAACTTTTTCAAGACTAACCTTATCATTCACTTTTTAGAATGAGGATGTTGCTAACCTCTAAATTTGGGGTGTGCGAGATCCGTGCTAAAACTTTGAAAACTCTTTCAAAAGCATCCTAAGGCATGCAAAAATAAGGCATTTTAACAAAAGTTAAAGCTTCGCTAGAAATCTGAAAAAGTTGAAAATATTACATCCATTTAAAATAACAACTCTTATATTGCCTCCTCTGGCAAAAATAAAGAACCAAAGCTTCAAAAGTAAACATTCAGAAAGTTGAATAATAAGAGGCAATATGAGTTAAAGTTGAAGAGAGAAATGGACTAGTAGAGTACTTATGACTTTCCACTCAACGCCAAACCAATGTAAATGTAATATTCTTTCACCAAATAAAACGATCCAAATTTTTTTAAAAAAACTTAGCTATTTCTGAAGCTGAAAATAAGATTTATTGTGGGGGATGAACAAGGATAATTTGAGTATTAAGCTTCCTGCATTCTGAACTTAGAAATATTTTCATAGCAAGAGGTACGCGAGAAGAGTAATTCCTAAATAATGAATAAAACTTGCTCACTTTTTTAGAAGTGTAGAAACACAAAGGGGAAGGTGAGTCTTTGAAGAGGAATGGTGCTTAGGGACAAACATTATATAGAGTGATGCTTGAGGACAAGCATTATTGTAAATTTGGGAGTGTGATAACGCGTACAAATACCCATTTTTATAACCTCTTCTATTAGAACAAGAGGTCAAAACGCATGAGAAGATGATCAAAGCATGTGACTTACGTTGTAAATACATAAGTATTTAGACATACATCTTACATAAGTATAATGCTTGTTTTATGCAATTGTCATGTTTAAACGCAAGATAAGTGGACAAGAAGAAAGGAGTAAATCACAGAGGACATCTCGCGCAAAGGTCATGCGATGGGAACTCACTTGGTGAATAACACCTCCAGGGGAGGAACCATGTCATCATGCAAGGAAGGCTTCCTAGAAGACAAGAATGGTAGTTGGAGTGATGTGACTTCATAAAATGAAAGTTGGTGCTGACAATCTCATAAGAATATAAGTATTCTGCTTGAAGTTGCCTATAAAAGTACTTCATCTTTACCAAGAGAAAAGAGGTTTGGATAGACCACAAATAGGGCCTATATGAGCTAGCGTAAGGTTCGAACGGACTAGAAAAGAGAGTCCATATGAACCACAAGTGTAAAGAGTTCATTCTTCTTCTTATACAGTCATGATGTGAGTGAGACCTCGAAGCTTGAGTAGAGAAGAAGACAAACCCCCTCTATCCCTTAACTTGTAATATTATTTCATTTTCTGTCTTCCATTTTTGTATTCTTTGTAATTTGTATTGTGCATATTGTACATTGGCCTATGACCTACATTCTTTGTATATGTTACATGTTTATACCTTTTCAATCCAACATTTCTTTACTTTCCACCAATCAACGTGCTATTCGTAGCTTAGGTAGATGATAAGTTCTTGACAAGAAGAGCTGCTTAAAAGTCTTATTGAGTTAGTTGAGCTATTCTTATTGTCTGACCAGCGTATGTTGCCAACTACCTGAAATGAAAAGTAGCTAGGACCTAACTAACATGCGTAAAGAGGAGTTTGATCTTTCCTCTCAAGATCATTTCCAACATTTGTATCTTAGAAGGAAAACAATTGTGGACAGTTGACACCGAGAGGTTGCAATCCTTAATCGCAATATGTATACCCTTCTAGATATAACTCGCCAATTCATATTTAGTCATATAGATCTTTGAAGGAAACAATGTGTGGCATATAATGACTTCGAGAGAAGGATGCCATAATCATAATTATGGTTTAGTGAGTTACAACGCATCAAGGTTATCCCATTACTTATTCGCATGATAATACGTAGACATTCAATCTTTCATTTCTCTGATACAAGCTGGTACGCATTACCATACCATTTTTGTGTCTCCTCTTTACAAACTCTCGCTACATAGTTTAGCATTTCTTACATTTATTATTCTTTAATTCTTTCATACTACTTAATTGGTGAGTAATTCCCTAGAACTAATGTCTTAAAACAATTCTCTTTGTTCGACCCTTAATCACTCAGGTAAACCTACTGTTTCGCATGCACTTAGGTAAGCAATAGGAAAACTTCTACTATAGGAAGACTTATGTATTACACGATGATGAGGTACATGGTGAGCATTTCGTATGCTATGTTCAAGACCCGTGACTTATCGCCTAGAATTAAGCACTCAAAACAGAATGATATGGTGAGCACATTACATGAAATGAACCTGCTTAGTGATGTATTGCAATTGCATTACATAGACGCGAAGCTACTAAGACCAAGTCCCAAACCAAGCAATATCCTTTAAAGGAGAAGGCAATGTGGCTAAGCTAGGCATGCTAGGCGTCGTGCTAGGTGACCAAGACCGAATGCTAGGTGAGATGAGGTTGTCCTAGGCGACAAGAGGTGTTAAAGAAATCTATATGCGTTGAGGCATACGACCAAGTAAACCAACCAAATTAAGTGTAGGTTTTGCGAGATGGTCTATAAGTTAGATGATCAAAGAGGTGTCCTATACGTTTTGAACCAAAGCAAGGTAGCCAATGCTTGTATGTGTTTCGACTTAATAATTTCATGTGTGTATAGCGCAATTGTAATACGTCACTGAGTCAGGTCATTGCGCGTAATGCTCTCACTGTAACTCTCTATATAGCATGATTCAATTCTAAGCGATGAGTCAAGGGTCATGATCATAACATGTAAGATGCTCACTATGTGCCTTTTCATCGTGTGATGCATAAGTCCTCGTTGAGTACAAGTTTTCCTACTACTTGCCTAAATGCAAGCGAAACAGCAAGTTTACTTAGGTGATCCAGGGTCAAACACAAATAATTGTTTACAGATGTTAGTTCTAGGATCCACTTATTATTTAGGCGAATTTCATGTGTGTATAGCGCAATTCTCGAAGTCATTATATGCCACACATGTTCGCTTTTGGAGATCCATTTGACTAAGTATGACTTTGTGAGTTATATCTAGAAGGATTTACTTATAACCCATATAGGCTTCCATGATTAAGGATTGCTACCTCTCAGTACCACTGTCCATACATGCTCTCCTTTTAGGATGCAAATGTTAGGAATAACCACACGAGGAGAGATGAAAATGTTCCTTGCTCACACTAATTAGGTTCTAGCTACTTTCCCATTCGAGTTGTTGGCAACTAACGCTGGCCCAACGATGCAATCAGCTCAACTATCGGATATAACATCTAAGCAATTCTTCTTATCAAGAACTAATCATCTACTGAAGATACAACGAATACACTAACAGATGGATAGTATAGAGATACTGGATTGAGACACACAATAATTTATCATTGACCCATTCTGACGTCTCTTTCTCTTGGTGAGGACGAAGTGTTTGTATAGGCTGCTTTTCGGTGGGAAACATCTATTTCTCTGAGTGTGTCAGCACTGACATCTGGCCCTGTGAAGTCACATCACTTCAACTACTATCCTTGTCTTTTAGTGAGCTTTCCTCGTGTGATGACATGTTTCCTCGCTTGGGTTGTTAACCCCCAAGCGAGTTTCCATTGCATTGCCTCTACGCGAGATGTTCTATGTGCTTTGCTCATTTCTTCTTTTCCCATTTATCTTGCATTTAGACATGGTAATCGCGTAAAACAGATATGACACTTATGTAAACTGTATTTCTAAACATTTATGAATTTACAAACGAAGTCATGCATTTTGATCGTCTTATTATGCGTTTTGATCTCATGATTCTAACAAAAAGGGCTATAATAATGAACATTTCTGCGTGTTATCAGCCAACTTTATCAACACAACCTCCAATAGGCGGTCAAGAGTGTCCAAAGCTTGATGGGCCAAGAGGTGAAGTGGAGTACAAGTCGCATGGCATGTAAGTCATCGAGGTTTTGCCAAGTAAGAGGTGTAAGGTGATTAACATGAGGTGGAAAGTGAGAAGTTGGATGTGTAAAAGGTGAGGAGGAGATGTCATCAAAGGATCATGCAAAGACCCCTATATAAAGGGAATTTTGAGTGAATGGTGTTCATAATCCACTTGTCGCATTTGGGTAATTCTACTTGATAAATATCTTAAATTGAGTCTAGTATCACGGGTGGGGTTTCCAAACAGAGAAGACATGGGGAAGGGACATGTTGAAAGGAAGAAGGCCACAAAGGTCATTTTCAAAGAAAAAATGGACAGTGTTGAGTGTTTTGGACCTACAGAACTTAATACTTGATATCTTTGGCTATATTTTTTAGGTAAAATAGATAAGACATTTCTAAAAACTTTTATAAAAGGAAGTTTCTTGATTTGAGTTCTATATTTTAAGTTAGAGTAAAGTTTCTAGGAAAAAATTCAATTTCTAGGCAAGGTCTAAGGTGGGCCGAGTGTTAGGATGACAAGGCAATTTGAGCGTGCAATTTAAGCGAGATATGTTATTTGAGCCTTGAAGCACGCGAGAGACATGACCAATGCATAACCAGAAGACATGCGGTGCACGCCTAGGCCATACGGGATGCCATGTATGCAAAAAAAAAAACAGTAATGTACAATGCTTGTTTCTCAGCACACTAAGTGCAGGGCCAATCTTGCGTGTTGATTCGCAACACACGACGTGCAGCCTGTCGCCCATGCCATTTTTTGGCATTTTTTACTGTTTTAACAATTTTTACATGGAGTTTAGATATTTTTTGAATCTTAGGTACTAAATGAATTATAAATACCCTATGTTCATGACAAGTATAATTTAGAGAATTTTTCTCAAGGCAAGGAGAAAAACCTAAAGTTTGTGAGTGATTTGAGTTTAAATGTTTACTTAAATGCTTAAGATTTCTAAGTTGAATTTCAAGCTTCACAAGCAATAGTTTTCAAATGACTTGCATTTAAATATTTTCATACTATACAAATTACTTCTGAATGTGCACATATGATTTCCAACTACTAATGTAAGGACTTTATAGAAGGGCCTAGGACGATTACATCCGTAAAGGCATAAGGGCCTATGGGGGAAGGTTCAGTTTATATTGACCTGTGTTAAATTATGAATGTACAGTCAAGAGCTGGTATGAAATAACTTAATGCATAACTATTTGGAAAGCATGTTTAAGCAAAACCATCACTCATTGGGCATTTTAACTCATTCTTTCAAAATGTTTTCTCACTTTCCAAGTAATGACCATGTTTTCCTAAGTTGAGCTTATTACTGCCACGTCAACCAGTCTGATAGCAGAAATTGTAAAGTAATTATGCTTGAGGTAGTGTATCAGAACACAACCATATTGTGTTGTGGGTATTGAAAATTGATTTGTATAGAAAGTCTGGTCTTGTCCGAGTCTTTGTAAATATTTTCTAAACAACTGTAAATAAGATGGGCTACACTTGAACTTTCTTTCTTTAGAAGATGAGTTATATACTTTCGCTAAGTTTTAAGTAAAGGTTTTTAAGGTTAGGGGTCGCAGGTATCGTTGAGGGAAAAGATGATATCAGTTAACTTCATGTCATCTCTTTAAACGAGAGTAGGTGGTTCAGGAAAGGGTGTCACACAATTGGCATAAATAAAAAGCATATCTATAAAAGAATACTAAAGATTGTTATCTCAGTTTGGTATAAATCACCTATGTTTGGGGTAAGTATGTCCATGAAAGATAATTTTACTAATATCAATAATAAACAATTACAACGCATGAAATACTTATATATAATAGTTACACACAATTATAGTGACTTTGGAACAACTTAATCGTTCAACTAGGTTCCACCCAAGTTTGAGACTCTCTCCTACGGTAACCCAAGCTCCCTTTAAGTTATGATATTAGTGAAGAATATGTCTTATGCTCTCCTTCAGTTACTATATTAGTGAAGAATGTTTTAACTACTCAATTGTTAGAAGTTGATCTCACAAGTACTACTCAGCTGACCCACTTACTGTCTTTTATTCTCTGTTATAAATAGTTATTAGAAAGCCCTTTCAGGTAGAGTGGAAAACCCAAGACATTACAGACTTTGAGTTTTAGTGTACCTCTCCTCACTTTTGGAATAAAGAATTATGTTCTCCTTTGTACAATGGATGTAGGCTTAGCCAAACTACTTAAATTCTATCTATTACTTTCTTCTTTCCCTTATTTTCTTTGTTTGTTGTGATGTATGTTTCTTATGTGTGATTCTTCCCCGACATTTCCTTATTGTTCTTTGAATTTTATGTAATTAGTAAAGCTAAAGAACTTGGTTGGATAATATAGGTTGGTTGAGTTATCAATTTTTTTAACACCATTATTCAAAAGGTAAGGATCAAATAGAGGTGGAGTTCACAAATGAAGATAATGTATGCGACAATATACATCTTGGTCCAGCTTCTACATCCCCAAGAATGTCAAACCATGAAGAAAAGGAAGGTTCAATTTCACAAGATTACTCTTTATAAGAGATAGAGAAGACAAATTCATCCAACAGTTGGATATGTAGATTTTGTTTCATGTGTTCTTATTGTAGAGGCATATGTAAACAACATAAAACAATTAAATTTTGAATAAGCTGTTAATGGGCCAAATGCAAGAGAACAAATTAACGTTATGAATGAAGAAAATAAAAAGGCCACTTTTGTTTCAAAACCTTTACCTAAGGGATGCAAACCTATAGCTTCTAAGTGGATATATAAGGTTAAAAAAGGGGTATCTATTTTTCAATTAACTAAAAACAAGGCTAGATCGACTTGTAATCAATGGAATGACATAAAAGAAGGGCATAGACTACTACAACGAGATATTCTCTCTGGTTGTGAAACATACTTCAATCATATTACATTTGGCACTTATTGTTCCAAGTGACCTTGAGTTGGACCAATTAGATGTTAAAATTCCTTTTATTCATGGATATTTGAATGAGACCATATGCATGACTCAAGTTCAAGGATGTGTTAGAAAGGGAAAAGAGAATTTTGTCTGCCTATTACAAAAATCCATATACGGTTTAAAACAATCTCCTTGCATATGTCTACAGTTTTAAGAGGCTTTTTGGTAGTTGTGCATATGTTAATACAAATAATTTTGACGAGAAAGCGTCCTTGCTTCCATATGTTAATGATATTGTATTGGCGTCCAAGTCCAAGACAACTATTGAAAGGGCTAATTTGCTACTCAATAGGGAATTTGATGTTAAAGATTTTGGTGAATCCAAGAAAATACTTTGCATCTAAATTAAAACAAATAATCAACATCTTACATAACCATAGATCAAGAGTCACTACTATGAGAAAATTCTCTTCAAATTCAAAATGAAGGATGGTAAAAAGCTGTCTTAGTTCCAACAACTCATCCTTTTAAACTTCCAACTCAAAATTGCCCATTGAAGGAAGAAGTAAATCATCAAAACTATATGAACACTATTCGTAAATCTCAAGTAGTAGGAAGTTTAATGTATCAAATGATATCTACAAAACTAGACCTATCATATGTACCAAGCTTGGTGAGCCGTTTCATGTCAAATCCAGGTAAGAGACATTAAAAAGCAACAAAATGAATCCTTAGATATCTCAAACATACGAAAGATGCCAAATTTGTTAACAAACTTAATGACCCAATGAAGAATTATCTATATTCATATGTAGCCTCAAATTTTGCTAGAGATATGGACAAATGAAATCTCTATCTACGTGGATATATATTCCTTTTAGGTAGCAACATTCTAAGTTTGAAAGCATCTCTTTCATTAGTGGTTTCTCATTCAACTATACAGAGGTTGAATTCATTGCATTATAATTAGAGGCAATAAAAGAAGCTCCATGGCTTAACTCTCTCTTAAAAGATTTCGGTTTCAAGCAAAAAAATTTCACATTTTTTTGTGATGATTAAAACTATGCATGTCATGCTCCCGTCCGAAACGTGTTCTCGGACACGAAGGCGACTTGGGCAATTCCAGTGCCTCTATTGAGGTGCCAAAACACCCAAACTTAAACTCAAACATAAACTTTTCTCAAGCTTAAGCTTATTGCCAGAAAGCCTACTCTTAAGACACTACGCTTAAACAAGAACATGTCTTAAAATATGAAAAAAACAATTCATTGAGAAAACATAACAACTTTATTCATTCCTTAACAAACTTATTACAATTATAAGGCAAATACTTTAAAAGCTTGAAGTTGCTAAACTTAAACTCGAATGCCTTGCCCCACTCTTAACGCATGGCACAACGCAGTGTCTCACCTTCTCTATTTAGTCTCCTTGCTTAGTTTACTTGGGGAAGGAAAACTGAAAGCGTAAGCCTAAAGCTTAGTGAGTGTCATATTAGGAAACCCTTTGGTAAATAAATGTACATTCTTAAATTCATTTTGCAAGATCAATTTAAGAAAGCCTCATCATGCTCTACAAACATTAGACACCACATTAGTCTCTACTTATTCCTTTTGATAGGACATTGAATCCTTCCCACGCATAGGTTACCATGATGACTCGTATCAGAATTAGCATCCCTTGGAGATTTATAGGTTCATCTCTAGTTTCTCATACAGTCAGCTCTAATGCGAACATCTTAATGCATTTGGCCACTTTCTCATCGCCATGCAGACCTTTTAACACATGGTTGTCTTGACTCTTATGTGCACATAATAGCTAAGTTATGATAGGAATAAAGCTAATGGTTTACTCGCATACAAGCATCATAAAATGAAATACTTTAACTTGAAACATTACAAGTTGGAAACATTCTTTCAAAGAGTCATGCTTTTCTTATAAATCATAGACAAGATTATAACATTCGTTGTACTATACATAACATAACATGACTTTGAAAGAAAAGCTTTAGAAATATTTGTTCTTTCTCTTTGGAAGGGTCACTCACAAAAGCTATACGTTTTCTCCTAACCCTCTTCTTAAAACTTCTTCGCTTCTCTTTGCCTGATGATTTCTTGGTAGAGCTTCAACACTTAGAATTTCCTTGTAACTTTTTTTGAACTCTTAGGGCCTATTTATACTAATCCAAAACTGGATTAGTCATATTTAAACTCATCTTAGCTTGCCAACTCCTACTTAATGCCTTATTGCTTGTTGTTATTTTGGTGTTGCAACGTACGTATGATGTAGGTTTATCATTTTACTAATCCTATCGTAAACCTCTCTTCATAGAATAAAAACATATCTATGCAAGATGGGGCACGTGACGATTATGCGTGCCTCTTATTCGCTTAATACTGAGTTCGTTATGTTGGTGTGTCATTGAGGTTTTATGTTTGCAACAAAGCTACTCGACGAGACGTGATCATCGCATGCAATATGCTAGCTATGTTTCTAAGCGAGGATCATGCAATAAAAGGTACACAGATCCTTTCCACACCTAACTTCTCAATCTATGTTGAGCACAAGTTTTTCTTTCACTTACCCAAGTGTAAGCGAAGCAAGAAGTTTCCTAGGTAAGTCAGGGTCGAACACATGAAGTTTCTATCAAGCTTAGCTACAATGTCTCCTTCTCCACTAGACGGTACATATCTATATAGTATGATGTATGTATGTATTAATTCTACTATTTACACTAGAGGTTCTATAGAAGGTGGCATGGAATAGAATGATTATGGAAGGTGAACTAACTTGTATTAAAGAAATGTAAAGGAAGGTCTCCGCATTTTAGGTCATTAAGCCATGTGGTGGTCCTTGATGCAATAGACATCACTTAACCATCTACTGATTAAGGCGGGCAACCTCTCGATGTCTGAACTCCATACTTGTTCGCCTCGTGAGATACAAATGATAAAGATAGATTAGGTGATAGCTATCTAGATTTCTTTACATGCAAGAGTCACGTTGCCTCTCTTTTAAAGTGGACAACGTCTCAACGTAAAGCTACCACACTTGTTCTCCTTTTGAGACACAAATGACGAAGGTGAAACGACATGATGGACTTTATTTCAAAACTCTTTTCTGCATGCGTTTAGCTATGTCCGATCTACTTACTCTCTCTAGCAGTTAGTGACGAATGCTGGCCAACTGATGGAGTCAAGCTCAGCTATACTCAATGAACCTTATAAGTAAAGATCTTTTATCAAGCACTTATCATGAGCTGAAACTACTTATACACTTCAACAAGGTGAATATTAAAGAAAGGATAGAATGACAGTGAATAAAGATGCAATGTATTATTGATGTAGGTCTCTCGACCATGGTAATAAGAAAGTCCAAACATTACATTGAAAGCACAAAAATGGAAAGTAACAAAGGGAGCCGAGCTGCAGAATGCATTGTTATGCATTCCTTGGCTCTTTTACAAGTTAAGGGAGTACTTGGTGGCTTCTCTCTCTAATCTTTTTTCTAAGCTCTCACTTAGA
Source organism: Cucumis hystrix (assembly GCA_025688845.1). Lineage (NCBI taxonomy): Eukaryota > Viridiplantae > Streptophyta > Magnoliopsida > Cucurbitales > Cucurbitaceae > Cucumis > Cucumis hystrix. The sequence continues at coordinate 16,563,792 of CM046893.1, forward strand.
AGTTGACTGGAGAAGAGGTGAAGGGTGGAATAACTTCTTCAAAAGGGGAAAGGCTATTCCTTTCCACCGACTCTCATGGAGAGAAACCTCCTAGAGCTCTTCTAGCATTTGGTCTATTTAGACGTTTTTTTCATGGTAGAGATGGAAGCTTTTATAGGCTACTTTGGGCGAAAAACTTCTATTCCTTATCTTCTGCACATGTCAGCAAAAAAAGCAGCCTTGTCAAGTCACATCAACTCCAACAACCATTCTTGTCTTCTAGTGAATCTCCCTAGGTGATGATGTGGCATCTTACCTAGCAATGTTAATGACTAGGCAGCTTCTTATCGCGCAGGTCTTATCACATGTTCTTCATACGATTCGTTGTTATTTCTTCTTTTCTTCATAATCCTGCGATAAAATCATAAAAAGCATAGTTAATCAGACGTGGAGACTTTTGTAAGTTGTATTCTCTTATCTTAATAAATTTGCAATGAAAGATACGTGTTTTCGTACTTTATCTTTTGTTCTGACTCCATTGTTTTACCTAAAAGGCTATAATAACTTGTATTTCTACAAGTTACCACTTACACCAGTTCAACATCTTCTCTAAACATATTTAACTTTTAACTTAAAATGTGAGAAGCAGACTAATCTGATTTAACATCCTTTCCTCGTCATGCTCTTTCTCGCCAAGCTCAAAACACTTACTAATCTACCTTTTTCGCATTATCTTGACTAACATCTAGCTTCATTTCGTGTACCTTCTTTTCTCACTTCGCTTAGCCAAAACACGTGCTCCTTTCTCAGAACATTCATTCTCATTGTCATTTTTTAATTCGTTCTAAAAAACTTCACTACTCTAGAACGCGAACTTCACAATACATCTCTCCAAAAATTATTAGCCCACAACCAAACTAAACACGTTGATGTTACATTCCACTTTTATTAGCGAAGTCATTGAGAAAGGTAAAGTTGAAGTACTCAATATACACACTTCAGAAATGCTTTAGCTATTGGAGGTTGATCTCAACTACTCAGCTCATCCGCTTATATTCCCTTTTATTTTGTATTATAAATAGTTATTTGTATCTTGTTTTGCGCATAGTGGAAAACCTAAAAGATTACAGACTTTGAGTTTTAGTGTGCCTCTTCTCACTTTTGTATCTTAATCTCTAAGAATAAAGAGTTGTGTTCTACTTTTTGTAGTGCATGTAGTCTTAGTCGAACCACATAAATTCTCTATAGGTACTTTCTTCTTTCTCTTTATTTTGTATGTGATCTATGTTTTTGGTATCTAATTTTTTCGAGTCATTTTAATAACTTGTAGAAATACAAATTATTGTAGCTTTTTATGTAGAATAGTAGAACACAATTTCGATATAAAGAGGAATAACACGTAGTAAAATTGGTTGAAATAGAATAAAAGCAATAGGCGAGGGACAAAGGATAAAATGATTGTTTTTCATGTTTTTTAGTGTCTTAACGAAGGATTATAGTGAAGAGAAGCAAAAGAGCAAAATTAAAGAGCCATTTCAAATGACTAATGCTCACGTCAACCAACTAGGAGATATGGATTACTAGAAGACAAGAATTGTTGGTGAGATAATTGTCATCCAAAGGATGAAAGGACATCTTCGGCACTACACGATTGTGTTTCAGATGTTAGGGAATTAATGTCACATCTTACTATGTGTCATCCCATCATTCAAACACCAATAAATACAATCGCATCTCCTTCATTTGGTGTGTGTTAAAATCTGGTGAACGAATTCAACTTCACCCCTAACTTTTCTTCTATATGGTTTAGGTGAGAGCTTGGAGTGAGATTTGTAAGAATTCAAATCTCTTTTGTAATAGACATAAATGGACCCAAATCATACAAGAGATTATGTTCTGCGACTTGACTCACTTACTTTCTTTACCTATGTAATAGTTATTTATGTTGTATTTATAATTTGAACTCCATGGCGAAGAGGTCTAAAATTTTTATTATGAATACAATTAAATTTTACTCTCATTCTCCCATTTCTTTACTTACGCATGCCTAAGTTCCTTATGATTTTTAATGACGCAGAAGAGTAATAGTTCTTAGAAAGTTTGGTTTTATATGTTGATGACATACTCATAGAAAGTAATGATGTAGGTTTATTGCATGATACTAAGAGGTTTCTCAAAAGGAATTTTTAGGTGAAGGATCTTAATGATGCTCCTTTTGTTAGAAATTGAAATTTCTTTTAGTAGATTTGGCATGAAAGATTGTGTACCAGGAGATACCCCTATAGCTAAAGGTGATAAATTTCATTTAGATCAATGCCCCAAGACCACACTCGAGATTAAGGAGATGCAAAAGGTTCCCTATGCATTGGCTATTGGAAATGAGCCACAGGGGACAGTGGGTTTCCCATGAAAGTTATGTCATGGAATGTTAGAGGCTTAGGCTCTGCCCAAAAAAGAGCCCAAATAAAACATGAAATTTCATTTTACTGTCCTGACTTGTCTTACTGAAACCAAATTTGATGCTGTCAACAAACTATACATAAAATCCTTATGGAGCTCAATTAGCGTTAAGTGGATATATAAAAAATCAAAGGGTAGATCTGGAATGTAGGATGATACGAAACACAAAATACAAAACTACATAGAAGGGTCTTTTTCAGTTTCGACCAACATTATGGTATCGGATGGTTTCATTTGGTAGCTTTCTATATGGCCCTGCCAGAAGAAAAAACAAAAAATACTTATGGAATGAACTAAATGTACTTGCCTTGATGTGTGGAAATAACTGGCTTTTGGGAGGAGACTTCAATGTTATCAGATGGAGTAGCGAAACTTCTTCCAGAAATCCAGCTACACATAGTAGGAATAAATTCAACTCCTTATCCAGAGATGCAACCTTATTGATCCCCCTCTTACTAATGGCAAGTTTACGTGGTCAAATCTTAGAAGAAACCCTATCCTTTCCAGACTTGATCGTTTTCTCTATACCAAACAATGGGAGGACAGATTCACAAATCATACTAGTAGGCTACTCACAAGAGTTACATCATATCACTTCCCAATTGTGTTGGAAACTCCAAACCTCACATGGGGTCCTATCCCTTTTAGACTCAATAATTACTCTCTCAATGATAGAGCCCTTCAAAACAACATTCAAAACTGGTGGACACAAATATAGCAAGAGGGTCACTCTGGTTACTCCTTTATGCACAAGCTGAAAAAGATGGCCCAAAAGATTAAACTCTGGCAAGCTGAAAAAGGAAAGAGATACAAAGAAAGATATCTCTCGCTGGAAAGAAGAAATTGAAAAATTAGACAATCTTGAGGCTCAAAACATACTATCGACACAGAAAGCAGCAAAAGACAAACCCTCAAGATAGACATTGTCACATCCATCATCAAAGAAGCACATACTGGGCTCAAAGAGCTAAAACAATCTAGTTAGAAGAAGGGGATGAAAACACAAGCTTCTTCCACAAGGTTTGTTGCGCAAGAAGAAGATGAAACTTTATTACAGAAATCTTCGACAGATAAGGAATATTACACAAGACAAATGAAGATATTGGCATCACACTCGTCAACCACCATAAAGAGATATACTCCAACACAACTCAATGTAATGAAGCCATTGACAATCTTGATTGGAGGCCTATTACTCAAGAACAACAAGCCTCCCTCATCAAACCTTTCAGGGAAATGGAAATCAAAGAGGCTCTTTTCTCTTTTGAAGGCAATAAAGCTCCTGGACTTGATGATTACACCATGGAATTTTATAAGAAGTTCTGGAACACCCTCAAAGACCAAATTATGGAGCTGTTCCAAGATTCTTTTGAAAAGGAGGTGGTAAACAAAGTGCTAACTGAGACCTACATAACTCTTATTGCAAATAAAGATAAATGCAAGGAAGCTTTTGACTTCAGGCAAATAAGTTTGACGACCTCATTATACAAAATTGTGGCTAAAACTTTGTCTACAAGGCTCAAAGAGGTTATCCCCAATACCATAGCTGAGAACCAAATAGCTTTCACTACTACAAAACTGGCAATACTTGACGCCTGCAGTTTTGATATTCTTGACAGTAGAAAAAAAAAGTTAAGAATAACCAATAGTTAAAAAATGCATAATTTTTTTTATTTTAAATACTTGACAGAATAAAAGCGTCAAGACTAATTTTATTTACTTAACATTTTTTAAATGTCATGTAAAACATTTTTTCTCCATTTTCTATAAAAAAAAAAAAATTCCACTTTTTTTCTCAAATCTTCCATTTTTCTCCAATTTTGTAAAAATGAACTTTTCCCTCTTTTTTTCCCCCAAAATTTCCTTTCCTCCCAAATTTCTAAAAAGCCCTAATTATTTTCCCCCCAAATTTTTACTCATCCTTTCTCCATCCACGAAATCTTTCCCTAACTTCAAACTTTCTCCCCCAAAATTCCCATCCACCCCCCTGTTTTTCTCTTTTCGTCGCTGTCACCCTCCCTTCGTCCCCTATTTTCCTCTTTTCGTCACTCCACACATGCTCATTGTCGGAAGAAATCGTCCCCTCTCATTCAAAGGAAGACAAATCACAGATGCAATCCTTATGGCCAATGAGGCCATTGACTACTGGAAATGTAAAAAAAACAAAAGGATTTGTATTTAAGCTTGACATCGAAAAGACATTTGATAAACTAAACTGAGACTTCATTCACTACATGCTCAAAAAAAAAAAAAATCTTTCTCAACAAATGGAGAAATTGGATAAGAGTATGAATCTCTACAGTACAATACTCTGTCATTGTGAATGGAAAATCGAGAGGCCAAATCAAACCAGAAAGAGGAATTAGACAAGGGGATCCAATTTCTCCTTTCTCTTTGTTATTGCTATGGACTACTCTTAAGAATCTTGAGAAAACGAACAAAATCAAAGAGGTTAACATAGATGGTTTGAATCTTACTCATCTTCTTTTTGCAAATGATATACTTATTTTTATTGAAGATGATGATGCATCCATAAGGAACCTACAAATGGCAATCCATAAGGAACCTACAAATGGCAATCCATATGTTCAAAAAAGCTACGGGTTTAAATATCAACTTGAACAAATCTTCCATCTCTCCAGTCAATGGAACGAAAGAAAGGGTGGACTATGCTGCAAGCAACTGGAGAATGTCCACTCATTTTCTACCACTTCAATACTTAGGAACGCCATTGAGAGATAAGCCGAGAACTCTCTCTTTCTGGAATAACATCACAAATAAAGTACACAAAAAGCTGAACAACTGGAAATAGGCACATATATCAAACGGGGGAAGACTCACCCTTATCAACTCAAATCTATCTAGCTTACCAATCTACCGGCTCTCTGTTTTTCAATCCGCAATAGGTGTTTGTAACAAGATTGAAAAATTCTGGAAGTATTTCTTATGGAAAGGAAATTATGACAACATTTGTATCAATGGAAAAAGCAAAAAAGGGCTTACACAGATTAAATAGACCACTGTGCTAAATTCTAGAAAAAAAGGTGGACTTGGCATTACACCGGTGACAAATACAAATTTTGCTTTATTGACAAAGTGGATATGGAGATACCAATGTGAACCAAAGACCCTTTGGAGATCCTTCATTGATGCCAAATATGCAAGCAGTAGGCAAGAAGATATCCCTCAAAAAGACAAATACAGCAGGACAAATGCTCCATAGAGACATATTTGCAAAGGGATTGACTGGTATAACATGCATATGAAATGGAAAGTTAATGATGGAAAATATATCTCCCTTTGGCACCACATATGGAATACAGAAGTGCCTCTAAAGAATAAAGCTCCTAGACTCTTTGCCCTATCAACAATACAAAATGGTAACATTGTCGAGGCATGGAATGAGGAGCTTGGAGATTGGGACATTAAGAGCAGAAGGCCTTTAAACGACAGAGAAATCTATGAATGGAGCACAATCAAAGCAACTTTTATTGCTTTATCCAGCCACAGAGGGACTGACAAGCCTGAATAGAAGCTGAACAAAAATGGTGATTTTACAACCATATCCATCAAAGAAGCATTACTCCCTAATGGTACAGTTAATGAAGACACCACTCATTACAGGCACATATGGAACTAAAAAATTCCCAAAAAATGCAAAGTATTCTTATGGTCAATGCTTCAAAATAGGATCTTTACTGCTGATCTCATACAAAAAAAGAATCAAATCTAGCTGCCTAAGCCCAAACTGGTGTATAATTTGCAAAGCTGAGACAGAATCTGTTGATCATCTATTTTTACATTGTCCTACAGCCCAATGCTTATTGAACAAGTTGGATATCATACAAGGATTGGATAGTATCAAAATTCAGTCAAACAATCTCCCCAGTAAACTTGCTTCCATCAACCCAAAGACAAAATCTAGGGCTATTCTCTTCAACTACATGGCTGCTGTTTTATGGACAATCTGGATTGAAAGGAACAAAAGAATATTCAAAGATTGCTCTCAAAGCTCAATTAAGTTATGGGAAGATGCTTGCAACTACACAGGACTCTAGACGTCAAAAGTGAAGTTTTTTGCTAATTACTCACCCTCTGTAATATCACTAAATATCAATGCATTGATGTAACAAATTGCTTAATGAATCTATTTCGGGTATGATGAGGGTGCTAAAAGGGTGCCTACCTAGTGGGAATGCTTGGGTGCACCTACTGACCCATTGGTATCCTTTTCTAATTTTTTTTTTTATAAAACACATAAAGAACAAACTCAATGGTGACAAATTCATTGACTAAAAGTACACCACTAAAGTTTTTCATGAGCATGTTGCTCATATTGGTGTTAGTCATTTTTTTGATTCAATAGTTTAGTGGCAGTTTGTTATTAAGAATGTTCTTTGACCTTAATTTGTTTATTTACTATATAGAATAAAGTTAATGGTTTATGTTTTATTATCTGAACTTGTTTATCACGCATGCAATTTTGCAAATGCGGTTTAGCATAAAGTTTTTTAAGAATGATCTCACTAAAGAATTTTGATTAGTTGGAAATAGGCATGATCTAGATTACTTTGCATGTAGTTTCCATGCTATACATCCATACTTGATCTATGTCATTGAATGTATTGGAATTGGAGATCAAGAAAGATTTAGTTACTAGGATAGTGACAAAAGCCGCCTTGGTTCTATACTTATGTAGGAGATAGACCAGAATGAAGTAAAGAGAAATTTTATTATTAAAATAATCTGTTTATGTGCACTTAAGGTTTATGTGACTTAATTATATCAGAAATACAAAAATAGCTCAAGTGGGAAATTGCTACACATATTTAAATAATACATATAATTAAAGTGTGGGATATGTATGTAAATTAAAAATTTATCACATTGAGTTATTTTATTAAATTTGGCCTATTATGTGATCTATTTAATTAAGGCCCAAAATTCCTAATTGAGTATGGATTAAATGGGTAGAAGTCTATTCCTATATTTATTAGGATTTAATGAGGATCCTAATTGAACTAGTATATAAAGAGAATTAGGGCTATGATTCCCAATATACCAAAACAATAAGCACTTAGTTTTTCTTGTATCCCATCAAGAGAAAGATCTCACTAAGGGAATTCAAGATTTTGGTTGAGGAAGACAATAGTCATTTGATAGCCATTAGACAACTACCATTTTATAGCCTTCATCAATGGAATCTAGTATGTAACTTATTCTTGACAATTTGGCATAAGTAATCTTGGTTAATCTATTATATAGATTTAAAGTATTTATGCCAACATGATCATTTAAGTGCAACTATTTAAAATAGTCAAGATATAAAATTTAAGAACATATGAAAAACCAAAACTGCCTACGTGAGCTCAACTCAACTAGCATCTGTATGTTTTTCGAGGACAAGAGGTCTCAGGTTCAAATCCTTCCACTCCAAATTGTAGTTAATAAAACCTTTAGAAAAAATGAAAATCTAAAACCTATAAGATTAATTGAAACCTAGACTAGAAAGTTGCAAAGAGATGATTTATGATCTGAATGGGTAAGGGTATTCAAAATAACCACTAAACCATCCAACGTGAATTACGCAACAGAAACCATACATATGACACTTTGCAAATGATCATTTGTTCACCTTGCACATTGATAAAAAAAATATATGAAAAAAGCAAAAAAACCAACCCGTCGGGTTGGGTTGACCCTTAAGCTTGCATATTGAATTGATAAGGTTCGTTTTTTGCCAACTCAGATACTTTAGGTTGGTTCATAATTTTTCTTCAATCCGACCCAACCCGACTTATGTACACACATGGGACATTAAGATTACTTGAAACTTACACAATAACTCAATATCTATATGTGTATACATATAACATCACACAATATATGCTTGTCAAAAACCCAACTATAATTGTCATTTTAAATCGCTACCTATATATGAATTGGACCTTTTCAAATATAGTAAAATGAATCAAAATACTTACAAAATATATCAAAATTTTAGATTCTCTATTGATGATAAATAGATACTGATAGACTTCCTATCAATGTCTATCAACGCAATTGTAGAAACTAATAGAAAGTCTATCAGTAGATATTGATAAAATCTAAAATTTTGTTATTTTTTGCAAATATTTTCACTAGTTTGTTATTTATAATAATTTTCCTATAAAAATTATTTAAATTAGTCTCAACATTTTGTTCGTATTAAAAATAAAAAACAAATTCACATGAACTTGTATTTGAATAATTATTGTAAATGTTAAAACCAATGAACTTATAGATATCAAGGTTATTGTTTAAGCTTCAAATAATCTTAATATCTATGTGCTACCCATTCACATCATAAATCATCTCTTTGATGCTTATGATCTAGGTTTCGATTGGGATTTCAAATGGTTCCATCTAAGTGTCTTCATTTGTTAAAAATATTTATAAAATATAAAAAAAATTAAGGTTTTATAAATGATAGACACTAACAATATCAGTGTCACTGATACTGATAGAAATTTATCCGTACATATCAATGTTTGTAATTAATAAAATTTAAATTTTGTTATATTTTATAAATATTTTGGTTCATTTGTTGTATTTGAAAATACTAATTTTTACTATTTATTGTTTATTTTTAAAGAGAGAGCAAAGTAAAATAAAATGTCGTATAAAACGGGCATGAAACGATAGTAAGTTTCAAATTGTAGAATAATTTATATGGTCGCATATTGACACATAGATGGAACCATTCTAAATCACAATCAAATAATTTTCTCTTCGATAACAAACAAAATGGAAATTGTGAATTTAGATAAAAACTCCAAATTTATTAGACTTTATCAATCTACACTTTTAAAAGGATATTTTGTTGAGAAAACAAAATTTCTTGCTTGACCTGGTGTTTTTTCTCCTTTTATTTATTTTGAAAATAATCAATTTCGATGGGGATTTGGAAATACTTTATAAAATTTGATCAAATTTTTTTATAACTAGTTAATTAAACGTTGATTTTGACTTAAATAGATTATAACTTCACTGATTGACACTACTTTTGACCTTCATTTCTATAGAGTAAGATAGAATTTATGTTGTAAATGTTTGTGTAAATAATGTGATAACATAAACTAAAAAAAATTATTATAAATTAATATAAAGTTTGGGAATATTAGTTTGGATGAGGCTAAAAATTAATTTGCGTTAATATAACAAAACCCAAAAATATTTATGACTCGTGTAATAAAAAATTAAAGCCCATCAACTCATTATTGATTTTTCATAAATTTGAAATTTGTCCTTCGTTATTTTTCAATATTGCGGGACTATTACTCACTTAACTTATTTTTCTTTTTCTTTGTCATTTAGTCTTCTCCTCTCCATATTATTACTTCTTTTTCTTCATATTCCCACTTCTTATTTGCGATTTTTTCATTTTCTTTTTCACGATTTCTTCGTTTCGTCTTCCAAAATCTCTTCCTTCTTCTTCATCTCTCATCTTCTTTTTTTCTTGTTGATACAATATCTAAACAATATTTGTACAAGATCTACACGATCGTGTAGATTGGGTACATAGGTACAAGATCGTTCATACTAAGTATAAGGTACAAGATCGTGTAGCAAGATCGTTTAGATTTGATACAAGATCGTTCATACTTGGTATAAGGGGTACAAGATCATTTAGATTGGGTATAAGGGTACAAAATTGTATACGAAGATCATTTAGATTTGGTACAAAATTGTTTAGATTGGATACAAGATCGTTTAGACAAGGTATAAGATCAAGGGTACTAAATCGTTTTTAATCGTTTTTCATGTGGGGTATTTTTATTGTTCCATATTGTGGGCTTGACTTTTTTCTTTTTCAAAATTGTTCTATATTGTGTAAATACTTTCATGCTTTGTTCATTTCTTAAAAAACCTCCTTAAAAATAAATACTCTTTTTATGTCGATTTATTTTTTTGAAATTCCATTCCTTTGAAAATGAAAGTTTTGGATCTACAGTAAAACTTAAAACTTGAAAAAGTTGAAAATTAATTAAAAAGAACAATGTGATGAAAAAGCGTGATCTTTCTTTTAAAATGACGTTCGTTTTGGATCGATAGTAAAACTTAAAAATTAATTAAAAAGAACAATGTGATGAAAA
>CM046893.1:16574375-16730108 GCA_025688845.1 Cucumis hystrix
AAAATTAATTAAAAAGAACAATGTGATGAAAAAGCGTGATCTTTCTTTTAAAATGACGTTCGTTTTGGATCGATAGTAAAACTTAAAAATTAATTAAAAAGAACAATGTGATGAAAATGCGTGATTTTTCTTTTTAAATGACATCATTAACGTGTGAAACTATATATTCGAGTGATCATACCATAAAATTGAAAAAAAAAAAAAAACGGTTCACATGGATATGATTTTAAAAAGGAATAGAAATTATCTGAAAATTTTAAGGTTTCTTGAAATTTTATGGAAATGGGAGAAAACAAAATTTCTCTACCGAGGTTTTGAGGTTATTAAAATCTCCAAAATTTCCACCATGCTTTTAGTTTTTAGTGTTTTTGTTTTCTTTTGAATTGCTCTCATGTTGACTCTTACTTGACTTTGTATGTCTTCTAGCAAGCACATGGCTCTGTAATGTCATTGTCACATATATTTTAGGTAGATGATAAAAATATCAATTGTAGGTTTAACCCCATACACATTTTAATTGGTCCTCCCACATATTATATCTTGATCCAAACTTGATTTTTCATTTATGTATTTCAATACATTTCAAAACCTCATGTTTTTATATTTATAATTATTTTCTTATATTATTAATTAAATTTTAATTTACTTTAACTCTTTAGATTTTATATTTAGCTATTGGATTTTCTTTACATCATAACAGTGTTGACATCCACTTACTAATATCTTATTAATATCCTAGAAATATCTAGCTAGTTATGAAAAATGAATTGTTAGAATAATTAAATTAAGGGCTATTCTAAATATATCAACATGTACAAATTTTTTTTTTTTATAAATATTCACTACAAGAAATTTCCTCTTTAGTGGCGCACTAACAACGTCACTAAATCCCAAACCTACGTCGCTAAAAGTATTAGCGACGCGAAGCCTTTCGTCGCTAGGATTGCCACTGAATCAGCGTAGCTAAAAGATTTAGTGATGCACCATTATACGCCACAAAAGACACACTTTTAGTGACGTTTCTGCGTTACTAAAAAATTACTTTTAGTAACATATGTTGTGTCACTATTTGGTTTTTTAGTGACATATTATGCTTGCTACTAAAGGCGATGTTTTAGTGACAAATAATGTTATTGCTGAAGGTTAATTTGGAGTATTACAAATATATTTTGAGATGTATTGAAGTGTGCCACTAAAAGTTCCTACATGTTTTTTTTTTAAAAATAATTCGATGCTTTTGCAACGTTTTTGAAAACGCCAGTAAAAGTATTTTATTATACCAAAAAAATAATATCCAATTTATTATATAAACCTATTATAAATGTCAAATATAATAATTTTAAGAACCATCACTTTATCACAAGAAATATATGTCAAGAAACTTCAATAATTTCATAAATAGTTCAAGTATTTTAAACCTAAGTCATAAGTATGAAATTACATCAAAAAAATGGATGTCCAAAGTTAGTTCTAAAGTTATAACCATGTAGTTTACATCAAGAAGTTTCATGTCTTCGAATTCCTACAAGTCTAACAAAATATTTCTACAAGTCTTGGAATCATGAAATGATCTTTCCTAACAAAATTAAAAGATACGAACCAAAATTCTTTTCAAATTAATTCGAAGTCAACTTCAAAATCTTGTATCGAAGACCATTTCTGCATCAAATCTGAAATGTGTAACATAATATAATAAAAAAGTAAAACATGTAAGCAAAATACGAAACTTAGACACTTTAAATATGACACTACTTAAATTGATAAAACTCAAACATTCTAAAACAAGCACCAAAAATGAGAGAGGAAATGTCTACATGAAGCACCAAAATGAGAGAGGGGATGTCTACATTAAGCACCAAAATCATAATGACACTCCATAACATTCTAATCACAAGCACCAAATTGAGAAGGGAGTGACATGTCTAAATTGAAAACTCAAACAGTGAGGGGGGGGGGGGGGGGGGGGTGACATATTGTGCAAGAACCCAACTTTACTAGAAGGTTGAGGTTATTACTATTTAAATAAGTCTAGTTTTTTTGTTTTAAAAGGAAAATTAATTTATAAGTTGAGAAATAATTTAAATAATAAGAAAATAAATAAGTAATTAAAGTGGTAAAACAAAATACTAGTTTGGGCCCATAAAATAAAAAAATACATTAAAATAATTATACCAAAGTTCTGAAATCCAAAAAAAAAAGATAATTACTTATTTTTTTTGGATTTAAAATACATTTATGTTTCAGTAATTATATTTTTTTTTGGATTTCAGAACTTTGGTAAAATTATTTTAATGTATTTCTTTTATTTTATGGGCCCAAACTAGTATTTTGTTTACCACTTTAATTACTTATTTATTTTCTTATTATTTAAATTTTTCTCAACTTATAAATTAATTTTTCTTTTTTAAAAAAAAAAAAACTATACTTATTTAAATAGTAATGACCTCAACCTTCTAGTAAAGTTGGGTTATTACAGTTGGTATCAGAGCCCAGTTTTAGGTTCTGTAGACTGACTTACGATGTAAGTCGATGATTTTATCCCTATGGTCATTACGGTCCTTCGTCACTCGCCAGGTACGTATTAAGATATAATTTAAGATTGTGCATATGACCTTGCTTGAATTAAACTAGATAAGTAAGTAAGCATGTTATGAATGAATTCGTAGTAAAATATTTTTAATGGTGGAATTTAGGAAAAATGGCACCACGTAGAAGCGTTCGTAGAGGTGGTAGAGGAGGCAGAGGAGCTGGGCGTAGCCAGCTTGAGGGACAAACTGAAGGACAGCCTGGAGGACAACGCGGGGGACAGTCAACTGCACAAGCTGTCGACCCTACTGCACCTGTCACTCAAGCAGATCTTGCTGCTATGGAGCAAAGGTACAGAGACCTATTGTTGGAAGTAATGGCACAGCGACAGCTGGCCCCATAGACCCAGACAGCTCCTATTCAGGCACCGACTGCAGGTGTTCAGATACCAGCCACAGGAGTTCAGGCCCCAATTGTAGCCCAACACTTACCAGACATTTTTTCAACCGAAGCCAAGCACCTGAGGGACTTCAGGAAGTATAACCCTCAAACTTTCAATGGATCTTTAGCAGACCCCATCAAGGCGCAGATGTGGTTGAGTTTGGTGGAAACCATCTTTCGGTATATGAAGTGCCCGAATGACCAGAAGGTTCAGTGCGCTGTGTACTTACTGATTGACAGAGGCAGAGGCTGGTGGGAGTCCACAGAGAGGATGTCAGGTGGAGATGTAAGTAAGATCACCTGGGAGCAGTTCAAGGAGAACTTTTATGCCAAATTCTTCTCCGCCACAGTGAGAGAGGCCAAGTGTCAGGAGTTCCTAAAACTGGAGCAAGGCAACATAACCGTGGAAGAGTATGATCAAGAGTTCGATGCGTTATCCCTATTTGCACCCGATTTAGTGAGAACCGAGACTGAGAGAGCTGACAAGTTCGTCAAAGGTCTCAAGTCAGAGATCCAGGCTGATGTGCTGCGCATGGCTGTAGACCTGAGTTTGCATGAGAGGACGGTGTTGGCCAAGGCTGCAGAGAAGGGACCAACTTCAGGACAGAAAAGGAAGTCTGAGCAGCAACCTATAGCAGCACCACATAGGAATTCGAGATCAGATGGGTTGTTCCACCGGCACCGACAGCAAGCGACTCAAGCAGGCCAAACCTTGAGGGTATTACCCATGTGTCCAAATTGTGGAAGACATCACTCGGGTCGTTGCCTAGCTGAGAGTGGAGTATGTTACAAGTGCAGGCAACCTGGGCATCTAGCTGATAAGTGCCCTCAGAAATCATACGGTGTTGGAAACCAAACTTCCCCAACCCGTCAGGGGAGAGTTTTTGCCACTAATAGGCAAGAGGCTGAGAAAGCTGGCACAGTGGTGACAGGTACACTCTCAATCTTGGGACACTTTGCTTTAGTATTATTTGACTCGGGGTCCTCTTATTCTTTTATATCCTCAGTATTTGTACAACATATGAATCTAGAAGTAGAACCCTTGAGTTACCTGTTGTCCGTTTCTACTCCATCTGGAGAAATTTTATTGTCGAGTGAAAAGATAAAAGCATGTCAGATAGAAGTAGCAAAGCACGTTTTAGATGTAACTTTATTAGTATTGGACATGCGAGATTTTGATGTAATATTAGGCATGGATTGGCTATCTGCTAACCATGCAAGCATAGATTGTTTTCGCAAGGAGGTAGTTTTTAACCCTCCCGAGGCAACTAGTTTTAAATATAAAGGGGTTGGGACTGTGGTCCTACCCAAAGTTATCTCAGCCATGAAGGCTAGTAAGCTGCTCGATCAGGGTACTTGGAATATCTTGGCTACTGTTGTGGACACCAGAGGGCCTAAAGTATCTTTATCATCCGAGCCAGTGGTAAGGGAGTATCCCGATGTTTTTCCAGAGGAGCTTCCAGGACTTCTGCCCCGCCGAGAGGTTGATTTTGCCATAGAGCTCGAACCGGGTACCGGTCCCATCTCGAGAGCCCCATACAGAATGGCACCAGCGGAACTGAAAGAGCTGAAGGTCCAGTTGCAGGAGCTGCTGGACAAAGGTTTTATTCGACCTAGTGTGTCACCTTGGGGAGCACCAGTGTTGTTCGTGAAGAAGAAAGATGGGTCGATGCGTCTTTGCATTGACTATAGAGAGCTTAATAAGGTGACAGTCAAGAACAAATATCCGTTGCCCAGAATTGAGGACTTATTTGATCAGCTGCAGGGGGCCACTGTGTTCTCTAAGATCGATTTACGATCAGGATATCGCCAGTTGAGGATTAGGGACAATGATATATCTAAGACGGCCTTTCGTTCTCGATATGGACATTATGAGTTTATTGGAATTTCCTTTGGCTTGACAAATGCTCCTGCTGCTTTTATAGAATTAATGAACAGGGTGTTTAAGGATTTCTTAGACATTTTTGTGATAGTTTTTATTGATGACATCTTAGTTTACTCCAAGACAGAGGCTGAGCATGAGAAGCATTTGCATCAGGTGTTGGAGACCCTTCGAGCCAATAAGTTGTATGCCAAGTTTTCTAAGTGCGAGTTCTGGTTGAAGCAGGTGTCTTTCCTTGGTCATGTAGTATCCAGTGAGGGAGTTTCTGTGGAAGTCGTTACCAATTGGCCTCGACCTTCTACAGTTAGTGAAGTTTGAAGTTTTCTGGGTTTAGCAGGATATTACAGGAGGTTTGTGGAAGGATTCTCTCGTATAGCTAGTCCTTTGACCCAACTAACCAGGAAGGGGACTCTTTTTGTTTGGAGTCCAGCGTGTGAGAGCAGTTTCCAAGATCTCAAGCAGAAACTCGTTAGTGCACGGGTCCTTACAGTACCAGATGGATCTGAAAATTATGTGATATACAGTGATGCCTCTAAGAAAGGATTGAGATGTGTTTTGATGCAGCAAGGTAGGGTGGTTGCTTATGCTTTTCGTCAGTTGAAGAATCATGAGCAAAACTACCCTACACATGATTTAGAGTTGGCAGCAGTAGTTTTTGCACTGAAGATTTGGAGGCACTATTTATATGGTGAGAAGATTCAGATCTTCACTGACCATAAGAGCTTGAAATACTTCTTCACTCAGAAGGAGTTGAATATGAGGCAGCGAAGATGGCTCGAATTGATTAAAGACTATGACGGTGAGATTTTATACCACCCAGGTAAGGCGAATGTGGTAGCCGATGCTCTTAGCAGAAATGTATCACATTCTGCAGCACTCATTACTAGGCAGGTTCATTTGCATAGAGACCTTGAGAGAGCTGAAATTGCAGTTTCAGTAGGGGAAGTTACCTCGCAGTTAGCTCAGTTGTCAGTACAGCCAACTTTGAGGCAGAGAATTATTATCGGCCAGCTTACTGACCCTTATTTGGTGGATAAGCGTCGCTTAGTAGAAGCAGGGCAAGTCGAGGAGTTCTCCATATCTACTGATGAGGGACTCATGTTTGACAAACGGTTATGTGTGCCAGCAGACAGCGTAGTTAAGACCGAGTTGTTGACCGGCCCATAGGTCTCCATTTTCTATGCATCCAGGCAATACAAAGATGTACCAGGATTTGAATTGAGTTTACTGGTGGAGAAATATGAAGAGAGAGGTGGCAGATTTTGTTAGTAAATGTCTGGTATGCCAGCAGGTGAAGGCACCAAGACAGAAGCCAGTAGGTTTGTTACAACCCTTGGGTGTGCCAGAGTGGAAGTGGGAGAATATATCTATGGACTTCATTTCTGGACTGCCTAGAACCCTGAAGGGTTATGCAGTGATATGGGTTGTTGTAGACAGGCTCACGAAATCAGCGCATTTCGTTCCAGGAAAGTCCACTTATACGGCCAGTAAGTGGGCACAATTGTATATGACGGAAGTAGTAAGGTTGCATGGGGTACCAGTATCCATAATTTCCGACAGAGATACCCGTTTTACCTCCAAGTCTAGAAGGGACTTCAGGCTGCCATGGGCACGAGATTGGACTTCAGTACAGCTTTTCATCCTCAAACTGATGGTCAGACAGAGCGTTTGAATCAAATTCTGGAGGATATGCTGTGAGCTTGTGTGTTGGAGTTCTCAGGGAGTTGGGACTCTCATTTGCACTTGATGGAGTTCGCCTACAACAATAGCTACCAGGCTACTATTGGCATGGCGCCGTTTGAAACGTTGTATGGTAAGAGTTGTAGATCCCCCACATGTTGGGGTGAAGTTGGTGAGCAGCGGATGTTAGGTCCTGAAATAATTCAGACCACCAATGAAGCCATACAGAAGATTAGAGCTCGCATGTTGACAGCACAAAGCAGACAGAAGAGTTATGCTGAAACGACGTAGGGATCTTGAGTTTGACGTGGGGGACATGGTTTTTCTGAAGGTAGCACCTATGAAGGGTGTTCTGAGATTTGAGAAGAAGGGAAAGTTGAGTCCACGTTTTGTAGGGCCGTTTGAGATTCTTGAAAGGATTGACCCCGCAGCTTATCGTTTGGCTTTGCCTCCATGGTTATCTGCAGTTCACGATGTGTTCCATGTCTCCATGCTGAGGAAGTATGAAGCAGATCCCTCAAATATAGTTGATTATGAGCCATTGCAAATTAATGAGAACTTGAGCTATGAGGAGCAGCCAGTTGAGATTTTGGCGAGGGAGATTAAACTGCTTCGTAACAGAGGAATTGCTTTGGTTAAGGTTCTATGGCGAAACCACGAGGTTGAGGAAGTTACTTGGGAGAGAGAGGACGACATGAGAGCTCATTATCCTGAGTTATTTGAGGATTAAAAAAAAAAAACTTTCGAGGACGAAAAATCCTCAAAGGAGGGAATATTGTAACATCCCAAAACTATTAGGTTATTTTTATTATCATTTTATTTTGCTTAGTTTTGGGTGTTATTTGTGAAATTGTTTAAATTATGGAGATTAAGTATTTTGGAAGGATAAGTGGTTAATTTATGGAAATTGGAGTTCTATTGTTAAAATTGGTTTTGGATTTATTGGTTGGTGGATTTAAATTATAAAGTTGGAGGTATTATGAGTAAATATGGTTATGTGTATATATAAAATCATGGAGGAATAAGAATAATTATAATGTGGGTTAATATAATTATTAAGAGAGGAGTACTTTGGAATTTTTGGAAAAAGAGCAAATTTATGGTGATGGAAGGGGTGGTTAATGAAGAAAGAGAAATTAAATAGGAATAGGGAAGGGAAATAATAATAATATATTTATTATTAAATAGGACTCCTTGGATTGTGTGCACTTCATCTTCAACCTTCCTCCATGTTAAAACCCTAGCCGCCGCCCCTCTTCACTGTGCGTCTCCTACCGCCGCGAATCCTACAACCGACGTAACTCCTCCGCAGGACGACGACCGCCGCGAATCCTACAACCGACGAAACTCCTCCACGCGTTCAGCCGCACACGTCCGCAAGTCGTTCGTCCAGCCGCACGCGTCTGTCTCCACCAAGCCGCGTCCGAGCCGAAGCCTCTTCTAGTCGAGCCATCTTCAAGTTTAGCCTCTTGCAACCTTTTGAGCCATTTGGGGTGAGTTTGTATGGGTTTGGTACACCCAATTAAATATTTTTTTTATCTTAAATGAGATGGTATTTGGAATAAGTTGATCTATGGTTGCTTGAAGGTTCAAGTGAAATTGGTGGAAATAGGACTGTGAATTTTTCAGTTAAGGTGGTGTTGGATTCAACCCTAATCTTGGGGTAAGCTTGGATAAGTTTGGTTGCTTAATTAAACAATAGGGTGATGGTTGACAAGATTATTAATGTTAATTTTGTTTATGTTTAGGACTGAGTATTGTGAGGAATTGACTGCCAACCTGTGAATTATTTAGCAGATCACTTACAGCCCGACTCTCCTTTAGGGTGATTCCTTCGGGTTCACCGAGAGCCCTGTTCAGTCCCGGTGGGACTGAAGGATAGTGTGCATTCGGGAGCACCATAGAGCGTGGTACTTTATTTGAGGACTCTAACAAAGAGACTAACAACACATAGGGAGACTAAGTATGGGTCTCTTACTGAGTATAATTTTACACTCATTCTTTTAAATGTTTAATTTTCAGGTAAGGGTAAAGGCAAGGGCAAGCTGACGAATGATAAGAAGTGACCGTGGTTCGTCATAGGGAATAGTTCAGCTTTTCCGCATTTATGTTTCAGTAATTATATTTTTTTGGATTTCATAACTTTGGTAAAATTATTTTAATGTATTTCTTTTATTTTATGGGCCCAAACTAGTATTTTGTTTACCACTTTAATTAATTATTTATTTTCTTATTATTTAAAATTTTCTCAACTTATAAATTAATTTTCCTTTTAAAAAAAAAAAAGACTATACTTATTTAAATAGTAATGACCTCAACCTTCTAGTAAAGTTGGGTTTTTACAAAAAGTCATAATGAGAGATGAAAAACATGGATATACATGGGTACAAAGTAAATAGGGTTTTTCTAAATTTTTCTAAGATGTAAACTATTTAAGATATTTCGATGAGACTTATCATTATATGTAAAAGAAATATCTTAAATCAACCTAAAATATTTATATGCTTTGATCTACTTAGATATTAATTATATACATCTTCAACAAAATTCAATATAAAATAGTTAGTGTTGTACTCTTCAACCCAAAATTTCCATAATTTCCATAGGACTTAATTATTTCACGCCTAATATAACCCCTAAACAATATATGCTTTGAGTTTGAAGAGGTTGAAATTTCATTTATAGTATTTGTTTGAAGGTTAAAATAACTTAGCTTTTGAGCTTTAATTCAACAAAAAAAAACCTTATCCAAAAGCCAATTCTATAAATGGTAGGGATGAAAGAACAAAAACCCTCTTAATTGAAAAAATACATATACACAACTTAATTCCAATCCAACCTTCAATTCCAACACTTAATTCAAATCCAACATTTGATTCCACACTTCTTCCACCTTTGAAATTTATCTACACTTCTTGATGGAAAGAAAACTTTAAGTTCATCCGTTCCTTACAAAGAATTTCACATCCATTCTTAGGAATAATGTAATATATTAGATAATGAAATAAGTATATGCAAGCGATTTTGTCCCTCATATTAACAACTATATAATGTCATAAACAGTAATTAAGATTCTCAATTTCATATTTCCAACCAAATTCTAAGAATTTGGTCTAAAGCCAAGTAGACAAAATCAGTTAAGAAATTCCATAGAAACCAAACACTCAAAACTATTTCCAAAAATCAAACTAATGGGTTAATTAATGACCCAAAATCAGTTAAGAGATTTCAATTTTTTTAGGAAAAAATAAACCACTACAATACAGAGCTGTGAAAGAGAAGAACAAGAAAATGAATTCACCTAGTATTGAAGACAGGGACAGAAATAAAGTTCGGAGAGGTTTGGGGCACCGTCAATCAGAAGATGGAGATGTTCGCCGTCAATGGAGGTGGAGATGAAGAGGTTCGTAGTCGACGATAGAGGTGGAGATGAAGAGTTCCCCATCAATGGAGGTGGAGATGAAGATTGTTCGTCGTTGTGGGTTACTGAACGATGGAGGTGGGTTGCCGAACGATGGAGGTGGGTTGTCGAACGATGGAGGTGGGTTGTCGAACATTGCTGAACGTCCTAAAGGTTGGCATGGGGTTTCGTGGGTAGAGAAAAGAAGGTTGTGGAGAGGAAAGGTTTAGGATTAAAAAAAATATAATTAATAAATTATTTAATAAAAAGCTTGGAGGGAAACTAAAAAGAGGGGGGAATTTTTAGAAAATTTTTAGCAACATTTAATTTTGTTACTAAAACTATTTTAGTTTTGGTGACATTGTCACTAATACTTTTAGTGGCATAAGCTAAAAATTTGTCGCTAATAGTAATCTTTTGTGACACATATTTTTTGTGTCGCTAAAGATGAACTTTTAGTGACAAAGATTTTTAGTGACAAAAATGACTTGCGCCACTAAATCTTTGTCATTGAATAATGAATTTCTTGTAGTGATTGCAAAGTTGTACTTTCTATCAGTGATAGACTACGATAGGCTATGATAAATTATGACAGTTTGTTATACTTATAAATATTTTTACCAGCTTTGTCATTTAAAATAATTTTTCTTTATTAAACCATACATTTGACCTCTTCTCAGATGTTTTCTATTAATGAATAAAAATTGTGGTGACTCATCACTCAAATGTTGATTTTAAATGAAAAGCTTAGACAATGACATTATAATAATGAAATACTAACAAGTAAGTAGTTAAAGACAAATAAACGTTGGTAACTTAGTACAGTAAAATTCACCTATTTCTAGGAGGCAATATGCCTAGAAATGACAATCCACTAATATGTGAATGAGTTAAGTCGTTTACAACGTAACAGTTATCCACAATATACAACTACTATAGTAACTCATGTAGAGCTCAACCCACTAACCGCCTAGACTTCCCCTCCCCCTAAATGTGAGACTCCTTATTAAATGTACTAATAAGAATATCCTAAGTTCGATAATATTTGTGTTATATACTTCATTTTCTGACAGTGTGTGAGACTCCTCTCAATGTTGTTATCTTTCCTTCATCTCAATGAACTCTTTTCACTAAGGGATCTTATGATCTCCTAAGATTGAGAATTCATTCTCCATAGTTGATTCTTAGGCTCCACCTGTGATTGAGAATCTCTTATAAAAAACAATGGCATAGACTCCTCTATTATCATGATTATCTTCAGTGTGGTACATTGAACGGATGAAGAACTTGCATAGTCGAATATAGTGAGTAACTATCAAGAGCACAATGATGAACAATTCAACTGCACATAATAGAAACGTCTTGCTCAAATAAAAAAAGCAACTGTAAATGAAGATCGCCACAATTCTCCTTTAATAATCCAATTCAAGAAAGGAAACGGATCGTTCGTTTGAAAAAGAAAGGAAAATATGGAGCAAAATAATAGTTGAAAATGAAGGGATAAAAGCCCTATAGTAGTGGAAGATTTTACAGAACCATTCCTCAAATTAATTTGTGAATCCCAAAATACTAATACTTTGCCAAAAATAATTAAGAAACTGGTTTTCTTATTAAGACATAAAGGCTAAGCATGCTTTCTAATTATAGATTAGATAAAGAAAAAACTTACTTGTTTAATGTCTCTGAATCTACAAAATAAATCTCTAAATTGGGACACCACCCGTCAGAGACCTTCCTATCCTTTAGGATGAGATTGGTTTGTGGGAACCAATTGGGATGGAAATTTTTTTAGAAATTTTTGAGTGAAACTCTATTAAATAAAAGCAAAATCATTAGTTCTAGTTTTTGGTTAATTGAATTGTTGAAGAAAACTGTTTTCTTCTAGATATTTATAACTCTTTTTCCTTCTTGTAGGAGAGAATCATGAGATTCTATTAATTTGAAAAATATTAAATTAATAGAAATTTCAAATCACTAATTAATTAACCATTAATCAATTAGTTAATAATTAATTAAATCATATTTAATTAATTTTTTATTTCAATTTTATTTAATGAATATCTCTCTAATATGATATAGTTTTATATTAATTTAATAAAATAATATTAAACAACACTATTAGTTAATTCTTCAATTAATTAATAACTAAATTAAATATCGTATATTTAACTTAAGTTAAATTTAAATAATATTCAAATATAAATTTCTCTCGTAACCAATAATTTTAATATGAATCCAATTCACAGTAAATTAATATTTGAACTTATTCAAATATTATTCAAATATTTTATCTCTCATAACTTAATTTTGAATCATATCCAAAATTAAATTTATACAATAAAGTTTGATAAACTTTATATTATAATGTATCACTACACATTATACTAATTCCCAAAGTAAATTTGAACATTTCAAATTGCAACCAATATAAATAAATCTCATTACCCTTTACGAACTAAGAAGGGGACCTAATTGACCTACAAATAAGAAGCTACAACGATCTGAGATTAATTCGCTAAACTCATTAGCCACATTAATCAATATTTGTTAACTGTGTGTACACTCCACTAAAGGCTCATCTAATCTTTTCTCACTGTAGATATATTTTTGTGTCCACGAATATAGCCCAATAACAGCAAATTAGTCCTTCACGACTGTTCATAACACCAGTTGGATCAAATTACCATTTTACTCCTATGTTACCCCTAATCCTTAAATATCAGTGCTCCTCTACCGAACAACTTGTTTATGGTCCTACTAATAAACAGAAACCCCTCTCATGCCATAGAGAGGGTAGGGCCCTTTGTTTAAGTCCTGAAGACACCATTTAAGGGAACACTCATCTACTTACCCTAAAGTATGGAAAGAGTGAATTCCATCTTGCGTAATTATGTTTCCAGCTTTCCACTCGGTTTTTTCCTCCAAAATGATAAGCTTATTGAATCTGTGATCTGGCCACCCTCACCTAGCAAACAGGAGTTCATAATACACTCAGAATTAAGACTAAGTTACCTAGGTCATCCTAATGAAATAGAAACTCAACTAGTTAACGGAGTTACATCTAGTGGTTACTATTTCATGGTTTGATCTTATGAAAACTAATTGCATAGGATACCCTCACTCGCATATCACCTACATGAACGAGTTGGTTCATTGTGTTTGTATCAAATATAAAGTGAGCCGTATACGTAGTGTTACTAGGATAAGGTATCCAACCTTATTCCAATACTATAGACCCTTTAAGTTGATGTCGAACATTGATACCTGTATGTT
This sequence comes from Cucumis hystrix, assembly GCA_025688845.1. Taxonomy (NCBI): domain Eukaryota; kingdom Viridiplantae; phylum Streptophyta; class Magnoliopsida; order Cucurbitales; family Cucurbitaceae; genus Cucumis; species Cucumis hystrix. Next base: position 16,587,578 of record CM046893.1, read on the forward strand.
TCTACATACTGTTCAAGACTCGTCAAACAACTTAGGATGTTAGATTATTGGATTTGGGTTATTAAGACAAAACTAATAATATAATTAATAAATTTTATTATAACACTTTTATTAATAAAGGTCAATGCATTATTGTGAGACCCATTTCTAATTTGGATATAGGAAGTAAATTCGGCAAAGTATTAAGAAGTTGGCATTGAATAAATCCGCAGAAAGGACTAAGCGATAAAATCTTTTATGGTTAAGTATAATTGCAAAAGAAGTTATGCGATTAAAAGAGAATCTTCATGTAAGTTAAGAAGTGAATGTTTTAAGTGTTAGACTAGGTGTTTTGAGTGGTCTTCGAGAGAAGAACCAAGTGTTTCGCAGAGAAGAAGTCTGCGAGAAAGTATTGAAGTTTAAGTTTGCGATAAGAGTTCTATGCGAATAAAAGTTCTTTAGTTCGCGAGGAATATTAAGTGGATGAAGAAACCTGAAATATTTGTGGTGAGATGAGGAAGCTACTAGGCATTTAGAAAGTAGTTAATGTAACTTTGGTTGAGTTGTTTCTTTAAAGTATTGAATTAAATGCATGTTATTAATAAAGTGCAAGTTTTGGCTGAGATAACGTAAGTTTTTCGAATTAAGAATGTATGTGAATGTGTTTGGCGTTCGATGCGATTTCCAGTGCCTTTTAAGTGTTAATAGCTTAAAAGGAGTTGAGAATAAGAGTTGTGATAAGAAAATTTCAAAGTTGTAACCAACTCGCATCCTATTCCCCCTACTTCAACGTTTTGGTCGTTGTACGGTTTGGAGTATGACAATTTGGTATCAAAGTGATACGTTCTTCGGGGGAGTATAAGTAAATTTGGGCGAGTTAGAAGATTTGAAACAACAATGAATTCAGAAGCCTATTATGTGAACCCTTGCGTTTTAGTGTCATAGTCTCAGGAAAATTTTAGAATAGAAAGGTTGAAGGCATTCGGAGCGACTGCGTTTAGTGAAACAAGTAAATTGGAAGAAGCTGGAAAATGGCTACAGGCATTAGAGAAATGTTTCTGCGTTATGCAGTGTCCAAGGGAAAGAAAATTTGAGTTAGCAGTATTTATGTTACAAGGAGAAGCTAAAGACTGGTGGATCTTGGAGGAAAGTAGTCGAGGAATGATGAGTTGGGAAGAATTTAAGGAAATATTTAATGGCAAGTATTTCCCTATGACGTATATACAAGAAAAGAGAGACGAGTTCCTCTATTTGGAATATAGGGAACTCTCAACTGCGGAGTATGAGAAGAAATTCACGGAGTTAGCAAAGTATGCATTCATGCTGATCATGGATGAAAAAGAAAAATGTAGGCGTTTTGTAAATGGTCTGTGAAAAGAGATTAGGACGCCTATTGTGTCGATTCTAGTAAGAAGTGATTACGCACCATTGGTGGACGCAGCCCTGCGAGTTGAAAGCAGTTTGGCCTTAAAAAGATCAAGCTCTAACTTAGGCAAGGAAAGAAGTCGGAAGAAGAAAGCTGTAATTTTAAAGTTATAAAATTGTAATTCCGAAAGTTAAAGTAATAAAAAGTAAATTTTTTCTTTTTTGCGTTATTGTGTTGGTGTTTAAATTTTGAGGACCAAATTTCTTAAGAAGGGAAGAATTGTGAGACCCATTTCTAATTTGGATATAGGAAGTAAATTCGGCAAAGTATTAAGAATTTGGCATTAAATAAATCTGCTAAAAGGACTGAGCGATAAAATCTTTTATGGTTAAGTATAATCGCAAAAGAAGTTATGAGATAAAAAGAGAATCTTCGCGTAAGTTAAGAAGTGAATGTTTTAAGTGTTAGACTAGGTTTTTTGGGTGGTCTTCACGAGAAGAACCAAGTGTTTCACGGATAAGAAATCTGCGAGGAAGCATTGGAGTTTAAGTTCGTTAGTTCGCGAGGAATATTAAATGGATGAAGAAATTTGAAATATTTGAGGAGAGATGAGGAAGCTACTAGGCATTTAAAAAGTATTTAATGTAACTTTTGGTTGAGTTGTTTCTTTAGGGTATTGAATTAAATGTCTATTATTAACAAAGTGCAAGTTTTGGCCAAGATCGCGTTATGTTTTTCGAAATAAGAATGTCTTTGAAAGTGTTTGACATTCGATGCGATTTCTGATGCATTTTAAGTGTTAATAGCTTAAAAGGAGATGAGAATAAGAGTTGCAATAAGAAAATTTCAAGGTTGTAAACAACTCGCATCCTATTCCCCCTACTTCAGCGTTGTGGTCGTAGTACGGTTTGGAGTGTGACAATTGTATTTTCAATCTACGTGTTTTAGGACATAAATCCCAACAAACTCCCACTTGGACTAAAGCTCTAGTCTCTATGAGATGTACATAATAAAGTAATCCTTTGACATTATAAATGGTAAAATGTACAAATATATTACATAAAACATATATATACAAATACAATAAATTAGTGCATCTTCATATCCATTACATATCTCCCACTTGTCCTAGATTACCTAAGGTACATAACTCGCATACTTAGACTTTCTAGATGACCCTCGAACACTTTAGTCATGAGAGTCTTTGTAAATGGATCAACAATATGCCTCACTATTATCACAATATAAAGTGATAGACATGTTCATGTTTGAAACAACTTCCAAATCATGCAGAAACTTGTTGAGCCAATTTGCTTCTTTTGCTGCTTCACAAGCAGCGACATACTCAGTCTCCATATAGAGTCTGAAATGCATCATTGCTTGATGCTATGCCATACCACAGCTCCTCCGTTTAGGGTGAATACTGATCCTTACATGAATTTCCTAGAACCCTTATCAGTTTGGAAATCAGAGTCAGTGTATCCTATAAGGATCAAATCCTTAGCTCCTACACAAGCATGTAGTCTCTTGTTCTCCTAAGATACTTGAGAATAATTTTAACAGTCGTCCAGTGGTCTAACCCTGGGTTGTACTGATATCTATTGACTACCCCCACTGCATAACAAATGTCTGGCCTAGTGCAGAGTATAGCATACATTAAGCTGCCCACGGCTGAGGCATAGGAAATACATCTCATATCCTCAACTTCTTGAGGTGTCTTAGGACACTGTTCCTTGGACAAGTGAACCCCATGCTTGAAAGGTAATAAACTCTTCTTAGAGATATGCATCGAATATTGAACCAACATTTTGTCGATATAGGTTGCCTGAGACAGTGCTAGCGTTTTGTTCTTACAATCCCTTATGCTTTGGATTCTAAGAACAAATTGTGCCGCCCCCAAACCTTTCATTTGGATTTGGGCTACTAGCCAAGTTTTAACGCCAGTTAGGTATCTTACATCATTTCCAATGAAAAGGATATCATCCACATAAAGTACTAAAATAGCTACTTTACGTTTGTTGATTTTCTTGTATACACAAGGTTCATCATTGTTTTGGTAAAAACTGTAAGATTGGATCGCATTATCAAATCTAACGTTCCAAGACCTAGATGCTTGTTTCAACCCATAAATGGATCGATTTAGCTTGCAAACTTTTTACTTCTAATCTTGGGTTATGAATTCCTCAGGCTGATACATAAAGATACTCTCTTCAAGATTCCTATTCAGAAAAGCAGTCTTCACATCCATTTTCCATATTTCATAATCATAAAAAGTGGCTATGGAGAAGAGAATCCTTATAGACTTTAACATAGCAACAGGAAAACAAGTTTCCTCATAGTCAACCCCTTCCCTTTGGGTATACCATTTTACTACAAGTCTAGTTTTGAAGGTTTGTACCTTCCCAACTGAATCTCTCTTTCTCTTATAGATTCATTTTCACCCTATAGGTTTCATCCCTTCAGGTAGATATACAAGCTCCTACACTGAATTGAAGTACATAGACCTCATTTCAAGGTTCTTGGCTTTGACCCATTGGTCCTTGTCTACATCATCCATTGCCTATTTACAGGACAATGGATCTTCAACGCCATCATCTGGTATGACAACCTGAGTTTTGGTTAAATCTAAGTAACAGTTAGGTTGTTATACAATTCTCCCACTGCGTCGAAGCATTCTTAATGATTGAGAAGGATGAGACTGACCTGATGTGTTGGTTTCATCAACTCTTGATGAGGGACTAGCTTCATCTACAACCCTTGTTGATTCATCAGTAGCATCACTTAATCCTAATGTGCTTCATGCTTTATGATCTCTCATATGGTATTCTTCCAAGAAAGTAGCATTTGTTGATACAAACACTCCGTTTTCTTGTGGATCGAATAATATATCACCTCTCGTTTCTTTAGAGTAACCAACAAATTGGCAGAACCTTGAACGTTTTTCCAACTTCTTGAGATTTGTCACTAACACGTGAGCTGGACAACTTCAAATTTTGAAGTGACATAAACCAGGTTTACGTCCTCTTCATAACTCTAAAGATATTTTAGAAACACTCTTCGAGAGAACATTGTTCAAGATATGAACTACAGTCTCCACTGCATACCCCCAAAACGAGCTAGGAAATTAAGCATAACTCATTATTGAACGAACAATCTCGAACAAGGTTATATTTCTCCTTTCTGATACACCATTTTGTTGAAGTGTACCAAGTGCTTAGAGTCGGAATTGGATTTCATGTTCTATCATATAGTCCTGAAATCTCAAATCCATGTACTTTCCACCTCAATCAGATCAAAGTATTTTAATCTTTTTACTTTATAGATTTTCAACTTCAGTCCTATACTCCTTAAAATTTTCAAGAGTTTCAAATTTATGCCCCATTAAGTATAAATAGCCATACCTTGAATAATCATCTATAAAAGAGATGAAGTATTCAAAACCTCCTCTAGCTTTTACATTCATCGGACCACAGAGGCCTGAATGTATATGTTATAGGGGCTCTTTGGCTCTATCAAGTAAAAGGTCTTTTAGTCATCTTTCCTTCAAGACACAAGATTCACATGGAGGCAATGAATCATCTTCTAACTCATTTAGAATACATTCTTTGTCAATCTCCAGATCCCATCGAGATTAATGTGACCTAATCTTAAATGTCAAAGATAGGTATTGTTATTAGGAGAAATCCATTGCCTTTTATTTTGAGTATTAGAAGTTTTAAACATCTCATGATTTAAAATTACTTTTGTTTCATTAGGTCTTAATACATACATGTTGTCTTCAAGCTTGGCTGACAAATATGTACACCATTCTTAGAAGTGAACGCTTCATTCAAAGAAAAGGTTACATTATATGATTGTTCAATAATATAATGTAACCTTTTCTAAAAATAGGAATCTATTTCTAAAAAACAACTTAACATCTCCCACTGCATGAGCTAAGATGACATCGCCCATTCCAACATTGAGAGTTATCTCACCCTCCTCAAGCTCCTTAAAGGAACTAGTTTCTTTTAAAGAAGAGCAAACATGGCAAGTGGCTCCTAAATCAAGTATCCAGGCATTTTGGTCATTTTCAACTAAACATGTTTCTAAGACAAGTAAATCATATTTACCTTCTTTTTTATTCTTCTTAAACATCTCTTGGAGGGAGTCAATGATCTGACATGCAATGACCATGGTCTCGTGTTTCTTGCTTAGTATGTCAGACATATTGGACAAGAGATAGACGTAGGCCATAGCATTGACCTTTGTCCAACGGTTATATGCATCCCTGACATTCTAAGAAGCATTTCGAGCAGCGAAAAGAGGACATTCCTCCATTAAGACGAAGCGTAAAACATCATTAACCAGAATCATATTCATGATTGACTTCCACGTTGTATAATATCACACACTGTTTTGGGTTTTCCCTCTAACCTAGATCATGATGTGAATCTACTCTTTAAAACATTCTCTTTTTCAAATGTAGGGTTAATATAATACTTTTTCAATCAAAATTCTATAAAAAATTTGGCAACACCTCCCCTAAAATATGAGGTAGCCAAACCTGAAAAGGGGGATATCTTCACTTCTAAACATATATTACTAAACTTCAGATACTACAACAGTGAGTCTCACCACATACATCTAGACGATCTCAGAGTTCAAGTAGAGATTAAGAATCAAGCTTTATATTACATACAAAATTATTACAATTAATTCAAGAATCTTTCAAAACACAAGTCCTAGCGTCTCTCTTGCTACATCTAACCACCCCATGAAGCAAACACAGAACTAACTATATACATACAAAATAAAGATCTACAATCGATTATTGGGATTCAACCGACACTTGGTACTTGACTGCTACCTGAGGGGAGAAAACATTGAAAATGTGAGCTAAAACTCACTGAGTAGCAAGTTTTTAGAAGTAAAGGCCCGTAAAACATACTTCCAAACTGTTTAAATGTGATATCACTAACAAGATAATAATTAAAACGTTAAAATCATATATTACCCTAATTCACAAGTAATACAAGCAAACATATAGTCAATCTGACCATGGCAAGACACCTAAATATACGACCAAGAATTGCTTGCACATGATCAAAGAATCATGTGGCCACAACTAGCTCACAGATATTTAGTACCCACCACGATAGTAATCTTCATCCAATCCGACCATGATAGCATACTAAATACACGGTCCAGAATAACTCACACATGATCCATATATCCACAAGGAAATACGCGGTCAAACGAAGCTCACACATACTTGGTACCTACCATAGTAACAACATCCATTCGCTCCTAAGTGCACACAGAGCGATCCACCATGGGTTAACCTAGGCCCGAAGCCATATGACAATCCTCCATCTACATCCTCACCTAGCCTCAGGTTCTCGGATCTCCAGTCACGACCTTTTTCAGCCTCAGAACCCCTTGACAACCATAGGTGGCACTACAAAGACACATTCACGTAGCCTACAGGTAAAATCACCTTGGTACATCGGTTTTGTGGTCCGAAAACCAACCTTCACATTCCATTATCATAAACCAATATCTATAAATATGTTTCATACTTTTTCATTATCATACACCAACATCAATAAATAATGTTGTCCTAATTTTAACGTCAACACTACTGTAGATAAAGTAAAATCGTGAGTAGGATGATTATACTCATTCTTCTTCAATTGTCTAGTAGCATAAGCTTGCACCCTACTTTCCTGCATGAAAACATAACCTAACTCTGGTGAGGAGCTCCATTGTAAATTTGGAGTACCAACCAAACATCCATATCGTTAAACTAGGTGCTGCAACAAGTCATCTTTTTAGTCCCTAAAATCTTTGTTCACACTTTTTAGTCCTCACAACATCGAGTTCTTGATCAGTTTGGTTAAGGGAAGAGCTAACTTCGATAATATCTAGACTAAGAAAACAACATACCTCAGTAACTGTTGTGGCTCACTCCCACTTAAGTACTGCTTCGACTTTTAAGGAGCTACCAATACTCCTTTAGGTGTAATAACGACTAAAAAAAAATTATCACTTGTTTAAGCCATAAATGACATTTGGTAAACTTACCATACAACTTATCTCGTAATGTTAGTAATACTATTTTAAGATGTTCATCATGTTTTTCCTTCCTTTTTGAATAAACCAATGTGTCATTATTGAACACAATGATAATTTAATCCATATGAGGGTGAAATATACATTTCATTAAGTCCAAAGCAGTTGGGTGTTAAGCCAACCAAATTAAATGACGTCACAAGAATTCATAATGTCCATAACCAATCTTGAACGACGTCCTTGGTACATGTGACCTTTTAATTTTTAATTGATGATAAGTTGATATCGAAAATCTTATAGAACACAGAAGTACCCTTTAATCTAGCAAACCAATCACCAATACGTGGCAATAGATATTCATTATAGATCGTTACCCTATCCAACTATCGATAATCAATACTTATCCTTAGAATGTTATCATCTTCTTAGCAACTCCAGACTAGAGCACCCGACTATTGCTCCCAAGGGGAAACATTAGGCCACATAGAATCCTTACTCACAAGTTTCTACAATAAGCCTTTAACTTTCTCAGTTTCGTTGGAGTCATTTTGTACGGTGTAGAGGGATTGGTGCTATACCAATACTGAATCCACAAAGAGCTCAAGATCTCTATAGATAGTAGTCCTTGGCTTTATCTGGAAATAAATTTTGACAACCTTTGTACGATAGGAATGTTCTTGAGTTTGAACTCTTGACTTGGGTATTTATTACATAAGCCAGGTAGGAAATTCAACCCTTCCTTAAACTACCTCGCTCTTACCATGGAAATAACATAGGTGAGAAAATTTGTCCATACCTTTGAACTCACTTCAACATCACCTTGTTACTTAAACACTTTCTCCCTTACGATATAAACCTATAGTGGTGTGATATGTTGACACGAATCTATCTCGATAATCACGTTAAACTCCAAGATTAAAAAGCCCATAATAAGTTTGAAAGGTTAACTACTCGAGCACCCTTTACCATTTATTTCTAAACCTTCATTTCCAACAAGAGCTATCTCCACTTTCTTAGTAATATCAACACTTTGATAAAAATAAGTTCATTCAGCACTAGTAGTATCATGGGTACAAATCTCCCCACTTAAACTATCCTTAAGTCTTATGCATTTGGCCACCACACCTTGGAGCACTAAATAACATACTTGGACAATCAATTGTAATACTTTTCATATTTTACCACACACATAACTTCTCATTCAAGCTCTAGAAATTCATTATGTTTCACATTTTGGGATGACCTCAGATAAGGTTATCATGAATAACTCTTCCATGTGCTTTCTAATAGATTAGTCTACCACCAAGGTGTAACTTAGTACAACACCATCAACCCTTTGCCCTGTTCTACAACAAGAGAATGGCAAGTCCCACTCGTCTATCTTATACTAAATGTTGTCGTTCCTAGACCCTTTAAAAGCTCAATTCTTATGTTTTTCTTAAGATTGGCTCACATAACTCTCATACCAACAATAATATATTAAGACAATCGAGACATCATAAGATCACCACATTTCTTTCTAGCAAGAGGTGGCTAGTGTCACTTTAACGTTCTCAACTCCACGTCTAAACTATCAGAAAAGTTAAGGGTTTCCTTAGTAGATTGACTAGGTCGTAAGCCACAATAAGGTATGTTTCAATGGAACTTACTAATGCAATTCTAACTCTTCCCTGTCTCTAATGCATAGGCTCTTGATCACCCATACTCATGCTCATAACCCTTAGGTTTTTCAAAATCATGCTCTGATACCAAATTTGTCACACCCCATTCTAGGTTTTCCCTCTAACCTAGATCGTGGTGTGAATCTATTTATTAAAACATTCTCTTTTTCAAATGTACGATTAATAGAATAATTCTTCAATCAAAGTTCTATAAAAATTTCGGTAGCACCTCCCCTAAAATACAGGGTAGCCAAACCTGAAAAGGGGGATATCTTCACTTCTAAACATATATAACTAAACTTTAGATACTACAACACAAGTGTGTCTTACCACACACATCCAGACGATCTCATAGTTCAAGTAGAGATTAAGAATCAAGCTTGATATTACATACAAAATGATTACAATTAATTCAAGAATTTTTCAAAACACAAGTCCATAACGTCTCTCTTGGTACATCTAACCACCCCATGAAGCAAATACAAAACTAACTATATACATACAAAATGAAGATCTACAATCAATGATGGAGATTCAACCAACATTTGGTACTTGATCGCTTCCTCGGGGGGGGGGGGGGGGGAGAGAAAACATTGAAAACATAAGCTAAAACTCAGTGAATGGAAAGTTTTGAGAAGTAAAAGCTCGTAAAACATACTTCCAAACTGTTTAAATGTGACATCCATAATGAAATAATAATTAAAATGTTAAAATCATATATTACCCTAATTCACAAGTAATACCAACAAACCTGTAGTTAATTCGACCATGGCAAGACCCCTAAATATACAGCCAAGAATAGCTCGCACGTGATCAATAAATCATGCGACCACAACTAACTCACGCATATTTAGTACCTACCACGATAGTAACCTCCATACAATCAGACCATGATAGCATACTAAATACATGGTCCAGAATAGCTCACACGTGATCCATGTCCACAAGGAAACACGTGGCCAAACAAAGCTCACACATACTTAGCGCCTACCATAGTAATAACATCCATCCAATCCAACCATGATAGCATACTAAATACATGTCCCATAATAGCTCACACATGATCCATATCCACAAGGAAACACGCGGCGAAACGGAGCTCACGCATATTTAGCACCTACCACAGTAACAACATCCATCTGTTTCTATGTGCACATAGAGCCACCCACCATGGGTTAAGCTAGGCCCGAAGATATATCACAATCCTCCATCCACATCCTCAAGTAGGCTTAGGTTCTTGAATCCCCGGTCACGACCTCTTTCAGCCTCGGAACCCCTTGCCAACCATAAGCGACGCTACGAAAACTCATTCACGTAGCCTATGGGTAAAATCTCCTTGGTACATCGATTTTGTGGTTCGAAAGCCAACCTTCACATTCTATTATCATAAACCAACATCTATAAATATGTTTCATACTTTTTCAAGCAATTCAAAGCTAAAACAGAGTTTCCTTAATAAAAAAATAAAACATTCTCATCGATAAAACCATGGTAAACATATTTTATCAACTCATTATAAAACACATTTTGATCATAACTCACACAAATCGTAATTAAATCAAATCATGTTCAAGAATACGTATTACAAATTCACATTGTGGAGAACTCATGAAAAGCCAAAGACTTCCATTAGAAATCATTATCGATAGTACACTTTTATTAAAGAAAGTTATACCAACACTTATTCACAAATTAAGTTCAACGGTACGTTTAAAATAATTTTCATATCAAATGTTTGAAAGTAACCACTTTCCTTAAAAACTCGATCTCCCCCGAGATTATACGCTTTCCCCATTTTAATTTGACCTGAAACAGAGATTAAGGTCTCATCATTCTCGTCACATAATATGAGGCTACAACTATTTGCAAAATACCTCATAAGGCCACCTAAATTCATTTTATGTTTCTAAGGTCCTCGAATTTTCAAAGTGCTTAGGATTAGACTAGACTTTTCACCTACGAACCCTTAGACTTGAAAAATCTAGATACTTAACCTAATAAGCATCCAACTAAGTTCAAGCAGAATGGTTCTTTTAGAGGGATACACTTTTGGACCCCTAAACTTCATCTTAAACTTTTAACCATAAGCACCCAAACTTTAGTCATCTTTTAATCCCATACGCTCTTATATCCAATATTCATACTTTTGAGGTTTAGATCCATAACAATCTTGATACCAATCTAACGAGTCAAATACTTAGGAACTTACTCAAACTTGTATAAAACGACCTTAAATAGTCTTATATTTCTATAATAACTTAAGATAACGCACAAACAATGATGGTCATGAATTCTACACTTAACAAATAAAATCATAATTCATACTTCCCCAGAAATTTTCATCTTCAATAGGCTAGCTTCAACTGCTCATAACTTCTTCAATACTTAATAAAAGATAATATACTTTCTATTAAAATCTTCATTTTGGAACCCCCTACAACTTACTTGAAGAAATAAAAGTGAGATTCCTACTAGAGTTGTCCAGAATTATCCTGAAAAACAAGTACTCCAAAATCGCATTCTCTGCAACCTCATACTCTCCTCCTAAATTTAAACATATTTCTAAGCAGAATTGGCTAATGAGTGCTTCATGAAAGTTATAGGACATTGAATCAGCTTTCCAACCATATTCAATAGGGCTTTTAGTTCCATCTGTACACTCTAGGATACTCAAAAAACCAGAGGCTTCTCGAAATTGCATGAAAAGTTTGTCACCTATTTTCTACTTCAAAAATCATTCACTTAGCCTTCGAATTTGCTGAAGTTTTATTCACAAAAATTGTTATAAATGGAGTTAAATTTCAAAAAAATCCGACTTTACATTTGAATTCTTCTTGTGTGACTCAAACCAAAATAAAAACCAGAGATGGTTTGTGAAAACTATTCCAAAGCTTACCAAGAACTATACAAAGTACCCTTAACTTCAATGGACAGCACCATAAGTACTTTCTAAATTCGAAAACAAGCATCCAACATAATGGGTTATTCATTATTTTCTCTAAAATTAGATGGGTACTCAAGACCCACTCCATAAAGCTTAGACTTGTACCTAAATTTGTGCCAACACCCAATTTCGAGTCTCCTCGCAGCTGGACAGTGGCTAAAATTTCCCAATACTCCAAATCTAACAACGAAAAGTAATGGGTATTGCAAAATCAAAGCCAAAACTTAATGGATATTCCAAATATTTACAAGAACACAACTAAAAGAGTGAAATTTTATTCCAAGACTCAAGTATCAACCTTTCCGCGACAATGCATTGATAAGACAATGAAGATTCCATACTCACCAGCACACTGGAGGCTCAATCAACGCACTGACAAACAAGACAACTAACTCAAAAAAAATCTCAGAGGTAGCATGATTGTGGCCAAGCGACAGCGTGCAAGACAAACGAAAAATTTATGGCAAGGAGTTGGTGAATGACCTTCGATTGGCAAATAGAGGCTGATCGGAGGATGAACAAGAAGTACAACACAGATCCGCTAAGCACCTTCAATCCCATGCAATAGCTGGCAGTTGTGTGTTTGGTTGGTCAGCTTCCAGTCATTGTAGTCACCAGCCTGTAGCGGTGGAGAGAAAGAGAGAGACGTGGACTCTAGTGATTGGGTGTGGTGTCGTTCCGACGTTGGAGGATAGTTAGAGATAAAGAGATGGTGGCTTGAGGGAGAGGGATCGGTGGAATGGAAAGAAAAAAAACTTGTGAGGCATCTCTCTAGAACAATGGAGAAGAAAGAGTATTAGTTTTATTTATTTATTTATTTTTAAATGGGAAAAAGACTTAAATGCCCCTAAACTCAACAAGAACTTCCTTTTTGCCATTTTCTTAACTCTTTAAAACTCACTCATTTTTCAAATTCTTTTACCAACTTAAATTATTCCAAACTTTCTTGTTAAAGTAATTAAATCTCTAATTGGTGTAAAATAACACACGTTTTCCTCTACTTTTAATGTTGCATTGTTGCTAAATAAATAGAATATCATGCCCTTGATGAGTTTTAGCTACCTGGTTGGATCACTTTGGAAGGAGTTCTTTAGGTGAAGATGGGGGCATTTGGTGTAACTTCAGCCTTACATGTTTTCTTGTGGCTTTCTTGTGGCTTTCTTGCTAATTCTATACAATATTCTTGACTTCTTGTTGTTTAAGTCTTTTATTAATCTTCTTGCAACAACCAATATTGATAAAAACATGTAGCAAGAACCAATATTAATAAAAATATGTGTCTTAAATCTCAAAACAACTTAGAAAATGTCTAAGTGAATCTTTCTAACTCAAAAGGACATTTTATAGAATTTGTGAAAGTTGTAAGCAAATGACTATAAAAACTAACTACTTCGCTTTGTTTCTTGGTTTTCTATCTAAAAAAAATTGACATCAATCATAATTGATCTACATTATTTCAAGAATTCAATAAAGTACACCATCAAAATGTGGTCAATCAATATAAAAATATATGCTCAAATTTCTCACAATTCAAACTAAAAGTAATAGAAGATAAAATAAAACAATACGTAAAACAAAAGGCTTAACAAAATTTCAGCATTGCCTAGCTAGATGAGAGAGATGTGAATGTGCTATTTATTAGTTGTTAACAAAAGAAAACAAAAGAAGAGATGCACGAGTTTTTCTTCTCTCTTCCAAAGAAAACAGTAAGCATAGATTAAGTGGTAACAAGTAAAAACACCTGTGATGAAGCTTGGGTGGTAGAATGTGGGCAACAGAACTTAGGCGACCCGTTGAGGTATGGGGCTGCTTGTGAGAGAAAAGAGGTAAAAGGAGGTCGGGGGGGTTGCGTTCAGTGAGACTATTTGGTGGGGGCGTTCGGAAAGAAAAAGTCCATTGGTGGGGGGCATTCGACGAGAAGATGTTCGACGGTAGGGGTGTTCGACGAGAAGAAGTCTGACAATGGGAGGTGTTCGACGAGAAGAAAATTAAAGGGGGAGGGGTTTTCAATGTGAAGAAAACCGAAAGGGGAAGGGGCATTCATGTATAGTGAGAAGAAGGGGGGCTGCATGTGAGATAAAAAAGGGAAAAGGAGGGGAAAAGAAAAAAAAAAGTAAAAAGTAGGAGGATTTGGAAAATTAGGTTTTTTCTAAAAAAAAAAGCTTATGCCCACATTATTTATGTGGCTATATGTCTAAATCTTGCGTCGCCATAAAAAGGTCGGTTTTTCACACGTAAATTATGTCGTCAAATATTTAAAATATTTTTCCACAAACGATACGTGACCAAAAACTAAAATAAACGTCGACAAAAATCCAACTTAATTTTTTTTTTTAAACCACACAACATTTTGACCACGTATATTTTTTCGTTGACAAAAACGATCACGTGCCCATATTGTAAGACCCGAACTTTAGGTATCTTAGATTTTCCAAAGGGTTTGAAAGGATTAGTTTTGAGCAAATCTAAGACAAGGAAGTAGGCTCAAGAAAGTGTTTTGGTAAGTGTGTTGTGATGGGTGAAAAGAAGGAAGGTCATGTTGTTGAAGTTTAAGAGTTTAAGAGGTTAGAAAGAAGGGAAAATTTTGGTTAAGTAACAAAGAATAGGAATTTAGGCGTTTTGGATTGACTTGGAAAAATAGTTATAGAGGTTAGAAAGGGTTTTTGAGTGTTTAAGGTTGACGAGAAAGAAGGATCATAAAGGTTCGGCGTTTTAGCTAACTTCATAAAGGAGTTTCTCATAACCCACTTAGGCATTTTCACTCAAATGGTCTTGAAAGTTCGGAAATTGAGTCTAATTTATTTAGGAAGGCAGTTGGGCATTGGATATAAGAAAGTTGGAGTTTTGATAAGAGAAGGCGGAAAGGTTAGTTCATAGGTGAATTTGAGCAAGGTACACTTCCAGAAGGCTAGAGAAAGCATCGTTTGGCGTTTTGCTCTGAAATTTTGAGGTAAGAAAGTTGACTTATTTGAGAGCAACTTTATAGAAGGAAGTTTTCTTAAAAGAGTTATGAAATTTAAGTTGTAACTTTTCTAAGTCGGGTCATGTAGTTTGGGCGAGAAATTAGGCTAGATGGTCATGGAGGCCAGCTATGCGTTTTGGACAACTATGTGACAGGATTAAGGCAATCGATTTAAGGATTTAGTGAAGTGTAAAGGCCTTGTTAGCATGCATTTTATGGTGTAAAGTAAGAAGGAGGTGTCTTAATAAGGTTTAAGGTGGATTTAAGCAAGATTGAGGTGTCACTTGTACTCATGCAAGAACTCCATAAATAGGTCAGATTTAGTATTGATAATTCTGGGCTAATAATACTAAGACATTTTGCAAAAACTTTGAAGAAGAAAATATTTTCATTTGAGTTCTGGATTTTAAGTTAATAAGCTCTAAAATGAAAGAAAGGTTATGGCCGAAAATAAGTTTCTGGGCAATGAAGGTTGTTGGGCGTGGAGTGTTGGATCGGAGAGGTTTTCGACAAGAATAAATCGGACAAGCATATCAACCAAGGGTTTGATCTAGAGTTGTATGTTGTTTTCTCTCAAATGAATTTCTCTTAAAAACTTAATTATAATTTCTCTTTACTGATTTTGAAGAAGAATTCAAATGAGAATGTGTTTCAAAAGAGATTTCTTTGAAAAGTGTATATGTTCTCAAAGCATAATTTATAGTATTAAAGTTTGATTTGATGAATATGATTTCAATGCTATGAAATGGTTTTTAAACTATTATTTTATTCCTTGAGAAGATGCTAACTTTTATGTGCACATAAAGAGTAAAGGCTACCATGCAGTACTGTACGAACTACGTGGTGAGAAGTAGCTGGCTTATGCGTTGAAAATAGCATATAAAGTCTAGCGGCCTGAGCAACAAGGAACAAACTGTTTGTTCTCAGATGCTATTGATACAGTAATCTAAACCCAAGGTAATGAGACCAAGCATTGAGAACGATTCGGGATCCTTGGCAAAAGAAATGACAGTTAACTAATCTGTGTTTAATTGAGATGATTTATTTATGGCAAAAACATGTATTACGAAATGGTATTATGCAAAACGATATATTTATATGATTTGATATGTTATCTTGTTCTGTTGAATTGATTTGCGAAATAATGTTTATGAAAAGGTATTGCGAAAGGTTTTCATAAAATCTCACTAAGTCTTTCAGACTTATTCTTTCAAAAATTTATCTTCCAGGCCTTAGGCGTTGAGGTCAAGAGGAGAGGAAGTTTGAGCTTGCTAGGCAAGAAGTTGCCAGCTATTTTAGTGTTGTTGTATTTTGGTTAAGTGTTCTTTCTGTATATTGTTGTATTAAACGCCTTGTTGATAATAAAATTTTAAAGTTTGTTTTATCTATTTCGTGTTAAGTTCAATCGCCTAAAGTACTTTTGTTAGGTGTTTGACGATTAAGTGAAGTTAAGGAAGCTAAGATGAGTGTCTTTGGCGTTTAACAGCGTCAAGGATGCTCAAGTCACACCGCGTCTTGTGAGACAAGCAAGAAGGTCTGCGGGGCGGGGTGTGACAATACACAACTTTTTGCCCACTTATATATTTTTGTCGGTAAAAATAAAGATTTGCACCCACACAATGAAATTATGTCGGCACATCATATCTTTGCCCACATTTTTTTTTTTCGTCGCTACTGTCAGTAGAACCCAAAATTCTTGTAGTGATAATATATATATATATATCAATTATTTACTTAATAAAATAAAACTTAAAAAAATTGGTCTTCCTTTTCTCCTTCACCTTCTCGAACGACATTCCTATATCCTATCACTATCATTAGCGCTGCATCTCTTCACTCTCTTCTCACTTCTCAGTGTTCTCTTCTCCGACAGTCTGACTCACATTCGTCTCCTCCGTCTCCAACAGTCTGACAACCATTTGACGTCAGATCTCATCCTCGTGCTGTCCATCTCTGTTAGATCTCATCTTTGCAAACAGTCCGACGACCATTCAACATCAGATCTCATCCTTGCGTTGTCCATCGTCGCCAGATCTCATCTTCGCCGTTAGTAGAAACTAAATTCAACCATTAGAAAGTAGAAACGAAAAAGAACAATACAACCCAAAAACCTAACCCAACCCAACCCATATTTTACGGGTTGGGTTGGGTTGGGTTGAAAACTAAAGTCTGATTATTCGGGTTTCCAACCCAAATAGCCCAAAAATATGGGTTGGATTAAGAATGTCTCCCAACCCAACCCGATTACACCCCTATAAGAAACACAACGCTTTGAAGGGGTAGCTGCAAATAAAGACGTCAATCCCAAAGTATTTTTCAGAAATGTAAAATGAATTTGCATATACAACCAAACTTAAAAGTTTTCTTTTGAAGTCTGTCATAGTGATAGACGTCTTTATTTTGACTAGAAATAGAATCTTTTACTAATAAATTTTAGGGGTCTTTTCAAAAATAGAACAAACCGACAAAATATTTACACTGTATATAACAATTTCGAAAATGGAAAAATTTCACAAGCCCACAATGAAAAATTCCAAAAATGCCTTGATTAATTGGCATCCAGCGCACGTAATATATTTGGGAAAGGATTGTTTAGTATTTGGAAAATGATTTGCTATTCTTTTCTGGACGATCATTTAGATTTGACTCCCCAAATCTAAACGATTTTTATAATAATTATTTTTTGGTACATTGATTGTTTAAATTTGGATTACCAAATCTCAATGATTTTTTTCAATATATTTTGGAAAATGATCGTTTATATTTGGTATACGGATTGTTTAAATTTAGTCAACAAAATCAAACCATTTTTTAAAAGATTATTTGGTACATGATAATTTAAATTTGGTTATTTTTTTGTACACGATCATTTAGATTTGATATACGATCGTTTAGATTTGATCGCTTAAATTTGGACAGCAAATCTAAATTATTTTTTTAAAGATTCTTTGGTACCATTTATATTTGGCTATTTTTTGTAACTATTGTTTAGATTTGGCCCCAATATCCCAACAATTTTTTTTGATGATCTTTTATATTTGCACACAATCTAAACAATCAAATAACATTTTGAAATTTTTAAAAAAAATTGCAAAAGAATAAGAGAAAAAGACTATGGAAAGAAGAAAAGAATCGCAAAAAGGAAGAGCGGAGAAGAAAGATGATAAAAATGAGGGCAAACCTGGAATATTTTTAAAAAAATTGTCAGTTTAATAGATATTTTTATTTTGTTACGCGAGTCGTAAATATTTTGCGGGTTTGTTATATTTATAAAAATTAATCTAAATTTTACTAAGTTAATCATTATATTTAAAAGTGTTGTTGATTACAATTACTTATTTTAAAGTTTTGATATATTAAACAAAGAATGAAAAGTTGACTGACATTTTAGATTCTTTTTAATTTCAAACTTAATACAATCTAATGTGCATGAAAGGATTCAACTAATATTTAATTTTTATAAGAGCTTGATGACCTTTTCACCTAGTACTAAAGTCGGGGATTATTAATGACCTCTTCACTTAGTACTAAAGCCACACCATGTAATACTAATTTATTATACTTTGTTGTTTGTAAGATTAAAAAACGCAAAAGTTGCTTTAGTTAGTTAGGTTGTGAATGGTGGTGCTCATATCCTACTTATTCTAGATTTAAATGAATTATATACAGTTTACGCATGGATTTGTAATTCTGAGTGTTGCACATTAGCGATACAGGCGTTGAAAATTCACTCACAATAAACTAAATTTTAAATTACGAATAGTTAATTTTTTTTTTAAAAAAAAAGAATTGTTGGTTTGCTGTTAATTTTTGTAATTTTTATTTTAAATTTAATTCACTTTGAAATCATATTTTCAAAATAGATCAAAAAAAAAAATGATAATTACATTTCAAAACTAATTGACAATAAAAGTAGGTCAAGATTGAGGCTGGTTAGTTTTCTCAATTTAGAATTCTCAACCATGGTTAATTCGTTCACATTGTAATAAAAGACACAAATATTTGAAACCTCTAAAATAAGAAAGGGAGGAAAATAAAGATACGTTTATATGAGTATATATGTATGTGTGAAGTTATAAATTATACATATAGAAAGCTGGGGGTTAAAATATCATTTTGTTTATGCAATAAATTTTGTTCTATTTTGTATGAGTTAATTTTCATAAATATAGCAAAACATTCAAATATTTACAGTCCATGAAGTCGGTAAATTTTTTTCATGAACTCTAGATTTATCCTTGATATTTGGACGATTTTTTACTTCTTCATATTATTAATTTCTTTGTGATTTATTCATCTCTTCTTCATATTATTAATTTCTTTGTATTATTACTTCTTCTTCTTCATATTTCTACTTGTTCTTGTTCGTGATTTCTTCATTTCCTCCTCCAAAATTTCTTCCTTTGTCATCTCTCATACATTTCCTCTTCCAGTTCTAAACGATCGTGTACTAAGATCTAAACGACATTGGTAAACGATCTTTGTACTAAATATAAATGATTTTGGTATACGATCGTGAACCAAGATCGTTTGGATATTGGTACCAATTGTTTAGATCTTTAGTAAGCGATCATGTACCAGTATTGTATCTAAACGATCTTGGTTCATGATCGTGTACCAGTATTGTATCGTTTAGAATTGGTACAAGATCATGTATAAGATCATGAACAGATTTTCGCACACATGTGTGGTTAATTAATCACAAGATATTTTTTGTATTTCGTACTGTGGGCCTGTGTGCTTTTTTCGTTTTCAAAATTGTTCTATACAGTGTAACTATTTTTCCGATTTGTTATACTTTTTAAAAAACCCTTTTTGTATTTATACTTGAGAAAAATATATTTAGATAAAATGAATTGTACTGGGTGGTAATTCAAGGATATAGTATTTAAAGTGTGCCACACATTTTTTCATTTTACAAATATGAGACTGAAGTGTATCAAATGTATATTAAATAGTGTATCAAGTGTATATTAGTAGTGTACTAGGTGTACCTGTACTTAATTAACATTTCATGAGTTTGTTTTGTTTTTTTTTTTTTTTTTTTTTTTTTTTTATAAATTTAGTAGTTTGGATATGGGTCTAATTTTAAATATATATATATTTATAAAATTTATATATAAGACGCACATGAAAATTATTGTCTAACTAATTTGAATAAATTTTTATAAAAGAACTAAAATGATCATAAGAACATGAAAATAAAGTTAAGAATGACTTAAAAGAATTAAGAGTTAATGTCGACAAAACAAGGTGCACCTTTATTTTCATAGCTTAATCATAAGAACTTTAAAATTAAACATTTTTAGCTTGAAAAATTCTATATGTTGGGTGACTATTGGAAATTTTCTAACAAAGCATGTTGAAAGGACATGGAAAATGTCAAAACCAGCATGGAAAGAGCAAATTTTATTTTTGGAAGGAGTAAATTTAATATTTATAGCGAGTAGAAAAAAAGATAAAAGAAAGAAAAAGAAAAAAAACGAAAGAAAATATATTTTAATTTAAGGAGGTAGAGATGTGAACATCAGTGGTGTATTTGTACGTTAGAGGTTGTTTGACCTAAGGGTTATCATTATGGGATTAGGGTTATGGTAACTCAACCCTTGTTTGAGGGAAGAGTTATCATAACCCTTGTTTTAGGCTTATCATAACCCATTTTCCCCCTCTCTCTTTCCTTCTCAATCCCTCTTCAACTCCACACAACCCTACCTCTTCAACTCCTCCATACTTCTATTATTTTATTTATTTTTTAAATTTTACTCTTTTATTTATCAAATGTCATTTTTTTAATTAATTTAGTAATCTTAAAAAGAATATTATTTTTTAATCTATTTTATTTACGAAATTAATTTTAATTAAATATTAACTGTGATTAATTTACACATGTACTGTAAAGGAAAAATGAACTCCAACAGAAAAGAACTCCAACAGAAGCATCAGTTTCCTTTTATTTTTTTCTAACTACCTATGATCTTGTAAACCCCTATAAATATGAAAAGATGTATTCTAACTAACTAGTTTTTCACATAATAGTTTTTTCCATTTTACAAGAAAGAAAAAGAGAAAAGAAAAGAGAGTTTCTTGTACTCATCTTCAATAAAAGAATAGATCCTTCCCGTGGACGTAGGCTTCATTTTGGCCGAACCACGTAAAATCCTTGTTGCTTCTCCCTTTTTCTACTTTTAATTTCATAACACTGTGAGCAATCTACTACTCTAAAACAAATCAACATCAGAAAAGGACTTAGGGTTTGTTTGTGTAGAGAGAAAAACAAAGAAGAAGAAGAACGAAGAAGTGAAAGGTATTTTCTCCACTTCTCCTTTCTTTTCCATATGTTCCTTTTCCAACATGCAAAAGTAATTACATACCTCCTACACGTGGTCGGTCATCATCAAAATTTATGGCGTCACCTCCTCCAAGTATTGAAAGATCACCCTGCACAAAGAAAGGCCCAAAGGCTTAGGCCCAACAAATTGGTATCAGAGCAAATCTTGATTTCAAGAACCTAAATCATGGAGGAAATTAAAAGATGGACAGACCTGAAAATGAAAGTGGCAAGAGTAGAAATCGAGAAGTTCGATGGAAAGGGAGACTTTGCCTTATGGAAACCAAAGATCAAAGCCTTGCTAGGATAGCAAAAGGCTCACAAAGCCCTTTTAGATCCTTCAGAACTTCCAACAACCCTCATAGCAATACAAAAAGAAGAAATGGAATTAAATGCCTATGGAACACTAATACTAAACCTTAGTGACACATAATGTTTGGAAGAAATTAGAAAGTCTATATGCCACAAAAGATCTTCCAAACAAAATGTATCTAAGGGAAAAAAATTTCACATACAAAATGGATCCTTCTAAAACCTTAACAGACAACTTAGATGAGTTTAAGAAAATAATTTCAGACTTTAAAATTCTTGAAGACAAACTAAGTGATGAAAATGAGGTATTCGTTCTCCTAAATTCTCTACCCGAGGCTTACAAAGAAGTGAAAAATGCACTAAAATATGGAAGAGACTCAGTCAAAACAGATGCCATAATATCAGCCCTCAAAACCAGAGAATTGGAAATACAGGCATCACATAAGGAACATCAAGGTAGAAATGGATTGTTTGTCAAAGGTAAATCCCAAACCAATCAAGGTAAAAACAGTAACAAACTTTTTTCTAACGAAGATAAGAAAGCTAAACAGAAAAAGAAGTGTAAATACTGTAAAATGAAGGGACACGTAATACAAGAGTGTTTTTTTCCTTAAGAGAAAGAATCAAGAAAAAGAAAAAGACTCTAAAGGAAAACAACTAGAAGCCTCTGTAGTAGAAAGCTCATTTACCTACACCGATGCTCTAGCATCAACCATAGACCAAGCCAACCATGTTAACCCCTTAGGAAAACATGATTGGGGCCTAGACTCAGGATGCACCTACCATATGATACCTTTC
Source organism: Cucumis hystrix (assembly GCA_025688845.1). Taxonomy (NCBI): domain Eukaryota; kingdom Viridiplantae; phylum Streptophyta; class Magnoliopsida; order Cucurbitales; family Cucurbitaceae; genus Cucumis; species Cucumis hystrix. The sequence goes on from CM046893.1 coordinate 16,609,982, forward strand.
AGAACATGGTTCAATACCTATAAGGAAATCAATGGAGAGTCTGTGTTCATGGAGAATAATAATGCTTGTAACATTGCTGGGATTGGATCAGTTACCACGAAACTAAAGGATGAGACTGTAAAACTCTTTAGAAATGTAAGACATGTTCCTCACCTTAAAAGAAATTTAATCTCCTTAGGAATGCTAGACTCTCTTGGATGTGAATACAAAGGGAAAGGTGGAGTCTTCCAAGTTTTCATGGGATCTAAACAAGTATTGGTTGGAGAAAAGGTAAATGACTTGTTTATAATAAGAGGGGTTGAAATGATAGAGGAAGCAAACATTGTATTATCTCTAAACTTAACAGAGGCTGACCTATGGCATAAAAGACTATCCCATATAAGCCAGAAGGGACTTGAGGCCTTATTTAAGCAAGGCATTCTGCCTCAAGACATATGCAGCAAATTGTCTTTCTATGAACACTGTGTGCTAGGCAAAGCAAGGAAACAAAGCTTCACCAAAGCACAACACACAACAAAAGGAATTCTAGACTATATCTATTTGGATCTATGGGGTCCAGCATCCACTCCAAGCCTAAGTGGCTCAAGGTATTTCTTATCCTTTACTGATGACTTTTCTAGAAAGAGTTGGATTTATTTTTTAAAAACAAAAGATTAAATTTTTGGAAAATTTAAAGAATGAAAACTAATAATAGAAAAACAAACTACTAAAGAAACCAAATACCTTAGAACTGACAATGGATTGGAGTTTTGTGGAGAGGTGTTTAATAATTTTTGCAAGGAAAGTGGAATCACGAGACACAAAACTGTGAGTTACACACCTCAACAAAATGGAGTGGCATAAAGACTTAACAGAACTATAATGGAAAGGGTAAGATGTCTAATATCAGATGCCATTCTGGAAGAAAAGTTTGGGGCTAAAGTTGCTGCCTATGCTGTGTACACCTTGAATAGAAGCCCTCATACCTCCTTAGGACTCCTAACACCTAAGGAGAAATGGTCCAAACACCCACCAAATCTAAATGACCTTAAGGTGTTTGGATGTGTAGGGTATGTCCATCAAAATCAAGGAAAACTAAAGACTAGAGCTGTTAAGTGCATGTTTGTTGGTTTCACTAAAGGAGTAAAGGGTTTCAAGTTGTGGCACCCTACTAACAAGAGATTTATAATTAGTGGGGATGTTCTTTTTAGAGAATCAGAGATGTTTATGCAAGGGAAAAGCAACACTGAAAAGAACTCAGATGACACAGAATCCTATACCACTCAGATTGAGGTGGAGAATATTAGAAATAGTGCCCAACCTACTGAGGAACCTACCGTTACTGAACAAGAACAAGTGGAGAATTTAGGTGAAGAACAAACTGAGATAGTTGAAGAACAACTTGACTTGAGCCAATAATCCCTAGCAAGAGACAGATAAAGAAGGGTAATTGTCCCTCCAACCAGGTATGTTCAAACTAACTATATAAGTTTTGTTTTAAATGCTACAGTAGTTCCTAATGATTGTGAACCAAGTTCCTTTGAGGAAGTTGTAAATGGTAATGATGCTAGACAATGGATTGAAGCTATGAATGAAGAAATAAATTCACTAAATGTGAATGATACCAGGACACTAGCCTCTCTACCTAAAGGATGCAAACCAATAGCATCTAAGTGGATTTACAAACTCAAGAAAGGAATTACAAAAGAATCAAAACCTAGGTACAAGGCAAGGCTGGTAATAAAGGGTTTCACTCAAAGATAAGGTATAGACTATTCTGAAATTTTCTCTATAGCTGTTAAACAGACTTCTATTAGACTTCTTCTATCCTTAGTTGCTCAAAACAACCTTGAGTTTGATCAACTTGATGTAAAGACAGCCTTCCTACATGGCTATCTATTTAGATGAAACAATCTATATGGTTCAACCCAAAGGTTTTGAGGTTCAAGGTAAGGAAGATCTCTATTATTTACTAAAGAAGTCAATCTCTGGGTTGAAGCAATCACCTAGGTGTTGGTATAGAAGATTTGATGACTTCATAGCTAGCTTGAGTTTTCAAATAAGTTCATATGATATGTGTGTTTATATAAACCCAACAACCTATAAAGACAAGGTCTATTTGTTACTCTATGTGGATGACATGCTCCTTGCTGGAAACTCTAAAGAAGAGTTAAGTCATGTCAAAAATCTTCTAAGTAAAGAATTTGACATGAAAGACTTAGGGCAATCAAAGAAGATCCTAGGGATTGACATCACTAGAGATAGAGACCAATCTATACTAAGCATCAATCAAACAACCTACTGTGAGAAAGTAATCAGAAGATTCAACCTCACTAATGCTAGACATGTTACTCTTCCTATTGCACAACACTTTAAGCTATCAGTTTCTAACTCCCCTAGTGAGACAGACACTGAACACAAACAACAAATGGAGAATGTTCCTTACAGCCAAGCAATGGGAAGTATAATGTACTTGATGATCTCCACTAGACCTGATCTATCCTATTTAGCAAGCCTAATCAGCAGGTAAATGGCTAATCCTGGAAAACGACACTGGGAAGCTACTAAGTGGATTATGAAATACCTAATTTTGTCTAAGTATGCTAAACTAAACTACCAAAGGTCCACGAGTCAGAACTAGAATTGATAGGTTATGTGGATTCAGATTTTGTCGGTGACAGTGACAAAAGAAGAAGCCTAACCGGATATGTCTTTCTCTATGGCCCTAATTTAATTAGTTGGAAAGCAACCCTACAATTTATTGTTGCTCTCTCAACTATAGAAGTAAAATACATAGCTTATCATAAGCTGTAAAAGACGGATTGTGGCTGAAAGGATTGATGAAGGACTTTGGAATCAAACACTCAATTGTAAAATTCTTCTGTGACAACCAAAGTGCCATTCACTTATCCAAAAACTCTCAATACCGCAGCCGAACAAAGCATATGGACATTGAGTACCACTTCATACGAGAAAAAATTGAAGCAGGAGACTATAAGTATTGAAGGTACATACCTCTAAGAACCTCACCGATATGCTTACCAAGCCTGTATCAACATTGAAGCTCTAGAAGTGTCTCGTGCTGGTAGGGTTCGACCTACTTGAAAAAGGATAAATCATAAAAGAAGGAAAGTAAGTCGGAAGGATCGTTAATATTTTTGGATTCAAGGTGGAGATTGTAAAGGAAAAATGAACTCCAACATAAAAGAACTCCAATAGAAGCATCAGTTTCCTTTTATTTTTTTCTAACTACCTATGATCTTGTAAACCACTATAAATATGAAAAGATGTATTCTAACTAACTAGTTTTTCACATAATAGTTTTTTCCATTTTACAAGAAAGAAAAAGAGAAAAGAAAAGAGAGTTTCTTGTACTCATCATAAAAGAATAGATCCTTCTCGTGGATGTAGGCTTCATTTTGGCCGAATCACGTAAAATACTTGTTGCTTCTCCCTTTCTCTACTTTTAATTTCTTAACACTGTGAGCAATCTAGTACTCTAAAACAAATCAACATCAGAAAAGGACTTAGGGTTTGTTTGTGTAGAGAGAAAATAAAGAAGAAAAAGAACGAAGAAGTAAAAGGTATTTCTCCACTTCTCCTTTCTTTTATATATTTTCCTTTTCCAACATGCAAAAGTAATTACATACCTCCTACACGTGGTCGGTCATCATCAAGATTCGTGGTATCACCTCCTCCAAGTATTGAAAGATCACCCTGCACAAAGAATTCATATTTAACATTTGTTTAATTTTATTACTTCATGTCTTTTATTTGTTTTTCACCTTTTCAAATATTTTATTTTGAAACTAATCTATCTATATCGGATAAATTTAAGTTAAATGAATTTCTAAGAAAATGAATTTTATTAAATTTAGAAAAAATCAAAATAAAATCAAATAAGACAGTTTAATATTAAATTAAATAATTCTTAAATCCTTAATAACCTAAAAAAATGTATAACAAATATTTTAAAAAGTATTTAAACTTTAAATGTATAAGATTTTTTTAAAAAAAATCAATTTAATGGCCAGATTTGGTTTAAGATTTATTTGAATTAAATTTTGAATCTAATTTTTTTCTAAATTAGGCTCATACTTTTCTAAAATGTACATTTTTTTCTCTTTCTTCTTCCTTATTTTTATATCTTTCATTAATTAATTATAATTTTTATAATTTTTTATCTGTTGACCCATAGAACAACAATCCTCTTTTTTAAAAAGAGGAAAAAAAACAGAATGCTTAGGTAAGAAGAAAATTGAGAATATTTTATGAAAAACAATAGTTTATTGAATCGTAACGATTACTTAAAAAAATATTGAAAATTTCAAGTTGTATTTAAAGAAATTAAGACAAACTGTTTTACAAAAACTATGATGATTTTGTAAATTAAATATATGAAATTTGTATATTAGAGTTAGAATATGAATTTTAAAAAAAATTAATAATTTATTCGAACATAACAATTACATAAAAAATGTTGAAAATGGACGTCACATTTAAAGAAATTTCTAAAAATTGTTTTACGAAAATAGAACAATTTGGTAAATGGGAATTTTTAAAAATAGTAGATTTTACGAAATATTTACAATCTATAGCAAATTCTATCACTGATGGTCATTGATAGACTATAGTGATAGAAGACTATTAGTAATAGAATTCAAAATTTTGCTATAGCTTGTAAATATTTTAATTTATTTTGCTATTTTTAAAAATGTCCCTTTGGTAAATTAAATATACAAAATTTGTGTATTAGATTTAGAATACGAATTTTTTAAAAAATGTATAAAAAAAATAAATTCCATAACACTACCTACACAATCCTTCCCCCAAACACATCGTATCATAACCACCTCATAACTCTTCTTATATAACTCTTCTCTCAAACACATATTATCATAATGGTACCTACCATAATCCTTCTTCCAAACACATACTATAACAATACTAGTTTTATCATAATATATACTAACTCTCCCATAACGCAATCCTTTTCCCAAACGGCCCTTAGGGATTGAAAGAAGAGAAGATGAGATAGCTGTATAATTTATGTTAAAATAATAATGAATAAAGATATGCAATTTGATAATTTTTTGGTGATTAACATAATATGGTTTGCTGAGTTGTTTGCACCCTCTTTGCCTGGACCTAGACACACATATAATAACCAACAAATTTATCTCTATATTTTATTTACAAGCTATATTATTATTCAATTATTAACTCTGTATTTTCTTTCTCTCAACAAATAAATAACAATGTTAACAAATCTGATTCAATTAAAATCTTTCTTCTAAAATTTAAATTATTTTCATATATATGAACTTAGCTGACTAGCGAGAGAATTCGAATGTTAAATAATAGTAATGTAGTTTAACAGTACTCAAATTGCATTGGCAGACACACGGTTTGCGATACTAATGAAGCATAAAAAACAGAAATTAAACTCTCCATATTTTAATGTACATCAAACATTAGTTTTAATATAATTAGTGGTATAACTCTCCAACTTTTAAATATTGGTTGTTTAAACTTTATAAATATATTACAATATAATTTTGGAACATTTTTAAAAATAATAAAATAAATCAAAATTTTGGATTCTATCACTTATAGTTTTCTATCACCATAGCATATCAATGACTATCAGTGATAGAATTTGCTATAGGTTGTAAATATTTTCTAAAATCTACTATTTTTAAAAGTTTCTCTATAACTTTTATGGTCAAAATAGTAAATTTGACCAAATATTTACCACATAGCAAAATTTTAGATTCTATCAATAAAATACATTAATAGACACCGATATGTTTCTATCAGTGACATTAATAGACAGTGATAGAAAGTCTATCATTTTCTATCTTTTATAAAATCCAAAATTTTGCTATAACTTGTAAATTTTTAATTTATTTTGCTATTTTTAAAAATGTCTCATTCATAATGTAACAAAATCTCAAAATATTTACTACCCGTATAACAAAATATAAAACACATTAAACCAATCATTTTCTTTAAATATTCAAAGTTTGCCATTGCTTCTTTTGAATTTTGAGCGACTCCAATTTCTTCCTTCTTTCCATCTTCTTCACAGCTGCTGTCATCGACGGTGTTCTCCGTTCCATTCTTTTTCACAATTTTTCTTTTATATTTTTTTGAAATCGTGATCATTGTTCTACAATTATTACTATTTTTTTCATTATACTTCTGCCATTGTTATCTTTGTTTTCAATCAATCATCAATTCGTATTATCTTTTTTCAATGTGTCGTGAACAAAGATGAACTACATGTTCGTTTACCATAGGGCTTTAAAAAACCATCATTTATCATGAATTACACGAGGACAAACTACACGATCGTGTATCATGAACTACATGATCGTATATCATAAACTACACGATCGTTTACTAGGGCTTTTCAAAACCATCATTTATCATGAAGTACTTGGATCGTGTATCATGATTTACATATGATCGTTTACTATCATAAACTAACAACGTGTATCATGAACTACGCGATTATGTATAAAGTATACGATCGTGTATCATAAACTACATGGTCGATTACTAGAGCCTTTCAAAGCCATCGTTTATCATGAATTATACGATCGTGTATCATGAACTACACGATTGTTTGAAAAAAACGCGCGCATATGACCGATTAATCACATGTTGACTGGTGTAGTTTTTGTATTCACATTGTGTGTCCGTTGACTTTTTTATTTTTTTTAATTAGTCTATAAAATGTAAATATTTTACCAATTTTTTATATTTAAAAAAAAAAACTCATAATACTATCAATCATATCAGTGGACATTAGTAAACTATTATTATATAATTCTAAAAGTGAATTTAGTTAAATTAAATGATTTTAACAGATTGTTTGACATCTGAGAAGATGAAAACTGTGTATGAATCTTTTATACATTCATGCTGTCCCTCAATTATCATGCTTTAGTTTTAATGAAATTAAAAATATATATATTAATAAAAACAAAGCTTTTTAAAGTCAATATATGACATATATAACTGAAACCTATACATACATATATATATATATATACACACATATATATATATACACACATATATACATACATACATATATATACATACATATATATATATACATATATATATATATTCACACATATATATAACAGTATGAAATGGGTTCCCCACACGTGTGCATGTGGAAAGCTACCTTCTTGTCTCTTTTGTCACAACTCAGCTTGATCAGCTTCTAAGTTCCAACTGTACAAAATCTCACAATTTGATTTCAAACTCTATTTTTTTCTTCCATATTTTTAAATTATAAGTAAATATATTTATATCAATATTTTTGTATTCTGTCTGTAAACAACGAAGCATCCATATATCTATAATTCACGCGACCATTTATTTATTGTTTATTTTTCTATTCACTCCAATCTCTCTCAACTAAATTTCCTATGTCTTGCTTACATATATTTCTAGTAAATATTTCAATCAACATTTCCGTGGAATATATATACTATTTTTTAATTAAAATTTAATTTAAAAATAATATAAATAAGAAAAATACTTATATATACTCCGAGGCCAGGACTCTTCCTATTTATTGCAGCTCAGGGAGCTGTTTTAGAAAGAAAAAAACGCTTTTTTTGTTTTCTTTTTCTTATATTTATTCTTTGTGTTATAAAAATGGAAGTATGAGATTAGATACAACTTATTAGCCTGTAGTTAATTATTGTCGTGTTTGTAAAATTTTGATGGATGAATGGTATATAAAGAGAAGACAGATTGGAAAGTTAGAAAGGAAAAAAAAAGATAGATAGATAGATAGAGTGTGTCTTGGAGAAAGGGTTATAGTATTAAAGTAATCTTTAGGGGTATGAGTTGGAGACGTGGGTGGGCAGGAGACAATCCTTAAACATTGCTGAATTTTGTGTTTTTGGATCCAAATCTCAATCACAATCACGTTTACAACCTCACTAATATAATTCATCTTTTTTTTTGTTTTTCAAATTGTTAATTAGCAGATTCGGCTTGTCTCCTTTCAACCCCATTTGGTAATTAACACCAAATTAATACATATATATGTGGATCAGTTTTTATTTTCTTCTTTTTTAAGGTCATCTTTAACCTGACTTCATATGAAAAAGAAAAAAGAAGACTAGTTATTACTAATCACCATTAAAATGTCTAAATAATGTTAGAAACACAATTGGAAACAAAACACATATATATACCGTTGGATATATATGTGTGTATATATTAGTTCGTAGATCTATAAATTTAATTTATAAAATAACTTGGGGAAACATATTTTTTATAATTATAACAAAAAATCAAAGTAAAATTATCGATGAAACAACTTTTTTTTTCCTTTCAAAACTCTACTTTGATGATATTGATGACATTTGTGAATTGTAATTGATTAAATCTAAGTAGTATTTATAAGCTAAAAAAAGTGTGAGTAATTTAAAAGTTACAACAATATTAATTTGTATAATTATTCATCCCTAATTAACAGAAAATGTTTTATTTCTCTTCCTTTAATTAATTTATTCAGGTTTAAAAGATCCAAATGGATGAGATTCCAATTGTCGCCTTTGAACAAATTTGGCATATATCTTAATAAAATCCCTCACACAATAAACACATATAAAAAGATCAAACAAACATAGAGAAAAAATTTCAAAAAACTATCTCTTCCATCCTTGTCCAAATGGGAGGTTCCTCTAATTACCATGCTCGTTCCAACAGCCTGCCGACGAGGCCTCACCCCCTCGTGACGGAGTGCGATGAGCACCTATGCCGTCTGAAGGCAATGGACTCGGCTCCATGGACGGCGTTCGGGATGGCAAACAAGCTAGCAGGACTGCAGGATTTACAGGAGTGCGTGAACAAGCTGCTGTTGCTGCGGCGGACGAGGGATGCCTTTGCGGCACATCGACGGGAGAAATGGGTGGATGAGGTGTTTGATGGATCGTTGAGATTGCTGGACTTGTGTAGCGCTTCTAAGGATGGTGTTATTCATACCAAGGAGTGTGTGAGGGAGTTACAATCATTGGTTAGGAGAAGATCGTCTTCTTGGTGTTGCGGAAATGGTGTTGCCAATCAGGTTTGTGTTTTCAACCTAACACTCTCCCGCTCAAAGGTGGATGGGTTGTGTTAAATTTAGTTTCAAGAGAATATGTATGTATATAGAGGGCCACGACTATATATAGAGAGAGAGCAAGATGTTTTCCGGTTGGATTTTGTTGAAATTTGTGAGTTTTTACAGTTTTATTCAATATTGGTTGATTTGAGTGCATGTCATTCAGTCGAGCCTACTTTTGCAAAACCAAATTTTCTATTGACATTTGTGGTTTTCAGATCAGTTTTCTATCAGTAAAATGATTTGAGAGCCACGAGAGATTCAAATATATAAACTCTTGGTGAATAGGTTATACTCCTTGTGATTTTTGAAAAATATAATCTTTACACAATCTTTCTTTCATTCAGGACAAATTTTGATAGCAAATTAAATTACCATAAAAACTAATAACACTTTTTAACTTTTTGATTTATAGGTGGAGAAATATTTAGCATCAAGAAAAGTAGTGAAAAAAGCCATCCAAAAGGCTTTAGCAAGCGTGAAGATTTATGGGGCAAGGCCAAGTTCAATCTCCATTAAAGACACCGAAACTATTGCCTTAATAACCCTATTATTCGACGTAGAAGTTGCAAGTGTGAATGTTTTTGAAGCACTTTTGAGCTACGTTTTGGGGAAGAAAGGAAAGGCCAAGGGTAGTGGTTGGGCGCTAGTTTCAAAGTTGATGCGCTCCAAACGTGTGCTTTTAACTGAGGACGGTGCAGAAGGAGAGGCAAACGAATTTGCCACCATAGATGCAGCAGTCGATGTGGTGGCGAGCAGATTAGCTTCTGATAGCAGCACGATCATAGGTGGTGGTGGCATAGAGAGCATGGGAGATCAGTTAGGAAAGTTGGAGGCATGTGTACAAGATTTAGAAGGAGGATTGGAGGGTTTGTTTAGAAGATTGATAAGAAATAGGGTTTCATTATTGAATATTATCAATAACTAAGGATATGAGAGAGAGAATGTTAATTTTAAAGTTAATGGGATTCCATTGATGTGTGTATTTTTTAGGCCATATAAGGAAGGTTTGTAGATTAATATAATTAATGGCAAATATTTGTCTTGCATAAAGAAAAAAAAAAGCCGTATTTTTCTCTCCCTCAATTCAATGATGCCTTTTTGTTTAATCACAACTTAACTCAAAATTAAAGTGTGAAGAAAAACATACAATTAACCTGGAGACTTATGCAAACATCAAGGCAAATAAGTGACTAAACAACATGAGTAACGAAAAAAAAAAAAGATAATCGAACTCAAGAAAATTGATAACTCTGTTCGATATCATAACATCTACATCTAGGGGACACTAGAAAAAATCTGACCTTTAATGTCAGATGGAAAAAATGAAAAATTGTTTTTAATGTCGTTTTTGAAAAGGGAGAGCATTAATGTCGGTTTAAAACTGACATTAATCGGTTTTAAACTGACATTAATAATAAGGGTTTAATGTCATTTTTAAACAAACATTAATGATCTCCCCACTTTTTATTTTTTCTTTAATTTTTAATTTTGTAAAAATCGACATTAATGATCCTCCCCATGTTTAATTTTTTTATTGTGTAAAAAGTTATTTTTCTCTCTTTCATACTTTACTCTTTTCTCTCCAAGCCCACGAGCATCAATTTCTTTCCTTCTCTCCAAGTCAATTTCTTTCTCTCTCTTCTCAATCTGTGACCTTAGATCAACTTCCTAACAACCGTCAATCGTCGTTGTGCCCGCAAGTAATCCCTCAAGTCAGTCGTCGTCAGGCTTTCGCTATAAGAAATCCCTCATGTCCATTCGTCTTCGAATCCACCACTATGCCCAGTCGTCGTGCTTTCGCCGCAAGAATCCCTAGTTTCCAATTGTCTTCGAATCCACTATTGTCACTACCACCGTGCCCAACCGTCGCCAACACCACGTGCCTAGCCGACCACCACCGCGTGCAAGCTCGGATCTGGTATATAAGTACTCTTTTTGTTTTGAAATCACTTATCTAAGCTCGAATCTGGTATATAAGGTTGGATCTAGTATATACTTACCCTTGTAAGTCGTGGTCAGATCTGCATTCGAAGTGCCGCCTGTTGAACGCCTTGAACGATTCCAAAGTCTAAAATGTAAGTTTCACTTGCTCTTGTTTGGTTTAGAAATTACTTATCTAAATTTACTTTGATTTTTTTATTCTTTTCTAGATGATTGTGATTGCATGGTTGTTGGATTTGTAGAACTGGTGATTGTGATCTTTTATTATTAATATCATGTGTATTGTAATAAAAAACTTGGTTGTTGGATTTGTAGAACTCCTAAGATTGTTTCGAATATTTTTTACTCTGTCATTTGTAAAACATGTAGAACTTGTAAGACTTTGAAGTATCCCACACACTGCTACGCTATATATTTGATATTGTGTATATGTTTCAACACTGTTTTAACTATCAAAAAGTACCATAAAGACAAATTTTCTAAAATATAATGTGGTAATTATTTTAATTAGTTTAGCTTTGGTCTACTTTTTAGATTGAGTTTTAGTATTATAACAAAGATAGGTTTTTAGATACTTTAGTGAGATTTTAGGTATTATTGAAGATTATAGTTAAGTTCACAAGTTTAAGATTACTTAATTATGTTATTTTTTTTTTACTTTTTTTTTTGTAGATTAAGTTGCATCTTATATAATATGGATACGTCGTTGAAAAAGAATAGAATGTCAACTGATTATACTTTTGGGGTTGAGATGTTTATTAAAAATGGGTTGAAACATTCGAAGACATCAAACATCATGACTTGTCCTTGTTTTTAAAGTGTGTAAATGCAAAGACTTTAGATACGAATACAATTGGAGATCACTTAATTTTTTAACTGCATCGATTAGAGTTATGAAGTATGGATTTTTCATGGTGAATCACTACCAATTAAGAGAGACAATGAAAGTGTCTTTAGTAGTGAAAAAAAAAATTGATGACACAATTGAAATGTTTAAGGCTGCACATAATTATAATACAACAAAAATGGTCTACGACGACAGTTATTTTCTGTCACGAATAAAATCTGTGACAGTTATTTACAGATAGTATCGGGAGTCATGGAAAGTCCTTCCATGATAGTTTTCTACCATCCATGACTTACCGCTAGAAGTGTAAAACGAGAGAGAAGAGAGAGAAGTAGAAGATTAGAGAGGAATGAGGGAAGAATATGAAATACATTAATTTTATTTCTACCATTCACCAAGACACCAAAACGTCAAACTAAAACTCTATGCCTACTCCTAATATTTACCGCTGTCCAAAAACTATTCACATTTGGAAATGGAACCCAGTTCAGACCATCTTTCTAGAAAAGAAAAACAAACACGTATAGGTGTACAAAAATGAGTTCTTTCGCATTTGTAATTAAATAAGTTAAACTACAATAATAATATAAGTGTTACGTTTTCCACGCCTGGTTAGTACCAAGTTGGGATTCTTTTTTATATATATATAATAATTATTTATTTGATTTAAAAACACAAAAAATGTATATTTTAAGAAGAAATGTGAGAAGTAAAATAAACCAAATTCATCTTCATGGCTATTTATTTGAATGAAGAAAACTATTAGTAGTTGTCAAAGAATAACATGATGGTAATAAAAAATGTCACATAACACATCATTCAATCAAATAATATAGGCTGAACGTTAGATGGTAGAGAAAGTAATCACAATGGTAGCAAGGAAAAATTATAAACAATTCGTTTAGACCTTATTCTTTATGTAATTTGGCAAAAAATATATTGTAGAATGTCAAATCCAGAAGATAAGTCTTACCAAAAAAGTCCATTGCACATAAGAATATAGTTCAACTTGGGAACCACCAAATTGAAGTTCTGAAGGAAGTGGATCGCCCATATCTTGAAATGTTGTTGTATCTCCTCAGTGCTCACAAGAAGGTGCATTAACCCAACTTCACAATAATAAATAAAAGCAAGAGTTTAATCGACCAATTATGTTAACATAACACATAAGGGGACTAAATACATCACAAGATTCAAATCATATCAGTAAGAACTATCAACTATTGAAACATATTGACCAAGAATTACAACTTAAAAGAATACCATGGACTCCGAAAATGATTGGAGTTTAATAATATATCCAATAAAGTTATACAAGGCAAGTACTTGAATGACTGTTTGAACCAGAAAAGAAGCTGCAACAAAAAAGCATGATCTTGTTCCTGTTGGAATGGTTCGTGCTTTTCCTCCTACAGTAGGCTCACCACAATGAATAATTGTCAAGAACACAAACCTTTGGCATGATGCTGCTTAGACCTATTCAGCTAAAGCTACATAACTTTAAAAAAAACAACAAAAAATAAGTCCTTGTTTGGTTAAAAACAATAAGAACGGCAACAAAGTTCAGAAAGTTGCAAAGCAACAAAATCCAAGGCAGATATTAGAACGCCGAAATATTTTGGTATCTATAACTTACCGTAGGCAACTGACTAAATTATAATTATGATATATCCTATGGAAAATCAGGATAAAAAGAAAAAAAAAAGAGCTAAAATATTCATGGAAACATACGTTGCCTTGTCTCCAATCTTAGGCATTACAATATTCAAAATGCGTTGAGATAAACAAGAGGAAACAACGAGAGCCGTTTTAGTAAAATACAGGATATAAAAGAAAATTGATTGACACCTTGGCCAGAGATACTATCGCTTTCTCTTGAAGCTCTTCCACAGGAACAGTTTTCCTTGCTAGACTCTTGGCTTTTTGGATCCTCATACTACAGCAAATTTACAAACAAGTCATAATCAAAGAGCAAACAATTTGTCCAAGGATCATACAATAATCGATAGGGATATTCCTACAATGCTAGAAAAAACTCATTACACATTATTCACAAACTTCATCAAACTATCTATCAACGTAACGAACAAATGAAAATAAAATCAAATCAAATCCACAATACAAATGGAAAAAGAACAAGAAAGCCATACCAAACGAACTTGATCAACGTAGCTTCTTATCTTCTTCTCAAACGCCTTACGATCATCCATGACTAACTACTCCTGCTAAAATCAGTCTTCAAAATCAAAACGTAACACCAAACGTTTCCACTTCAAAATATGATAAAATAATCAATAGAAATGAACAGAATCATTTCCACAAAAAAAAAAAATTGATCGAATAACCTTGGACAGTTATGATAAATTGTTAGTTGTTGTACGTCGTCCTCCAGTGGTCGATAATAACAACCGGAGCTGGTGGTTCTTCTCGGATTTAAGCGTTTGATGGATGACGAATATGAGGAAGAGTGAAATTGGAATTTGAAGAACAAGGAAGAGTGATTTTGATATGGTCCCAAGCCTGTGTTTAAACAGATTGAACAGGTTGCACAGATGAGGTTGCAGCGGCGCTGGAGTGACGAGACGGACATGAGGGGTGGTGGCGGTGACAGGATCCTGCGTCTTCCGGAGATGGCCTTCTTCGCATTTGGAGATGACTCCTTCGCGTGAGTGAGGGTTTTTTATTTGGGAGAAAATTTTGATTTGGGGGAAAATGTTGATTTGGGGAAAAACCTTAATTAACCTTAATTTTTATTTAAATTTAAATTTAATTTATTAAAATTAAAAAAAAATTATTTCATGTATCTTCTATGACATCAAATAACTGTCGCGAAAAGTGTAGTACAAAAATTTCTGTCTTTTCCCACCAAAAACACGTATTTTCACCTTTTGTGACTGTTTTTTTTCCTCACTTCCATTTTCTAATGTAAAGAACTGTCGTAGTAGATAGTTTTGGTTGTAGTGATTATTTTGATAACAAGTTAGAAAATTTTGAAGAACTACTAGATGATGCCAAGAAACCATTATATCCTAATTGTAAAATTTTACCAAAATATACATTGATAAAGTTATATAATTTGAAAGCTAAATTTGGATGGAGTGATAAGATTTCACTTAGTTGTTATAATTAATTTGTGACATCTTACATACTCCTAATGAAATCCCTACGTCTACTTTTGACGCAAAAAAGATTTTGTGTACTCTTGGAATGAAGTATGAAAAGATCCATGTATGTAGGAATGATTGTTGCTTGTTTAGGAAAGAACTCTCTATGCAAAGGTATGCCCCTCTTGTGGTATGTCAAGATGGAAGATTCCTAAAAATTCAAGGAAGGAGGTTAAGAATGTTCCAGTGAAAGTCATGTGGTATTTCTTTCCAATTTCCAGATTTAATTTGAAAGAATGTTTCGAAGCAAAGAAGCATCAAGATTATTGACATGCATGCCAGAAAAAAAGAAGTGAATGGTTTATTACAACATCCAAAAGATGCATTATCGTGGAAAAAAATAGACAATTTGTGGCTAGAGTTTGGGTTAGAACTTAGAAATCTGTGTCTTGCACTTTCCATAGATGGGGTCAATCTGCATAGAGATCTTAGCAATAGATATAGTTGTTGGGATAGTGATGTTAGTGACATACAACCTACCTCCATGGTTGTGTATGAAGCATAATTTTTTTTGTGTTGACTGCATTAATATCTGGTCCCAAACAACCAGGAAATGAAATAGATATTTATTTAGCTCCGTTAGTTGATTATTTGAAAAAACTTTTGCATGATGGGGTGGAATGTTACGATTCATATCAAGATCAATGTTTCAGGCTCAAAGCTATTTTATTATGGACCATTAATGATTTTCCTGCTTATTAAAACTTGTGTGGTTGTACGGTCAAAGGATATCATGCATGTCCAATTTGTGGAGAGAATACTTCATCCGTTTATTTGCCAAAAGGAAGAAAGATGGAATATATTGGACATCACAAGTTTCTACCACTTCATCATCCATATAGGAAACATAAGAAAGTTTTCAATGGTGCACAAGAATGAGGATCCACTCCAAAACTATTGAGTGAGGACCTAGGGGTGAAATTGGTTTGGGTTGGGTTGGGTTGGGAGACATTCTCACTATTTTTGGGTTATTTAGGTTGACAACCCGAATAACCCGAAGTTAGTTTCCAACCCAACCAAACCCAACCCGTAAAATATGGGTTGGGTTGGGTTGGGTTGTGGGGTTGTATAGATTTTTTTTTTGTTTCTTTTGTTTTTAGGTACCTTGGCTTAAACAGTGCGAAATCAAAGAAATCTGAGAGGCAGTTGATGGTGGTTGAAGATAGACAAACTGAGAGTAAGAGATCAAAGGGATTGAGATTTGAGATGCGTCTCGGGTTTGGACCAATAGATGTGTCTCGAATTTGAGACGGAGGAGGAGACGCGAGGAGAAGATGGAGGAGAAGACGGATCTGAGACGGAGATATCAGATGAAGAAGGAGATGCCAGAGAGATCAGACGAAGAAGGAGATGTCGGAGGTTGCGCGAGGGAGAGGATAAGGGGAAAGGTGTTTCACGAGCCACGAGGGAGAGGGAGACGCAGAGAACGACGGAAGGAAGTGAGGGTCTGAGGGAGGGGACGGGTAAATTCGTAATAACCTAAAACTAAAAGAATAAGAAATATTTTTTATTAAATAATATATTATTATTATTATTATTATTATTATTATTATATTAATTCGGGTTGGGTTGGGTGGAACCGAATTTCTCAACCTTCCAACCCGAGACCCAACCCAACTCGAAAAAATCAAATTTTTTTAACCCAACCCAACCATATTTAAATCTAACCCAACCCAACTCTTATAATATGGGTTGGGTAGTCCGGGTTATTCGAGTTCAACCTGTATTCTTACACCCCTAGTACAAACATTCATTTGGTAAAAGAACTATCAAGGAAAAGAACAATAAAGCAAATTCTTCACGTACTTATTGGAACATTGTTTAGAAATAATGCACATCAAAAAACATTTGTGTGCAAATCTCATTGGCACATTGCTTGATATTTCCGGTAAAATGAAACATGGAATCAAAAGTTGATTAGATTTGGTGGAATTGAACATTAGATCAGAGTTATCCCCTCAAGCAGGGGAGAAAAACATAGTTTTACCCCCAGCATGTTATACATTATCTCAAGCGGAGAAGATTAGTTTTTGTACGACACTATTTGAACTTAAAGTACCTGAAGACTATTCATCGAACATTCAAAGTTTAGTGTCACTCGTAGATTTGAAAGTCTACGGACTTAAGTCCCATGACCATCACGTTTTTATGCAATAGTTGCTAACTGTGGCAATTTGTGGTATTTTACCGAAACATGTAAGACTTGTAATTGTTCGACTATGCTTCTTTTTTAATGTTATATGTAAGAAGACAATTGATTCATCACAACTAAAAGGAATGCAAGAAGATGTAGTTATAACTTTATGACTATTGGAGAGGTATTTTCCACCATCATTTTTCACTATAATGGTACACCTTGTAGCGTATCTCATAAAATAAATTGAGTTTTGTGGACCTGTTCATTTAAAGTGGATGTATCCTTTTGAACAATATATGAAATTTCTGAAAACTTATGTGTTAAACAGAAATCAACCAGAAGGATGTATGGTAGAAAATTATATCGTTGAAGAGGCTACAGAGTTTTGTAATGAATTTTTGGCTGAAGTTAGTTCTATTGGGCTAAACTCATTTGTAATAAAAGCGGATTTAAACGTGGATAGAGCATTATCAACTTCTTCTTTTATCAGATCGAGTAAGGAGCAGTTAGATCAAGCTCATCTTTATGTTATTCAAAATGTAAATGATGTTCTACCATACATTGAGTACGTTCTAAACCCTATCAATCTCATATTACATAAGTTGGTTGTTTAATTACCAAATAACTTTGTCATTTATGATAAACAACATATCGAGAATTTGCATAAGCTTAACTCTGGTAAATCTATAACTAAAAAATGAATTCAAGAAGAGCATAATCGCACATTCAGTCGGTGGTTGTCCACACGAGTAATCACTAGAACCATACACTTTCATGTTTATTTTCGATCTAAACTAATCAGATCCAATATATTTTGTAGATTGCACTTGCTCTCAAAGTTCCAAAAATTCCCATCACGCCTTCCTTAAGATGGATAGCTCATGGACCTTCTCCAGATTTGGCTACGTACTCTGGTTACATGATCAATGGTTATTACTATCACACAAAAAGGCGTGATGATATTAAGAGAGTTCAGAGTTAGTATAACAACCACTACGATACAAGTCTCTAGTTCTAAAGACCAAAACCCTGTCATGACAGATATGACCTTTTATGGCATAATACAAGAGATGTGGAAAATTGATTACCATCAATTATCTTTTATTTTATTTAAGTGTGATTGGGTTGATAATAAAAATGGAGTCAAAGTGGACGAGCTTGGGTTATCATTGTGGATCTCAAACGTGTTGGACATAAATCAAACCCATTTATTTTAGTCTCCCAAGTAAAACAAGTATTCTATATGAAAGATTCTTCAAATCCTGAATGGTCAGTGGTTTTAACATCTCCATAAAGAACTATTGAAGAAGATTTCTTTGAAGATGAAATAGGATATATGCTTCTAGAGTGTAGTTATGGAGTCATTCAAAGGATGCCCAATGTTGATACACCTAACGAGATTGATGATACAACTTAGAATGGAAATGGTAGACATGCACAGGGAAAAAAGGAACAAACTTTACTCTAATTGCAACTAAACAAAATTTAGTAATCAACATGCATAATAACCCAAATATAAACAAAGATGGGGTTAATAGAAAAACTTACCTTTGAAGTTTTTCTTCTCTTGTATTCTCTTCAAGAATTTGAAGTCAGGACTACTATTAGAGTTGACTCGCTATTCTCAAGACTTGGAACCGAGTTGTGGGACTCGAATGGTGGAGGAAAAAATAGAGAGAGGTGATATCTTTTGGAGGAACCTAAGTTTTAAATATTTTGTTGAGAGTAAAAATAAAAAAAGTTCTCAGTTTATTTTGTAATTCTTAATTACAAAATTAATTCTCATCTTTTTTAAAAAACAAAGTGTCATTTCACTTTTGAAAAAAATCTCTTTACAAGAAAACTACATGCAAGAGCTTCCTTATCTCACCGCATGGCATTCTTAGTGGGATAGGTGTCTTGCATGCAATATGCTACTTGCATATCACACGCAAGTGATGAGCTTGCCAAATCTCAACAAGTGTTATTATTTATAAGGGCAATACAATAATTTAACATTTAAATCAAATTCAAAGTTTGACTTTTTCAAGTCTAAAGTCAATATTTTGACTTTTTACCATTTTGTCCGTCATGAGTAATTTTGACTTTCCGAGCATGAATCCGCATTCATTTCTCTGAAATTCAAATCACATTTGAATATAAAGTCGATCAAAGTTTGACTTTTCAAAGTCAAAAGTCAACATTTTAACTTTTCACAACTTTGACCATTTCCATCAATATCGAGCTTCCGAATATGAATCCATATTCAAATTTTTAATATTTAAATCACATTTAAACATAAAACCCTATCTTAAGCTTATAACCGATGACTATATCAAATATATTCGTCGATTTCTCCCTTTTTTCCTAAGTCGAACAATTTGAATTATTCCATCATAATGTTATAAGTTGATTCCTTGTGAGCTAGCGAGAGAACCTAATGAACTTATAGATCATGGCTTCAATAATTCGACATTAGCTGGCTAAACTCTTTTAGACCGAGTTAATCAACCTTTGTTAACTAACGGACCATTCCATTAAAGTCCCATAGTTGCACTCTCTTCACTATAGATATATTTGTATTCATGTGATATAACCATGATAAGTAAGTTAATCATTCACATGTTGATAATCTCAATTGGGTCAAAGTACCGTTTTACCCCCGAGACTACATCTTGCTCCTTAAGTCCCACATATCCACTATTGAACAATTGGTTTAAGGTTCAACCTTTAAACCGAATTCCATTTGAGCCATTGAGAGGGTGGGACTCTTTGCTCAAGACTTGGATTCAGTCCTCAAGGAAACAATCTATCTACTAACCTTAAAGTGGGTAGGAGTGAATTTCGTTGTGCACCCTATGTCAATAGCTATCCACCTATTCTTACCCCTGAAATTGGAGACTTATTGGGCCAGCGCCATTGAGCTGCCCTCACCTATGCAGATCTAAGAATAATTTCTTGTGAATAAAAGCTCATAGTTAGCTCGGGATTAAAATTAAGTTTACATAGGATATCTTTGAACGAAATAGTCAATTTTATTAAAGTTAACGGTATTATAACTTAAAAGTGACTATTTCTGTGGTTCCAGTCTTATGTAAAATCTTTACTTAGGATGTCCCCACTTCCATGTCTCTACATGAACGATTCAGGATCACATCATTTATACTAACTACAAATCGGACCACATCCATAGTGTCTTCAGAATAAGGTGCCCAACCATATTCATATACTATAGACTATTTAGACTATATACTCGAACTTGATCCACATTTATGTCTCTACATAAAGTTCAAGTTTACTCAATAATAGCCTTGGGATCTGGTTTATTGGTTTTAAGATTATAGTATCAATAACGACTTTATTGAATAGAATATGATTACAAACTACGAGTTTTATGACATAAATTCCAATAAGCTCCCACTTGGACTAAAACTCCTACTGAGATAAAAAAATGTTGAATTTAATCATGAGAGACCAAAATACATATGAGTACAACAAACATATAAATATAATAAACTAGGGCACATGCGCAATAAGTCTTCCACTTTTCATAGTTTAAGAACACCGTAGACCTAAACTCTGTAGGTGACCCTCAAACACTTTAGCCATGAGGGCTTTTGTAAAAGGATCAGTAATGTTTTGCTCGGAAGGTATCTGGGTCACTACAACGTCACCACGATATACAATTTCCATGATAAAATGGTACTTTCGTTCGATATGCTTCCCCGTTTATGGCTTCGAGGTTCTATTGAATTTGCAACTGCACCACTATTGTCATAATGTAAAGTGATTGGCAGATGCATATTTGGAACAACTTCTAGATCTATCTGGAATTTCCTTAGCCATACTAATTCTTTTGCCGCTTTACAAGCTGCTACATATTCAGCTTCCATTGTGGAGTCAACTATACGAGTTTGTTTTACACTTCTCCATACTACTGCTCCTCCATTTAGAGTGAATATTGATCCTGATGTAGACTTTCTAGCATCTTTATCAGTTTGAAAATCAGAATCAGTGTATCTAGTAAGGATCAAATCCTTAGTACCATACACAAAAATGTAGTCATTTTTTCTTCTAAGATATTTTAGAATATTCTTAACGGTTGTTCAGTGATCACGTCCAAAATTGGACTGATACCTACTGACCATCCCTACTAAGTAGAAAATGTCTTAGTACATCACATTGCATACATCAAACTCCCAACTATGGAAAAGTAAGGAATATTTTTCATATCCTCAACTTCTTGAGGTGTGGCAAGACATTGTTCCTTTGATAAATGAATTTCATATATGTACGGCAACAAACCCTTTTTGGAATTTTGCATCTTATATCTAGACAACAATATGTCTATATAAGATGCTTGAGACATCGCCAGTGTTCTGTTTTTTCGGTATCGAATAATTTGAATCCCGAGAACATATTGTGCATCTCCCAAGTCTTTAATTTGAAATTGCGTATATAACCATTCCTTGATGTCATTAAGATAATTCACATCATTCCAAATTAGTAGAATATCATCGACATATAGAACTAAGAATGCTACAATGGAATTGATAACCCTTTTGTAAACACAAGGTTCATTAACATTTTGTTCAAAGCCATAAGATTTGATCGCAGTATCAAATCTTATTTTTCAAGATCTAGATGCTTGCTTCAAACCATAAATGGATTTTAGAAGCTTACAAACCTTTTAGTCTTGATTTTGTTCTATGGAACCTTCTGGTTGAGTCATATAGATACTCTCCTCAAGATTATCATTCAGAAATGTTGTCTCGACATCCATCTGCCAAATTTCATAATCATAAAAATTGGTGATGAACAAGAGTATTCTAATCAACTTGAGCATAGTAACAGGAGAGAAAGTTTCTTCATAGTATACTCACTCTCTTTGGCTATAGCCTTTTGCCACAAGTTGAGCCTTAAAAGTCTGTACTTTACCAGCTTGGTCTTGTTTTCTCTTGTAGATCCATTTACAACCAATAGTTTTTACATCATTTGGTTGATCTACTAGAGTCCAGACAGAATTGAAGTACATAGACTCTATTTCGAGGTCCATGGCTTTGATCCATTGATCACGGTCTACATCATTCATTGCCTGCTTATAGGTTAATGGATCCTATACGCAATCATCAGGTATGACGAGTTGAGTTTCAGTTAAACCTAAATAGCGATCAGGCTGATGAACAACCCTCCCACTACGTCGAGACTCCCTCAACTCTTCAGAAGGATGTAATTGACCAGATTTCCTAGTTTTACAAACTACTTTAGTTGATGAACTAGAATCATCTTTAGAAATTTCATTAATACTAGTTTACTATGTGGTTGATGATTTTTAATGTGGTCTTCCTCTAAGAATGTGACATTTGTTGATACAAATACTTTATTATCTTGAGGATCGTAAAAGAGACCACCTCTTGATTCCTTTGGATAACTCACGAATAGACATAATTTGGAACGATGTTTCAATTTCTTAGGATTGTGTACCAACACATGTGTCTGGCATCTCCAAATTCTAAAGTGGCGTAAACTTTATTTACTCCCTTTCCAAAGCTCATAAGGTGTTTCTGAAACACTTTTAGAGGGAACATTATTCAAAATATAGAAAGCTGTCTCTAAAGTATGTCCCCAAAAAGAATCTTGCAACTAAGCAAAGATCTTCATAGAGTGAACCATGTCCAACAAGGTTCGATTTCTTCTTTCTGATACACCGTTCTGCTGAGGTGCATTAGGTATATAGAGTTTTGACTGGATTCCATGTTCTATCAAATAGTCTTGGAATCGCGAGTCCATGTACTCTCCACCTCGATCTGATCGAAGTATCTTTATTGTTTTACCTAATTCATTCTCAACTTCAGCCTTATATTCTTTGAACTTTTCAAGAGAATCGGACTTATGATGCATTACGTAAATATGACCATACCTTGAATAATCAAGAATAAAACTAATGAAATATTTGTACCCTCCTCAAGCTTTGACATTCATTGGTCCACAGAGGTCCGAATGTACAAGCTCTAATGGGACATTGGCTCTAAGTCCTTTTCCACTAAAAGATCTCTTGGTCATTTTTCCTTCAAGACAAGATTCACATTTAGGTAGAGAGTTATCTTCTAACTGATTTAGAAGTCCACTCTTAACTAATCTCCTAATTCTATTGAGATTTATGTGACCAAGTCTTAAGTGCCATAAATAGGCGTTAGAAGAAACCTTTTGTCTTTTATTCTGAGTTTCGACTTATCTAAACATTTCAGTATTTAAGACAAAGTTTGATCTAGTTGGTCTTAATTTATATAAGTTGTTATCAAGTATGGCAGAGCATATTTGAATACCTTTACTGAAAATTAACGCTCCATTAATTTTAAAAGATATTTCATACATATGTTCCAAAATGCAAAGGATAGATATCAAGTTCCTCTTCATTTGAGGTACATACAAAACATTTTATAGTAGTAGATATCTATCTTTAAAAAAAACTTCAAGTCTCCCACTGCTTTAGCCGAGACTACCACTCCCGTTCCAACCTTGAGAATAATCTCGTGTTCTGCAAGCCTCTTCCAAGAACTAGTTTCCTGAAATGAGAAGCAAATATGATTAGTGGCTCCTGATTCTAGTATCCAGGTTGAATTATCATATTCGACTAAGCATGTTTCAATAACTAATAAATCATATTTACCCTGTGCTGCTTTCTCTGCTTTCTTCTTAGCAAGGTATTTTGGGCAATTCCTTTTCCAATGCCCATCCTGGTTGCAGTGGTAACATTTTTCTTTATCTGTACCTTTCTTTCCCTTCCCATTTTTGGGAGTCTTCCCCTTTCCCTTCTTCTTCATTTGAGCTTTAGGTTGAAAGGGTCCACTTCTGCTTTTAGAGGACGATTCTCTAAAAAGCTTCTTTTGGGTGGTTGCAACATTTGCTTCCACTTGTTTTCCCTTACCCAAAGTAAGAGTTTGGAACCTTTGAAGCTCATTGAGAAGAGTGGTTAGGTTGAACTCTATCTTATTTAGTGACGCGTTTGTCTGAAACGGTATGAAACTCTTCAAAAGAGATTGTAAGATAAAGCTAACATGATTAGCCTCATCGATGGGTCCAACATTCACATCAGCGATGTTGAAATGCATCATCATGTCTAGGACATGTTTTCTAACAGAGGTCCCCTCCTTCATTCGCTTTGTGTAAATGTGTTTAATTGGCTTGTCTTAGTGAGTACGATGGTTGCCCAAATATTTCCCTCAACGAGTCCATGATTTCTTTAGCTGTGGATAAAGACTCATGTTTCTTTGCCAAAACATCAGTCATGTTGACAAGAATGTAGACACGACTTTTCTCATTAGCTTTGACCCATCAATCATATGCTTTTCGAACAGTTCAGTTAGCATTTGGAGTCGGGGTGCTCTACAAGCATAATTCCACATAAGAGACGAGGAAAGGAAATGAGAATTTTGATTACAAACATTTTGACATGTATGAGAAGATGATTAAACACAAACTAACCCACATTCACAAGATAGAGAGCCAATATCAATGAGATAAATCAATTGAGTCAAAGTAGTGGACACAGTGGGAGCATGAGTGGAAGGATACCAATTAGAGATTTCAAATTTATGGAGGATAGCATATTTGACACTTGAGGAGATAGTGGGAAGTTGACCATCAGTAGGCCACAAACATGGATCCTCTAGTTAATTCCAATGCTAACATCTTAGGGGTAGAAAGAGAGGTAGAAATATCAGAAGACAAACTAATTCCAAGAAACTGAGTTACTATAGTGAGAGAAATATTGAAACGTAAACCTTGAGCATGTAGTTTTCTAAATTCAGGAGCACTCAGATCATCAAAGTCAGCAAGTAGATTAACAATTTGGTCACAAATCAGCCAAGGATAAAACAACCAAACAAAAGAAACAATTTTACTCAAACCAACATGGTTAATAAGCTTTATAACATCCAAACAAGAATGATGTTGATTAGAGATGTTTATCTCATCCACATTACAACGCTGGACAGCATACTTCCACATATGTACACTATCTTCATAATGAAATGAGACCCCATCAATAGGAACAATAGGGACATTGGGAGCCAACTTTCAACAGTCAACCTTAGTAGTAATCACTTTTTGACCCTTGAATGGAGTATGGCGAGGAGGCTTAACCGATGGAGGAATAGAAGGTCCAGTTGGAGCATAATCCCCCTCTATATGTGCAAAAGCTCCCTTTGTAGGAGCAAAAGCACTAGCCGATACATATTCATCAACAGGATTAGAGAATCCCTTAGTGGGTGCAAAAACATTCTTTGTAAGAGTAGAGGTACTAGTCTAAGGGCGACTGGGAGGTTCGAGCTAAAGCTTTCAAAATATTGAAAAATCCTTTCAAGGCGTTTTAAATAAGAAGTTTTAACAAAAGATAAAACAATATAAAAAATAAAGTAAAATTAATTTTTTTTTATTCAAATTCAATTGAAATAAAAACTCCAATGTTGCCACCACTCAACCAAAAATAAGAAGAAAAGCCTAAAAAACCTGAGAGTAAAGTAAAAGATGGTGATAAGAGTTATAGTTGGGAAGAGGAACGGATTCATAGAATACCATGATTTTCCACTCAACGCTAAATCGAAATAAAGTAAATAAAAAGTTCATTGCCAAATAGGAACCAATTTTTTCGAAAACTAAGCCATTTCTTTAAAATAAGACTTTATGGAGAATTAAAAAGGATATTTTGAGACTTAAGCTTGCAACGTTCTGAACCTGGAAATATTTTCATAGTTGGAAGTACGTGACGAGAGTGAAACTAAGGGGTGAGTAGAACTAAATCACATTATGATCGAGAAGCTTAGTGGATGTTATGTGGTGGTCTCTATTGTATTGGATGGGTGGTTTGTTATTGGAATCTATGTGATAGGTCATTGGTCATGATAACTATATGTGAATTACTCACTATGTACCTCTCCATCGCATAACCACTGAATCCTTGTCGACTACAAGTTTTCCTACTACTTGCCCAAGTGCAAGCGCATCAATAGGTTTACCTGGATGATCCAAGGTCAAACATAGGGAATTGATTCAAGACATTAGTTCTAGACATTACTTAGCATCTGGGTGGTATAAAAGAATTAATTAAATAAAGTATAAAAGAATCAGAACCAGGAATAAAAACTACTTATGAACGTCGAGAGAATCTATAAATGAGAGTAAATGGATGTAAGATCGAATTATGAACTAATTTGTATGCGAGAAAAATGTGAAGGAAGGTCTACGCATTATTAGTCGATTAAGCAATGCGAGAGCCTCGATGCGATATAACTTACATAATCAGTCCATGATTAAGGTGACCTTCTCTCGAAGTGTTTAGACACCACACTTGCTCACCTTTCGAGATGCAAATGACTGTGCTTGATTAGGCCAGATATATCTAAGAGAATTCGCTTATAAAACTTCTCGTTTAAGGACAGCAACCTCTCAGCACCTAATGTGTGCACTTGTTCGTCATTCGGGGTACAAATGTTGGAAGTTGTCTCACCAAGGTGGAGTTTGTTGCCAAACTCCTCCTTGCACGCATTAGCCTTATCAACTACTTGCCCTCTCGAGTAGTTGGCGATTGACACTGGCAAGTGATGAATATAGCTCAACTAATGCGATAAGACTTATAAGCTAGACTCCTTATCAAGAACTTATCACAAACCTAACTACTACTAATAACTCATTGCCAAGTGAGAAGTCAAGAAATGATGGATTGAAAAGGCATAAACATGTAATATATATATAAAGAATGTAGGCCTTTGGCCATTGTACAATTTGAATAACATATATTTTAAAGAAGTGCAAAAACGAAAAGAAAGAAGAGTGGAAAATAATTACAAGTTAGGGGGCGACGAAAGTGTGGATTCTTTTCTACTTAGATGCTTAGCTTCCACTTTTACAACTATCGGAGAAGAAGAAGAAAACGTTATGGGCGGCGGAAAGGCTATTCCTTTCTACCACTCTCTCTCTTTAAGGATTGACCTTCTCAGGCCTTTATCCTCTACAAACGTCCACTAGCCCTATCCAGGCCTTTTTTGGGTCTATTCAGACCTTTTTCTTATGTTCTCTTGAGATCAGCACTGATTGCAGCCTTGTGAATTCACATCAACTCCAACTACCATTCTTGTCTTTTAGTGACTCCTCCCCGCATGATGACATGGGTCCTCACCTGGAAATGTTATTTACCAGGCAAGCTCTCATCGCGTGACCTTTGGCCATATGTCTCCTACAATTCACTAACTTTTTCCTTCCTACTTATCCTACGTTTAGACATTGTAATCGTGTAACAGGCATGGTGCTTATGTAAGATGTATTTCTAAATACTTATGAATTTACAATATAAGTTACACATTTTGATCCTCTTCTTATGTGTTTCGACCTCATTATTCCAATAAAAGAGACTATAATAATGGGTATTTATACATGTTATCACACCCCCAGATTTAGAATAATGCTTGCCCTCAAGCATCACTCTGTATCATGCTTATCCTCAAGCATTGTTCCTCTTTAAAGACTCACCTTTCCCTTTCCTTTTCTACAGTCCTCAAAGTGCGAGCTAGTTTTATTCGTTATTCAGGGTTGACGCTCATCGCGTATTTCTTGCTACAAAAATATTTATAAGTTCAAAATGTGGCAAACTTAATATTGAAAATACTCTTCTTCATTCCCCACAGTAAATCTTATTTTTCAAATTTAGAGACGGCTAAAAGTTCCAAAAAAATTTGAATCCTTTTATTTGACGAAGAATGTTTTTTTTTATTATTATTATAATGTACATTTCTGGTTTGGTGTTGAGTGGAAAATCATATGCACTCTATGAGTTCGTTTCTCTCCTCAACTGTAACTCTCATCACCTCTTATTACTCACTTTCTGAATTTTTACTTTTAAAGCTTTACTTCTTTATTTTTGCAAGAGGAGGCAACATAGGAGTTGTTATTTTTGGCGAAGATTTAACTTTTGTTAAAACAACTAGTTTTTTAACACCTTAAAAGGATTTCCAAATGGTTTCAAAAGTTTTAAAGCGGATTTCACACACCCCCAAATTTAGAGATTAGTGATGTCTTCGTTGCTAAAATTGAATGATATGATTATTCGTAGAAAAATTTTACAAAAGAGGTTTGAGGTAAAGCTTGATAGCCTAGTAAACTAGAGAAATATTTGTGAAGTAAGGTTCCTTAACAAGTTAAACGTCTAAAAAACAAATGAAACTTTGTTTTGCATAATTTATTTCATTGAAGTGTTATTAAATCGCGAAAAAAAAATTAGAATACTACAAAACGGGAAGCCAAGCTTGCGACAAGAAAGACTAAACGCGAAAAAATTGTATCTTAAGTTGTGACTTGTATTATAACAATCATAAGTAAAAAGAAATAAAAATTACATAAAGTTGGAAAGTGCAGAATTTTTAAACAGTTCCCTTTGGATGCGGAGGTGATGTTTATTGTTCTATGATTCTTCTTCCTCATTGTCTTTCCTTCTTGCCTCTTCTTTTGTCCATGAGGTTTTCTCTTGGACGACGACAACTAGGAGGTATGCGATTAGTTACATTTTTACTTCGTGGACCATAATTGTTCTAAGTTGTATTTTTTTTCTTCTTATTCCTACATGATTGATGAAAACTTAGGTATACGAACAAAAAGCATAATGTTGTTAGGGAAAAAGGAAAAGTACAACCTAAAACGGTGATGGTCAAAGAATGCGAACGCTTTAAGGGTGTGTCTGTTTGCAGCTTCATGAAGAGGAAGTTAAATTGTGCGTGTGAATGTAGGGCTCTAGATCGGTTTAAATAGGTGGTCTTAACCAATGTTAGAGGTTTGGTTACTGTACTATTAAGGTCATGTTTGAAGGGATAAAAGCCCTAGGCAGCAGAAGATTTTACAAACCTTTCCTCAATTTAATTTGGAAATCCCAAAATACCAATACATTGGCAAATTAATATAAAAACTAATTTTCTTACTATTACTTAAAGGCTAAGCATACTTTTAAATTAAAAGATATAGAGAATGCAAAACTTACGTAGTTTGACGCCTATAAATAGAAAAGCTCTAAATTGGAACACCATCCATCGGAGACCTTTCTATCCTCTTGGATGATATTGGTTTATGGGAACCAATTGGGATGAAAAAAAAGTTTAGAGAGCATATATTTTTGCAGAGATAAAAAACATTGGCTTAATTAAGAAAAACTGCTTTTCTTCTGCATATTTATAACTCCATTTCTTTGAGGGAGTAAGAAAGAATCATAAGATTCTATTAATTTTTAAAAAAAAATTAATAGAAATTTCAATTCAACTAATTAATTAAATTATATTTAGTTAATATTTCTTTTAAATCATATTTAATGAATATCTCTCCAATATCTTATAGTTTTTATATTAAGTGAATTAAATAAAAATAAACTGAACTATTAATTAATAACTAAATTAAATATCTTATATTTAACTTAATTTAAATTTGAATCATATTCAAATATAAATTTCTTTTATGATCAATCATTATAATATTTTAATTCATTCAAATATTTTATCTATCATAAAATTAATTTTGAATCATATCGAAAATTAAATTTATATAAAAAGTTTGATTAAAATATAAACTTTATATTACAATGTATCACCATACATTATACTAATTCCCAAAATAAATTTGAACATTTCAAATTAGAACCAATATAAATAAATCTCATTACCCTTTAGGAGCTAGGAAGGGGACCTAATGGACCTACAGATCAGAAACTACAACAATACGAGATTAATTGGATAAACTCATTAACCACATTAATGAATATTTGTTAACTGTGTGTACACTCCATTAAAGACTCACAACTGAACTCTTCTCATGTAGATATATTTCTGTGTCGATGGATATAGAGCAATAACAATAAGTTAGTCCTTCACGAGCGTTTGCACCAACTAGGTCAAATTACTGTTTTACCCCTAGGTTACCTCTAGTCCTTAAATACTCATGCTCTTCTAATGAACAACCTGTTTATGGTCCAACCAATAAACAGAAACCCCTCTCATGCCATAGAGAGGGTAGGACTCTTTGTTCAAGTTATGGAGTCACCATTTAATGGAATAGTCATCTGCTTACCCTAAAGCCGAGAAGGAGTGAATTCTATCTTGTGTAATTATATTCCTAGCTCCCAACTCGATCTTGTCCCCAAAATGATAAGCATATTGAGTCGGTAATCTGGTCACTCTTGCCCGTACAAATCAAAGGACAATCCCTTGTGAACAGGAATTCACAATACAGTCAGGATTAAAACTAAGTTACCTAGTCCTAATGAAATAGAAATCTAACTAGTTAACAGAGTTACATCTAGTGGTTACTATTTCATGGTCTGATCTTTTTCACACTCATTGCATAAAATACCCTCACTCGCATGTCACCTACACGAACGCATTGGATCATTTCGTTTGTATCAAATACTAAGTGAGTCGTATCCATAGTGTTACCAAGATAAAGTACCCAGCCTTATCCATATACTATAAACCCTTTAAGCTAATCTCGAACATTGATCCCTGTATGTCTCTACATATTGTTCAAGACTCATCAAACAACTTAGTATGTTAGTTTATTGGATTTGTGTTATTAAGACAAAAATAAGAATATCATCAATAACATTTATAGAAATTATAATAATAACACTTTATTAGTAAATAACAGTTAATGAATTATATTTACTATCTACGAGTTTTAGGTATTAAATCCCAACAATGTCAACTTAAATGAGGCGTGATAAATCTGACAGACTATTTGTGGCTCGAGGTATGGCATACTCATTTCATCTTGGAAGTTTAAGAACTTCAATGAGTGACAAGACGTTCCCTATTTCCTAAAACCCTACCGCTTCCCAATGAAGCCCACTCTCGACTTTAACTTACGAGAAGATCATAATACCTAATGCGTTTGACTCAATCCGTCTCGTAAACTGACTTAATCTTAATTATCTTATCTCACCGACCTATAACTTTGTGGTTTACCACGCAATCCCCCAATGTAAGACTAAGGGATATACAAAATTCAAATACAAAAATGATTTACAAGTATACGAGTATTTACAGAGGTATACAAGTATAGGTATATATGCAAAAATAGGGGTGCAATTAAAAAGATAATGGAAGAATTATACATTACAGTTGCACCCATGCGTTCATGTTCTTCGGTGAGAAAGAGTTGTACTATCATGGTTGCTGCTCCACAAAGCTTTTCGTCTGCATCATCCCTAAGCTCCATAGATCACTTGCAGCATGATTTTCTGCATCTTGATTGTTCATCACCGCCAAAGACTGTGCTCCTAATCATTCATTGCAGTGTTCAAATGATCTTTCTTAGTCCTTACCGCATACCTCAGTGAAACATGCTTTTCATTAGCTCAACGCGACGACACTTTCTTTGACGACTTCATAGAGACTTTCATTTTCATTTACAACTAACCAAATCCATTGAGATTCCTCTTGGCCATCCACCGAAAGATACATTGATTTTGGGATTGGTTCAAGCAATCACAAATTACTCTCGTACCTTGAACTTCTTTGCATGATTTTCGACTAATCGCATGATTCACCACAATACAAGAAATTGGGGCTTTGCCAACGTAGAAAGGCATCGTAAAAACTCCATTGTGCATCGGTGAAGGTTTCATCAATGCAAAGTAACACGTCGACAGGGGCGTTTAAATGACGCATCGTAAGAGGTAATGACGACACAGGAACGACACGACGTCGACGTAGAACTTTGGCCGACCCATGATTTACCAACAAGGTCAACACATCGGTAATACCCTAATGCCAATATCGTCATATATGCATCGACAATACCCGCATGCCTACATCATCGTATATGAGTCGACAAAACTATTGAAGGTTAAGAAAGAAAAGGAAGAGTATGAGAAGATTGTAGAAGAGCTTAGGTACAAGAATTTCCTTCGACTATATTTGATGACCTCAAATCCAAGAGTACGTACATGAGCAAAATGTACGAAGAGGAAAGTTGAACATTATTACGAGCTGCGTTGAAAGAAATATGAGATTGCCTCAAAGAGAAGCGACCCTCGATCTGGTGGTTCTAGAAAATTGGTTGGAAAAAGAGGAGTAGAAAATGACAAGATCGAGAACCGAACAGGTAAACCATAGAACATTTTCCACTTGCATCTGGGACCACTAAAGCAAGTGGGGAACTTTCTATGGCTTACCTATTTGGTTCTCGATCTTGTCATTTTTTGCTCCTCTTTTCCCAATCAATTTTCTAAAACCATCAGAGCAAGGGTCGTTTCTATTTAAAGCAACCTCATATTTCCTTCGACGCAGCTTGTAATAATGTTCAACTTCCCTCTTTGCACATTTTGTGCATGTCCCTACTTTTGGATTCGAGGTCCTCAAAAGCAGTCGAAAGAAATTCTTGCACCTAAACTTTTCTACAGTCTCCCCATACTCTTCCTTTTCTTTCTTCGTTGCTTCAATATAGATTGTAATTCTAAAATATACAACAAATTTAATATCAAACATACATACAATCTACAATCTATACATACAATATAAATACAACAACAATAATCTATACATACATCGAGAGCTCTTCATCCATGGATTTTAACAAGAACAATCGAATGCTTATTTTCTACAAATTTATACACATACCACAATAATTTACACACAAACTCATATAATTTTCACATAAATTACACATACATACATTACACATACAATCTAAAATTCAAATAACACATAATATCAATACACACATTACACATACATGTAAGTTCATCAGATTCATCATTTTTATCAATTCAACAATCTAGCATAATTAAACATACATACAATAACAATTTCAATTTCAATTTACTTTAACCTATTCATACAACATATTTAATAACAAACAAACATACAAATAACAATTTCAATTACAAATAGCAATTTCAATTTAAAATTTATAATAAACATAAGGGAAATTGTATTGGGCGGCACAATACAAATATCATTTAGCAATATTAGCACTAAGCTTTACAATTTGCAAATATAACAACTTTCTAATCTTTGTTGATATTTTATATTTTAATCTTTTCTTTATTCCAAAAATGCCCATATCTAAATCTCCATTGTTTTCTCTTCTCCTTCCTTCTCTTTTTACTTTTGTCGTTCCCCGTCACTTTTTCATTCTCTTTTTATCGTTTATGTTATCATCGCTTTTTCTCTTCCTATTCGTGGTCTTCTCCGTCACTCCTTCAATCTCCATCGTTCTTGGTTTCTCCTTTTTGCTACGTATCTTCTCCTCGTCTTCTTCTCCCTCTTCCCCACCGTTCTTCTTCAAGTATGTATTTCTTCCTATATTCTTTTTTAAAACCCTAATATTCTTTCCTATATTTTGGTGTTCGAAATTGGTAAGGGACTTT
Organism: Cucumis hystrix; assembly: GCA_025688845.1. Taxonomy (NCBI): domain Eukaryota; kingdom Viridiplantae; phylum Streptophyta; class Magnoliopsida; order Cucurbitales; family Cucurbitaceae; genus Cucumis; species Cucumis hystrix. Next base: position 16,643,573 of record CM046893.1, read on the forward strand.
GATCATCATCTTTTTTCTTTCTTCTTCTGTGAATTGATCACCATCTATCCAAAATTAAGGCTATGATTTGTTCTTCCTCATCTCTTTTATTTGTTTTTTTATTTGTTACTCATCTCTTTTACCGAAATGAGCTTGCATAGTTTCGTTTTATTTATTTATGTTTGGTTCCTTTTTTTATATAATTTTGTATCAGTTTTTTATATCAGTGATATGATATACTTATATTATATTTATTAGTTGGCTAATACACTTACTACGTATTTTTTATTTTTTCAAAATTGTTGTAGTTCATTGTAGTTATGGTTAAGCTTGCAGTAATATTGTTTTTCATGTGGTCAATGGATGAGTGTCAATGCTATGTGGATTACAAAACAAATTGTATTTTGGTTGATGGAGTGATATGATCATTTGATTCTTTTTTTGTGTGAACTTGATACGTACCGAAATTCAAGTTGAATCATTGTATAGAACTTTCAGTTTTGTTGCCTATAGGTAGTAATTGTGCTCATCGTGTTCTTAAGATTGTTAAAGATAAAGATGTGACTTAGTTCTTGACATTAATTTTGATATATACAGTTTTGGATGTTTAATTGATTCTTTAGCTTCTTCTTCCATAGTTGAGACTGATTTAGGAGGTGAATTAACAATTTTTAGAGATGTTGATATTACCACTATTAAGAATGAGTAGGCTTTTAAGGAGAAAGATTTGTTTTGTACGTAGTAAAGAAATTTTGTTGAAGTCATTCCGCTGTCAAGACTAATTTTGAGTTTAAGACATTGAGATCTAATTCAAGATCTATTGAGTTGGGATGTAATGAAGATGGTTGTCTTTGGTTTGTTAGAGCATCACGTTATATGTATTAGTTTTCGTATATTAATGTTGTAATGTACTTATATTATATGTATTAGTTGGTTGATATACTTACTACATGATTTTCATTTTCTCAAATTTTATGCAATTCATTTTAGTATTATTAAGTACATGAATGATATAACTTAGTGTATCAAACATATAATATGTATCAATGTTTACTAGTGAAGTATATTAAGTGTATCAATAGAGAACCTCAAATGTATCAAGTGTATTTTAATCAATCGAGTGTATCAGTAAACATAGAAAGTGTACCAATACATCAAGGGTATCAAACATATGAACTATATCAAGTGCATTAAATTTTTCGAGTGTATCGGTGAAGTATAAAATGTTTATCGATAGTAGACTACTACAAAACTGGCTATACTTGACGCTTCAAAACTGTCAAGTATCTGTTTACTTGACGCTTTTCAATGCGTCAAGTAATCTAGTGTCAAAAATAAAAGGGTTTTTAAGCGTCAAGTAAAATCATACTTGAGATTACTTGACATTTTTCACACGTCAGGTAATCCAGTGTCAAGAATAAACAGTTATTTATTTTTACAACTTTTAAGCGTCAAGTATATAAGATTAGTTGACATTTTTTACGCGTAAAGATTTTGTTTATTCTTGACATGCTTTGAATGTCAAGGTTTTTTTGTTTCAAATGAAAAATTATAAAATTTAAAATATTAATATAATTTATCATGCACCTGTTTTGAAGTCCAACAATAACGAACATAAGTAAAGCAAGACCGTATACAAATGTGTTAAACCACACATTAATTGAACAATTATATTTTAACAAATTATATATATCAATGAACCATACATATAGTTGGTGATCATTACATATCAATAGCTCAAACTTTTCATCTATGTCTAATATAAACAAAATATATGTGTAGCCCAAAAGTGTGTACCATATCAACAAAATATACTTGTCTAAGCTACAATATGAACCTTTTCTTGTTGCAAAATCCTTGCTTCTTTCTCAAATGATTGAGCCCTTGCATTTGCAGTTTCCAACCTCTCCTTTAGCTCTTTTATTCCATGCCTCAAAGAATATACTTCCACATCATAACTCCCAATTTTTGACTCGACAACCGGCAGAAGAAACATTTATTTTATAAGAATGATATTTTTTTCATCATTCAGACATAAAGTGATATCCACGTGTTGTGATATGACAGCACGTAAAAGTTGAAAATGTTGAAAATCACCTTGAAACTTATAGTAATATACCATGATCATTTTATTTATTTAATTTTTTTTATTAAGATCCTAAAACATAAATTTTGAATATCACCATAAGACTTCAACACTATACTTTAATTCAACCAACTACTAATAAACATAGAATAAAAAATTGGAACAAGTCTAAATTATTAATATCACAAAGCCTGAATACATGAATTATCAATATGAATAAAGATGAAACAAGTCTAAACTCAAGATAGTTTTTAGAAGCTTTAAATTGTTAGCTTTTCAACATAGTCAACAAAACATGAAGCATACACAGAGAATACTTTAAATTAACTTTAAGCATAAAGTAGCTAAAAAGTAGGAGAAAGCCTCATGCTATTAAATTAATTGAAAACAGCCGCAGCAACAGAAAATCAGCTTGATTGAACAAGTTCTTAATAATCTTTTCATTGAGCTAAACAAGCTAAACCACATCATTCTTCCGATCTATCCAAAAGCAAACAACCCAAATGTTGAATTTCATATTGATTCCTCCCAACATGTATATATCTAAACATGAAACCAAAACTTTCCAATTTTGCATAAGCTTAAAAACGACATGAATTTGAGATAATTAGAAAAGTTACCCCATGAATGAAAAACACCCAAGTGAAGAGGATTTGGAGGGGAAAAGAAAAGCCAAGGAAAATTTGATTCCAAAAAGGAAGATCAAAAAGCAGGTCCTGAGAATTAAAAGTGTCATAGTGTTTATAGTTGAAAAGAACCCAGTTGGGGAGTAGAAAAATCTGATGAAAAGACAGATAATGAGATAGAGAAATTTGCAACTTCTTATAGTATACTAGAACAAGAAATTGGAAGCAACACTTCTACTTTTTCTAAGTAACGAAGGACAGAAAAAACAAATAAGTAAAGAAAGATAAGAAGTAATTGCCAACACACACATTTTTCTTTCTTCAGCACATAATTGAAACAAGATACAAACAAACTTAAAAGACAGATAAATCATTAATCAAATCACCCCCTCCCCATTGTCGACCTCACCAACACCAATCGATAGGGAACTAAAACCCCCCACTCTTTCAGCTGCGCCATGAACACAGTAAAATCAAACTAAAAAAATAACCTCAAGCCAATTCACAACAGAGATTATAAAGTCCATAGGATGTAAGAATGTTTAGTTACTGATATATTATATATACTTTACATGGGAGAAGAAGGGGAGTAATTACCGGCGGCAGGATGAAGGAGTAAGCGGCATCAAAAGAGACAGGCAGGCCATGAGGACGGCGGAGGTGCGTCTTCGAGTTGTTATATTTTTTAGTCAGTAGATTTTCCACTCTTGGCTTTAGTTTCCATCTTTCTTCTGTTTTTTACTCACAAAAGAGCTCAGTTGTTGATCGTCACTAATTTTTACTGCACAGTTATAAATACTGAGGCCAAAAATATACTTATATGACACATTTATCATCAGCATACAGAAGAAAATGTTAGTAAAAGAAATCTGTTATGCTTTGATCTAAAATACAATCTATACATGTAGTAAGCTACCTTGTTAGACCTCTTACACATTCCCGATGGACTTCCCCCGGTCTTTGTAATGGCAGTCAAGAACAAAGAGACCTGCAGCCGAGCAGTGTAGAAGAGACTCAAGAGAGTCCTAAATCCTTTGTGCAATTTGTTTGAATGGGACAAAAGTCCAGGGGAGAGGATACAAAACTTGTTGGAATCTGGAATGTTTTCATTTTGGTGCAGCTCTATCAGTTCTCAAACTTCCTTCTCGGATTTCCACTCCATTCCATAGATTTCAACTAAAAACTAAAAAACCATAACTATAATCTCTTAAGACCGACATTGCAAGAATCAAACATCCTTAAACAAACTAAAATTAACTTGTTAATGCACCGCCTAAACAAAGAAGCTTCTGAAATTGTCAAATGAATGACAAGTATTGGTGGTGAAAGACAGTAGATACAATTACTCCTAAACTACAAGTTAATTTCACTCATAAGCTGGCAAATCCACCAAGTGACAAGTGTATCACATAGTCTCTCATCATTTATGATATAATAAATCTAACTTGTTAATATTTTAACTCGGAAAAAAAAGGAATCTGATGCACACATCCATAATCCAGAATTTAAGTTTTGGTATCAATTCAAGCACAAGAAGGAAAAAAATAGGAACAAAGAAAAATGGCAAATATTATTGGGTGGCCCATGTCAACTATGAATATCTTGATCAGAGAAAGATAAGTAAACTTCTTTTCAAATGTTACCAGAGCAGCATGTTCTTTCTGAATGCGAATCAGAGATTGTCTAAACTTTAACCATTGAATCATCTGAAAGTAACAATTTAATGAAGTAACCATTGAATCATCTGAAAGTAACAATTTAATGAAGTAAAAAACATCGAAGGCATACTTTACTCGCATCATAAATTTCAGATAAACTTTCATCACACCAAGCCATACTTTGAACAGTCAAAATCACTAAACTTAGCTATTGTAAGGGTGTCAACAAAGCCATCAAATTTACACAAACAAACTAAACTTAACAAACCATGAACAAAGTCATTGACTGTCAATCTTAATACTTAGTATTCTTATCAATTTAGCACCACAATAGAAAGAAATGGTAGGTAAAAAAAATTAGCACCACACTGTTACAAATTACAATCAACCCACCAATGCAACAGGATAGAACTCCAGAGAAATGGGTTAATGTCTAACTAATTATACAAATTCCACAGCACATAGATCACATGCTTCCCAAGAACCCACAAAATTATTCAATGCGGTATTTCATCCAACAGTTGGTGGATGAACACAACAGAAACAAGTGTTTAGAAGAATTATCTTAGAAACAAACACATTAATATTACCTGAAGATGGAACTCCAATTGAACATCCCTGTAAGTGAAACTGGAAATAGAACCACTTAAAAACTTGGTTCAAATTATGAATATGCAATTATAGAGATACATAGAAAGATTTGACACCTTAAGGGCATCAATGAGTTTCTTGATAGAGGTTTGTGTTCATGAGCCCCAGGTCCCTTGAAATGTTGGAGAATATCCTTCCTAAAACTTACAATCAGCCCCAGACGAAAGAAAAAAAAAGAATTAGAAATAAACTATAAAATGCCTTGTAATAAATGAGTAGATATCTCTCAAGCATTTTATGTTTAAGCCCTTGAGAAGCAATCTGTTGAAGTAGCAATTATTATTAGTTACATTATAAAAGACAAACAAAAAATAATAGTACCAAACCGGAAAGAAAAATAATTGCCATATCAATCTACAAGTAGAACCATATACATTCTAGAATTTTTCATTGATTGCCAAAGGTAAAAAGCTTACCTGACTTTCTATTATATGTAATTCTAGAATCCTATAAAAAACAAATAAATATTAGGAGTTAGCAAACTGTGTAGAGGTAGAGCGATACTCTATTTTGAAATGTTCAAATAATGGTTGAATCTGAAGCTAAATTTTTTTCCATGCTTAACAATTTGTAGTACATAAAGAGGAAACTAATAAAGATTATTGGAAGAGATAAAAAGCAACGATGTAATAGTTGAAAAAGAGACACTTAGAAAAAGGTTGAAGACAATACTTTCAATGAGCAGGAGAAAAGGAAAAATTAGATAAACATATCTGTAAATATAGTAAATTAGAAGAAGCAAGAATTGATTACCTGTTATGGATTGGATCAGGTCCATTGGGTACACTTCTCTCCTTCTCTTTTATTAGCATTGTATGTATGCAAATAATATTAATCAATACCATGCCTATCAAGAAAGCACACCACATGGGTGTTGGGGACTCTATCATGATTACTGAAACAAGTGAATTAAGAAGAAAGGTCAGGACACTTTAAAACAAATGAAAAGAAGTTTCAGAACATTTACCTTATAACACATGTTATTTCCATTGGTAGTTTCCCTCCTTGCCATGGATGAAGTAAGTCAATCAGACAATGATCTTGCAATGGAAAAAAATAAACTTAATCTTAAATGTCCATACAAAAAAGAAGACAACAAAGAAGAAAAACATGAAATTGACAAGTAAACCTATTTTGAAGCAAAAATTGCAATCTTATTTGGGGTCTTGATCGGGTACTCGAACAAAAGATTTTCAAGCATTGAATGTTTTTGAGATCTTAAGGAAGTCTTCATCCATTTGCATTCTTAGCCATTTACAAGGACAAAAAAGGAACTGGTTGCATATAAAACAAAAAAACAGACATAGGTGGTTGATGCTTGAAATTCAAAGAAAAGTATTCAGAGCAGTGGACTAGAGAAATATAAATTGCTTCCATGAAGATATGAAGCTCAGATTTATATTCATCACAGCCAAGCGAATGGCCATAAACAAAAAATGTACTAGTTTTTCCAGTCAAAAACAGGTACACGGCATACCATACATGATACATAATCCCACAACGGAGATGTACAACTCATGAAAGAAATTCTTTAACACAAACATAAAAATAAGTTCTCCAATCTACTACTCTTTCCATGAGTCCCAAAAAGTTGCACTTATAATGTTCAAATTTAAAACTAGACGGCAGACAAAAGAGGCCAACAAAGTTTCGGATAAAATTGAATATTTTACTTCTTGCAAGCTCTTCCAATTTTATCACTTCTTTGGGCTCTTTTGAATAGCAGATTTTCCATCAAATTAGTCTTGTAATTTAGAAAAAGAAAAAAAGGTTTAAGAATTTGAATCATCTGATTCACAAATTCAACGCATGGATATTATCCTTGTTCTGAGGTGAATGTGTTTTAGGGGTATTTAAAGCCAATAGGAAAAAACCAAAAAGAAAAAACACTAAGAAGGTTTAGTATAAATACTTTAACTAACAAGTTTGGGCAGTTGACACAGTAAGGAGAAATTAGAATAAAAGTAATGATCCATTTGTGTACTTTGTGAAGGAAAGGACTAAGAATGCAATGGCAAAAAATTACAGGGATAATTAAAATCTTAAACATCTTCTCTTAAACTTCAACAACAAATGAGATCATAACCACTATGTAAACATGTTTGCAATCTATAACTGAAGGAAAAAAGGACATGGGTACCTTCATCTCTTGATGTAGGGTTGACACGGGGATATATGGAAGCCATGAATATTCAACGGTTAATGGAATGACATAGATCATCAAGAAAACTCAAGTAACAAAAACAGGCATGAATATTTAACTGTTAATGGAATGACATAGATCATCTAGAAAACCATAGATAGCTACAATACTACAAGAAAACGCAAGTAGAAGTGAAATATAAATGAATCGAACACATTGATACAGCCTGAGTAATGCCGAAATTGAGATAGTTAAAAATATATATATAAACAGATTAGTGTGTAAAGAACAAAAACTTGAACAGACCTTGAGCTTGAGACCAAACCTTGAGGTTGAGGAGAAGGAAAACTTGAATAATGGTGGGTCGCAGCTGAAACTGAAACGGAAGAGTTTTTTCACAGAAGATTAAGGATGTGGCTAAGTGCATGAATTTTTGTGCTTCGGAAGCCGACTATATTTTTTGTGGGCATTATACATTATATCTTCGAAAGCCGACTGTATTTTTTGTAGTTGAAAGTCGACTGTATTTTTTGTAGTTGAAAGTCGACTATATTTTTGGTGCTTTGAATTTGGTTGGGATTTTCTTTTGGGTTTCTTGCTTTCTTTGTGATCCTTGTTATAAGATATTGGTTGTTCTATTTGTTAATCTGTTTTATTATTCTTTATTTGCTAAAACTTAGAGTTTTTATAAACAACTTTGTAATATTGCTATTGTTAAATAATACTCTATGAATGATTCTAATGGTTGACCTAAATTTGTTGTAGTGCAAGTGGAGGATTCCTCACAATATGAAGGTTAGTACAACATTTACATTTTCGATGTGCAACTCTTTCATAGTATCATTTTATATGTGTATCTGTTGAGATGATCGGACCACAAACTCTTAAAGATGAATTATTTTTCTTTTTTGCTAAAACTTGCTAAATTCTATTGTAGGTTGTTTCAAGAAATATTTCGTGAAACTTACTATAAGGCTTCATCAATTATTTAACACTCGAAAAGGCATAAATATTTAGAATTAGAACATAATTTAATGTTTTAGAGTCTTATAGTTAGTAATTTTATTTATCTTTGTAAATTGAGAGTAGTTTGTGAAGAGATATGAATAGCCATACTACTCTTGTTGGTGTGAATTAGTTAATTGTTGTGTTTATTGAAAGTTGAATTATCCTGTATAGAAATATTATACTACTTATTGTTGAATAATATTATTGTAAACTATATATGAATGAAATTATTGTTGGTTTACATATTATATTAAATTATTTGTTCTTTTTTTGTTGTATAACTACTAGTTGGAGAGTTTATTTTATGGAAGGATTTTCGTATTGAAACGAATGTATGTCATGCAAGAAATCGAAAATGGAATATTCAGTATATTTAAGGGGCATTTGCAAAACTAGCAAAAAAAAAAAAATTATGATAATAGAGCTCATATCGCTACATTTTCTAAATTACAAAAGTAGCAAATTTAAAAGTGGATAACCCTCTGATAGCCTTCTGATAACCCTCGATAGCCCTCAGATAGTCGTCTGATATCATTAATTACTTGTTATATTTGTCATATTCGCAATATGTAAAAAATTGTGCTATGAGTTGTTTTTTTCTAAATTTTTTTTATCATCTGATGCAATTTTTCTATATTTAATATGTTAATAAAAGATATACATGACGTTCAATACATGTCAAGAGTTAAATAACGTGTCAATTTTTAGTGTCACGTATACTATCTTATTTGACGTGTAAATAACGTCACATAAAACATCTTACTTGACACATAAAAAGCATCAAGTATGATATCTTAGTTGACACGAAAATAAAGTCAAAGAAATATAATACTTGACGTTTTTTTATTGTAAAGTAATGGGACTATACTTGACAGTCGATTACTTGACGCTTTTTAGAACGGCAAGTATAGGTTTACTTGATACTGTATTAATGTTAAGTAATCTAATTTTTGTAGTATTGCTTACATATAGTTAATTCAAATGTGTAATCTACAAGTAGTCTTACTATTTTATGGACGACTTGCTGAACATTGTCATTGTCATACTCCCCTTGTTTGTTAATTCGAACTTTCTTTCACATGTTGGCTCGATCAAAATTAGCTTCATTTGAATCCTCCTTCTTGTACATTCCAATTCCATAATAAGATTTGTATAACTTTTGATAAAGTTTGATAAACTTAATACTTGTGAGAACATAAATTAATTCTTACTCTTTCCTCAATAAACTGATTGGCATAACCTTTCCTCGAAATTCTGTGGTTATATTTGTTCTTAGATCGTTGATCTTGTTGCAATTGTCTTTTTAATTTTATTTTCAAATGTATCTATTAGTGAGAAAGTAAAAAATATTGTTCCTAATATGATTTTGATCAATAAACGTTGTTCATACTTGAAAAGTCTCACATCATCTTGACCTTACAAATTCTTTCCAATGATTTTCATCAATAAATGAATACTTTTCTGGTGGAACTAGTAGGAGTTGCAATTCATCTTTCTGTGGCATAATGTATTTCATTGTTAGCCAGTTCTTAAACTGACGAAATGAAATGCCTGCAGTTTGAAGGATGTTTTTCCTAGATCTTGGATTAATGACGAATGCTACCTAAATATTTAAAAGTACTTAGTAAAGTGTACGTACATCAAGAACATTATCAATATAAACACATTGAAATTATATATACCTCAACTGTACTGAATATCTTATATTTCAGTTCTGCAGGCACACTTTTCCAAGACGTATATGTGATAGAGACATGATAATGTGTCGCAGACCCTATGAAAAACTTCAACTTCCCTCCATTCTTACCAATAGGTACTCCATCTTCATTGTACCTCACCACCTTCTTCTTTCCCAAACTTCAAATGCGAGTTGCAACGACAATAATAGTAGGTCGTGGTATCTTTATCTGTTTTGGAGTTTTATTTCCAATACCAATTTCTTCTTCCTCATCCTCAATTCCAAATGTTGCATTCAACTCACCAACACCAAGTTCTTCATTAAAATTGTCCATGTGGCATATGAATCGAAGGTTGTCAATCAAAATCATGAAAAAATTAGCATAATATATAAGTTTTAAACAATAAAAAATTAAATGGCATGAATGAACATGATAAACTTATGGTACCATTAGTCTAAAAATTTAAAAATACACCATTATAATATTATGTAGGTATCCATGTGCCTCAATCTTTGTCATCCAACTCATTATTTAAATTGACATTTGGTATATCATTAGGTATTCCTTGACACTGTAGTATTGTATCACCAAGTTCGTCGTCCTTATATCTATCTTCAAAGTCTTTTTTTTTTTTTTTTTTTGTGGAGTAAGCACAACTGACCATCTAACATCACTTGGATCATCAACATAAAATACTTGTTTTGCTTCGCTTGCTAGTATGAAGGAGTCTGACTTGTGTCCTACTCTATTTAAATCAACTAAAACATAATCAAGTTCATCGATTCAAACACCACCATTATTATGAATCCAATCACATTTAAACACAAGAACATTAAATGTATTATAATTGAGTTCCAATATCTCTTGTATCACTCCATAGATTGACATATCTCCAATGACGAGATTTTTATCTTTAGAACTAGACACTTACATTGTTTTTGCAACTAAGCTAACTCCACTATTTTGTACACTTCGATCCTTATCACAAGGTTTTCTATAAGATTGACATCCATTTATTGCATAACCATTGTATGTAATAACAAAAGGATGAGGGTCATGAGCAATCCACCTTAAGTTTATGAAACTCCAGTATTTCTGACATCAAGCTCAGTTGATACCTGCCACGAGAATTCTTATTTCAAGTTGGACACATAACATGTGTAACTAAATTACTAAGTTCAACATTATATCTCTTCTCGTACCCAATGTATAAAAGTTTGATTATGTTCCTCTTGAAGCCATTTCTAATTTTTAGTCTTATTTCGATATTGCAATTGCAAAGCCTTTATATGTTTTCTTTGTAGTCATCATTCAAACATTGTAATATAGTTAGATTAATTATATAAAAGTCAATGAAACAATCAAGAAAGCAATGAATAAACTTACTCTGTATATGGTTAGACATCAATTGTATTTTCCAAGACATATTGATGAGCTTGATGTAGAAATTCTTGTTCAGATTTGAAGGGAATTCCCATAGACAATGGTCTACCAATATTTGAAGTGTCTAAATGGTCTTGTGATTTGCGAGTCCCAAGCCCCATGGGATCTACTCCAGGTAAGAAATCAGTACAAAATTCAACAGCTTCTTCTATTAAATAACTTCCAGCAATACAACCTTCTAAACAATATCTATTCCTCACAGAGTTTTTGATGACCTTTATGAATCTTTCAAAGGGATACATCCATCAAAGATATATAGCGCCACAAAATTTGACTTCTCTAACTATGTGTACTGTGAGATGAATCATAATTGTGAAGAATGAATGGGAAAATACTTTTCAAATAAACACAATGTTACCACAATATCTTCTTCAACTTGTCTAACTGTTGCGCATCTAATACCTTGTTGCATACACAATTGAAAAAGATGCACAACCTAGTTATAGCATAACGAAAATGTTTCAGTAGCACCGATCTTATTACAATGGGACTCAATTGTTGCATGAGCTTATGACAATCATGAAATTTTAAACTAAGTTTTAAATCTATCATTGACACAAGGTTTCTAATATTGGAAGAGTAATCTTCAAGAACCTTTATTTCAGACAAAGTCTTTAAAACACATCGTTTTCATCCTTTGTAAGAGTATAACATGTTGGAGGAATGATTATTTTCTCTTCACTGTTGATAGGGGCAAGCTCTAGTTGAAGTTTTAGATCAACTAAATTTCGTCTAGCATTTAACTCATCCTTACATTTTCCAGGAATATCAAGAAAAGCGTACCTAAGATATTCATGCAAACATTTTATTTCAATATGCATCACATCTAAACAATGTTTGACATGAAGATCTTTCTAGTATAGCAACTCCAAAAATGAAGATAATCTATTCCAACAAATTTTTTCACTTCTGTTTATCGACAATTTCTTATGGTTCTTCTTCCCTCTAGGAAATTCAAGATTTTTCAATTTTAAATACACACCCTCCCCAGAAAGTGGTTCTGGATTTGTACCAAGTTCTTTTTTTTATCGTCGAATGATTTCTTTTATTGTCAGTACGGATGATTGCGTGCTAGAAATCTTTGATGTCCTAGGCATGTCATTTTCTTCCCATACTTTAATCTTATAGAATTTGTATTATCTCCACAAATTGGGCATGCCTTATACCATTTCACACAACATCCACTTAGGTAACATGTAGGAAAATCATTGAATAGTTCTTCTCGATAAGCATCATAACATTCAACTACTTTACAATAAAAATGTTAAATCTTCAATTAGTGGGGCTAAGTATTGTGCCTATATCATCCCCCAGTTGTTTTGGCCCTAAAATTAGCATTGATAGCATCATGTACTTTCTTTACATACACAACCATGGTGGAAGATTATAAATAACCATCACTACCGGCCAACGACTGTATTTAGAACTCATGCCACCATGAGAATTTACTACATCAGCTGACAATGCTAAATGGGGATTTCTAGGCTCATAACCAAAGTCTGGTGATTGAAAGTCTACTAACTTCCATGCTGAAGAGTATGTTGAATGTCGTAACTTACCATTCTTAATTTTTTTCATAAAAATGTCAAGAATTTAATAGATATTACTTGACGTTTTTAAATCGTAAAAGAAAAATACATATTACTTGACATTTAAAAAACGTCAAAAAAACTGAAAATTGGCCTACCCCCGTCTTTTCATAAAAAATCTCAACTTTTTTTCTTGAAATCACCCATTTTTTGATGTTTTTTTTTTCAAAAAACGCCAAGTAATTAAAACTACAAATGTCAAGAGAGTCCCTTTTTCTAGTAGTGTTTGCTCATTTTTTTCCTTTGCTCATGATTTTGTTTATGCTTGAATCCTTTTGGTCACACTGTGTTATTTATTTTTCCTTTGCTCATGTTTTCTTTCCTCGGTTCATAATTCTATTTATGCTTGAATCATTTGGTCACAGTTTGTTAACTGTCTTTCCTTTGCTCATAATTTTTTTCATTTCCTCATGATTTTGTTTATGCTTGAATCCTTTCATGATTTTGTTTATGCTTGAATCCTTTGGTCACACTGTTAATGTTTTTCCTTTGCTCATAATTTTATTTATGCTTCAATAATCCTTTACACAGATGTACACGTCATAATTCCTTTGCTCATAATTATGTTTATTCTCATATTATAATTATGTGTCAATTTTATTCCTTTACTCATAATCCTTTACACATATCTATGCGCCAATATTTTCATTAGTGTTAGACAAATATTTTTATATTTTAGGTTTAACTTTGATTTTGTATATGCTGAATTCAATCTTTCAATTTTGTGATTGTGATTTGGTGTTCAAAAAGATTTTCAACTTCTTTAACCCACTTTCAACTTAAGTGCGCATGAGAGATGGAAAGAAAATTTTAAAATATGCAGTTTTCATCATACACCGCCACGCACGTTCATGACTCTATGAGTGTATCATAGGCAAGCCATAGAAAAGAACAAGGCAACAAAGCAAGCAACAAAGAAGCACACACAATATCTCGAGTTCAGATGCTCAAGGGCTTCAGCTAGAACATAGGCATATCTCATCCCCAACTTAAATTCTAACATTGTCCACGAAAATTAAGCACAATGGATGGGTGAGTGTCTAGCTCCACAAGAAAATGATTTTCCCAATTATTCCTAAGGCAAAAAATGATAGGAAGAACTAAATCAAATAAAAATAAAAATAACATAAAATGAAACTTATACAGCCTAAGAAGCAATAAAAATTATGGTTGCCTCCAAGGTAACGCAAATTTTTAAGGTTGTCATGTTCGATCATATTCGGCTTCATCAACCATATACCATTAGAAACATCAGAGCCATTAACCTCCACCCCTAACTTACGAGAGGTGGGTTGTTGTCATGTAGAATGGATGAACTAAAACATGCAGGACCAGTAGAAGAATTATTAGAAATCATATCAAATTAAACATTTCAAGTTTTACTCCCTATTCAATTTTTCAAAGACTCTTTACATCAATCACAACTTTTTTGTTGTTCTTAAGAATGGTCTCTCTGACATAATAGAAATATTAGAGGGAGGGGAAGTAGTAGTATTCACATCAATCACATAAAAGTCAACTGAAAAAAGAAGACCATTCACCCTTACTAGAACATTCCTAACCAAACCAAGAGGTTTAACGAAGGAGAGATCAACTAACTACACTAATATATCAGCAAAGTGAAGGATGTGAGATTGAAATTCATAATAAAAAGTGACAAGCATGATATTTATAGCATACTCTAAATCTAGCATGGCAAGCTTAAAATTTATAAACTCTATAGAACAAGGAATAGAAAATGTACCTTGATCATCATTCTTCACATGAAGATTACATTAAATAGCAGCCTCCTATTTAATTTCCTCCTTTTGTTTCATCTCCCTTGGAGAAACCTCAACTCGCATTATTTTGCCTCATTCAGAACGAATCTTCTCACCTAATGATTGAGAAGATTTCACCTTCTCTTTCTATGCAGCTTCCTCAACAACAGCTAACCTAACAAGGAAAGGAGCAACGAGAACATATTAAAGTATGTAAATGCAAAGGTGGATAAATCTTATGTCACACCCCGCTCTATCCACTTTATGAGATAGATGAAAGATGTAACCGCCTAGATTCTATGTTATATTCTTGTGAAGTAATGCATCGAACGCCTAATGAGAGGAATTAAAACAACCGTGAAGAACTTAAGACGAAAAATGAGACGCTGTTGATATTTCAATTATAAGTACTTTTGTACAAATTACAACGCTCAACACCACCCATTAATCTTGACTCAGAATAATACATGGACTTCTTCGTCTAACTATTAGATGCTATACGAATAGACAGTGATCACTACCAAAATGATGCAATGAAGGGCAGAATAGACGATCAAGGCTACAAGTTCAAGGCTAGATGTACTTCTCTACCTGAGAGGATAAAACAAAACATTGGAAAATGTTAGACTAAACAGCCTTGTTCCAAAAAAGAAACATAATTTGATTGATTTATGGGTATGGATTTAGAAAAACTACAAAAACTATGTGGTTGAACAAAGTCAACGATTGTTTAGAGTTTGCGAACTTGAAAGAAACTCTAGGTTGTTCAATAAAAAGGAATGTCGAAAGGCAGGACAAGAAGATGCTACCAATGCAAGAAAAGAATCCTAGCTAATTTCCTCGAATTCAGATATCGAAGCATCATAAAGAATTCCAATTTCAGATATACACGCCTAACAAAATCCTCCAAAACAATCAAAAGATAACAGAAGAAAACATAAAATGGAACAAAGTTGAATTTAGATTTGTCATGCACAAGCAAAAACTTACTTCGACAGAGCCCTTCTTGGCAACGGAGATGACACGACATTGCGATGTTGCGGTGTTTTGACGGCAATGACTAGAGGTAGACTTCAATAGCGGTGGCTGGAGGGGTTTTTGAGGTTTCTATGAGTTTCAGATTTACGCGAGAGAGGGAAAGTGTACAAAAAAAATTTAACTGAGGGTTTTTTTAGCGTTTTTGCGAGAGAGGAAGAGGGAATTCAATAATTGATTTTTAAGTGTTTTTTTATTTGGAAAATATTTTAATGACATAAAAAATATATGGTTAATTAACTTGTGTCAAGAAAAGTTAAATTGTGTCAACAAAAATTTCGTATTTTTATTTTTAACGACACATTTTATCCCATCTCATCCCTCAACGTTCCAATTTCTTTTTGAAGCTACTCAAAGATCAATGAAGAACTAAAATATATCTTCTTGGGAATGAGTTTTTAGTTAATATTTCTTAAGAGTTATGTTTTTAGTTATATTCGATTTCAATCTTTAATTGAATTCCAATCTTGTTTTTGTACGAGTTCTTGTTTATGATTTGATCAATCATGATAGCATGATTTTTTTTTAATTTATAATGGCGCTAAGCATAATTTTTTAAACAAGATTAATGGGTGATTCTTGAATTAATTTGAAGCATGTCTTTCCTTTTTAATCTTTTCTTGAATAATCCAATTTGAATTCAATTAATTAATCATTCTTAAGATAAAAGCTTTCCTTGCGTCACAACACTGAAACGTAAGATCTTAATATAAACTTAAAGAATGCATGGAAATCACTCAAATAAAAATACATTTGATAGGTCTAGTATGAATCTTGATGCAATTTGTAAGCTCTATTTCCATTCTCCTTTTATATTAATATTTTATTTTTAAGTTGTGAAAAACAAGTTTAAATTCAAT
Organism: Cucumis hystrix; assembly: GCA_025688845.1. Lineage (NCBI taxonomy): Eukaryota > Viridiplantae > Streptophyta > Magnoliopsida > Cucurbitales > Cucurbitaceae > Cucumis > Cucumis hystrix. The sequence continues at coordinate 16,660,090 of CM046893.1, forward strand.
TGTCAAATTTTAAGGTTGAATCGTGTTAGTAAGGAAATTGGAATAAAGGGAAATTTTATTAAGTATTTGAAAATATTGAAGATAAGTGCAAAAGGATAGATTTAATATGGAGTGAGGGGCATACGAGTCTTTTCTCGATCTTTTTATTATTGAAGTTTTTAAGAAAAAAGAGAAAATAAAAGAAAAGAATGATACTTTTATTTTTATATTTTCTCTTCTTCTCCTTCTCCATTATTCTAGAGCATGCATACCCACCCCTCTCTCAAATTTTCTCTTGCTCAAAACCTCTCTCCCTCCCCTTCACGTCGACGCCGACGCTGGATGATGACTAGCATGCCACGCAGCCATCTCACTCGTCGTTGTTCGACTACCAATTGTAGTTAGTCATTGTCAGCTACGTAGTCGCAGACCAAATCGGCGTTTGGTGAAGCCGTTGCGAGTCGATCTGGTTCCAGATCTGCCAAGTCAAGTCGAGTTCGCTCAAAGTTATCGCGTTGCTCCTCGCTTACAGCTTCTAATGCTGTGTCGCGTTGTTGCTAGCTTGTCAAATCTACTCCTATGGGCAGATTTTGTGCTTTTCTGGTGAATTTGGAGGTTTTTCTTAAGATTTTCCCATACCCATTAAGTTTTGCCTTAAATTAAGCATTACCCATAACATTTTGATGATAAATTCGTGTTTTAGAAGAATTTGAGTTGCTATCCAGCCATTCAAAAGCTCGAATTTAGGCGTTTCGGCACCACTTGGGTGAGATTCTAAGCTTTATGGAGTGGGTATTAAGTAGCCCTTTAATTTTAGCGATAATATTGAATAACCCATGATGTTGGATGCTTGTTTTCAAATTTAGAAAGTATTTAGGGTGATGTTCATTAAATTTAGATTACTTGGTTAGGTTTTTGGGGAGTCTTGGAGTATTTTCGTTATTGAATGTCCATTAAGCTTAAGCGTTAAAACTGAATTACCTATGTTACATGGGTTCTAGAGTTGGATGTAAAGGTTGAAAATTGTTGGAATTTATGTCTTAAAACTCGTAGTTTGTAATCATATTCTATTCAATAAAGTTGTTATTGATACTATAATGTTAAAGCCAATAAACTAAGGTCCATAGGCTATTATTAAGTAAACTTGAACTTTATGTAGAGACACAAACGTGGATCAAGTTCGAGTATATAGCCTAAATAGTCTATAGTATATGAATACGGTTGGGCACCTTATTCTGGGAACACTATGGATGCGGCTCGCTTTGTAGTTAGTACAAACGATGTGATCCTGAATCGTTCATGTAGAGACATGGAAGTGGGGACATCCTATGTAAAGAGTTTACATAAGACTAGAACCATGAAATAGTCACTTTTAAGTTATAACACCGTTAACTTTATAAAACTGACTATTTCGTATATAGATATCCGTGGTAACTTAATCGTAATCCTGAGCTAACTATGGACTTCTGTTCACATGAGATTGTCCTTAAATCTGCATAGGTGAGGGTAGCTCATTAGCACTGGCCCAATAAGCCTCCCATTTCAAGGGTAAGATCGGGTGGATAGTTGGAGACATAAGGTGCAAGATGGAATTTGCTCCTACCCGCTTTAGGGTTCGTAGATAGGTTGTTCCCTTAATGACTTAATCCAAGTCTTGAATAAGGGATCCCACCTTCACATTGGCCCGAGAGGGATTTGGTTTAGACGTTGGACCTTAAACCAATTGTTCAATAGTGGATTAGTGGGACTTAAGGAGCAAGATATAGTCTTGGGGGTAAAACGATACTTTGATCCAATCGAGGTTATGAACAACCTATGAAGGATCAACTTACTTATCATGGTTATATCACATGGACACAAATATATCTATAGTGAGGTGAGTGCAACTATAGAACTTTAATGAAATAACTCGTTAGTTAATGAAGGTTGATTAACTCGATCAAAAGAGTTTAGACAGTTAATCTCGAATCATTGGAGTCCATGATCTATAGGTCCATTAGGTTCCCCAACTATCTCAAAAGGAATCAACTTATAATATTATGATGGAATAATTTGAATTGTTCGAATTAGGTAAAGAGAGAAAAATCGACAGATATATGTAGACATCAGTTATAAGTAAAAGATAGAACTTTGTGCTTAAATATGATTTAAATATTAAAAATATGAATACAGATTCATATTTAGAAGCTCGGAATTGATAGAAGTGGTCGAATATATGAAAAGTCAAAATGTTGACTTTTGTCTTTGAGAAGTCATACTTTGACCGGCTGTATATTCATATATGATTTGAATTTTAGAAAAATGAATGTGAATTCATGATCAGGAGGTCAAAATTAGTCAAAATGGACAAAATGTTGACTTTCGACTTGAAAAAGTCAAACTTTGAATTTGATTTAAAATGTCAAATTACCATATTGCTCTTAAACTAATTTGTTGAGATTTTGCAAGTTCATCACATGTAAGTGTTGCATGTGATTTGCAAGTGGCTTCATGCATGTGAGACTCCTACTCCACTAATAGCTAGTGGAATGCCAAGTGGTGAGATAGGGAAGCTCTTGCATGTAGTTTGCTTATAAAGATGATTTTTGAAAATGTGAAAGGTCTCTTGTTTTTTTAAAATAGTGAAATTTTTATTTTGTAATTAGGAATTACAAAATATAAACCATTAACTCACTTTACCCTGCACAACAAAATCAAAAAGCTTGGTTCCTCCTAAAAGTTCCATATCTCTCTATTTCCTCCACCATTTTTTAGTCCCACAACCGGTTCTAAGTCTAGAGAATAGCGGGTCAACACTAGTGGCAGTCCCGACTTTAAATTTGTGAGGAGATTACGAAGAGTTCGTGAAGAGAATACAAGAGTAGAAAAGCTTCAAAGGTAAGTTTTTTCTATTAAACCCATCTTTGTTTATATTAGGGTTATTATGCATGTTAATTACTAAATTTGTTTAGTTGCAATTAGAGTAAAATTTGATTCTTATTCTGTTGCACATGTTCCCGTTTTCTATCAAAATAGATTTTCCTTTCACTTTGGAGTTTTCTTGGGTGTTACTTGTATATGTTTCGAAACATAAAATGGTTGTAGGTACTAATTTCGATTTTAGAAAGTCGTTAATGTGTTGCCAAGGCAATTTCGATAATTTATCGATAAGATTGTAAATAAATGTAGTGGGTTCTCTCATAGTTCTTGAATAACCATTTTAGTCTTAACATGAATTTGATTTTACCCATACTGTTTTCTATGAGAAAATTTTAGAATAAATTTTATTTAGGTGATGGTAGAAACTTGGTATTTATAGACCATCTCTGGTTTTTATTTTGGTTTGAGCTACACAAGAAAAATTAAAATGTAAGGTTGGATTTTTTTTAAAGTTAGCTCAATTTCTAACAAGTTTTGTGAATAAAGCTTGAGCAAATTATGAATTTAAGTGAATGATTTTTGAATTAGAAAACAGGTCACAAACTTTTCACGCAATTTCAAAAAGCCTCTGGTTTTTCGAGTATCCCAGAGTGTATAGATGAAACTAAAAACTCTATTGGATATGATTGGAAATTTTATTCAATTTTCTATAACTTTCATGAAACATTCGTTAGCCAATTCTGACTCAAAATATGTTTAAATTTAGGAGGAAAGTAGGAGGTTGCAGAGAATGCGATTTTAGAGTACCTGTTTTTTAGGATAATTTTTTACAAATCCAGTGGGATTCTCACTTTTATTTTCTTCAAGTAAGTTGTAGAAGGTTCCAAAATGAAGAGTTTGATATAAAGTACATTAATATTGATTAGGTATTGAAGAAATTATGAGTAGTTGAAGTTAGCATACTAAAGCTGGGAATTTCTTGAAAAGTATGAATTATGATTTTATTTGTTAGGTGTAGAATTCATGAGCTCCATAGTTTGTGCATCATCTTAAGTTATTATAGAAAGACAAGACTATTTAAGGTCGTTTAAGACAAGCTTGGATAAGTTTCTAAGCATTTGACTCGTTGGATTGGTATTGAGATTGTTAATGGATCTAAACCTTTAAGGTAGGAATATTGGATATAAGAGTGTTTGAATGTAAAACACGATTAAGTTTGGGTGCTTATGATGTTAAGAGTTTAAGTTGAACTTTAAGGGTCCAAAAGTGTGTCGGCCTAAAGGACCCATTGAGCTAGAACTAAGCTGGATGCTCATTGGGTTAAGTATCTAGATTTCAAGTCTAAGGGTTCGTAGGTGAAAAGACTAGTCTAATCCTAAGCGCTTTGAAAGTTCGAGGACCTTAGAAACATAAAATAAATTTAGGTGGCCTCATGAAGTGTAAGGTTAGTTGGCTCATGTTGATATAGTGGAAATAAATCTAAAAATCTTCGCTAGTTGAAATAAAAGTGTATTGAAATGAAAGAACCAATGAGTTTGACTGAAGTTTTGACACCCATTTACTAAAGATCTCAATTTGAGGTTTAAAGGTTTGGAAGTGGATTTTTAGTCTAGTCTAAGGAGATTCGAGAATGTAAAAACTCTAGAATGTAAAATAGCTCGAATGCTCATAATGAAGTGTTTTTAGAGATTCTAAAGCATGGTTGAACCCGAATTTATTAATCACGATTTATATGGCAACTGGTTTAAAGAATACTCAATCTGTTATTAAACGTGGATGTTTTGAATGGAAGATTATTCTTAAAACATGTATTGATCTCTAAGGATTGAAAATGATTTTATGAAATGTGTTTCTGACCATGTTGGCTTTTAAACATGAAATATTTAAGTTTATGAACGTTGGTGTGATTTCCCTAAAGGCAACATGAAGGTGTTTTCGTAGGGCCACCTATGCTTCTCAAGGGTTTTCGAGGTTGAAAGAGATTGTGACCGTAGATTCGAAACCTGAGCCTAGGTGAGAATGTGAATGAAGGATTGTGATATGACTTAGGGCCTAGCTTAACCCAAGGTGGGTGGCTCTATGTGCACATAGGAGCGGATATAAATGTTGTTACTATGGTAGGTGCTAAGTATGCATGAGCTCCATTTGGTCGCATGTTTCCTTGTGGATATGGATCACATGTGAGCTATTTCGAGTCGTGTATTTAGTATGCTATCATGGTTGGATTAGATGGATATTGTTACTATGGTAGGTGTGAAGTATGCATGAGCTCTGTTTGGCTGCGTGTTTCGTTGTGGATATAGATCACGTGTGAGCTATATTCTAAGTCGTGTATTTAGTATCCTACCATGTTGGATTGGATAGAGGTTGCTATAGTGGCGGTACTAAATATGCATGAGCTAGTTTTGGCCACATGATTCTTTGATCATATGCGAGCTATTCTTGGCCGTATATTTAGGCGTCTTGCCATTATTGGATTGAGTACAGGTTTGTTGATATTGACTCGTGATCTATAGTATTATGGAATGATGACATTTTAATTACTGTTTCATTATCGATACATTTTACACATTGATTTAGTATGTTTTATGAGTATTTACTCCTAAGGAACTTGCCACTCACTGAGTTTTCAACTCACGTTTTAAATGTTTACTCTCCCCTAGTTAGCGGTCAAGGACCTAGCATTGGTTGAGCTCACCTTCGTTGATTGTAGACTCTCATTCTTATTGTATGTATATATTCAAGTCTTGTACTGCATCGTGGGATAGTTAGAATTAGCGAGAGTCACGATAAGGATTTGAGTTTTGTGAGGTCTCTTATTAGATCGTATTTCTTTTGTGACTATTTTGTAGTTGAAAATAAAATCTAATTGGGACTCTGGACTAGATGGATGAGTGTGTGGTGAGATACACTCTATATTATTTTAAGTTGAAGAATATTTATTTACAGAAGTGAAAATCTTCTAACTTTTCAGGTTTGACTATCCCAAATTTTAGGGGAGATCTTGCCAAAATTTTTGTAGAATTTCTTAATATGTGTTCTATAGAAATAAGTTGAAAAACTGTACTTTTCAAAAGTGTTTTAAGATTTAGGTTAGAGAGGAAAACCTAGATCGGGGTGTGACACAATTCTTGTTCATTAATTAAGGTTAATTAGTTTTTGGAACTAATTAGTTGTGGGTTGATTTTTTATTGCAATGTTATTATTTGTTCAATGATGGAAAGATTGGCTAGAAATACGATTGCGAGAAAAAGTTATCATTTGTGCCCACATTTTATAGAAAGACAAAAAAATATTTAGGTTAATTTTTATAAATATAACAAAATGACAAAATATTTACGACTCGTATAATAAAATGAAAAAACCCATGAAACTGGTCATTTTTTAAATATTCCAGGTTTGCCCTTTTTTTTCATTGCCTTTCTTCTCTTCCTCTTCTGCGATTTTTTTCTTCTTTCCATCGTCTTTTTCTCTTCTTCTACAGTTTTTTTTTTTTAGTTTCTTTTTCAAACAATTATTTGGTTCAAGATCATGTATCAAATATAAAAGATCTATTTTTAATTTGTTTTTCAAATTGTTATTTGATTGTTCCAAATATAAAAGATCGTGAAAAAAAATCGTTTGAATATTGGATAGCCAAATCTAAACGATCGTATACAAAGTCGTAAAAAAAATCGTTTAGATTTGGGTAGCCAAATCTAAACGACCGTGTCCCAAATATAAACGATCGTGTCCCAAATATAAACGACCGTGTACAAAATATAAACGATCATTTTCCAAACATAAACGAGTACAAAAAAATCTTTAAAAAAATCGTTGAGATTTGACAACTTAAATCTAAATGATCAGGAAAGAATGGTCAAATCTAAACGATCGTTTTCACTATACTAAACGATTGTTTTCCAAATATATTACACGCCTATATGCCAATTAATTGGGGTATTTTTGGAATTTCTCATTTTGGTCCTATGGACGTTTTTGAAATTGTTCTATACGATGTAAATACTTTTCCGCTTGGTTATATTTTGTAAAAGACCCAAATATTTTACTTCTTTCTTTACTCTTCATTGATTCCATCAAAAAAAAAAAAACCTTTACAGTTAGGATTCTTGATTGTCTAAACAAAATTCCCTTGGATGCGACCCCTAACTTCTTCTTTACTATGTTTTGTTAATTTCTTGATTAATTAAGTCTCGATTTACAAATTTTCTTTGTTGTTTGTGATTTGAGTGACTTTAATATTTTTTTTCCTTTCTAACGACATCACTCTTAAATTCATCCAATGGAATCTAAGAAGCAAAATTTCAGGAAGAAAGCCGAATCATGGGAATGATGCTAGGAAGCGTATTCGAGAAAATTGTTGGGTTTGTTGTAAGAGTGGTCATACTACTGCAATGTGGAAGCACAAGGAGGGGCAACATTCCAAGAATAAAAAAAACATCATGTAAATGATAATTTGGTTATTGTCATTCTTGAGGTAAATATGGCTTCAAACACCAAAGGTTGGTGGATTGATACTGGTGATACTAGGCACATTTGTAAGGACAAATCATGGTTGGTTACATATGAAAAGCAAATGGTGGCGATAAGTTGTACATGAAAAATGCTTCAATTGCCTGTATATAAGACAAAGGGAAGATCCTACTGAAATGGACTTCTAAAAACATACTTACACTCGAAAATGCGTGGCATGTGTCAAAGATTTTCAAAAGAAGCTATATTGTCAAGAACTCTACTTAATAAAATTGGATTCAAGCTTGTATTTGAGCATGATAAACTTATTCAAACAAAGAGAACTATGTACATGATTAAAGGCTATCTAACTGATGACATATTCAAACTAAATTTACTTGGCACAAATGAGAAATAATAATAAAATAATATTAACTCTTGTGCTTATATTGTTGAGTTGTGTGATATTTGTGAAGGAATAAAAGTCCTTTGGCAATAGAAGATTTTAGAGAACCATTCCTTAATTTAATTTAGAAATCCCAAAATACCATTACATTGGCAAAAGTAATTAAGAAATTAGTTTTCTTATTAAGACTTAAAGGCTAAGCATGCTTTCTAATTATAGATTAGAGAAAGAAAAACTTACTTGTTTGTCGTCTCTGAATCTACACAATAAATCTCCAAATTGGGACACCACCCGTCAGAGACCTTCCTATCCTTTGGAATGAGCTTGGTTTGTGGAAACCAATTGGGATGGAAAAAAATTTAGAGATCTTTTAGAGAAACTATTTTGAAGAAAAGAAAAATCTTCCATTGAAGAAAAACTACTTTCTTTTGCAGTTTTGTAACTTTCTTTCCTTCATGGAGTAGGAAAAAGCTTTCCTTTCATGGAGTAGGAAAGGGAGTATGAGAGAATCATGAGATTCTATTAATTTAAAAAAAATTAAATTAATAGAAATTTCAAATCAACTAATTAATTAATCATTAATCAATTAGTTAATAATTAATTTAATAATTAATTTTTCATTTAAATCTTATTTAATGAATATCTCTCCAATATCTTATAGTTTTATATTAATTTAATTAAATAAAATAAAACTAAACTATTAATTAATTCTCCAATTAATTAATAGCTAAATTAAATATCTTATATTTAACTTAAATTAAATTTGAATCATATTCAAATATAAGTTTCTCTCATAACCAATAATATGAATCTAATTCACATTAAATTAATATTTGAACTCATTCAAATATTTTATCTCTCATAAATTAATTTTGAATCATATCCAAAATTAAATTTATATAATAAAGATGAATAAACTTTATATTATAATGTATCACTTTACATTATACTAATTTCCAAAGTAAATTTGAACATCAGGTTTCACATGTTTCCGTTCTTCGTATAGTACAATTTGTGTTCCTGTTAGTCCTCTCAAATCGTATTCATCCTCTCCAGGATATACTGTTTGAATTGGTTCAAAATCCATTTGGTTATGTTCATATATCTCTTCATCCTACGACATATATACATATTATCTATTGTTAAACGACTGTTACCAAATATATAATATACCCTTATAAAATTACAGCACAAAACTCCACAACATACCTCACTATCGTCTATCCTTATTGGTTCATCCTTGTTAGATTTCATATGTTTCCTCCTTGAGCCCTTACTTCTTTCACTCATTCGCACCATTTTCTATTAACTGCATATATAGATGTTTATACAATATATACTACAAATTACAATAAATTGCAGTTTTCATTCCGAACATACCCAATGAACCTAATGGCAAAAAAACATAATTTCATTCGCAGAGCATTCGTTTTTATAACATACATTCTCAATAAACACTAGAATATGTCACAAACAGAAGTACATTTTCGATTTTGGTCCACGAATCGAACATCTAAAATATACCGCTTTCAATCCTTCAGTTTCAAAATATCAAAATGTCATGACCATCAAAAGTTATTTTATTCAGTCCTGAAATCTCAAAAACCCTAGAATCTACTGCTTTCAATCCTTCAGTTTCGTTTTTGTTCATATTTAATCGAATATCTTCAATATACCTAAAATACACAATGTACTAACCTCGAAATTTCTTCACAGTTTCTGTCGAAAATTAAACAAGTCGTCGGTCGTCCAGTTTCTTCTTCTTCAATGCCGAAAGCTCTGCAATTTCTCCATTTCGTATTGGTCTTCGGCGCGTATAATGGAGGTAGTTTTGTATATGGAAAGTAATAAGACCTTTCCTCTACTATCCAAAACGGTCTTACCCACGTTTGACTCTTATTTTTCTTTTTTCTTTTTTTTTTTATAATTATAAATTTATTAGATAATATACAATGGGCATAAATGGAATTTGGGCCCTACATTTGTGAAATATATTGGCCCATTTAGGACTTTTGTGAAAAGTTTTAGCAATTTGGATCTTTCATGTAATATCATATACCAATTTAGGCTATATGAGTTAAAGACTCTAATAATAATGTTCCCAACACACTAAGAATTTCAGCATTAAATTAGTCGAATGTTTAGTTCCGTGCCTTGATTCCTAACGAATATGAATACTTTTTTAATTAGATGATCTGTTAAATGCAATAAGTTGAAAGTGTATGTCAAATATTAGAACTCTAAACTTTTACCTTAGTTTTCAGTGTATATATGAACTTTTATGTATTCATAATTCAAGGAAGTACCTTTTATAATTGGAATTGTTAAAAATGACAAATTTGACAAAATATTTACAAGATATAGAAAAAATTTAGATTTTATGAATTTGATACACTGATATGCTTCTATCAGTCATATTGATTGACAGTAATAGAAGTCTATCAGTATGTATCATTGATAGCTAGAATCCAAAATTTTGTTACATATTGTAAATATTTTAGTTTATTTTGTTATTTTTAAAGATGTCATTTTATAATTTTCAATTAAGAAACCAAATAAACACAATCCTATATATTTAGAGAATAAATTTATAATTTAACTTAAATATTATCATCATTAATTTATAAATTTATAATTTAACTTAAATATTATCATCATTAATTTATAAATTTATAATTTAACTTAAATATTATCATCATTAATTTATAAATTTATAATTTAACTTAAATATTATCTTCATTAATTTATAAATTTATAATTTAACTTAAATATTATCATCATTAATTTAATTTGTTCTATCTCCACAAAGGGGATAAGCATCCAACTTGATTGATTAAGATGATAAAGTGGTCGCATGTGAAAAGAGATAATAAAAACAAAAACTTTATGAACATAAAAAAATCAAATTTGTAGTGAAAACGGATGTAATTGTGATGATATTCTATTGTTAAGTTAATCATAATGGATCTGGATCGTAAAAATAACGTCATTGTTTTGTTTTCACATTTACTTAAAATTACGATATTATCACATTTACTATTGTTACCATTTAACTATAACATTAATGTTAACTGTAAAAGTAATAGTAAATGTGATAAATTCACAATTTTTATACTATCATAGTAATAATATTTGTAACGATAAAGGTAGAAAGTTCCAAGAAATTCGAAAATGCAATTAGATTTTATTCTCCTTCGTTCCCCAAATGAACTACGTTCTTTGATTACAAACTTAGAAATGAATCTCATATTTCATTACAATTAAGAATAGAATTAAAATAAAATAGAAACCACTTTTCATATTATTATTGATTTATTATAATCACGACCAAAAGTTTGAGATCCTTTAGATAGTAGGGACACATATTTGGGATGAAATATCAAATGAAAAAGAAAAGAGGGAAAAGGAAAGGGAAGGGTGATAATTGTTGTCCTTGATTCTGGCTGTCATGTCTCGTTTTGCTGAGAAAGGGGAGGACAAGGAGCCCTTTTGCAGACTTCTAAAAATCAAGTCTACTATTGATAACTGAACCCATTTTCCTAGCCTCTCTCCTTTACTGGTGTTTTGGACCAACATTGAAAGCTGATAATGGAATTGGATGTGAAAAAATTAATTATAATTAAAACTATAAAAAAAAAAAAAAAAAAAGAAAGAAAAGAGAGAGACAGGCATCTATCCATATCAAATGAAATAATGTTTTGTCTAAGTTAAGTTGAACAGTATTCTGATTAATGTGCTGAGATTGTCGACAATGCTCTCCCATCCCCATTCTTGCCTTCTTAAACTTCATTTGAGACCATTGATGTCTATGTTTGTAAAAGCACAAAGCACACAAATTTATAGATATAGAAAAATTTAGATCCAGCTCTCGGAGTCTATATAATCTATTACTTCACTATATTAGTAATTATTTAAAATTCTTGCTATACACCTAATTGTTAGCTCCAAAAATGCTAACCATTGCAATTACCCTATGTTACATGGTAGAGAATCTCAATCCTTGACAATCTAGATCATCTTGGTAGGAGGCATCAAAGAATGTGATGGCAAGAGATTTAGAAAGTTTGAATATTATTCTGTTGGTTGGTTTAAATCAGAAAGTCAGGGATTTATCTACACTAATGTTGCAAATAACAACTCTGGACAAGGGGCTTCTACCAAACTAACTAGACGGTCAAATCCATACAGATGGTTTAAATTGATTGAATTTACAAGCCCCCTTCAATTGACATGAACAATCAAGTTAAATGCAAGTAGCTCACATCTCCTTTTTTTTCAAGTAAGAAACTTACCAGCTCACACTTTATACAAATTGTGGTAGCCTCAGCAACAAACAACACAAGTATGCTTGTAATTACAGCAATGTTGAGTAAGAGTTCATTTTAATGATCATCGTCCACCTCGTTGCCTCTTCTCTTCAAACGCAGCTGCTTCATTCAACATGTCAATGGCATCTTTCTGCATATCCAGCTTCGCAAGGGCAACCGATTGCATGTAGAAGGCTGTGGGCCAGTCTGGGTGTACACATTGTGCTTGCATTGCATCCCGAAGTGCAGCATCGGGTTGATCACACAACAAATGACATAGGCTTCGTCGAGCAAACACGGTTGGGGAAACCATAGTTCCTACATCTATGAACTGCAAAGAAGCGAATTTTAAAGCCACAAAGTCATGTCACCATGAGTTGCTCTGGTCTAAGTGCAAGATTATTGTCGGGAAAGATAAACAGACAGAAATACAGACAGAAAGTGTAAAAGAAAGCTTGAAACAACGGCAAAGCTGTTATTTTTCATTTCATTGTTTAGATGAATACCTGTGAGTAGCAGTCAATTGCAGCTTTAAAATTTTTGTCCCGAAAGGCAAAATCCCCGCGCTTTCTTGCTTCCAGCATATCTCTCATCTGTTGTGTCCACTCTTGAAAAGATAGCTGAAACAATTGAACGTTACTCATAACTCTTAGTATGTTACATGGAACTTATAAACCTTCCTTCTCATACAAGTCAGTTTATCTTATAAATTAGAATTGAATAAATTGAGGCTACCTCATTAGTTCCTTCATCGTCTTTGTAGTGTGTCATAACCAATATTTGATGAATTGCAGTGAGATCCATCCTTGAACAGGCCTCACCCATCGACGATAAAGGGCGTTGTGGAGCTACAGGGGCTGCTGGGGCTACAGGGGCTGCTGGGGCATCCTCCTGTTTCTTCATTCCAAGCATAACATAGGAGGGAACCTACAAAACACCCATAGTATCAGTGTAGATTACCAAAGTTTTTGAGATGCTCGTTTCTAACTTAAACATATTGGACCCATCATCTGGTAATCCAACTTTTTGGCACAGTTACAAGACATGAAATCACAAAAAGATTAGGAAACAGCATAGTAGCATTTTAATATCTAGGAAGCATGGATATGAACATAGGACACAGCACAAATACAACATGGCACGATGATAAGCCAATTTAAAAAATAATAATAAAAAATAAAAAAATAGGACACAAAAATGTTGGGCTGTCTTTGGTTGTTTTTTTAGGATACATATAAATTTAACATAAAATGCTAAATGACCTCCACTAAGAAAAGCATAAAATGTCAAGTTAAATTAACAATTGTAGGAGACAAAACGTCTAGGTTTCTTAGTTCAGTTTTTATGTTTCAGTTTTTTATCTTGGTTAAGAAAACAGGCTTTGCTTTTGTTATTGTTTTTTTTTTTTTTCTCTCTGTTTAATGTAAAAATGATTTGGGATTTAAATTTGGGTCTACTATTAAAAGGTTGGATCATTTTCTCTTCCACAAAATTTACGAAGTGTGTCCAAGAAGTGTCCCAACCATGTTCCCACATGTCTAAAGTTAAAAATAAATGAACAAAAATAGGAATGGAAATTTCTGTGTGGGAACACATGTTCAGGGTGTGTCCAAATGTGTCCATGCATCAGAGGTAACATCCACAACAAGATTGACATCCAAGGCAAAAGGCAAATAGCATTGAACTAATTATATTCTAAACAGCAGGATTCTTCTACAAATTGAAAGACAGACTATATATTATTTCTATAACTGCATTACGCATGACAACTACAAAGATAAGTAATGGGCTTTGTTGAAAATATAGATATGAATGGCCTAAGAGATCGACCATAGATCCTTACATCTGCTTTTGTTTGCAATGGAGCAAGAGTTGAAACAAGTTCCTCTGTGTTAGGCCTGTCCCTAGGTTCATATTGTAAACATTGAGAAGCGAGATTAACAACCACAGTTGCGTCTTCTGTAGAAAATTTTCCTTCCAAATGCGAATCCATTAAGAGAATGATATTCTTTCCTCGTATCAGATCAAGAGCCTGCACTCGCTAATGTATTTCATCAAACTTATGTAATATGAAGATTTTAGTTTAGATCTCTATTACAATAGGAGCATACAAAAATGGAGCTAAGAACATGTGTACATTTCACTTACATCCTCCAAAAGATTAGAACAGTTCCCCACCACGATCTTACTTTTTCTGATATGGAGGTTTGCATATGACATTGGAACATGTTAACGAAAATCCAATCTTGTTTGTTGATGGACTACTATTTTTACTTAAACAAATTACCATCCAGAAACAAAATAGTAAATCATCCTGAATTTTTTATACAGGATTTCTAGATGCCTGGTATTTAATTTTCAGTAAGGAGAAAAGAATTGATGCAGAAAAGTATGGTTTAGAACCATTGCACTATTAACTTTGACCATGACTCAACTAATAGAAGACGACAAAAAACCTCCCTTTCAAGCCAAAGATTCTAATTGTAAAACTCTTTAAAAAACAGTTGCATCGTTATAATCACACGCACTTTTAAACTAAATCTTGTAGTGAATGAAGCCATAATCTAGGAGAGGAGCAAGGTGTCAAATAACTATCAGTACCTCATATCCAAACAACACAGAAATCTAATAGAAATATAAAAAATCAAGGAAAGCGAAGTCTTTTGGCACAAAAGTCACTTGCCCGATAAATCCATTCCCAATTCACAAATCACTATTCAAATGTTCACTTTCTCATATCACTGTTCCGAATGATAAATAAGAATGATACAGGCAAAGAATGTCACATGTAAAATAATTTTACAAAATTAGCTACTTACATGACTTGGAGGGATGTGCTTGCCACTCAGAAGATCCAAGAGGACGGTACCAAAGCTATAAATAACACTTTCAGGGGTTACCCTTCCTACAATAAATAAATCAAATTGAATAGCAGCACCAGAAACACTAATAAGGTTATAAAGTGGGCTCAATATGAAAATAAGTTTTATTGTTGCTTTGCTATAAACCTTCTGACATACAAAAGATACAAGGTTGTCAACAAGCAAAAGATAAACATCAAAGTACCATTTTTCAAATACTCAGGTGGTGTGTAGGCCAGATTTGTGCTGTAACTCTTACCATCCCTACTGTTTTTCATCAACCCAAAACATGAAAGACGTGGATCGCCACCCTATAAATGAGAGTAATTAAATGAAGATAAACGTTGGATAAAGAATTATTAATACATCCCAATTAGTTAGATTGATACCTCATCAAAAAGAACTCTATAAGCATTCAAGTCATGGTACAATGCACGGCCTTTAGTGGTACAATATTCCAAGGCTTCAGCAATGTAGTAAGCAACTCTCAACCGCATGGCCCACTCAATGGTTTGATTTTCCCCTGTCAGAAGTTTTTTATAGAAAGTTAAAAACATAGCAAGCACATTAGATAATCAAAATTACGTAGTTACATGCACAATTTAGCCACAAGCACTCCTACAAAACTCTAATAGAGGTCATTGTCATAATGCAAAACGTCACCCCTTCAAAATGGAAATGTGATGGTAGTAGGAGGCCAATGTAGCTAGCCCAAGGACAATGGACCTCCCATATCTCTACGATGAAATGATATAGTCTACATCCGTATGATGCTTTTGTTTCACCTAATTTCTCCAAAATCATGCCCACTTCTAACCAAAAGTAAAATCACACCGGCTTAGGCCTATTCATATTATAGGACTATGTTCGCATCCCGATGCTAATAGTATCGTTCTTCCAGAGCTAACAAACACGTTCCTTTCCCATATTTCCCATAAATGAATATATAGCACAATCAAGAGCCGAAATAATTATTAAGATTAGACAGAGAAGATGCAAAAGATGCAGGGGAATTGGCTCCAGAACAACTATTATGCTAAATGTGTGCTTAAGCTTAAACACTTCCATTAAAACAAGTAAAGTTCAAGATGATAGAACTAAAAGAGAATGAAGACCAGAGATGAAACAAACTTAAAAACAAAAGAAAACAAACATACAGTGGAATAAATGCTTTGCAAGAGTATCATTAGGCATGTACTCCGCAACAAGCAGCCTCTCATCACCATCGCAGCAATACCCTATCAAATTCGCAAACCTTGGATGTCGTAGCTTCCCAACTCCCGAAGCCTCCTCCTAAAAGGAAAAATCCCCCAAAATTCCAAACACCCATTTCTCAAAATCAGCAAAAACTCAACAAAAATCCAAAACACAACAAAATTATTCACAGACAAAAGAAAGCAAGAAGGAAGTACCACAAACTGCTTGGCATCCGGCCAAGCCACATTCGAAAACTTCTTCACAGCGATCCACTTTCGGTTATGAAGTCGACCCTTGTACACAATGTTGAGAGCCTTCTCGCCGCTCTCTGAGACTATGAAGTTGGAGTTGAAATTGTCGGTAGCCGCCTTAAGGTCGGAGAAGGAGAACTCAGAGAAAGTGGAAACCATTTCCCCGAGCTGCGTCGGTTCAGGTCCAACAGCAGGCGGCAGCGGCGGCGGAGGCTCCACCACAACATACGGAGGTGCAGGCTGCTGGGATTGAAGCTTTTCGGGATGGGTTTCTGTCAGAAAAGTGGATTCACAACACCCCATAAGAAAAATTTTGTGACAACCCTTTTGAAAACTCAGATAGAGGAAAGGGGAAAGTGAAGCATAGAGAGAATTGGGGAAAGAAAATAGAAGAATATTAGTTGGGGAAGCAACTTTTGAAGGTATGCAAGAAAAGGAATACAAAGAGATGAGTGAGAAAAACCACTTTTTACTCTCTCTTTTGTCTTGCTTGTAATTTGACACAGTGACGTTTTTTTTTTCTTTTGGTTTGTGTTTTTGGTAATTAAGAGAGAGAAGGTGTGTTCTTACAGTTCCATTCAATCAATCAAAGAAACTGTTGTATTTTCTTAAAAATCAGGTGTATTCAGAGATTTGCTTAATAAATTTGGGTCAACTTTGTTGCTAATCCCAACAAACACAAAAATCCAGCTTGCATTACATTACATGTGATTTCCTAAATATTCGATTCTATTACCTTTGTATATATTTAAATACGCAAAGGTTTATGTTTTATAATCTTTTTTTTTATTATTTTTAGATGCGCAATCTACTGCACTTCCTACTAAATCAATTTTGGAATGATTACAGAATAACACCTGTTTAAATTATGTAAAATATATTATAAATTAGGATAAAATTCTCTTTGTAGTTCAATATCTCTAACAAACTGATCGATTTAAAATAACATAGTTTATCATATTTACATCAAGTACCAAAAATTTACCGTTTCTTTTTTCGATTGAATCAATTAAAATATTTTAACTATTTAAACTTTATAATCAAATTAGATTTTTTTGTTATCATTTTGTTTTAGAATGATTAACAAATTTTAGATTACTTTTACCACAAACACCCTATTTTCTTCTTGTAAGAGAGTGTAATTTTTTTTATGAAAAAAGTTATAAGATGATTTTAAGTTTCATCTTTGTGAATATAATAACTTATTTAATTATACGTTACAATGAAATGAAGATACATACCTGTAAAATTTTAAATGTATTGAGAAATCTTTTAATTTTAAATTTTGAATCAATTTACTATGTAAAATTATTATACTTATATTTCATAAATTTTAAAATGCCATAAATAAACTTTGGTGGTCTATTAATTATAAAACAAGTATTAAATAACATAAATGGAACTAAAATAGTATTATAACCATGCTTTAAGTATCTAATAACATAAATGAAACTAAAATAGTATTATAACCATAACTAAATCATGTAAAGAAAATTTATGTTAGTGGTATATATTAATGCAACATCTCGATTTGGTAATACAGTAAAAAAAAAACCTTTAAATGATTTCGACAAATCTAATGAAGTTATATTATAAAGTTTATTCTATATGAAATTTGAGGTTTGCATGTTAGTGTTTTTAAATGGATCAAAACTTATATGCTCCAATGTCTGATTCTCTCTTTTTGTAAACAGCCATGTAGCCATTCTTATGGTGCGACGTGGCCGTTAGACTTTTTTATGTATTTATTTTTTACTCTATTATTTTCACGGCTTTTCTTTTACCATTTAAGTGATAATTATTATTATAAACACTATTAAATCGATGTACAGTATGTCTATACGTCTATGTACCACTTTCTCCATTTCTTATATATGTTGTTATCTGTCGAAGATACTAATCTTTAGTCTAGTATTAAAAATATCTATAAATATTATACTTACGAAATTATCTATAAATATTGTCATTTGGAAAGTTTTGTAAGAAACATATATCGGTTAAAATTCCAAAGATTTTGTAGATAATGAATATTTTGGAAAATTTCTTATTTTTATACATTCTTATTTATTTTATTTTATTTATTTTAATATTACATTTTTTCAATATTTGTGTTTTCGTGGCTCATTTTTACAATACATTATCAACACGAACTTTCTCATTTTTCCCGCTAAAGGTAGATGCTAAGCATACGTCGATTTTTCCTTACTCTTGTAATTAATAAATGTTTGTTTTCCATGTTTAGTATATGTTAAAGGGATTTTTTCAAGAATAATATAAAAATACAAACTATTTATACCTTATGGCAAAAAACCACTAAAGGACAAAAACATGTTACACTTGATTTTGCCATAAAGTGTAAATAGTTTGTCAATTTTACCATTTTTTACAATTCTCTCTATATTTAAATTTATAATATAATTAAAATATTTTATAATAGTGTTACCTTGAAAAAAAAAAACTACAAGATTACAACTTCTAATATTTGATATTAATAGAAATAATTCTTTATCATGAATGTCTGATGTTGAAGTAAATCAAGATGCCATAAAAAATGATCATCATAAAGTAATTATTCTTCCTAAATCCCGTTAACAATGAATGCTCTTGAAGCTCCAAAATCTTAAATCAATATGTTAGAGAATAAATTTTCTATATTTATTCGATATGCTTCACACTATCAATATCGAGAGAAATATTTTGAAAAACCCTTATCCAATATCTTTTCGTGGCTGAATGAAATAACAAGTTATATTGATTTAAAAATCATAAATATCAGTCGAGTAAAGAACCAATATTTTTTGAAGTGAATGTTGTAAATTTTAATAATGGTGCATGAAAAATCGTACATCTTGACCAACTAGAACAATCTCATTCCCAAAAGTGAATGTTATATATGAATTTGACAATTGTCATCGAGCTTGTGATCATAGCAGAGGAAGAAATAACCATTCCAAGTACGTCGTTATAATCATCCAAATTTCAAAAGATCCACACAAAATGATGATCATAAAAGAAAAGCTCTATAAGAAAAAGAGAAAAATATACATATATCAAAATTAGTAATAAATTGAACCCATCATGTATGACAAAATTTTGGATGTGGTAGATTTTTTTTTAATTTTCTGAAGAGAAAATTGGCATATTGTCAACATGAACTCAGCTCAACTGACATCTGTGTATTCCTGAGGACAAGAGGTCTTGGGTTCAACTCCCCCCACCCAGCAAGTTGTACTTAATAAGACATTTTTAAAAAATATTGCATATTTGGAAAATATCATGTATTTTCTATGTGATTATATCATAATTAATGTTTTGTTTATCTCACGTCTATTTTTATATTCTAAATTTTACTTCTCTCATTAGAATTATTTCATTTAATGAAGAAACATTGACAATTTGTGTATGCTGAATAACAAAAAGAATACGAGCAATGAAAAAATATATCTGCAGACGGTGCAACTACATGTTGAAATTTATGTCCTAAAACTCATAGTTTGTACCTTAAATTATATTATATTCAATAAAGTTGTTATTGAGAATTTATTAATGAAAATTGAATGTTATAATCTTGAATCCAATAAACTAAGGTCCTGAGGCTATATTGTGTAAACTTGAACTTTCTGTAGAGATATAAAAGTCGATCAAGTTCGAGTATACAGTCCAAATGATCTATAGTGTATGAATAAGGTCGGGCGCCTTATTCTTGGAACACTATGGATGCGATCTGCTTTGTAGTTAGTGCAAACGATGTGATCCTGAATCGTTCATGTAAAGACATGAAAGTTGGGGCATCCTATGTAAACGGTTTACATAAGACTAGAACCGTGAAATAGTTACTTTTAAGTTATAACACCATTAGCTATATATAAACTAACTATTTTGTTTATGATGACCTAGGTAACTTAATATTAATCCTAAGCTAACTATGAACTTCTGTTCACACGAAATTATTCTTAGATCTGCGTAGGTGAGGACAACTCAACAGCGCCCAATAAACCTCTTATTTCAGGGGTAAGACCGAGTGGATGGCTAAGGATATAGGGTGCAAGACAAAATTCACTTCTACCTGCTTTAAGGTTAATAGATAGATTTTTTCTTTAAGGACTGAATCCAAGTCTTGAACAAGGGGCCTCACCCTCTCATTGGCTCGAGAGGTATTCAATTTATAAGTTGGACCTTAAACCGATTGTTGAATAATGGATCAGTGGGACTTAAGGAGCAAGATGTAGTCTTAGGAGTAAAATAGTATTTTGACCCAACTAAGGTTATGAACAACCTGTGAAGAATTGACCTACTGATTATGGTTATATTATATGGACATAAGTATATCAACAGAGAGGAGAGTGCAATAACCACGACACTTTAGTGAAATGACCCGTTAGTTAACGAATGTTGATTAGCTTGGTCTAAAAGGGTTTAACCAGTTAATCTTGGATCGTTGGAATCCATAATCTATAGATCCATTAGGTTTCCCTACTACTTCATATGGAATTAACTTAGAATAATTTGAATTGTTCGAATTAGGTGAAGAAAGAGAAATGTACAAATATATTTGATATAGTCATCAATTATAAGTTTGAGATAAAGCTTTATGTTTAAATGTGATTTAAATATTAAAAATGTGAATATAGACTCATATTTAAAAGCTTGAAATTGATGAAAATGAGCAAAGTTGTGAAAAGTCAAAGTTTGATCGACATTATATTCAAATATGATTTGAATTTCAGAAAAATGAATGCGGATTCATGCTTGAGAAAATTAGTCAAGAAGGACAAAATGGTAAAAAATCAAAATGTTGACTTTTGAAGTGAAAAGTCAAAGTTTGACTTTGACTTGAATAATCAAATGACCATATTACCCTTGGACTAAAGTTAGTGGAAAAATCCAACATTTTGTTCTAAGACTTAGTGGGATAAGTGGCTACATAAGATGTAGACACATAGTCCATTAAGATTAAGTGGAGAATGAGAGTGTTGATCATAGGTGAAGTTTTTTCATGCATTTTGCATGTAAATTTTTTGTAAAATTGTTTTGAAAATTCATTTTCAAAATATTTTGATAATTTTTTAGAAATGATTTAATTTTCACAATTTTTTCCACCTCTCTCTCTCTCTTAACCAAAAGTTGGTTCCCTCCTCTAATTTCCATTCCTCTTTTAATTCCTTCACCTAATCGAGTCCCACAAACCTCATTCTAAGTCCGAATAATAGTAGGTTAACACTAGTGGTAGTCCACTGTTCCAGTTTGTGAGGAGATTACAAGGAAACATACCACTAGTGTAGCTTTTGATATGTAGGTTCATTAGATCTCTTTCCTAACTCACAATGGGTAATGAGATTTATTATATTAGTTGTAATTTGAAATGTTCAAATTTACTTTGGGAATTAATATCATATATGGCGATACATTATAGTATAACATTTATATTTTTATTAAACTTTATTGTGTAAATTCAATTTTGGATATAATTCAAAATTAATTTATGAGATAATAAAATATTTGAATGAGTTCAAATATTAATTTAATATGAATTAGATTCATATTAAAACTATAGGTTAAAATTTAATTTGTATATATGATACAAATTAAAACTATAGATTATGAGATAAATTTATATTTGAATATGATTCAAATTTGTATTAAATTAAATATAAGATATTTAATTTAGCAATTGATTAATTGAAGAATTAATTAATATTTTAGATTAATTTTGTTTAATTAAATTAAAACTATTGGTTATGCGAGAGATATTCATTTAAATATGATTTAAATGAAATATAATATAATTAACTATTAATTTAATTTAAATTATTTTGATTAAATTGAATTAATAACTTCCTTAAAAAAGTGAGTTATTTAGGAAACGTGAGTGGTTTTCCCACGAATCCCAAAATCTCTCTAACTCCCTAAATTAGAAGAGCGAGGTAAGGTACGAGTTACAAAAGTGTTATGGAAGAACTTTGTGTACTGCAATTCTATCAAAAAGAAAAATTCTCTCTAAAACATTCCCTTTTAATTTTTTTGATTCCGATGAACAAATCTCTAGCTCAAAGAATGGAAATGTTTTCAAGTGATGTTGGTGCCCCAATTTGGTGATTTGTAGATACAGAGACGTCAACGAACGTAAATTTTTCTTCTTCACTTTATTTCTTCTCTGTAATATTTTTTTATAAAGCATGCTCATCCTTATAGAAATTTTGTTTTTGGTGATTATTTTTTTTCAATGTACTTGGTATTTTTAACTTCCCAATTATATTGAGTTTATGGTCTCTGTTAATTTTTTTACTATGTAGGGCTATCATCCACTACAATAGTTACGGTCTTCCCCAACGCAGTGTAACGTCGTCGAAAACCCCAAACAATGTCGCGGAAGGCTACCGCAACGTCGTACACGACGTCGGCAACCACGTAGCAGAAAGCCCATCGGGGATACTTTCCGCGACGCAGCTCGCTCCCATGTTGAGGAAAGTTTTCCTCGCGCACAGCCCAATACGTCTCATAAGGCTTCTGCGACGCCGACATCGAGGAAGGATTTTGCGACGCAGACGTCGCATAAGGCTTCCGCGACGATGACATCGCAAAAGCCTTCCGCAACGTCGGCGTCACTATAACTTTTTGCCACGTTGGTGTCGCAAAATCCTTCCACGATGTCGGCGTCGCAAAATCTTTCCGCGACGTCAGCGTAGCAAAAGGGTTTTTATTTATTTTTGTTTTCTAATTTTATAATTATTATTTATTCATTAATAAAATCCGATACGTCGCACAAGGCTTCCGCGACGTCGGCGTCTCAAAATCCTTCCGCACCATCGGCGTCGCAAAAGGGTTTTTATTTATTTATTTTTATTTTATTATTATTATGTATTCATTGGTAAAATCCGATATAATAAAACTTGTAGTAAATTGATTAAAATGAAAATATTATTCATTATGAAATGAAATAATACATTAAATATGTTCAATACAAAAAATTAATTACATAATTCAAAACATTACATTAAAAAAAAAAACTTGAAGTCTAATTCTCTAGTGGAATGGACGTCAAACCTACAAATAACATGAAAGTATTGTTAGAATATTACATATGAAAAGTTAAACAAATTAAATATTAAAAAGTTCATACTCAAGTGATCACGGGCCTCTCTGTGTTCGACTCATCTCCTTGAGTATCTTCTTCATCTCTTCCATTTGTCGTGCATGGTCTGCCATTTGTCGATCTCGCTCCTCCTCCCTCATGCGTTGTTCTTATAACATTCTGTTAGTGTTGTCAAGGCTCGTTCTGAGTTCACTAACCTCTGCTATGTGTGCCTGGTAGTCATACATACTGGAGGAAGAAGATGAAGCGGCACTCCTAGACTCGGGTTTTGGGCCCCAACCAAGACCTTTTGAGTAGCCCGGTCTTCTACCCAAAACTGTCTCGCATATCTCATCCTCAGTTAGTGGTTCAGAACCCTCTGGGACGGGCTGAGATTGAAGTTCCACCATCTGATGCTGCACAACAGAAGCTTGTAAGTTTGAGAGATGATCAGACTTAAAAACATAGAATTAAAAGTATAACTAAACATAACGTTTTCTAAAACTTACAAAAGCGTCATCTGCAGCTGGTGAAATGAAATTGCCATTACTAGCATGCGTTTCTTTGAATAACTCGACACGATCTACAGGACGACCATGCAGTTCAGTGAGCTCTACTTGTCGTTGAAGAAACGACTTTGTGTCGCTCCTGTGGCTGTAAGGTTGTTGCGCCCTAAAAGCCTTACACATATTTGATTGCTCCTACATTACAAAAATGACGATGATCAAAAAGTTATACTTTCAAATAAATGAAATATTGTAACATAAAAGTATATAAATAATTACCTGAAACTGTCGAGTGATGTAGTGGTCACATAGAAAGTGCCAATCTTCCACCCGATTGACTATTCTTGCTGTGGGTTAGCTCGTGCTTCTTCAGGGTCACTAAATTTTTTAAAATGGCGATGATTACTTGCCCTGAATTCCTTCCACACAGTGAGCATTTGATGCTCAACAAACCGATTCAGTGCTGGATTGTTAAGATCAAACACGAAAAATTGCTACAAAAGAAATAGATTTCAAGTCAGTCAAGCTTTTATAAGGAAATCGAAACATACATAAATGTTTATGAATATACAGACTTACCGTTAAGCCGCCCTTGACGACCTCGATGTACTCTGGTGGTACATCTGCCCACTTCAGGGCGTGAATAGGAAACGTGTCTCGTGTCAACACACCGATCGTGCAACTGAAACGAGGGGCGTGTGCAGAGATAGATCTGTCCCCTTCATGAGGGATGGAAATGGGAATTCTCCCATTCTACTGTACGTATCGCTCGACATTTATGTTTCTAGAATGTCGTCGTAATCTCCTCGCAGTGGGAGCCGAATGAGAGGGATTAACTGAAAATGATTGTGATTATATAGAACAAGCATAACTTAAAGACATGATCAGATGAGAGAGAAATTGTATTAAATATGGTGATTATTACGAACCTGAAGTGTCGCCTACTGATGACTAACCACCCACGTTATCCAACGTGTCAAGATTAAGGAAATAGTTTTCCTCATGCGCATTACTCGAAAAGTTTGACTCTATGTCTACAGATATAAAAATCAACAAAACATTAAACAAATAAACATGAGCATCACAACGTAATTAAGGTATAAAAAAATGACTAAATGTGTGTATACGTAAAAAAAACATTGTTATTCATCATCGCACGACTCGCTTTGATGTTATGATTGTTCGTCATCTTCATCGTTTATGAAATTTTTCACAACATGACAAACATTTGGTTTTTCCACTATTGTAGGATCAACTTCAGTCCTACACAGAGTGCCATCCTCAATGACGTGTTCGTCCACCCGATGTTCAACGACGATTTCCATTACATTAAGTTGATCATTCTCGATATCTTCCACTTTTGGCATGTTCCATACACGTTTATTTTGCATCACTTAAACAACTTTCCAATTGATACCATTTTTAGGATCCTCAAGGTAGAACACCTGATGTGCTTGGGTTGCGAGAATCACAGGTTCCTCAGCGAACCAAAAACGGGACGTGTTTATTGATTTGCAGCCTAGTTCTTCGTGCGTCCTATGATTTTTATTTTTGTCTGTGTCAAACCATCGACACTTGAATAACCAAGCACGTCGTGCAAATGGATATTAAACGTGCAACACTTCATCCAAAACATCGTAAAAATTGTTGTTCACACTGCCTCCACTACCTTCTCCGAAAACACTGTAAAAATTGTGTTGTGCTTCAGAAATCACGCTCCAACTTGTGAAATCGTACGCCACTGACAATGCATCTACTGTAAGAGCAGACATCAAGTGATGGTCCCATTGCGAGTGAAAATAAATCTTGAGAAATGTTTGAATTGTCACACATTTCTGTCATAACCTGAAATTGGGTTTAGCATAAAAGTACTTATATGTATAAAATATGTATAAAGTAGAAATGCTCGAAGTCATTCACTCGAAATACATGAGCTTTGAACCAATCGACAAATGCTCGTTGGTATCTTTTAAACAGTTCAGAAAAGCTTTCACCCCGATGATGTATCAAAAGAAGGTGTTTCCTAAAGACACAATTGTGAGTTTGTGTGTGGGCACGGTATAAAACCCTAAAATATGTATAGAAATGTGTCCCTTCGGTATTCGGCTATTTGTCTACATTGCTGAGGATGTACCAATGAAAGAGTCGTTTCTCTTCTTGCCATATACTTCGTAAACGTGACGCTCCCAATAGTCGTACTTTTTGAACGAATACTTCATACTCACCAATGACCTCATCCTCTTCAATGCTATCGTCATTTCGATCATCTCTAATGAATTGAGTCTCAATCCCCTTCAAATAGTGTGAACAGAAAATACTTGATTCGTTCAGAAGATATCCTTCTGCAATAGACCCCTCAAGAAGTGCTTTGTTACGAACATATTGTTTTAGTGTGCGGAGACTTCTTTCAATGGGATACATCCAACTGTAAAAAATCGAACCAGTAACCTTCTTCTCATATGGCAAGTGAACTGCAAGGTGTACCATGATGCTGAAAAAAGCAGGTGGAAATATTCTTTCCAATTTGCATAATATAATTGTAATATCTGACTGCAATCGATCCAAATCACATATTATTATCGTCCTGGCGCACAAATCACAAAAAAAAAACTGCACAGTTCAGTAATTGCAACGTACACATTTTTTGGTAAGAATGCTCTAACACGATTGGAAGAAGTCCGTGTAGCAGTACATGACAGTCGTGCGTTTTGAGACCTGATATTTTTTCCTCGTTTGCATTCACGCATCGTAAAATATTAGGAACGAATCCATTGGGAAACTTAACTGCTTTCAAGAACTTACAGAACTCAATCTGATCGCTGCTAGTCAATGTATAGCTCGCATGTGGTTTCACCAATCGGTTACCCATTTCTACCAAATGTAAATCCTTTCTTATTTTCAAATCTTGTAAATCTAATCTGGCATTCGTGGTATCTTTTGTTTTTCCTTCAATATTCAACAACGTACCGACCAAGTTGTCACAAACATTCTTTTCAATGTGCATTACATCAAGTTTGTGACGAATAAGTATTCTTGGCCAATAACAAATATTGAAAAAAAATACTTTTCTTAGTCCAATTAAGAACTCTTTTTCTTTTTCTTTACGAAGGATGCTTACTCATAACTGGAAACTCCAAATAATCTAGTTGTTCCAATATTTCATGGTCATTCATTACAACTGAGGTGATTTACGCTCTACCTTTCCATCATGGAGTCTACTTTTACGCCAAACATGATTGTCTGGAAGATACCGTCAATGTTCCATGAATGCTATCTTTCCGTGTATTTCGAATGATGATCAATCCCCATGCAAATGGGACATGCCTGATATCCTTTTCTACTCCAACCGGATAGATCACCATATGCCAAAAAGTCATTAATTGTCCACAACAAGACTGCATACAACTGAAAATATTGATCAGTTAGACAATCATATGTACGCACACGAAACTGTTAGTATTTATGTCCTAAAACTCGTAGACTGTAAATATAATCCATTGACCGTTATTAATAAAGTGTTATTATTGTAATAATTGTTATTGATTAAATTATTAGTTTTGTCTTAATAACCCAAATCCAATAAACTAACATCCTAAGTTGTTTAATGTGTCTTGAACAGTATGTAGAGACATACAAGGATCAATGTTCAAGATCAGCTTAAAGGGTCTATAGTATAGGGATAAGGCTGGGTACCTTATCCTGGTAACACTATTGATACGGCTCACTTTGTATTTGATACAAACGCAATGATCCAACGCGTTCGTGTAGTTGACATGCGATTGAGGGTGTCCTATGCAATGAGTTTGCATAAGACTGGACCGCGAAATAGTAACCACTAGATGTAACTCCGTTAACTAGTTAGGTTTCTATTTCACTAGGATGACCTAGGTAACTTAGTCTTAATCCTGAGTGTGTTATGAACTCCTGTTCACGAGGGATTGTCCTTTGATTTGTACGGGTGAGAGTGGCCAGATTGCCGACTCAATAAGCTTATCATTTTGGGGACAAGACCGAGTGGGGAGCTGGAAACATAATTACACAAGATGGAATTCACTCCTTCCCTACTTTAGGGTAAGTAGATGAGTGTTCCCTTAAATGGTGTCTCCAGGTCTTGAACAAAGGGCCCTACCCTCTCTATGGCACGCGAGGGGTTTCTGTTTATTGGTAGGACCATAAACAAGTTGTTCATTGGAGGAGCACTGGTATTTAAGGATTAGATGTAACCGAGAGGTAAAACGATAAATTAACCCAGCTGGTGTTACGAACACTCGTGAAGGACTAACTTATTATTATTAGTCTATATCCGTGGACACAGAAATATATCTACAGTGAGAAGAGTTCAGCTGTGAGTCTTTAGTGGAGTGTACACACATTTAACGAATATTGATTAATGTGGTTAATGAGTTTAGCCAATTAATCTCAGATCGTTGTAGCTTCTGATCTATAGGTCCATTAGGTCCCCTTCCTAGCTCGTAAAGGGCAATGAGATTTGTTTATATTGGTTGTAATTTGAAATGTTCAAATTTACTTTGGGAATTAGTTTAACGTATAGTGATACATTATAATAAAAAGTTTGTAAAACTTTATTATATAAATTTAATTTTGGATATGATTCAAAATTAATTTATGAGAGATAAAATATTTGAATGAGTTCAAATATTAATTTAATGCGAATTGGATTCATATTAAAATTATTAATAATGATAGAAGCTTATATTTGAATATGATTCAAATTTAATTTAAGTTAAATATAAGATATTTAACTTAGCTATTAATTAATTGGAGAATTAATTAATAATTTAGTTTTATTTAATTAAATTTTATTTTATTCATTCAAATAAGATTTGAATGAAATAATATTAATTAAATATGATTTAATTAATTATATAAATCTATAAGATATTGAAGAGATATCTATTCAAATAAGATTTGAATGGAATATTAATTAAATATGATTTAATAATTATTAACTAATTGATTAATTGTTAATTAATTAGTAGATTTGATAATAGAATCTCGTGATTCTCTCCTACTCCTCTTCTTGTTCCAAGAAGGAAAGAGAGCTATAAATGTCTAGAAGAAAACAGTTTTCTTCAAGCCAAGTTGATTAAGAAAAAAAAAAGCTAAGGCTTTTTCTCTCTGCAAAAGAGTTTCTCTCAAATATCTCTAAATCTTTTCTCATCCCAATTGGTTCCCACAAACCAGTTCCCACAAACCAATCTCATCCCAGAGGATAGGAAGGTCTCCGACGGGTGGTGTCCCCAATTCGGTGATTTGTAGATTCAGAGCCGTCATCGAAAGCAAGTTCTCGTATCTTATCTTTAAAAGCATGCTTAGAATTTATTTAGAATTTTGATTCTAAAATTTTGCCAATGTACCGGTATTTTAAGATTTCCAAATTAAATTGAGTAATGGTTATTTAAATTCTTCCTCTGCCATAGGGCTTTTATCTCTTCAATTGGTATTAGAGCCATCTCAAATTTTAATTGGGAATTTTAAAATTTGCATTGGTTTAGGTGGGATTTAATTTTGCATTATGAATGTGGTTTGCAAAATAGATGTTTTCGAATTTGGCACCTTAGATTACAGTTTTTTATTAATTTGATTAATGTAAGGGCCCCGTTGTTTTGGGCATTTTAATTATGTAATCGAGTATGTAAGTCCGTGTCGTTCGATGGGATTTGATGACAAGGGATGCTGGGAGTAACGAAATCAAGAACAACCATATATGGTTGGGCGCGTTTCAAGATATCAAATAGTTGATTTGGTCCCGTGAAAGCTGGAGGTTGTGTGTTCGATTCTTGCTTTTGCGTTTTTCTCCGTTTTTTACGTTTTTTTTTTAATTTTATTTTGTTTTAATTAATTAAATTAATATAATATGATTATATTAATTTGATTAAATTTTAGGGTTGCATGATTTTTTAAGCATGTTCATGCATTTTAAATATTATAAATATTATAATATTTAGTATTAACTAATATTTAGTATTATAATATTAACTAATTGATTAATGGATAATTAATTAGTAGATTTGATAATATAATCTCGTGATTCTCTCTACTCCTTTTCCTGTTCCAAGAAGGAAAAAGAGCTATAAATATCTTGAAGAAAACAGTTTTCTTCAAGCCAAGTTGATTAAGAAAAAAAAAAGCTAAGGCTTTTTTCTCTCTGCAAAAGAGTTTCTCTCAAATATCTCTAAATCTTTTCCCATCCCAATTGGTTTCCACAAACCAATCTCATCCCAGAGGATAGGAAGATCTCCGACGGGTGGTGTCCCCAATTCTGTGATTTGTAGATTTAGAGACGTCATCGAAAGTAAGTTCTCGTATCTTATCTTTAAAAGCATGCTTAAAATTTATTTAGAATTTGATTCTAAAATTTTGCCAATGTACCGGTTTTTTAAGATTTCCAAATTAAATTGAGTAATGGTTCTTTAAATTCTTCCGCTGCCATAGGGCTTTTATCCCTTCAGAAACGTCCATAGATTTTTTAACTCCTCAAGTAATGGTTGTTGTAGGTACACATCAATTTCTCTGTCGGAAGATTTAGGACCGGGAATAAGCAATGACATGAAAAAGTTCGACTCTTTCATGCATTTCCATGGTGGCAAATTGTATGAAATTAACACCACAGGCAACATACTGTACGAGGTACTCATATGACCGAACGAATTAAATCCATCTGAAGCTAACCCTAAACGAACATTTCGTGGCTCCAATGCAAAATTAGGAAATTCAGAATCAAAGTGCTTCCATCCCTCTACATCAGCTGGATGTCTCAACACATCCTCTATTTCCACTCGTTTATCCGTATGTCATTGCATGCCTGTCGAACTTTCTTGCGATAGTTGTAATCTTGGCACCAACGGAAAGTAACGCAATACTTTTTGTGGAATTTTGTTTCCTGATCTGTTGGAATTAATCTTATATCGAGACTCACCACAAGTCGGACATTGTTGGAAGTCCTCGAACTCCTTCCAGAACAATACACGGTCATACTTACAAGCATGAATAGTCTCGTACCCTAAGCCCCACGCAATTTTCGTTTGGCTTAATAGAACGAACTAGGGATGTTAGTACCATACATTGGAAACACACGTTTTATTAACTCTAACATCATATCGAAGGACTTGTTGCTTCAACCATTGAGAATCTTGACGTGCATCATTTTAACCAAAAAATTTAGTGACGAAAATTCAGAACACCCAGGTTATAGCTGACAACTTGCTTGATTTAGTAACTCCTTAAATATGTTGTTTGTTCTGTCTTCTTCTAAATCTAAATCTTCCTCCCTCTCTTCTACTTGTTTAATACCAGCTTGTAAATCATGCAACATATTCAACATTTCATTTTCTTCATTAAATGGGTTACTGTTGGTTCCTTCATCAACTATTGGGTTACTGCGAGTTTCTTCATCAACTATTGGATAACTACTACTCGTTCCTTCATAAATGTTTGTATTTCTATGTTCAAATTCAAGGGCTCTCCATGATACACCCAGTTTATATAAGAGGAGGCTATTCCAGTGGTTAATAGATGTCGCCTCACACCCTCTAAGGAGTCCTAGTTTGAATTCATATATTTCTTGCATGGACACCTTATTTTTCCATAATTATTTGTGTGATGTTTTGCAACCTCTAAAAATTGAAAAACTCCTCAATACTCAATAGAAAACATATCCTTAATTTTCATCCAACTCTTGTTCATCTCATTAAAAGGTCTAACAAATAAATATGTTATATTAGTTTTATACATCATTTTTGTTACGTTAATTAACATTTTTAAAAATTCAAATGCAATAATTTAAATGCAATTTGAATATGAAACTTAAATGCAATTTGAATATGAAATTCATATTCAATATCAAATTCAATATTAAATTCGATAAAGACCCCTTAGCTTTATCTCAAATTTACTAAACCCTAAACTATTGTTCAATACAATGTATACAAATTTCATCTAAATTCATACATTATTTAAATTTTGTATAATTTTCTAATTGCAATAAAAAAATATACATACATATACATATGCACTAAACTATACATACATATACATTACATATTACACATTAAATATACATATAACACATAAAATTATACTTACATAAAAATATACCTACATATACATATACATACACCCTAAACATATACACATAACACATACACAATAAACATATACATACATATACATATACATGCACATTAAATATATACATAACACATACACATACACATAAAATTATACTGACACATACACAATAAACATATACCTACATATACATATACATACACATTAAATATACACATAACACATACAAATACACATAAAATTATACTAACACATGCACAATAAACATATACCTACATATACATATACATACACATAATACATACACACACATAAAATTATACTAAGACATACATAATAAACATATACCTATATATACATATACATTAAATATACACATACACATAAAATTATATTTACATAAAAATATACCTACAAATACATGTACATACACCATAAACATATACACATAAATGCAAAAAAACAACTAAATGCAAAAAAAAACACAAAAAATGACCTCAAGACGGCGACAGTGAGCGGTGACGGCAGCAATGGGCGGTGCAAAGGCAGTGGGCGGCAACAGCGACGACAACTCATTTTCTCTCTCGAATTTTCTCCATTTCTCTCTCAAATTTGCTTCTCTTCCTTGAGTTTGCTAATGGATTCTGCGTTGAAATAGCCAAGACTTTCTGTGACGTCTTAAAAAATGTCGCCGAAAGGTTGTTTCTGCGACACGGTAGGTTGTTGAAGTCGTGGATTATGTTCACTTTGTGTGACGTCTACTCCGCCACCTCTCGAAAAGTCGAATAACAAATTTATTACGTTTGACTTTTCGTGATATGTGTCAGTGTTGGGTCATGGAATGTTGGACTTTTCGCAACGTCAACCCTCACGTCGAGAAAAGTAAAAAAGTTTCATTGTTGTTTCGACTTTCGATGACGTTCGAGGACACCTGCGTCGCAGAAAGTCGAATAACGAATTTATTACGTTTGACTTTCTGCGACGTGTGTCAGCGTTGCGTCGCGAAATGTTGACCTTTCTGTGACGTCTCCACCCTCACGTTGCGAAAAGTCAAAAAGTTTCGTTGCTGTTTTGACTTTCGGCGACGTTCGAGGACATCCGTCGCGGAAAATCGAATAACGAATTTATTACGTTTGATTTTCCACGACGTGTGTCAACGTCGCGTCATGAAATGTTGGACTTTCCATGACGTCTCAACCCCCATGTCGCAGAAAGTCAAAAAGTTTCGTTGATGTTTCGACTTTCAGTGACGTTCGAGGACACTTGTGTGAATAACGAATTTATTACGTTTGATTTTTTGTGATGTGTGTCAGCGTTGTGTCGTCGAATGTTGGACTTTCAGCGACGTCTCAACCCTCACATTGTAGAAAATCGAAAAGTTTTGTTGCTGTTTCGACTTTTGGCGACTTTCGAGGACACATGCGTCGTGGAAAGTCGAATAACGAATTTATTACGTTTGACTTTCCGCGATGTGTATCAACGTTGCGTCTCGGAATGTTTCTCATTTGAATTTAATATTTAGATTTTCCACGATGTGTTTCGGATACGCGTCGCAGAAAGTCCAAAAAACAAATTAAATATTCACCTTTTCGCGACGTAAGTCAGACGTGCATCGCGGAAAGTTTATCATTTGAAATTAGATTTAGAATTTTCTACGTCTCTTGGAGACACGTCGCGGAAAGTAGAAAAACAAATTCAATATTCAGCTTTCCGTGACGTGTTGGAGACGGTTGTCACGGAAAGTCTCGAACGAAATGAAACGTTTTGGCTTTTTGCGACGTGTGCGAGAAGTATGTCGCAAAAAAGTAAAATAAAAAATTAATTAGTAATCTTTCCATGACGTTGTGAGCCCAGACGTCACGTAAAGGTTCATATGGTGACAAATTGGGGCTAATGTCGGCAAAAGCTACTTAACGCCGACGTTGCTTTGAGCGATGTCAATTCTGGTGTCACGATAAGTTCGTATTCTTGTAGTGATCCCTTCAAGGACAACACGTAGGCGGGAGAAATGGGTCGGGAGACGTATTCACAATGCTGAAGTGGATAGATGTCAAGAAAGGGTTATTCCCAATGCTGGTATTGGCGACGTTAGGTAGGGTCATTTCTGACTTCCTCGTCCGATGTTGGGAGTGCCACTATTCTGATGCGGCGTCAGGAAACATTTCCCCGACGATTTTCTTTAAGAGTTAGAGAAATGGACACAAAACCCGATGCTGTATTGCGTTCGGAGATCATATTTTTTTTCGAATTATTATGTCCAAATTTTTTATCCTATGTTATGTTTTTAGTTTTGATTTGATTTTAAATTCCATAATCTTTTCAAACAGAACAAAGAGAATAAATAGAAAAATAAAATCTTCATTCATATTGTCTTTTTAACAAACAGAAAACATTCAAACAGAATTCGATTTTGAAGTCTTTTTATTCTAATAATTACATATTGTTTTTTCTTAAACAACTACATAACAAAGATAAAAACATCATTTGTCATCCGCCCGGACGCCATTTCCAACAAGTCTACACTTACAATCACATTAAAGTGTAGATTATTAGAAATAAAATTTTCTATCATGAATAAAAAACAATTAGACTTTCAAAAAATACATACCATAAGTTGAGGGTCCTTTATTTGCCCGAGTCATTTCCTAAATCATCTTCTTCATTTTTTCCATCTACCGGGCATGCATCTCCAACATTCTTCTTTGTTCTTCAAGAATAAGTTGTTGTCTTTCTTCAAGTTCTCTAATTCAAGATTGAATCATCTCCCACTCATGCATTTGTTGAGTCGATGAAATCGATGAATTGCTACCACCTTTCCACGACTTAGGCTTAGGCCCCAACCAAGACCATTTGAGTAGCTCAATTGTCTACCCAAAACGGTCTCGCATGTCTCATCTCCAGAGAGTGGTTGAGAACCTTCTAAGGTGGGTTGGGACTGAAGTTCCAACATTTGATTATGCAGACAAAGTGTTAAGTTATGAACTCACAATTAAAAGTAGAAAATAATAATAAAAAGCAATAAACTTACATGTGCATTCGCGACTGCCTGTGAAATGAATTGGCCACTCCTATTGGTGTGTGTCTCTTTAAACAGCTCCACACGTCCCACTAGCTAACCTCATTCTTCAGCGAGGTCATGCTGCCATTGTAGGAACGACTTGGACCTGCTACTATGACTGTAAGGCTGTTTCGTTGTAGTAACCTTGTTGGTCTTTGATTGCTCCTACATGCAAACAATAAAAATGTTACACGTTCAGACAAAAAAATAACTCGCTACATGAAGGAACATTAGAAGATGTAAATCACCTGAAACTGTCGACTCAAGTATTGATCGTAGAGGAAGTGTCGATCTTTCAAACGACTCAACAATCTGTTCGGTAGGTTGGCACATGCTTCTTCAGGGTCGCTGTACTTATTAAAATGCATATGTCAGTCTTCCTTAAACTCTTTGAAAGATGTCAGCATTTAATGCTAAAAAATCGATTAACTGCTTGATCTATGAAATCAAGCACGAACCATTGCTATAAAGGAAAGAACATACAAATTAGGTTTCTGTATATGTAGATTTAACACATATATAAAGTAATTAATAAAGTTATCTGTAGACCGCCCTTTACAATTTCGATGTACTCCGGAGGAACATTAGCCCACTTAGGGCAGCAAACTGGAAATATATCTCGAGTTAATACATCGATGGTGTTGTTGAACCAAACAGCATGTGGCGAGATTAGCTTTTCTACTCCTAAGACAATTGAGATTGGATTCTTACCATTCTTCTGAACGTATCTCTCCAACTTCATATTCTGAGAGTGTCGACATCTCCTAGGAGTAGGAGTGGGTTGAGAGCCATCTAAGAAAACAAAATACTACAATGGGAACTCATGTTATAACAAAGTGTCATCAAAGTAATGGGACTAACTTGAAGCATCAACCATTGAAGATGATCCGCTCGCGTTAGTTAGACCTCGTTGAACTACAGAAATAGATCATCTATCTCCTAGAAATTGTAGTGAAATTCTAACATAGTACCTGTACACATAAAAGCCAAATTTGAACAAGTGAGGACATTTCTCACTTAAATATAACTAATAATATGTATGTGGATCTACGTGGTTCGTCATGATTCATCATCACTTGATCCGCTTTGAGGTGATAATTGTTCATCATTATTGTTTATGAAGTCATCAACGACATGATACAAAATGAGACTACCGTAACTCCACTGTTTTGCGTAGTGCATCGAGAATCACGCTTTACTGTGTGAAGGTCTCATCACAAGGAAAAAGAAATCATGAGAAAGGTTTTCTCTCTCACACATTTTTAGAACCTAAAATTTATGTACATAAATATAAATAATTGTCATATAAGATATATCAATTCTCACAATCATGCATGAGATATACCTAAGCTCTAAACCAATCAGGAATTGCCAGTTGATGTTTTCTATATAAGTTAGAAACGCTTTGAGCTTGATTACGTATCAACCTCAAGTGTTTCCTAAAGTAGATAAGTGTGAGGTTAATTATGTGACGACAATAAGAAATACTTCAAATATTGATAAGTTCGAAATGCATACCGCGGTAGTCAGCTATTTTAGCTACATTGTTGAGGATGTATCAATGTTCGAGTTATTTTTCTTTCTGTGATAGAGTACGCAAAGTTGCCAAAAACTTGCTTGTTAGTGTGTATGAGTTATGTTACGCATACAAGATGATCATGGTAGTGGCGTTATAGGCTCTAATTTGGTGACCATGTGGCTTCTAAATAGGATTATGTGTTAAAACGTGCATTCTTATCTGTGTGTTGCTAAATCGCAGAATGTGACCATTGTCGTGCAAGTTTTCCTCTCTTTTGTCCAAGTGTAAGCGAAAAGAGGTTTCCTGGTAAGTCTAAGGTCGAACACAGAGAGTTTAAGAACCTACTTTACTTTGTCATGCTACTAAAATTATGTGGTATAATCTATACAGTGTGATGTATGAACAATATTTTATCTATTCTAATCTACTATGTACACTGTGGTGCTTTTGACGGTGCAAGATGACATGGTGAGGTGAAAAGAGATGAATAAGGGACTCAATATAGACATGGCGAGGAAAGAAATGCTTCGTTCACGAACCATCCCAAATTGAACGCTTACCTCTTCATAATGCAGTATAGAAGCAAGGCGTATTCAAACAGCACCGTACTATCATGCCTTAGGAAGTATCTTCTTTTTTCCAAAATATAACCAGATATTGGCCTGAGTTGTCAACAGGTGAGGATATAATAACAACTTCCCACTTGGCATTTCTTCCCAATTTGCGTTTGGCCCGGTGATAACATTTAACTCTTTATTCAAATCCCTTTTTATGGGTCTAATGATGATCTCTTGTCTAAGGTAACCATTCAGATTGTTTGAAAGATCATAGAGGTCATTGATTTCTTTGGCAGTGAAGGGGACCTTCTTGCCTTCAATAGTTGCAAATGATCGTTTCGGATGATATTTTTCTGTAAAGAACATGTCCATTACAACCAACCTAACCTTTGTTTCGCCTATAAAGAACTTCTCCCATTTGAACACCCGTATTGGTACTGGTTGTTAGTTTGGACTTATTAATTTTGTGTATATAACGCAGTTGCAATACATTATCCAGTCAGGTCACTACGTATAATGCGCTCACCATAACTATCTGTAGAGCATGCTTCAATTTTAGGTAATGAGCCACAGATTACGATCATAGCATGTGAAATGCTCACAATGTACCTCTTCATCGCGTAATTCCTAAGTCCACGTTGAGTACAAGTTTTCCTACTGCTTGCCCAAGTGCAAGCAAAATAGTAGGTGTACATGGGTGATCCAGGGTCGAACACGGGGAATTGTTTAGTTTTATGATCCACTATTCATTTAGGCGAGTTGAAAGAATGAAAGAATAACAAATGTAAGAAATGACTAATTACACAGCGAGAGTCTGTAAGGTGAAGTGAAGAGAGATATAGTAACACGTCTAACTTGTATTAAGGAAACAAAGGTAGGAATGTCCATGTGTTACCATTCAAAGAAGTAGAGAGATAACTTTGATGCCATCTAACTCGCTAAGACATACTTATGATTAAGGCATGATTCTGTTGAAGGCATATATGCCACACATGACTGCTTTTCAGAGATCCATATGACGAAATATGGCTAGGTGAGTTATATCTAGGAGAGACCACTTATGCATCTTGTAGTATTTCGTGATTAAGGACTGCTACCTCTCGATATCCGTTGTCCACACTTGCCCTCCTTTCGGGGTCCAAATGGTAAAAATACTGTCGCAAAGAGGTTCGCAAAGAGGCAAAGTTCCTTTGCACACGCGCTACTTAGGTTTTACCCACTTTCCCTCTCGGATAGTTAGCAACTTATGCTAGCCAAACAATAAAAAAGCACAATTAACACGTTAATATTTATAAGCGACTCTTCTTATCATGACCTATCACCTACCCAAGGTACTGATAACACGTTGACTTGTAGAAGAAGAGAGATGTCAGATTGAATGCCTATGTTTATATAAATCCATCAAAGAACGTAGGTCATAGACCTATATACAATATGTACAATATGAAGTATAAAATATAAATGAAACAACAAATGGAAGACAGAGAAAATGGATCACTATTACAAGTTAGGGGATCAACATAGATAGTCTTCTTCTTCGTCACAACTACACACTCTCTAAGTAGCCCATTTGAGCTCTCTCAAGGTTTATCCAGACTTCTTTGGCCTACTCGGACCTTACTTTGGCCTATTCAAGCCTCATTTTCTTGTGGAGACGAAGTGCTTGTATAGGTTGTTTTATGGCAAGAAACTTCTATTCCTCTAGTGTGTCAGCGCTGTCATCTAGCCTTGTGAGGTTACATCATCCCAACTACCATCCTTGTCTTCTAGTGAGCTTTCATCGTGTAATGTCTTGGTTCCTTGTTTGGGGTTGTTAACCTCCAAGCTAGTTCCCATCGCGTAGCCTTTGCGCGAGATGTCCTATATGATTTGCTCCTTTCTTCTTTTCCTACTTATCTTGCATTTAAACATGATAACCGCATAAAAAAGGAATGACACTTATGCAATCTGTATTTCTAAGTACTTGTGCGTTTACAACACAAGTCACACATTTTTATCATCTTGTTATACTTGTCGACCTCATTATTCTAATAAAAATGGCTATAATAACGGATCATTACTGCACGTTATCAAATACGTAGAAAAAGTTTGGTAAATGACCAGTAAACTGGTAGAGACCTTTCTCTATTTTGATCAGTTTATCTAACTCTTGGGCGCTCAGGGTTCACTCGCCTGGGCATCCTCAGGTCCAGATGCCCCCACTTTTCTTTTGCATTTCTTTGATTATGATGGATCAACAAGCACGAGATTTTCAGGTTTTAGCCTTGGTTCTAGAGGAGTCATCCTTTCAATCTCCTCACCAAGCTCTACTGCTACAATCTTCAGGCGGTCAACATCTTGTTTTCATCAGCTTTGCATCGCACTGCCACACTCTCAATTCGCTTGCTCATGCCCACAAACTCGTCTTGCTTTTTTTTCTTGGTGATTTGGATTTCTGCCAACGTTGTTCAATTTCCACCAAAGACTCAACATTCTTTCTATGACACCTGTTTCTAATTTGAGTAAGAAAATTTTTTTGTTGTATTTTGAAAATTTGCATTTTGGGTAAAAGGAGACGTTTTGAAGTAACACTTTGCGATACGAAGTTGGCGTTTGAATTAATCTGCGAAAAGAATTAAGAGATAAAATCTTTTATTTTTAAGTATAAGTTTTGTGATTAAAAAGTTAATTTGAGAAGAAATTTGAGAAAGAAGGATTTGCGGTAGGACCTATAAGTATAAACGCTCACAAGAGAAAGAGTCTTTAGCGAGAAAATGAGTTATTCGAAAGCTATGTTGAGTCGTTGAAGTTATTTAGATGAGTTTACCACTTTTTCTAATATCTTCTTGATTTCCCTATTGGAAACTTCCGCCTGACCATTTGCCTAAGGATGGTAGGCGGTGGCAACTTTATGGGTAATATTGTATTTTGACAGCAATTTGGCCATGATGTGGTTAATGAAATGAGAACCTTCATCACTGATAAGGGCTCTTGGTGTCCCAAATCGCATGAATATGTTCTTCTAAAAAAACTTGCTAACTGTGGCCGCATCATTTTTCACACAAGATATGGCTTCAACCAATTAAGATACATAGTCAACGATCAACAAGATGTAAATATGGCCTCTAGATTGAGGAAACGACCCCAGGAAATCAATTACCTACACATCAAACAGTTTAATTTCCAAGATGGGTTGTTAAGGCATATCGTTGCGATCAGAGATGTTCTTTGTCCTCTGGCACTGGTCACATTTAACCACAAAATTTCTTGCATCTTGAAATAGAGTAGGCCAAAAATACCCACTCTGCAAAACTTTTGCAGTCGTCTTCTGTCTGCCAAAGTGTCCTCCATAAGGTGCTTCATGACACTTGGCAAGGATTTATGTCGTTTCATATTCAGGGACACACCGCCGTAATATTTGGTCTGGCCCAAATTTATAAAGGGCTCATCCCATCTATAGAAATGATACTCATGAAACAATTTCTTTCTCTGCTGGCTGTTAAAGTTCTATGACCATGTCTTGCATACAATGGAGTTGACTATGTCGGTATACCAAAGCACCTTTACTTCAACGTGGAAGAGTTGTTCGTCAAAAAATTCGTCTGCGATTTCTTTCTTCTGGCTTTGAAACTTTTCATTGTTGAGACGCAACAAGTGATCCGCCACTTGGTTCTCTGTACCTTTGTGGTTTATAATCTCTAGCTCAAATTCTTGGAGCAATAATATCCATCCGATTAATTGGGGTTTGACATCTTTCTTGGCCATTAAATATCTGGTTGCAGAATGATCAGAGTGTACCCTAACTTTGGATCCAATGATGTAACTCCTAAACTTTTAAATCACAAAAACTATTATGAGCAACTCCTTCTCAATTGTAGTGTAATTCTCTTGAGCCTCGTTGAGAGTTTTGCTCGCCTAGTAAATGGGATAGATCACCTTGTCTTTCTTTTGACCCAACATAGCCTCTACAGCCACATCACTTGCGTTACACATTAGCTCAATGGGTTGTGACTAGTTTGACGTGATGACGATAGGCACTAAGGTCAATGCGTCTTTTAAGATCTTAAACGCCTGGTTGAATTTTTCGTAAAAAACATTGGGTTGATCAGCGCATAAACGGTTATTGAGAGGCTTAGCTATTTGGAAAAATCCTCTGATAAATCTTCTATAGAATCCAACATGTCCCAAAAAGCTCCTCAACAGCTTCACATTAGAAGGCAGTGGCAACTTACTCACCACATCAGTCTTCACAGGGTCCACTTCTAATCCCGCATTGGAGATCTTGTGTCCAAACAAAATTCTCTCCCTGACCAACAAGTGACACTTCTAATAGTTCAGAACGAGATATGTCTCTTCACATTTCTCTAAAACTTCTTCCAAGTTGTTCAGGCATTCTTCAAATGAGTCCCCAAATATAGAAAGTTAGAGAAAATAAAAAAGGCATTTGACGAAATGCAAATGTGCAATAGGGGTAAGTAAACATTGTTTTATGTTGATCTTCAAGTGCAACTATAATCTGGTTGTAACCAGAGTAACCATCCAGAAAACAATAGTATTCTTTGCCAGCAAGCTGATCCAACATTTGGTCGATATAAGGTGGGGGAAATGGTCCTT
Organism: Cucumis hystrix; assembly: GCA_025688845.1. NCBI lineage: Eukaryota > Viridiplantae > Streptophyta > Magnoliopsida > Cucurbitales > Cucurbitaceae > Cucumis > Cucumis hystrix. Next base: position 16,701,798 of record CM046893.1, read on the forward strand.
TTTAGTCACTACATTCAGCTTACGGTAATCCATACAAATTCTCCACCTTGTGATTGTTCGTGTTGGGATTAATTCATTATTTTCTTTTTTTTTTTTACAATCATTCCACCTTTCTTTGGAACATATTGCATTGGGCTAACCCATTAACTATCTGCGATTGGATATATCTCCCCTATGTCGAGCCACTTGATAATTTATTTCTTTACTACTTCCTTCATCCCAGGATTCAATCGCCTTTGAAATGAACGGTGCCCTCATGACCTTCTTCCAACATGATTTTATGCATGCCATAGGATGGACTTATACCTTGAATGTCCGCCAGGGTGTACCCTATTGCTTTCTTGTGGCGTGTAAGCATCTTCAATAATGCCTCTTCTTCAGCAGAATTCAAGTAGACAGAGATAATGACGGGCAATGTGTCATTCTCCCCCAAATATGCATATTTCAGATGGTTTGGTAATGACTTCAACTCTAGCTCTGGTGGTTCTTTTATTGATGACTTTTTCTTCTTCTTGCCCTTGGTTTGCAGATCCAAAGACTCAAACTTTCTTGTGCCAGTTACCACATTAACTTCTACAATTTCATATTCGGAGTCCTCGTCTTCAAAGAATTCTTCACTGCTGAACTGCTCGAAGTAGGCTTCTTCCTCACAATAGTCCCATCTTAAGGACTCTATTAAATTGCACCTTGCCTCATCATCAAGAAACTTCATTGCACTTTCAACATTAAACTTGATTTCTTCATCATTAAAGTGCATTGCAAGCTCCCTTTGGTGGACGTCTATGAGAGCGTGACCAGTTGATAGGAATGGCCACCCCAAAATGATAGGCACCTCCCGAGCAGCCTTGTAGTTCAGAATTACTACGGGGAATATAAATTTTATCCACTTTAACTAGCACATCTTCAATTTTGCCCTCAGGTTTGGTTATAAATCTGTTAGAGAATTTGAGCCTCATGTGAGTAGGTTGCACATCCCCTATCTCCAACTTCTTGAATGTGGAGAAGGTATCAAATTTATGTTTGCTCCCAAATCACATAACGCACAACCAAGATCCATTCCTCAAATTGAGCAAAGTACTGTGAAGCTTCTAGGGTCTGTCATCTTCTTTGATAATTCATTTTTTAAGATGTCACTTATTGCTTGCGTTAGAGCAACAATTTTTCTCTTATTAGCCAAGCTGTCTTTCAAGAACTTGACATAAGAAGGCATCTGCTCCAATGCATCATCAAATGGGATATTGATGTGCAGTTGCTTCAAAACGTCTACAAACTTGAAAATTATCTGTCGTGCTCTTCTTTTTCAGACGACCTGGAAATGGAGGAGGAGGTAAGGGGTTGGTGCTCGTCAAGGTAGACGCCTCTCTTGTGGTTCTTCTCACCTACTATTCGTCACTTCCTTGTTTGTCACGTTCTTATTTTGCAAGGAAGAAGTTTTATCAGTTAAAGAGAAATTATAGGGTTGAGAAATATTACTTGAGTTGCTAATCTCGATAGTAGAGGTAGGAGTTTCTACGTTTAATTTCTAGTTCGCGGACGGTTAGATCTTTTCCGCTTCTTAGTGTCACAGATGGACACTTTTCTTTACCGAATCCCCCTGCCCGAGTGGGCATTTTGGTGTTACGTGGGAGGGATCCCTTTCGTCTTTCAGTGAAATCGTTGACGAGTTGTCCTAGTTGCAGCTCCAGATTATTGATAGATGAGGTCTGACTCTGCAAAGTGCATCATTCCTCTGCATATATTCACGGAAGAGGACCTCCATGGGTTGGAAAGAAGAGAAAGAAGGATTGAGATTGTTTTGGTGATGGTGGCGTTGAGTTGGTTGTTGTGGTCGTTCATTGTGCTGTCTTTTGCGATAGTCAGGTGCTTCGTCTCTGTAATTTTCTTGGCCACTTGGTCGTTGTTGAGCGTTTTGTTCTGTGCCCCCTAACTAAAATTAGGATGGTCTCTCCATCCTTCATTGCAGATGTTGGAATAGGGTCACGTTTAATGTAAGTGACTGTCTCTGTGTTCACTGGGCATACTTTAGTATTGTGAAGGCCTTCACATCCCACGTATCCCAATTCGCTTATCTGCTGCACCTGCTGAACATAACTTCTAGTAGCATTAACTTGTGCTAACGCCATTGACTGTAGCAATTTGTTCATTTTGGTGACTTAATTTTGAAGCGCCACCATTGTATAGTTATCCATTCCTCCTATACTCTCCCTATTCAGTATTGATCCTTGGTTGTCTTGTCGTGATCTGTAGCCGTCGTCTCTCCATTCTTGACTATTTCTGGTCATTGCGTCCAACGTTGTTTTTATCTTATTGTTGGTGCTCCTTAACATTCCACCTACAAAGAATCCATTTGTGGTTAGCTGAGTATCTCCTCTCAATCAAAAGTAAAATTGCTCCATCAAAACAAATTATGAGATGCCATGATGTGGGCATCCTTTCACCATCCTCTTAAAACGCCTCCATGCTTCAATAAGATTTTCTCTATCTCTTTTTGCAAAGGTCATCAGGTCCTGTCTCTGTCTAGAGTTTTCAATGGGAGGAAAAAATTGCTTCATGAATTTCTTAATCAAATTATCCTAAGTTGAAACCACTCCTTGCTCAAGAGAATTTGTCCATTTCTTCATTCATCGTGCAGTGCAAATGGGAATAGTGCGACACACAGTTTGTCTTGCAAAATGCCCGACATGTTGAACGATGCACAAATAGAGTAAAAATTTCTAATATGGTAATGAGGTTCCTTGCGTGGATTCTCCTGGTACTGCCCGGCATTTTGTATCATATAAAGCATCATGGGTTTGATTTCAAACCTCGCATTTTCTCCAAATGTTGGGTACCCAATGCCAGGGTTGAAATCATGGAGGTTTGGTGAAGCATATGAACGGATGAGGTAGTCTAAGTCATGGGCCAGATAAGCGAGATTTGTGTCTGGGACTTCTTGGTTGTTGTTTTGATTGTTCATGTTGTTTGCTCTGTTTATCCTCTACCTTTCTCATCTATTTCTCCAAAAATTCCGTTCTATTTCAGAGTCGAGTTGGAATCTCAGTTGTTCTTTGTCTTTCATAAAGTTGTTCACATTCTCTTTGGCTAAAGGACGTGATTCAACTGAAACAGAACTTTTGCACAATTTTAGCGCATGATTAAATTAGAGAAGAAAAACATTAAACTCCATGACAACAGCGCCAAAAACTTACTTGTTAGTGTGTACGTTTTATGTTACACATACAAGATGATCATGGAAGTGGTGTTATAGGCTCTAATTGGGTGACTATGTGGCGACTAAATAGGAGCATGCGTTAAAAGGAGCATATCTGTGCGTTGTTAAATCCAAAATGTGACCATTGTTGGACAAGTTTTCCTCTCATTCATCCAAGTGTTAACGAAGAGAGGTTTCCTGGTAAGTACAAGGTTGAACATAGGGAGTTTAAGATCCTACTTTATTTTGTCATGCTACAAAAACTATGTGGTATAATCTATACAGTGTGATGTATGAACATTATTTTATCTATTCTAATCTACTACTTACATTGTGGTGCTTCTGGCTTTGCAAGATGACATGGTAAGGTGGAAAGAGATGAATAAAGGACTCGGTATAGACATCGCAAGAAAGGAATAGTTTAACTATCTAAATGTAATAAACTGCATTCGAAAACTCAAGCCGACATAAAGCATACTTGAACTCCGAATTAAGGCGAGAAGTTTCTCAAATACATATAGTTGACTTATGATTTATGTCTAATCATGTTATAGGTATTCTAAGTTGTTTTTCCTTGATTAAGGCGAGCAGTCTCTTGGTGCTTTCACCACACACATTGTCATTTCTGCAATGTATGTGAAGAATGAAAAAAATACATGACAACATTTTTCTTTCCAAATGCTTAGTTAAATATGTGTTCTCATTTTTCAGATGATTACAGTCAAGGTCATTGTTCTTCTTTCGAATATAGAATGTTCTTTGACATTCACACTTAGCAAAATTTAAAGTAAAACAGGGATAAAGCTCTTTCACACTATGTTATTCACAAGTTAGCCAAATCGTCTACTTTTTTCTTCATTTTCTTCTACTCCCATGCGTTTAGACCTCATTATCTTACATAAAAGGCTACAATAGCTTGTATTTCTATAAGTTATCACGCCCCTAATGGTCATACTTTCTACACAAACACTTCAAAATCACCAATTCCCTCGTCATTAGGAATGTTGTCATCCTTTCGTTTATCTCTAGTGAATTGAGTTTCAATCCCACTTAGATATCTTGAACAAAAAGTCCCTGGTTCATTCTTTACGTATGCTTCTGCAATAGAACCCTCAGAACAATCTTTGTTTCAGGAAAATTGTTTTAACGTACGTAGACTTCTTTCAATAGGATATATCCAACTATAGACACCGAATCAAAAACTTTGGTTTCATATGGTAGGTGAACGACAAGGTGTATTATTACGTTGAAGAAGTCTGGTGGGAATATTTTTTCAATTTACAAAGTATGATTATGATATCTGATTGTAATTGATCCAAATCACTTATTCATATCGTTCATGCACAAGTAATGAAAAAAATCACACAGTTTAGTAACAGCAGTGGATACATTTTTTGGTAGATTTGCTCGAATACAATAGAAAAAAGTCGATGTAGCAAAATGTGACTGTCATGTGTTTTTAGACCTGATATTTTCCCGTTCTATCATTCACACATCGTGAAATATTAGAAACCAATCTATCGGGAAACTTAAGTGATTTCAGATACTTGTAAAATGCAACTCGCTTGTTGTAGTTAAAGTGTACGTTGCATGTGGCATCACAAATCTATTACCGGCTTCTATTAGGTGTAAATTTTTCTTATGTTCAAATCTTGTAGGTTCAGGTGATAACTTGTAAAAATACAAGTTATTATGGCCTTTTAGGTAGAATAATTGAACCAAAATGCATAGGAAGTGTATTGAAATGAATAACTTATGTTGTAAATGCATAAATATTTAGAAACGCACTTTACTTAAGCAATATGTCTGCTCTATCTGGTTTTTAGTGTCTAAACGCATGATTATTCACAAAAGAAGAAGTTCGTGAATCGCAGAAGAACTGGCGCAAAAACTAGGTGAGAGTGGTAAATGGAGATGATGTGACTTGACAACAGAAGCAGCTTTCGACGTTGACATGTTCAGAATATTAGATTTCTCGCCTAAACCTTCCTATAAAAGAGCTTCATCACCATCAAGAAAAGCAAGCCTGTATGGGCCATTTACAGCTTGTGGACCAAAACCTTGAGAAAGGTGGGAAGGACCAGCCTTTCCACCATCTGGAAAGTGTTCTTCACCTTTTTCGGTCAGATTGTGAAAGTTTGTAGTTTGAGTGAAGAAAATTTCATCTCTCATTTTCCCCTAATTTGTAATGTTATTTCTTTTCTTTCCGTTTTTGCATTTCTGTCCATTGTATGCTGTTCATATTGTACAGTGGCCAAAGGCCTACATTCGTTAATACAATATATATTTCTATACTTTTCAATCCATCCACATCTCTACTGTTCATTTGTCCTTGTGTTATTTGTAATTTAGGATTTATGAAAGGTTCATGATAATAAACGTTGCTTATAAGTCTTATCGCGTTAACTAAGCTATTTTCATCACTTGGGCAATGCATATCGCCAACTATCCGAAAGGGTAAGTAGCAAGGATATGGTTAAAACGTGCAAGGAAGATCAGCTTGAAGACAAACTTCACTTTGGCAAGATAACTTCCATCATTTTATCCTGACGGGAGAACAAGTGTGGGCATTAGATGCTGAGAGGTTGTTGCCCTTAAATGCGAAGCTCTATAAGTTTTATAAGTGAAAATTTCTAGATATACCATGTTTTGTTAGACTTAGTCATTTGGATCCGTAAAAGAGACCAAGTGTGGCATTTAATGACAGGAGCACGTCCTAATGATAAACTAGTTAAGCAAGTTATATCGCATGAAGACTTCCATATATCTTAATCGCCTGGTAGCACTAGATATTCCTTCACTCCTCCTTTAGTACAAGTTAGTTCATTGGCACTTTTACCATCTCAACCACCTCATTAAATTATCTTTACAGATTCTCTAGGTGTGCATAAGTGGATAAAGCTTAACTCGCATTCTCTCATACTGTATATAGAATTCTTTTATATCGCCTAATTAATAAGTAGACCCTAAAAATAAGCTTTGATATCAATTCTCTGTGTTCAACCCTGGATCACCCAGAAAAATATATTGTTTCGCTTATACTTGGGCAAGGAATAGGAAAACTTGTACAACGAGTACTTAAAAGTATGTGATGAAGACATCGGGAGAATTTTGCATGCAATGATCATGTCCACTTGCATGATGAAGAAATTCATGAGAATCATTTGGCATGCAATGATCTTGAATCAATGACACATCATGAGGAATTAAGTATGCACATACAATACACCAACATAGGCAGCAACAGTATTTCTTAAGTCACATTATTTTTGTAGCTTAAAATTAGATAAGTGTGCACAACACTGTATTCTATATTTTCACTAAGTTCCTAATGTCAACCAGCTGAATGTAGGCACTGTTGAGCAGAATCGACTCCACAACACTCGCTGGTTGAGAAAAATTATCTCAAGCACCAACCAAACATTGGTGTTATCTTTTGTTTTTTCTTCAATATTCAACAACATACTAACCAAGTTGTCACCAACATTCTTTTCAATATGCTACTTGATTTCATCTATTCTCTATTTTAAACATGCATTATAGTTGTAGATATAACATGATGGGCTCTAATTGAGCGTCTATTAGATGACTAAATAGGGCTATGCGTTAAAATGTGCACTCCTATTCATTCAGCGCTAAATCGCTAAAGATATGTGTTATCGTGCAAGTTTTCCTCTCTATTGTCCAAGTCTAAGCGAAGAGAGGTTTTCTGGTAATTCCAAGGTCGAACATAGGGAATTTAAGCTTCTAAGTTATCCTATTGCGCAGCTAGATCATGCGGTATAATCTATACAGAAAAACATATTAACAATATTCTTTCTATTCTAACTATTTACACTAAAGTGCTTTGGCGGTGCAAGGCGAGCATGGAGAATTGGTGAAGATGAATAATTGAACTCATTATAGACATGTGCGAGGAAGGAATAATATAGTTATCTAAATGCAATAAATTGTGCTTAATGCCTCAAAGCGATACAAAGCATATTTTAACTCTGAATTAGGGCAAGCTGCTTCTCAGCGCTTTTCACCATACTTGCTTGCCTTTCGAGATCCAAATACACACAGTTAAACTATGATGTATATCTAATCATTTTATAAGTATTCTAAGTGTCTCTCCTTGATTAAGGTAGGTAACTTCTCGGTGCTTTTGCCACACACATTGTCATTTCTGCAATGAATGTGAAGGACAAACTTGGCAATAAGATTGCATTGCTACAACCTTCTCGCCAATCTCGTAGTTAAATGCATGCTCTCATTTGTCAGATGATTACAATAAAAACCATTGTTCTTCTCTCGAATATACAATGTTCTTGACATCAACAGTTAGCTCAGCAAAACTTAAAACACAATTCTATGATTCTCTATGCATTAAATCACATTCTATTGCTAGCAAGCTAATTAAACATACCAAAGAAGGCAAGAAACATAAATACGAAAGAATGAAAGAAGAAATGCAGTACATTGAATAAAATAACTTTAGGCCTCTCGACCATTAGGTTCTATGCCTCAGAGTATGATTTCTCATCCTCTTTGGCTCTGATTTTTGCCTATTGATGAGGGGAAAAATGAAGGGGAAGAACTCTTTCTCTTTTGTTATGGGCTTTAACCTAGAAACTCAGGGAAAAGGGAGGATGAACGATGTAAGAACTTAATCTCCGACCAAAAATTGTGTACCCTTGTTCTTGAAGTGAGAGGCTTCATTTATAAGCGAGCGTTGATGTTTACATGACACCACACGTCATTAATGACTCTGAAGATCTTCAACGGTGCCGCGCAGACGTTCTTTAGTCCTTTTTCCTAACTTTTGAGCCAACCAATTTTGTTTGCTAGTACCTTAAATGCCTAGCTTGCTTCTTTATTCTCGTATTAGTTTAGCATGACTTCTCACATAGATGTTGCTTCATCGAGCTTCACTTCTTTTGCCTAAAAATCCTGTGATAAGAGCATTAAGATGCAGTAAAACAGGGATAAGACTCTTTCATGTCATGTTATTTGTAAGTTAATCAAATCGCCTACTTTTTTCCTTGTTTTTTGCTATTCTCATGCGCCCAAACTTCATTATTTTACATAAAAGGCTACAATAACTTGTATTTCTAAAAGTTATCATATGCATTACATCTAATTTATGACATAATAGTAGTCTGGCCAGTAAGGAAGTTCGAAAAAGATACTTCTCTCAGTCTCATTGAGAGCTTGCTTTCTTTTCATATTTTTTTAATGAGTGATGTTTACTCATAGCTGAAAAATCCAACGAATCTAGTTGTTCAAAGATATCATGCCCATTCATTACAACTGGAGGATCCCTATGCTCTACCTCTCCATCATGTAGCTTACTTCTATGCCAAACGTATTTCTCTAGAAGATAACGTTGATGTCCCATGAAAGATATTGTTCCTCTTATCTCGAATGGCGATTTATCTTTCATGCATATGCGACATGCCTGATAGCTTTTCGTACTCCACTCGGATAAGTCACCATACACTAGGAAGTCGTTAATTATCCATACCAAGGCTGCATATAATTGAAAGAACTGACCGACAAGAGAATCATAAGTACGCACACAAGGTGATCTTGGACTAGGTATGAGCAATGACATGAAGAAGTTGGACTTTTTCATTCATTTTCAAGGTGGCAAATTATAAGAAATTAACACCATAGGCCACATACTGAATGAGATACTCGTATGTTCAAACCAATTAAACTCATCTGAAGTTAATCTAAAACAAACATTCTATGAATCTGAAGCAATATCAGGAAATTCGCAATCAAAATGCTTCAATTCCTCAACACCAACTGGATGTCTTAACACATCCTCTATTTTGACTCGTTTATCCTTATGTCATCTCATGTCAGACGAGCCTTTTTGTGATACAAACAATGGCTTTAATCTCAGTATTAACGAAAAATGGTGTAGTACCTTATGCAAAAAAAATTCCCTTTGTTAGCACTAACCTTGTACCGAACTCACCACAAGTTGGACAATGTTGCAAATCATCAAATTCCTTCCAGTATAATTTAAAGTCGTACTTACATGCATGAATAGTCTCGTATCCTAAGCGTAAGTCACGCAGTTTTCGTTTAGCTTCGTAGAATGAACTAGGGATAGTAGTACCCACTGGAAACGTTGCTTTTAACAATTCTAATAACCTGTCAAATGACTTGTTACTCCAACCGTTGAGAACCTTGATAGCATCAACTTAACCAAAAAGTTCAGGGAGGAAAATTCTGAACAACCGGGGTATAGCTCATTACGTGATTCATCAATAACTCCTGAAATATATTTGTTGTCTCTTGTCCTACACCAATATTAAACTACATTTCATTCTCCAAACCTTCCTCCCTTTCTTCTTCATGTTCAATTGGAGCTTGTAAATCGTTAAGCATACCGAACATTTCATTTTTTTTCATGAAAAGGGTTACTGCTAGTTCCTTCATCAAATCTTTCTATACATCTATGCAAGTTCACTGGGCTCTTCATGGTACATCTAGTTTGTATAGGAGGGGGATATTCCAAGTATGAATAGATGTCACTCCATACCCTCTAATGAGTCCCAAATTGAGTTCATATATCTCATGCATGGACACCTTGTTCATTCATATTAATCATCGACGTGAACTTTACAACCTCTAAAAATTAGGACACTCCCTCTCTATACTCAACGAGAATTTATTCCTAAGTTTCACCAAACCCTTGTCCTTCGTTAAAGACCGAAAACATAAAGAGGTTTGATTAGTCTTCTATTCCTTCTCTTAAATGCTCAAACTTACTTCATGAATAAGCTACATAAGATAAGTACCCAATCTCCCAACTTTCACTAAAGCTAAGTTTAAACTAAAAATACTACTATAACTATAGGATAGCAAGAACAAACTAACCACAAATTACTTCAATCTTTACAAGCTACCTAACACTTCCAACACTTTAGAAGCTACCTAACAGTTCCAACAAACAAAACTACTAACAAATTAAAAACTAAGTTTATGTTTAAAATTAAAATCATTGCGCCCCCCGATCTCAAATTTTGAAATCATTACACCCTCCCTCAAATTCAATATCAAAACCCCCTCCCCTGAAATTCAATATAACCCCCCTCCCCCCCCCTCCCCCTCCCCCTAAAAACTATTAACAAATTAAAAACTAAATTTAAACTAAAAGCTATCATAACTACAGAAAAGTCAAATTCATTTTCAAACTCACAATAAGTTTAACATACTTTTACAACATTCCACAACAACACCATTACACAACTTCAACAATTTCATCAATTCATTAAAAAGTTCATCAAACAAATTCTCATCAAATATGTAAACAAACACACATAAAGAACATTTAATTTACATGAACATTTTAATTTGAAGATCTTCAAACATGCATGCTAGCTATTAAGGGATTTTAAATTCAACTCGCCAAATAATTCATTTCCAAATTCACAACGTTTAACAATGCATCACCAAACAAAAACATAAAGAACAATAACAATAAACGCAACTACAATAATAATAAAAGCAACACCAATAGCAACAAAATCAACAACAATGACAATAAAATCAACAACAATAACAAAGACTAAAATACATATTTAATATTTTTTCTCAACCTTAAACCAAAATAATAAAAAAAACTAAATAAAAAGACATATCGACGAGGGACGAACAACGACAACCGTGGAAGGGTAGCGGTAGATGGTGACGGCGACGGTGACGGCAAGGAGAAAGACACATAAGAGAAGGCCTTGACAATCACAAAAACATACCTATTTAGTATTTTTTTTCTCAAACTCAAAAACAAAAAATTAAAAAAAAAAACAAACGCTTATCAACAAGGGACAGACGACAGTTCACAATGCTGATGACAAATGGGTAGACTAGACGCAACAACGAGCAACGAATGGTGGACGGCGAGCGGCAGTGGACCTTCTTCTTCCTCTTTCGGCCTTCAAACCCTTTGTCTCCCTCGTTTTTGGTCTTCCTTTCCATTATTTTTGGCTAACACATATATGTTTTATAGATCTAGAAATGGTATTTGAAGGAAAACTCCCGACGTACCACGACACGCATCACGCGTTCTCCACTACTTCTGACATTTGACCAGCCACGTCGGAGGAGTTATCACTTATCCCAACATCTAGATGCAAGATATCGATATGAGTAGAAATAATTTTTTTATTCATTTCAATTATACCGACATTACGTCGGGAATGTAACAGGTATTCCCAACGTTTGACTAACGATGTTGTCAATCCGAAGAAATAATTTTTATTATTTCCATTAATGTCGACGTCTTGTCGAAAATGTGATGAGCATTTCTGAAATTTGACTAATGGCGTCGACAATGCTAAAGAAGTAGTTTTTATTATTTCCATTGATGCCAACGTCACATCGGAATGTGTCGGACATTTCCAACGTTTGACTAACTGTGTCGGCAATTCTCGTTCCATTTCTGACGTTTAACACTCGACATCGAGGAATGGAGGAACTTTCGACGTGAGTTTGACGGTTGTTTCCTTTTGTTTGTGTGCCCTATAGATAGTGTGCACTTTCGGTATAAACGATATAAAGAATTTGGTGGTTTCTAATGTAATTCCCTTAGCTTCCAAGATCACAGAACATAAGTAAAATGGACATATTATGATTGGCATCAAACAATTCTATTCTATTTATGAAGTACTGATATGAATCATCATATGATTGACGATTCTTCAGAAGAAGCAAAGAGAAGAAGAATTAAGTTGGTGATGATGTCTTACTATATCTTCAGATCAAAAACTCCTTTGAGAGTGAGGTAATTAAATTGGTTGGTCACTATGAGTTTGTTAAGGAACTTTTAGAATTTTTAGAATTTCTATATGTCACCCCCCACCCTTAAAGTCACATTACGAAACCTAGTGAAGGCATGCTGCCTAGACACCCAACATGTATATTCCGGAGAGATAACACATTAAACGCTTAGTAAGTGAAATAACTTCTTAAACCAGTCTCAATGTAAATCTTCAACTTTAAACTCAAGAGACTTTCACAACATAGCGCAATGAAAATAACTTAAACAACCAACTTAACTCATTCAACTTAATTTTACGTAAGCTCTTTAACTACTAAGCAATAAGCACATAACAATGCAGCAGAATAAACACAACTTCTTCTCTTTATTAACTTAACACTTTACACCAAATACAAACAAAATTCATGTTTTCATTACAACAAGACTTAAAACATAAAGGTTAGGCCTTCCAAGCCTAGCACAACTCTTCAACTCAAACGCCTACCTTGCTCGTCTCAACATGTAGCAACTCATGTTATCCTTTTTTAATTGGTTTCAACACATAAATCACTTTTCATTTTGTGAGTGAGTGTTTAGAAATAACTTTTGGGGAATATAATTCAATCACATGAATCACTTTTCATTTTGTAAACACAGGCTCTCAACGGCTCATTTCATAAATCACATAAATCACACATTAGCTTCCTCATATTCCTTTCCACCAAGAACATGAACCATTCCTGATGCTAAGACCTAGGATTCACTCTCACCGGCATCTTGCATTTAAACTATTGTGATGTCCTTTTCATGGATAGCATCTAAAAACTTTCCTAGTTCATTTCTTGTTGCTTAGGCTGTCCATTCGACACCTTTACACATTATGTGCACACCACATAAAACTAATGGTTTACTAGCACACAAGCATGACAATCATCACATAGAAATCAATAGTTTTCTCTTTTCAAATAACAACAAACAATATCAACACAATAATATATGGATATAAAGAACATGTTATCCACAACTACAAACTCAGAAAGAATACTTTTAAGACGCATTTTTTCTTTATGAAAGTCACTCACAGAATAGTTAGTTTCCTTCATTCACTGCTAGACTCTCTTGAGGTTTTTAAACGGTTAAAAATCATTATTTTTGACGATTTTAAAATCGTCATTGAAGCAAGAGTCAAGAAAGTCAAAATTCTTGACAGTTAATAAAAACGTCAAGAATAGTGAACGTTAACGTTTTATAAACGTCAAGTACACAAATTTTATGAAAGTTAAAAATTGTCAAGTGTATAAGTGTTCATGACAGTTTCAAATCATCAAGAGTATAAGTGTTTATGACATTTAAAAACCATCAGAATATGAGTGTATGGCATTTAAAAACCGTTAAGAGCAAGAGTGTTCATGACATTTAATAACTGTCAAGAAATTGATTGTTTATCATTGAAAAACCGTCAAGAATGCACTTGTTTATGACATTTTAAAACTGTCAAGCATGTTTCGAATTTATTTTTAAAAAATAATAATTCAATTATATTTTTGTTTATGTATTGTGCTTCTATAGTAATGTATAGTGGTCCAACAACAGTTTCATAAAATATAAATAGACAATGATATTCATCAAATATAGTTTCAAAACTCGAACATATATAAATAAAACCCTTCACCATATTTATATATAATCATTTCCAAAAACATTACATATATATGAATATTTCAGTTCATTGACAAAAACAATATAAATAATTTCATCAGATTACCACAAATTCAACTCAACATCATAATTAACTAACTTATCTAAAAACTATCCAAAAACTTCTCAACAACCATTCGAGAAAGCTCTAAGTCACCAATTCTCACAGCCTAAGAAAAGAAAAATTGATGATAATTAATACAATATAGCAAAATAGAAATCCAGCAGTCACTATCCTGACTTGTTATTGATAAGAGTTTACTATAATTCATACGAGAAGGCTCATTCAAGATGTATTCATTCGTTATTTATTTTCTTCTTAACAAAGGAAAATGTGGAGAGGAAAAACAGGGGAGGGAGTGAAGGGAAATTTAGAGATAAATGTTGTTACAGTACGAATGGTAATTGAATTTCTCCCAATAAACCAATCACCAACCTTAACTTTTTGGAATTCGAAATTACTTTTATTTTTGTTAAAGGAAATCAAATGGTTGAATACTTCTCGAGCTTACATTTGTGAGTTCAAAGTATGGCCTTAGAACTGTAATAGAGACCAATCTTTGTGAGACACTAAACTCTAAAATACACTTGACTAAACTCTAAAATTTTGGGAAGTTTATGCATCACTCCAAAACTAAAACCAAAACATATATATGACGCATGAATTCTTCTTATGCATAATCATTCCAAACAACTGAAATTATTCTTGAAATTCAGAAGCATATACACAGTACAAATTGGAAACTTAAAATCCCACTGCCTAAATTATTTTAGGAGCCAGGTGACATCAATACACAACTTACAAGCATATCTACTGAAAAGAATGTTGTCTAATGTTGCACAAAACATTCTTAAATCCATAAATACTTTTTTCCTTAGAAGATATGAAATAGATAACAATAATAAATATTAGAGGACTAAAGCTCTTAAACATGTTTGCTGGTTCGAGTGACCTTCAAATCGGGGTACCTTGGATATCAACTTCTCAGCTTGATCATAAAGATTGTAATGGAGGTAATTATGAAGTAGTAGGTTAAGGAGGGTTTCCTACATCAAATTGTTACCAATACATAAGGCACCACAAGGCACAACAAGGAGTTCACTGACAGAAGTAAAGAAAACTATCTGACCCAATTCATCATGGCGTAAGGTTGCTATCCAATGCAAAGCTAGGAGGTTACTGTCAATCAAAGTTCATCCTAGCTTCTTCCTCATTGTAGCAATAAGAAACCTAATAGGAAAATGCAGTAAAAATCAAGAACCTGAATGACTACAAATACTATTTATCACAGATCCATAAACTCCATGATTGTCCTTTAGAGAAGGAACGGGTAGAGAAAATAGTACAAGTCAGAACCCTATATATTTATGTCGCGTGCGAAATGTCTCAACCATTGGAGAAATGTTTCTGTAGATAACACAAAGACCAACCCTAGTTTCTTCTCCCCATATTTCTCTTCAGCAGCAATTAAAAATGAAAGACTCATCATTTTGTTCTAAATATCAAAGAATAATCGCTAAAATAATAAAAGAAACACGATTAAATTCAATCATCAGAAGGGTAGACACACGTGAGGGGAAAGAGAGAGATTTAATACAATCGACGAAAACGAGAATTGACCTTCTAACAACCATGGCAAGTGTTTTGATACAACAGTTGATAATCTAATCCCTTGTGAGTTTCTCAACTGGCTTCTCCACGACACTAAGCCAGTGTTCAAAATCGCAACCTCAAGCAAAATGGTCTCCTTGGGTGAGCGATTTGATCAGTTGGGATTCAGATCATTTGTGCAAATTTTTTAATGGGTTTGGATTGAAATTTTTGGGTGATTTGGAGATTGCAGACCAAAAGCAAAAACAACGTCCTTCTGATGGGTGTTCTTGCAATTGTGTCTGTCTACTGCCAGTCGTATCCTTATTCAATAAGCTGACGTTTTTTTTCTTTTCGAAGGGATGGAGGATTTTGGGTGTTTTCAATTTCGGGAAGGAAAGATGGAAGGGAAGCGCCTACCTTAAGGGAAGGACGAGTTAGGGCTTTTCGAATGGAAGAAAAACCAATATTTTTTTGTTTAATTATTTAGTAATCCTTGACGTTTTTAAAACGTAAGGAAAAAGTATCTTATTCATATTTTAAAAATCGTCAAGAATTTTGAAAGGACTCCACTTCACATTTTTATTAAAAATTTTGACGTTTTAAAATAAAGGAAAAATACATATTATTTGACGTTTAAAAAAGGTCAAGAATGTCAAATTTATAAATATTCTTGACGTTTTAAAAATGTCAAGAATTTAATAGATATTCTTTGACTTTTTTAAAACGCCAAGAATGTAAAATTTATAAATATTCTTGAAATTTTAAAAATGTCAAGAATTTAATAGATATTCCTTGATTTTTTTAAAACGTAAAAAAAAAATACTTATTACTTGAGTTCAAAAAATATCAAGAAATCTGAAAATAAAAATTCTTGACGTTTTATCATTGAAATCATCCATTTCTTGACGTTTTTTTACAAAAAACGTCAAGAAAAAAAAAACAACTGTCAAGAAAGGCCCTTTTTGTAGTAGTGATTTTAAGGCACATAGTTCACTTCCTCTTCTCGTCTAAGTTCTTTAGCAAGCAACTCAAGTCTTAGTACTTCCTCGACTACTTAACAGAATAACAACCCTTCTTTTATCCTTTCAGTCTTATTTATACTAATCCTTAAATCTGATTAGTCACCACTTAAGCCTCTTTTAGCTTGACACGTCCTACTTACACTTTACACATGTCAACCTACAATTCATCAGGCCATGCAAACAACTTAAGCTTAACACATAGCCAGCTATTAACTCAAGAGTAGACATGTCCCTTGAAATGCTAAATTTATCTTCTTGAAATGCTGAACTCTTTCTCGCCTGACTTTACTTTGCATGACAACAACAAAACATCTTTTTCACCGTAACAACACTTGATGCAAGCTTTCTCCCCACATCGCCTTTCCTCAAACGCAACCTTCTTTGTGAAACGCCTCTAATTTATACTTAGTAAAAATAATCCTTTCATCAAGGCTCCTCTTCAATAGAACTCCCCTTTTTTGGATTTGAGCCTTACACTATATTTAGGTAAAGAGCAAGTACATAGAATGTGGCACACCCTATCTAGAGCACATCCTCACTAAGCCTGAGATGTAGCATGAAGCAAACAGACATCGTTCTTCTTATAACAATGCCTATCAACTCTACTTAACATGTAACTCTTATAAAAACCTTTAGGAATTTAAACATAAGATGTGCAAGAAAATGTGTATAATTGAAAACAATGAATTTAAAATCTTTGCAAAACATCCTCAGGTTTACCCAACCAATGGACAACCTATTCAAACGTCCTATATAAACAAAAGAAAGTTTAGAGTCCAAGCCAAACAACACAATTACAAAAATCAACAAATTTAAAATAAAACTCTTAAACTAGTCTATTATAGATAACGACAACTAAGTCCTCGCTTAGCTTAATTACACATTATCATGCATGCATGGAATGAGCGGTACAAAAATTTAATCAACTTCTAGCATAGTAAGTAGATGCTTTAATAGGTACCGGAACCACGATCTTTACATGTAAGAAAATTAAACATTGAAAGGATGAGCTATAAAGCCCCATGAGTGACAGCTTTTAAAACAAAACATATTTACTGAAACAAGTATGCAACACATACACTACAATCTCATAAAGTAATTTTTTAGACAAATATTTCTAGCAAACAACACATGGCATAAGATCCACTAACTTGACCTTACTACGTTATGGTAGCACATGTCCAGTATCCTCAACGTCTTCCTTTCTAGCTTTATTCTATGATGTAGTAGGGCCTACCTAATACTTCAATCGCTCTCTTCGTAGTGGGACACACCCAACACTCACGATTGCATCATTGCCATGGTACACTCAACATCGACAACAAGTAATCTTCTCTTTGAACATAATATCATCATAAACTCAGTCTTAATCTCAATCATGTATCTAGCATCGCCCTTAGAAATCTTAGAACATTTAATCATGCTTTTCTCTTAAGATTTGTAGCTTAAGTCTCAACTTCACTTAACTCATACTTAGCTACTAGAGCTCTTTAACTTGATGCCACTCTTGCATCATGCCTTGACTAAACTTACTTGCCACTTAGATATATTTCCATAAACTCAGCATCCAAATAATTAGCTTGGAAATCTCATGTTCAAGGAAACATGTTAAACTTGAATGCTTTTAAACTTAGATCATGCATGCTTATTTATAAATCTCATCAGACTTTTCTAAACTCGAAACCCATGCTTTGTAATACATTTATAACTCAAATATGATTGGAAATACTAACTCAAAGCATGCTATAAATAGAACTTAATAAAACAAGTTTAGAAATTCATTCGAAACTCATTTTTGTCACTCACTACTTTTGGCTAGATTCTTGGTTGTAGATTTTCCTTATTTCCTCTTTTCCTGTAAATAACAAGAAAATATCACATTACTTTAAGTTCCAACTACGAAAGCTTCTCCAACTTCTTTACTTTTTCCCTTTTCTACTAAAGAGAACTCTTTTTCTTACTAACCTTGATCTCTTTGAACTCTTGGGTGATCTTAGCTTGCTCAAGACAGTTTCTATAAGCTTGTCCAAGCTCAAAATGAGCTCCTATACAGGTTTAGAGTTCAACTCAACATCCAAATCTAGCAAACTTGCTCTAGAGCTTCTTAAACAAAGTAAAGGAGGCTTTACTTACTTGGCTCTAAACCTCAAGCTCTAACTCTTCTTCCTTAGCTCAATCTCACCAAACACGACAACTTTTTGGGTAACTTTTTGACATGAAACCCAAAACTGAAGCAAAACCAAACAACCTTCTCATTTGGCTTCAACACTTTTAAGAAATCTCAACTTCTCTCTACTCCTTCTGATCACTACTTGGCTCTTAAAGTGAAAATGGTGAGAAATGAGAGTCTAATTTTGTCGTTAAAAACATCCATTGCCTCTGAAAAATGCTAACTTAGCCAATTGGAAATTTTTTTAAAAAATTTGTCTGCCACACATCTTTAAGTGATCTCAGTCGAGAACGACCCAAGATCAACCGAGAACCGTAAAATTCCCTTTTATGCTTCCAGTCTCAACTGAGTACACTTTGGGATGGCTAAAGTGCTTTGACAATTTTCTTCTAGATTTCCAATCTCGGTCAAACCCGAGTCCAATTTAGCTCGAGATTTACTCTCTGCCTTTTTGTCTTTCAATCTTGATCTCCAATAGCCTCGAGATGCACTGGGATTTGCCCTCTGCCTTTCTTCTAGTCGAACAAGATTTGAAATTTTCACTTCTGTCCTAAGATTCCTTTGCTTTTAGCCGAGACTCTTGGGCAAATGATAACTTGTAGAAATACAAGTTATTATGGCCTTTTAAGTAGAATAATGGAACCAAAATGCATAGTAAATGTGTCAAAACTCGTATTTTATGTTGAAAATCCATAAATATTTGGAAATGCACTTTACATAAGCCTCAATGCCTGTTTTATTGTGTTTTTAGTGTCTTAACGTAGGATTATGAACAAAAGAAGAATCTAACGAATTGCAAGAAATCTCGTGCGAAGGGTAGGCGAGAAGACCCCATTAGATGTAACACCCCAAAAATTTAGGTAATTTAATTATCTTGGATTTATATAGGTATGTTGGAAATTTTAGGTGCTATTTTAAGTAATTGTTGAGAATTAGGTGTTTTATGGAAATTAAGATTTACTAAGTATTTATTGGAAGATTAATTAATAATTTTTTTTTAATTGGAAAATATTTTTGGTGTTGTTATAGAATGGTTGTTGATGGATTGATATTGGTTAATTATATATTAAATAATGGAAGAGAATAATAATTATATTAAGGATAATATAATTATTAAGATTTTATTGTTTGGTTTTTGGGAAAAGAAGATAAAAAGAGGTGATTTGATGGATTGGAGTTAATGAGGAGAGAGAAGATATTGGGTTTTGTTTATGAAAAGTTAAAATATGATAAGAAAATAAATAAAAGAAAAGATATAATAATAAAAGTATCATTATATATTAATTAGAGGCCTCGTGAAACGTGAAAAAAAGGGAGAACTATTCATTTTCTTCATCAAAGGAACCCTAGAGCAGTCGTCGCGCCTACTCCTCCAGCCGGAGTGTCGAAGCGTCGTCGTTCAAGCACTAGCGAAGCCCCCGATTTCATCTCTTCATTTGTGCCTCTCTGTCCAATTTCATCTCCTTCGCATGTCTTCACCATCATCAAAGCCAGCCGCTCGTCGCACACGAAGCCTTCGTGTCGTTCGCATTCCACCGTTAGTCGTAACGACCTCTTCATCGTCGCATCTACAGCGTCTAGTCGTCGCTTTGTCGAAGCCAGCCACATTCCAGATCTAAGCCGCCAGCACCTTCCCAATCCGAGCCGATCATTCATCCTTCATGAGCCACGTGCGACCAAGCCATTCCTACATAGTTGATCGAGTCGATCTCCTCATGCCTGCACCGACCTCCTCACGCTCGAATCGTACACCTCCCCCAGTCGAATGTGAGTTGCGAGTCCCAAGACGCGAGCCGAAGCCTCTTCTAGCCTAGCTGCCTTCAATTTTAGTCTTTTTGCAACCTATTTGAGCCAATTGGGTGAGTTTGTGTTGGGTTTGGTACGCCCAAATGGTTGTTCTTTGGTCCTTAATTAAATTTTCAGTCGGATGGGATTTATGTTGGGTTATTTGTTGCTTTGAAGGTTTAGTTGGCTAATTTGAAGGATTCAAATTGTGGAATTTATCCACCCAAGGTTGAATTGGAATTCAACACCAACTCTAGGTAAGTAAATTAAGAGGAATTTTGGTTCCTAGCAAACTTTTACAATTATTGGTTAATTTATTGGGTTTTCCTTACTGTTTAGGATTTGCTTGTTGAAAAGCTGGAATAATTTTGAATTAGCTAATATCCAGGTAAGGGATTTTCCTGTTAGACCCCATATTAAAGTTACATGCATGTTCTGTATTATGCATTAATGTAGTTAAGAGAGACATGTATGACTGAGATGTTATGACCGCAATACCTTATGAGTTAAAGCATGCTATGATTAGGTAGGCTATGATTGAGTTATGTTTGACTGAGCTATGATAATTATAATATGATATATTTATATAGGTTATGATGTTCTGTTAGATTTACTGTTAGAGTCATATCATATGGGTGTCCCTTGGGATCACCACTATTTATGCCTATGTGGCCAGTTTTATGTGTGATTCGATAGGATCACTTACAACCCGACTCTCTTTTAGGGTGATTCCTTCGGGTTCACCGAGAGTCCACATGTGTCCCTACGGAATCACTGGATAGCGTGCATTCGGGAGCACAATAGTTACAGCCCGACTCTCCATTAGGGTGATTCCTTCAGATTCACTAAGAGTCCAGATGTGTCTCTACTGGATCACTGGATAGCGTGCATTCAGGAGCACAATAGTTATGCAGTACTTTCTTATAGGACTCTACGGGAAATTAGCATACACCTAGTGGGACTAGTAGTGGGTTCCTTACTGAGTATAAATTTATACTCACCCTTTTTATGTTTAATTTACAGGCAAATGTAGAGGTAAAAGCAAACTAGCGAATGACAAGAATGACAAACAATGGTCACTTCTTGTCATTCGCCAGTTTGCCATAGGAGATAGTTCAGTTTCCCTTCGCATTATGTTTTCAGTAATAAATTTTCATAAATTTATTTTAGAACTCAGGTCTACTTTTAGATATTTCCTTTTATTTCAAATAAATCCCAGATTAATGTTTTATTTATTTTATTTTTTCTTTATATACTTTATAAATGATTTAATTGAAAATTTAAAACATTTCTTTAAAGGATAATTTTTAAAAATAGTAGATTTTACAAAATATTTACAACTTATAGCAAATTTTATCACTGATAGTCATCGATATACTACAGTGATAGAAGACTATCAGTAATAGAATCCAAAATTTTGCTATAGCTTGTAAATATTTTATTTTATTTTGCTATTTTTAAAAATGTCCCTTCTTTAAATTTAGTATTTTCTTTTATTTTAAATAAAAAGTCTTTATTAGTTTTAAATGGTAATGACCTCAACTCAGTATAAAGAGTTGGATCGTTATATTAGAACACCAAAAGAGGTTCGCTAGAGAAAAAAAGAATCTCGTATTGCCGAAGCCCACTTCAACTTTCCCAATGTCAAACTCGTAGTTATTTTGCAAATATTCAAAATTTACTCAGTTTTTGTCAATTGCACGCGTGAAATGGCCTGGAGGTGATGAGTTTGAATCCCCTTGACAGTTATTTTCTGTATTTTCTGTACAAGGTCCTAATTTTCCCTAATTTCATACTCAATTCACCATTTTCTCTCAAATAAACTCCAAATTCTCCCAAAACTCTCTCAAATTCCAGAAAATACTTCTCCATTATGCCCTTTTTCTTTCCTCAATCAAATTCTAGAATTCTTCTCTTAATGGAGGGCTAATCACCAAGGTAAGTGGGCTTAGGGCTTTTGGATTCTTGGAGAATTCTTCTTTTGTTTTTCCTTGTTAATTAAACATAATTGACTCTTGAAATTCTTGTACTTTTTTATTAAATCCCTAATTTTCTTGTATCAAGAATCATTCCTTCTTTCAATTACGAGCATTCTTGTCAATTTATTTCTTGATATTGTTCTTCATTCACCAATTTGTATGCAAGATACTTTGGGTATGGAAAAGTAATGCAAGATTGATTTGATTACCTTTGTTTACACAAAATCTCAATTTAATTATTAATTGCATCATGTGAAATCTTGAAATTGATTAATGCTAGATGAATCACACTTGTTCTTAGCAATTTTTGAATTTAATTGCATCAATTCTATGTGCACAATTAAATCCAATTAATTCATTGATTGAAACTTGTTTTAAAAAAAGTGTGAAAGATACTTTGATCTTCTTTAAAGAGCAAGAATTAGGCTTTAGTTGTTATGGCAAGAATACACAACAATTGCTTATGATGATCATTTCTTTTCTTGAAATCTTTATCAAAATTCTTACAAGATCAAGCAATTTGATCTTGCAAGAAACTTGATCAAGAACCCCTTTTAATTGAGCAAAAATCATTTCATAATCCTCTTAATTCAATGATAAGAATTGATTAGTGCCCTTTGCCCCTTCCCTCATTTTCTCATAGAGTTTTAATTTCAATTTTTACATCTTTCTTTTGTGAATTGACTTTACATCTTAATCTCCCTTGATTCTTGGTTCTACTTGTTTTCCCCACACTTTCTTCAATGCTTTCTTTTCGCTACCAACATCATTTCTTTGAAGCTTAATTTCAAGAAAGTTTCCTTGCCCCCATTATCTTGGGTTCCACACCTGTACTTCCACCGAACTACGATAAAGAGTAAGGGAAGAATTCAAATTTCAATTGTCGAGGTAAATCTAGGTAAGTGCAACCTACCCTTAGCGAATTGAATTTCATTTTTTGACATATTTGTGCTTGATTGTAACAACCTTGCCTAAACAAAGTTTGAGATGTATTGATTTTCACATGACATCACCGTCTGTAAAGAGCTTCTCTTCTTCTTCTTTGGTCAAATTGTAAAGTGAAAGCTTGTAGTTTGGGTTGAGAACAATCCATCTTACATCTTTCATCTTCCCCTAACTTGTAATCTTTTCCATTCTCTTTTCTTTCCATTTTTGAATTTATTTGCAATATACATTGTTCTAAAATGGCTGAAGCCCTACACTCTTTATTCTATATTACACATTAATACATTTTCAATCCATCACATCCTTACTTTTCATCTGTCAATGTGTAATTCATAGTTTATGTCTGTGATAAGTTCTTGATAAAAAGTTTCGTTTATAACTCTTATTGCGTTAGTTGAGCTATTTTCATCACTTAGCCAATGTATATCGCCAACTACCAGAGAGGGCAAGAAGCAAGGATATAGCTAATGCGCGCAAGGAGGAGTTTGGAAACGAACTCCACGTTGGCAAGATGACTTCCATCATTTGTATCACGATAAGAGAACAAGTGTGGGAATAGGAGTCGAGAGGTGGGCATGTGTGGCATTTATAAGTTAATTCTTCTAGACATATCTCGCTT
This sequence comes from Cucumis hystrix, assembly GCA_025688845.1. NCBI lineage: Eukaryota > Viridiplantae > Streptophyta > Magnoliopsida > Cucurbitales > Cucurbitaceae > Cucumis > Cucumis hystrix. Next base: position 16,725,558 of record CM046893.1, read on the forward strand.
AATCAAGCTTAGTCATTTGCATCCCGAAAGGTGGGCATGTGTGGCATTTAAAGACTCTGAGAGGAGTTTGTCTTAATCATAAGCAAAATAAAGTAAGTTATATTGCATCCAGGCTTTCATGTTGCTTAATCGTATATTAATCCTAGACCTTCCTTCACCCATTTTTTACATACAAGTTAGTTCGCATCTTCACCTCATTACCATTTCAATCCCCCTTACAGAAGTTTCTAGTGTACATAAGTAGACATAGTTCTTGTTTATATTTTGTCACTCTGTATAAAATTCTATTATACCGCCTGATTGATAAGTAAACTCTAAAACTAAGCTTTGATATCAATTCTCTGAGTTCGACCCTAGATCATCATGAAAAACCTATTATTTCACTTACACTTGGACAAACAATAGGAAAACTTGTACACAACGAGGACTTCTTAGCTATTATGCGATAAAGAGGTACATGGTGATTACTTTGCATACAAGGATCATTACCAATGACTTGCTGCATAAAATTAATTATGCCCCATAAACAAACCTTAAGTCTGATTTCAACCCGCAAACTCTTCGCTTATCTTCTAATATATTCACGCTAATCACAATTTTATAAAATCACCTAGTAGTCTTCTAAAAAAGGTTATGTTACAAGTATTTTTCCTCAATAATTTAGGATTTAAATTTCTAACTATCATATAATTTTAATTTGATAATTTTAAGTTTAAATATTTGAACTTCTTTTCTACACGATATATATTAGTTTAAAGCATCACCATCTATCACATAAAAAAATGGACATATGAAAGAATAAATCGTGAAAGTGTAATAAAGACATTTATGATCTAAATTTGTCATTTTAGTTTATAGAGAAAAAGTTGAATACAAATTGTTTAAGAACTAATAATAATCTATAAATTTTGCATTTAATGGTTTGAGTGAAGAAGATTGAGACCAAAATAAATGTCAAAGAACCATTTTCAACCACATGGTTTTCTAAAATTTTGTTCCAATCATAAATCATTCAATGATGTCTTTCACATCAAAACACCACAAAAAGAACGAACTAAATGTTTGACAAATTCATTCATATGGTTTGGTTTTGTCAATCTCAAATTTTAAATTTTTTAATCAAAATCATTGTCTAGTATGATAAGGAATGATTTCACATGTAATGGATAAATTTTAGCTCAACACAATAAAACAAAAAATTGAGATGAAATAAAATAATTAAGATAAGAATTGATCTTTTTATTCTTATCTTTTTCGGAACTAAAAAAATTTCATATTCTAATTCCAGTAGATTTAAGATAAATCATCAATCTAATTCCTTATAAATACACTATTATAATTCCATACGAGGTATTTAAGAACTTCTGGTCTCTTCTTATCTATTTTTCAATTCTCTTACTAACTTAGACATTGAAACATTTTTTTCTTTGTTTTGTAAGTCCTCTCTTTCTCAAATTACAAATTCACCACGTTGTCACATGGAGGGAGGTCAAGTACGTTTTGTTGGGATATGTGCCCTAAAGCCTCGTAACTTATCAACTAAATTATTTATTAATTAATTAAGCAATGCTAATTTCTCCATTACTCGAAACAAAATCAAGGATTTTATATGCAGTTTTGAATAGTGTAGTCGACATATAAGGTGGATCGTGTTCAAGAAATTACCTAAAGATCTATAGTATATCAATATAAGGTTGGGTGTCTTATTATCCTGATGAAACTATTGATGTGACTCGCTTTGTAATAATTATCCAAATCGTGTGGAGACATGTGAGTGCACTATTTTATACAAAGAGTTTAAATAAGACCAAATTACAAAAGATCTAATCCATCTTTGTAAATTTTGTTAGTTGGTGCGATTAATATTTCATTAGATGATCATTTGCAGTTAATTCTTACTTCTGAGTGTTTTATGAACTTCAGTGTGAGACTCATTTCTAATTTGAGTAAGGAAGTAAAATTTGGCTAAGTATTAAGAAGTTAGCTTTGAATAAATCCATGGAAAGGATTAAGCGATAAACTATTTTATGGTTAAGTATATGTTTTTTGTGATTAAGTGGGTAGTTTGCGTAAAAAGTTGTGCGATAAGAAGAGAAAAAGTCTTCGCGTAAGTTAAAAAGTGAAAGTTTTGATAAAGTGTTAGACTAGGTGTTTTGGATGGTCTTCGTGAGAAGAACCAAATGTTTCGCGGATAAGAAGCCTGCAACGAAGTCTTGAAGTTTAAGTTCACGATAAGAGTTCTATGCGAGTGAAAAATTTTTCGTTCGCGTGGAAAGTTTCTTATAGTGAAAATATAACCACGCGATAAGGTTATTCCCGAGAAATGTTAAGTGGTTGAAGTTATTCTCTGTTTGGGTTAGGTGAGAAGCAAGGTATGGCGAAGAAGATGTGAAATTTGATTTGACAGGGGTTAACATGTAAGATTAAGGATTTAAGCATAGCTAGGTTTAATATTAAATTTACATGTGTGAAGTTTTAAGTAGGAGCTAGCGAACTGAGAACAGTTTATGCATGACTAAGTTAGTTTAAGGGCTTTATAAATAAGAGGATTTGGGTAATTGAGGGAATGATGAGAGTTTTGTTGAAATGTTGAACTGGTGCAGGTTTAGCCACGCAAGAAGAGACTTGCGAGAAGAAGAAGGATTTCTTTAGTAAAGTTTTGTGAGTGTTTTTCTCTCACATGAATTTATGTTAAAAACTTTATTATGATTCTTCTTTACTGATTTGAAAGAAGAATTCAAATGAGAATGTTTTAAAGAGATTTCTATGAAAAGTTGTGTTTTCAAGCATGATTTATAATGTTAAAGCTTGATTTGATGATTATGATTTCAATACTATAAAATGATTTTCAAACAATTAGTTATTTCTTTGAGATGATGCTAACTTTTATGTGCACATAAAGACACAATGCCACCATGGGGTGTACCGGCTACATAGTGATAAGAAGATAGCTTAAGCGTTAAAAGAAGCGTATAAAGCTTAGCGGCCTGAGCAACAAGAACGAATCTGTATGTTCTCGGATGTTGTTGATACAGTAGTCTAAAAGCAAGGTAATGAGACCAAGTGTACAGAACGAATCAGAATCCTTGGCGAAATGAAATGATTTGTTAAGCATAAAGAAAGGTTTATGCGAAATGAAATGATTTGTTAGTATGTTTAAATTATTTGATATTATATTTGCGAAATGATTATGAAAAGGTATTGTAGAAGCTTTTTATAAAACCTCACTCAGTCATTTAGACTTACGTTTTAAAAATCTATCTTCCAGGATCAGGCGTTAAGGCCAAGTAGAGAAGAAGGTTGAAGGATTTGCGGTGAGGTGATTCAAGACGTTTTGAAAATGGTTAAGTATTGGTTATTTGGTCAAAGTATTGTAATTATGTATGAAACGTCTGTTTTTAATAAAGTATACGTTTTAATTTGTATTTATTTTGCTTGGCGTTACATTGACCACCGTTGCATTTTGAGTGTTGTTAATAGTTTAAAAGGAGTTGAGAATAAGATTTGCGATAAGAAAATTTCAAGGTTGTAACTAACTCGTATCATATTCCCACTACTTCGACGTTTTGGTCTGAGTGCGGTTTGGGGTCTGAAATTTTGTCTGTGAGACCAATCCTTTGATTTCCATGGGTGAGAGTGACCTTAGTTTTCGATTTAATAAGCCCTCCATTTTGAAGACGTAGCTATATAGAGAGAGTTAGGAACAAAAATTCAGAAGATTGAATTCTCCTTCTCTTATAAGGAAAAGTAGATGAACAATTTCTTTTGTAATCTCGAATTCAGAGAAGTATATTTTTTATTATGTTTAGTCAAAGGAATGTTACATATTTATATAGAGAATAAACTAAACCCTAGAGACTATGTACAATTACAATAAAGGACATATGATATAAATATAAATATATATATATATATCATAACACTCTCCCTCAAGCTGGAGCAAATATGTCGATCATGCCAAGCTTGTTGCACATATAGCTTATCCTTGCTCCATTTAAAGCTTTAGTTAGAATATCTCCCAATTGTTCTTCGGTCTTCACATATCCTGTGGACACCAACCCATCTTGGATTTTCTCACGAATGAAGTGACAATCCACCTCAATATGAAGTGCAGCTTGATTATCACACCATAATTTAGCTGGCACGGTAATACTGAAGCCTATCTCAGATAAAGTTGGTGAATCCATACTATTTCACACACAGATTGTGCCATAGCTCTATATTCTGACTCAGCACTCGAACGAGAAACAACATTTTGTTTCTTACTCTTCCATGATACTAAGTTGCCACCTACAAAGACACAATATCCAGAAGTTGATCTCCTATCCTCACGAGACCCCGCCCAATCAGCATCAGAAAAACATTCAACTCTCGTATGACCGTGATCTTTGTATAAGATCCCACGTCCAGGAGCAGCTTTTAGATAACAGAAAATCTGCTCTACTGCAGCCCAATGATCCACTGTAGGGGAAGACATGAATTGACTTACAACACTTACAGAATAAGCAATGTCTGGTCGAGTCACTGTTAAGTAGTTCAACTTCCCAACTA
>CM046893.1:16730118-16802386 GCA_025688845.1 Cucumis hystrix
ACCCCAAATATCAGAATGAACTAACTCAAATGGAGCAATTGCTCGTTTATCGACTCGAGGACTCAAACTAAGACGATGAAATTTAGCAAATTGACACGAATCACAATTTAAAGAGGACAAAGACCTAAATTCTGGATAAAGTTTCTTCAACACGAACAAAGATGGATGACCTAAACGACAATGGACTTCAAAAGGAGAGGGAACGACAGGACACGCCACAGCTTGCGATACTTGATGATCAAAGAGATAAAGGCCTCCCGACTCATATCCTCTACCAATAATCTTCTTTGCCACACGATCCTGAAACAAGCAATAACCAGAAAAGAACATGACAACACAATTGAGGTCATGAGTAAGTTGACTAGTAGAAATTAAATTAAAGGATAAGTTAGGCAAATGTAACACAGAAGAGAGAGAAAATGATGGGGTAAGGTGAATAGTGCTAGAGCCAAGAACAGAAGATGTGGAGCCATCGGCCAATGTAACAGATGGAAAAGGGGCAGGGGACAACGGTCTAGAAAATAGGTGAGAATTACCTGTCATATGAGCTGTGGCACCAGAGTCTATGACCCATTTGGTAGATGATGTAAGAAGACACTTTGTATTACCTGGGGCAACAGTGGATGCAACCGGAGTAGAGGAAGATGAAGCTTGTAATGAATCTCGGTAATTCTGAAACTTTGCAAACTCATCTGCAGAAATAGTAACAGAAGCCTCTGGTATATCACATGTGGAGGCTATCTGAGCATGTTGAGATCGTTGACTATTCTTATATAACAATTTCTGACAATCACTTTTCATATGGCCTGGCTTACGACAGTAGTTACAAACAATCTCTACAAAATCTGGTTTTCGATGATCAATACTATTCCTCTGAGTTGCCCGAGGATTATTGTTCTTGCTAAAGAGAGCACTATTGGGTTAAGGAATAGACACACCCGTTGGAGAGCTTTCAATGCGAAGGACGAGAGTGAAGGCATCATCTAATGATGGAATCTTAGAGTCAGAGAGAATCTGTGTCTTTGCCATTCCAAATTCAGGTAAGAGTCCATTCAATAAAATCATGACAGCCATCTTCTCTCGTTGAGCTTGATGAACTTTAACATCAGGACTAAAAGGTAACAACAAGCCAAGCTCGGCGGTGATTTTCTTAAGCCGCATAAAGTAGCTGGTGACAGACTCAGCTTTCTGTTCCGCACGAAAAAAATTGCATACAAACTTCAAACATTCTATGCACTTGCTCTTTACCTGAATATAGAAATTCTAAAAATTCTAGAAATTCTTTAACCGACTCACAGTGATCAATCAATCCAATTATCTCACTCTCAATTGAGTTTTTGATCTGAAGATATAAACGGGCATCATCACGAAGCCAATCCTTCTTTTGCTTTGCATCTTCTGGGGGATCTTCGGTCATATGATCATCCATATCAGTACTTCTCAAATAAAATAACATTGTCCGACGCCAATCGTAATAATTAGATCCATTTAACTTATGTTCTGTGATCTTAGAGGCTAAGGGAATAACGTTGGAGACTACCAAATTTTTTATGTCGGCCATATTGAAGTCACAATGATTGTAGTCCACACAAACAAAGAGAGAATCAATCCAAACAGCTGCAAAATTGGAAAAGGACCCAAAACTAATAGCGTAACCTTCGGTTTTCGTCGAACCCGAATGCTATTTGATAGACCCAATGGTACAGACTGAGCGGAAACAATGGTTCGAGACAAGCCTAGAAGACGAAGGACAAATCAGACGTCTCAAGCCCTCTTACGCGCCGGCGCGTGGGTGAAGACTAAGGAAATTCTGGTGGCGCGTGAAGGCCACACGCGGTGTTTTCCGGCGATCGGCGAAGACAGACTTGGGCGTCTGAAGGTGGGGCTTCTTATGGTATGGGTGGTGTCGACAAAAGATCAGCGGAAGGTAACCTAAACTCAAACCTAATGGAGGAGGAAGCTAATGGCCATTCGAAACCCTAATGGCTCTGATACCATGTAATCTCGAATTCAGAGAAGTATATTTCTTATTATGTTTAGTCAAAGGAATGTTACATATTTATATAGAGAATAAACTAAACCCTAGAGACTATGTACAATTACAATAAAGGACATATGATATAAATATAAATATATATATATATATATATCATAACACCTTTAAGTGTTGATTTCAGGTCTTGAACAAAGAGCCTCATTTGCTCATTGGACCAAGAGAGACTTCGTTTATGGTTTGATCATAAACAAATTGTTTATTAGAGGAGTCATTGGTATTTTAGGAAAAGAGATAATTGCATGCGTAGAATGAACATTTGACCCAATTGTAATTATGAACAATGCGTGAAAAATCAACTTGCTTATATTGATTATATTTATGGACATAACTTATCCAACACTGAACGCATAAGAGTTCAACTATAGGTTCATAGTGGTTTGCCCTGTAGTTGATGAATGAAGGTTAATTTAACTTAAAATATTTAATTAATCTTGAACCATTGGAGCTTTTCATCTAGATCCATAAGGTTGGATTTTTTTTTATACCAATGACCCTTTTTCAAATGCCCAATAAAAAAATGACCTACTTTTTATTTCTCCATAAAATATGATATTCTGATTGCGTTAGCACCTTGTGAAGTTACCACTTTGCCCCTAAGTTTAGTCCGTGCGTCCAAGGGCCACTCACTACTCGTTCCACATCTACTCAAATCTCACTATTCGATACACAATATATTCAATGAACGTTACCCAATTGCTCGCTACTCAATCCTAAATTATAATCAATGCATGCAATTAATGCAAGTAAACATGCAATTGCAATTTTGGAAAAAAATTTGACAATGGGTACAATCTGATCTCATCAAATTAATGAAAAATCATTTTACATAATTGATAACATGTATAAATACCTGTTATTATAACCTCTTTTATTATAATAATGAGGTCAAAACTCATGAGAAGATGATCAGAACGTGTAACTTACGTTGTAAATACATAAGTCTTTAGAAATACATCTTACATAAGTATCATGCCTGTTTTACATGATTGTCATGTCTAAACGCAGGATAATGAACAAAGAAAGAAACTAGTGAATCAGAAGAGACATCTCGCACAAGAGCTACCCGATGGGAACTCATCGAAAAATTAACATGTTCAGACGAGGAATCACGTCAGGACAAGAATGGTAGTTGGAGTGATGTGACCACATAGGATCGAAGTTGGCGCTGACAATCTCAGAGGAATAGAAGTTTTCCGTCTAAAGTTGTCTATAAAAGTACTTCATTCCCACCAAGAGAAAAGGGGGACCTGCATGGGTCAGCTAAGGTACTAATGGACCAAATCCTAGAGAGTTGGTGGCAAGGATTAGCCTCACCACCGTTTGTACAACACTCCTTCATCTTCTCAGACCATATTGTAATGCAAAAGCTTAGAGTTTGAGAGGAGAAGAGTCCATCCCCCGTACCCCCTAACTTGTATTTCATTTTCTTCTTCTTTTCATTTTACTACTTCTTTACATTGCATTGAGTCATATTGTATAATAGCCGAAGGCCTTTATCCTTTAATATAATGTATCTTTATATACTTTTCAATTCATTCTTGTCTCTACTATTCATCTGTCTTTATGTTATTTGTAGTTTAGGTCTATGAGGTGTTCTCGATAAGTTATAGCTATTTATACCGCTTAGTGTGTTAGCTGAACTACATTCTATACTTGGCCAGTGTACATCACCAACTATCTGAGAGGGTGAGTAGCAAGGACGTGGCTAGCACACGTAAGAAAGAGTTTTTTCAACGTTGCGAGAGGACTTCCTTCATTTGTATCTCGAAAGGAAAACAAGTGTTGACTAAGACACCGAGAGGTTGTTGTCCTTAAACGTGAAGCACTCTGAGTAGAATAAATAAGTATTACTAGATATAAACCATTTCTCTAGTCATTTGGATTCTGAAAGGAAACCAAGTGTGGCGTTTATGACTCCAAAAAGAGAACACCTTAATCATAAGACAGTGTGGTGAGTTATATCGCATTGAGGCGGTCATATAGCTTATTCTCCTAATAGCATGAGACCTTCCTTCGTTGTCTTCCTTAACCTAAGTTAGTTCACTCAATCTTCCATCTTGCCATAATTTATTCTCTTGTGCATGAGTTTCTAGGTGCAAGTAAGTAATTTTAGTTCTTTTTATATATTCGTCATAACGCGTAAACAAAAAGTATACCTTAGAACTAATGTCTTGAAACAATTCCATGTGTTTAATCCTGGATCACCTAGGTAAACCTATTGTTTCGCTTGCACTTGGTCAAGCAGTAGGAAAACTTGTACTCAACAAGAACTTAGCTATTACGCAATGAAGAGGCACATAGTGAGCATTTCACATGCTATGATCATGACCCATGACCTATCACATAAAATTAAGTATGCAATACAGAAAGATATGGTGAGCACCCTACGTGCGATAAACCTGCTTCGTGACGTATTGCGATTACACTATACAAATGCAAAACTAATAAGCCCAACACTACCAATAATACACCACACTCTTTGATTATCAAACACTTCAAAACACATATTTCCCTTAAAAAAATAATAACAAAGAAAGAAACAAAACCCATATCATATCACAAGTGGAACCCTTTGGAAACCATGTTTTATAGAATGGAAATTAGAAATACTTTCAACTCAATCACGTAAGTTGCACTCAAACCATAGTTTGGAATACTTGTGTTTACCCGATAATTAGTTTATGTTTGGATTGGTTGAATAGATACAATGAGAGCATTCAGAAAGGATTGTCACACCCCACCCGAGCACCTACTTACTTGACTTGAGATGTGGCGTGTTATCAGCTGAAGTCGTTCACCTCCGAAACAACTCCAAATGACCCTTGACTTGAAAACTTGAAACATTTGACAGCGAAAGTCTTTAAACTTTAAAAAAAAAAAGTACTTTGAGATCGTAGTGTAGCCCATCGAAAATATTTCTTTGTAAATACCAAGTAAAAATATATCAAACATGAAAGTATAAAGTCTTGAGTAAATAAAGTAATACTTTTAAGCAAAACAAATCATTTTATGATTAAAAACTAAGTTAGCCTGGCAACAGTAAGTTCAGCATGCGGAGATTTCCACAATTTGTACCTGAAAAGTGGAAAAACTTTTTGAAAGAGTAAGTCTAAAGACTTAGTAAGCAACAATTTTAGAAAATAGATTTTCATAAATAGTTTTGTTATAAAACCGAAGCTTAAATACATTTCTCAATAAACAGTCATTTCATAACATGAAACTTGAAACATTTGCATAGCTTTTTTAAGACAATGTTCCATAGCCATGGGAAGTATTTACCCCTTCGTTCGAAGACGGAACAATCGTTGGGAAGCTCTCCCCCTCCTTTAAGGCATAAAAACATACCCTTCCAACTCTACCATCACTATGGAGTTAACCACATGTATACAATAGGTCTCATTGTTGGGATTTATGTCATAAATCTCATAGATTGTAAATATAATTCATTGACCGTTATTAATAAAGTGTTATTATTATAATTTCAATAAATGTTATTGATTATATTATTAGTTTTGTCTTTATAACATAAATCCAATAAACTAACATCCTAAGTAGTTTGATGAGTCTTAGAATAGTATGTAGAGACATATAGGAATCAATGTTCGAGATCTGGTTAAAGGGTCTATAGTATAGGGATAAGCCTAGGTACCTTATAATGGTAACACTATGGATACGACTCACTTTGTATTTGATACAAATGCAATGATCCAACGCATTCGTATAGATGACATGCGAGTGAGGGTATCCTATGCAATGAGTTTGCATACGATCGGACAACGAAATAGTAACCACTAGATGTAACTCCGTTAACTAGTTAGGTTTCTATTTCACTAGAATGACCTGGGTAACTTAGTCTTAATCTTGAGTGTATTATGAACTCCTGTTTGCGAGGGATTGTTTTTTGATTTGTACAGGTGAGAGCGGCAAGATCGCCGAGTCAATATGCTTATCATTTTGGGAACGAGACCAAGTAGGGAGCTCGGAACATAATGACACAAGATGGAATTCACTCCTTTCCTACGTTAGAGTAAGTAGATGAGTGCTCCCTTAAATGGTGTCTCCGAGACTTTAACAAAGGGTCCTACTCTCTCTATGGCACGAGAGGGGTTTTTGTTTATTGGTAGGACCATAAACAGGTTGTTCATTAGAATAGATCTGACCAACTGCCCATCCTACCTCATCTACGTTCTTGACAGCCCATCTTTGTCTCAGTAGAGTCTTTCAGTGGCATGTTTCGGTCCTCTTCCCCATTACTTAGAAAAAGTGAGCCAACAGTTCAGGTACAAGATACTATCATTACCGCCTGGACAATTAGACATCCAATCCGTAATCACAACAACCCAATTGAAAGAGCGGAGCTCTACCAACTGAGCTATATCCCCCCGAGCCAAGTGGGGCCTGCATGAAGGAGCCAGATGCTTCTTCTATTCTTTTCCTTGGCGTAGCTGGGCCATCCTGGACTTGAACCAGAGACCTCGCCCGTGAAGTAAATCATCGCACCTACGGTCCAACCAATTGGGAGAGAATTAATAGATTCCTTTTCAGGAGCGATTCATCCTTCCCGAACGCAGCATACAACTCTCTGTTGTACTGCGCTCTCCAAGTGTGCTTGTTCCCCCTTTCTTCCTTACCATGGCAAGTCTTTATGAAATAACTCCGATGAGAAGAAAAAAAGAAGAAGGCATTAAGAAACCCTCCTGGCCCAACCCCACTCTAAGATCCTTTTCCAAATCTCCGCATACAAACACTCGTGAAAGACTAACTTACTGTTATTTGTTTATATGAGTGGACACATAAATATATCTACAGTGAGAAGAGTTCAATTACGAGTCTTTAGTGGAGTTCAAATATTAATTTAATGTGAATTGGATTCATATTAAAATTATTGGTTATGAGAGAAATTTATATTTGAATATGATTCAAATTTAACTTAAGTTAAATATAAGATATTTAATTTAGTTATTAATTAATTGAAGAATTAATTAATTGTTTAGTTTAACATTATTTAATTAAATTAATATAAAATTATAAGATATTAGAGAGATATTCATTAAATAATATATAAATAAAATATTAATTAAATATGATTTAATTAATTATGAACTAATTGATTAATGGTTAATTAATTAGTTGATTTGAAATTTTTATTAGTTTAATATTTTTTAAATTAATAGAATCTCATGATTCTCTCGTACTCCTTTTCCTACTCCATGAAGGAAAGAGAGTTATAAATATGCAAAAGAAAACAATTTTTCTTAACCAAAATAGAACCAATAATTTTTTTTAATGCAAAATAGTTTCTCTCTAAACTTTTTCTCATTCCAATTGGTTCCCACAAACCAATCTCATCACAAAGGATAAGAAGATCTCTGACAGGTGGTGTCCGCAATTCGGTGGATTGTAGATTCAGAGATGTCAACAAGAGTAAGTTCTTTGTATCTTTTAATATTTGAAAGCATGCTTAGTTTTTTATTTAGAATTTTGATTCTAAATATTGCCAATGTACTCGTATTTTGGGATTCCCAAATTAATTTGAGGAATGGTTCTGTAAAATCTTCCGCTGCCATGGGCTCTTTTATCCCTTCACTCATGATATATTGGGGCATGGAAAAAACATTTGAAAACATTGAAATATTTTTCTTGTACTTAATCATGAAATCATTCAAACATGGTATAACTTGAACATCAGTGCATAAACATTTATCATAAATCATAACTTGAAATCATGCTTTATAAATCATTTTCACAAGTTATTGCTTGTGTAGCTTGAAATCATGTTTAATAAATAGCATTTAAAACATTTTGTTACTCACTGTACTTGAATTAAGCCTTGGTCATGAGAATCCTCTTATGCTTCCTTGATCTGAAAAATTCACATTTACTTCTTATTTAGTTCCTTGAACATGAAAATATCCAAAACTTCTCTTAAATTTTCCAAAAATACCATGACAACCCAAAACCGCTAAAAAATAACCCATCGGTGCCCAATGACATAGAGGATGGGGTTGGTCATGCGCGCATGATCTGGGTCTTGTTGCGTGCTAACCTCACAATGAGTGATATCGCACGGGTCTTTGCTACCTACCCAGCGCGTCCATCGCATGCCTTGTGCGCATTGTGCTCCCCGCACACTCTGCGCACTAACCTCCTAATGCAAGGTCGTGCGTGTAGCCTAAAGGCATTTGCTGCTCGACTATGGCATGGCCTTGTCATGTGCGAGCAAAATGACCAAAATAACCTCTATAAACAAAACGCATGCCCATCTTGCCTACATGCAAGCCTCTCAGTCACTATCCAAAACACTGTTTTTCGTCCAGAATCATGACTAGATTTTCAAAAATCATGACTTAAAATTCATAACTCTTTTGACAAAACTTCCTTCTACAAAGTTACTCTAAAATGTCTTAACTTTCTTAGCTCAAATTTGGGAAGGAAAGTTCCAAGAAAAGAGTTCTATAGCTCTCTTTGAATGCACCTTGCTCAGATTCTCCTGGAAATTGACCTTCTCACCTTTACTCTGATAGAAACGGTAGACATACGCAGCAGAATAAGGATCAAACTTTACTCTAATTGCATCTAAACACTTTAGTAATTAACATGCATAACAACCCTAATTGAAACAAAGATAGGGTTAGAAGAAAAACTAACCTTTGATGCTTTTCTCTTCTTGTAATCTCCTCACAAACTCTTCACAATCTCCTCACGAACTAGAAGTCGGGACTACCACTAGTGTTGACCCGCTATTCTCTGGACTTGGAACCGAGTTGTGGGACTCGAAGGATGGAGGAAATAGAGAGAGATGGTACTTTTAGGAGGAACCTAACTTTTAGATCTTTGTTAAGAGTAAGAAAATTCAAGTTCTTGATTTATTTTGTAACTTTTAATTACAAAATTAATTCTCACCATTTTTTAAATCTAAGAGACCTTTCACATTTGCAAAAAAACTTCTTTACAAGCAAACTACATGCAAGAGCTTCTCTATCTTACCACTTGGCATTTAATTAACTATTATTGGGGTAGGTGTCTTGCATGCAATAAACCACTTACATATCACATGCAAGTGATAAGCTTGCCAAATCTCAACAAGTGTTATTATTTAAATTAGTCTAAGGGCAATATGGTAATTTAATATTGAAATCAAATTCAAAGTTTGACTTTTCAAGTCATCATCAACATTTTGAATTTTTATCATTTTCTCCGTCTTGACTAATTTTGATCTCCCGAGCATGAATCCTCATTCATTTCTCTGAAATTCAAATCACATTTGAATATAAAGTCGATCAAAGTTTGATTTTTCAAAGTCAAAAGTCAACATTTTGACTTTCATAATTTTGACCATTTCCACCAATTCTGAGCTTCCGAATATGAATCCATATTCATATTTTTAATATTTAAATCACATTTAAACATGAAGCTCTATCTTAAACTTATAACTGACAATTATATCAAGTATATTCATCGGTTTTTCTCTCTTTACTTAATTCGAACAATTCGAATTATTCCATCATAATGTTCTAAGTTCATTCCTTGTGAGCTAGCGGGGGAACTTAATGAACCAATAGATCATGGGCTCCAACAATATGAGATTAACTAGCTAAACTCTTTTAGACCGAGTTAATCAACCTTCGTTAACTAACAGATCATTCCACAAAAGTCACGTAGTTGCACTTCCCTCACTATAAATATATTTGTGTCCATGTGATATAACCATGATAAGTAAGTTAATCCTTCACAAGTTGTTCGTAATCTCGGCTAGGTCAAAGTACCATTTTACCCCTGAGACTGCATCTTGCTCCTTATGTCCCACTAATCCACTATTGAACAATTGGTTTAAGGTCCAACCTTTAAACCGAATCCATTTCGGGCCAATGAGAGGGTGGGGCCCCTTGTTCAAGACTTGGATTCAGTCCTTAAGGGAACAACCTATCTACTAACCCTAGAGTGGGTAGGAGTGAATTCTGTCTTGTACCTTATGTCTCTAACTATCCACCTGGTCTTCTCTAACTATCCACCCGGTCTTACCCCTGAAATGGAGAGGCTTATTGGGCCAGCGCCATTGAGCTGTCCCCACCTATGCAGATCTAAGAATAATTTTGTGTGAACATAAGTTCATAATTAGCTTAGGATTAAGATTAAGTTACACTAGATATCTATAAACGAAATAGTTTGGTTTTATTAAAGTCAACGGTGTTATAACCTAAAAGAGACTATTTCATGGTTCCAGTATTATGTAAACTCTTTACATAGGATGCTCTCACTTTCATGTCTCTACATGAACAATTCAGGATCACATCGTTTGTACTAACAACAAAACGGGTCGCATCCATAGTGTCCCTAGAATATGGTTGGGAAATAAGGTGCCCAACCATATTCGTATACTATAGACTATTTAGGCTATATACTCAAAGTTGATCCATGTTTATGTCTTACATAAAGTTCAAGTTTACTCAATAATAGCCTCGAGTCCTTAGTTTATTGGCTTTAAGATTAGAGTATCAATGACGATTTTATTGAATTAGAATATGATTATAAACTACGAGTTTTAGGACATAAATTCCAATGCTCAACCAAAACACCAACCCTTTTGAAACCAACACACACAGCAACCCTCTCTCACAAACTAGTAGACACAAATTCTGAACTTTCAAGACTAATTTGAGTGAAAATGCTCGAGTGAGTTGTGAGAAATCTTTTGTAGAAGTTGCCTATTTATAGGAGTCCTTGCTTGAGAATGTGTTGACACTTCAACCTTGATTAGACTTGCCTCTTAAGCTCCTAATTACACCTTAACTTGTCCTCCACCTCAAAATGCATGTTAACATGGTTAAGATACTTGAATTATTCCTGAAATCAAATGCCCTAAGCTTTCCATGTACTTGTCTTACTCATAAGGCTAACCTCCACGGTCATTTTGCATAGCTTGGCCACCTAACTCATCTCGCCTACTCTTCTAACCCACTAATCTCCATAGCCATCTCGCAAAGCCTTGATTTAGTGTAGTCTTTCCGCCCAATAAGAAGTTCTAAACACATGCTAACCTCTAATCCTTTCTTCGCCTAGCCTTCTTGTATAACTTTCTCACCTAGCTTATCAACATCTGAAATAACCTCTTAAAAACAACTTTCCTCGCCCAAGCTAACCTCTCATCTTGCCGCTGAGTCATTGCCTAAACGCATAGATGACCTCTTTGCCTAGCAAAATTCAAAACGCCTAAAACTCCAAAATTCCTAGACACATCTTTGGAGGTTATTTTCTCTACTTGGTCACATAGTCCTTGCTCCAAAACGCCAAAGCTTCTCCAATGCTTATACTTAGAGGTTCTCAACCTTCATCTTGCCGCCTATTGACACTCATTTAGAGGTTATTTGGTTCCTTTTTACCCCCCACATAACCTCTAAATACCTAATATCTCTCCTTTGACACTTAGCCAAAATTTCCAACTTTTCTCTTTCTCTTAAACCTAGACCTTAAATTCTTTAACCTTTCCAACTATTTTTACTCTCTTTTTCTATAAATTTTATTTTCTCTAGTCCTTGACTAATCTTAACAAGTTTCAAAGTTTAAGAAATTTTGGGGTTTCATACGACATCTCATATGTTATTAGTACTGTTAGTTAGTTCATGCAAACTCCTTACAAAGAACATATAGAGGCAGTAAATAGAATCCTGAGGTATTTAAAAACAACTCTTAATAAGGGTTGAGATTAAAAAAAACTGACAAAAGGTCTCTTAAGGCATATACAGATTCTAACTATGCATGGTCTATTGTTGATAGAAAATCTATCTTCGGGTACTGTACTTTTGTTTGGAACAATCTTGTTACTTGAAGAAGCAAGAAGCAAAGGGTTGTTGCTAGGAGTAGTGTTGAAGTTGAATATAGGGCCATGAGTTCGTGAATCTGTAACAAAATTTGGCTTCAAAAGACGTTATCTGATCTTCACCAGAACTATGAGATGCCTATGAAACTTTTCTATGATAATACGGCGACTATGAGCATTGCTAATAACTCGATCGAACATGACAAAACTAAACATGTAGAGATTAACATACACTTCATCAAAGAGAAATTGGACGGTAGTAGCATCTACATTCCTTACATACCTTCAAGCCAACAAATTGTTGATATTCTCACAAAAGGGCTTCTCAAACAAAGCTTCAGGTCTTGTGTTAGCAAGTTAGGTCTTTTTGACATCTATGGCCCAACTTGAGGAGGAGTGTTAGAATTAGCGGGCTTGTTATATGTTGAAAGCCCGAGAGTTTGTTAAGATTTTATAGTGCCCTAATTATCTTTTATTATTTTCATTTTGGGTTTTACAACTTATAAATAAATGTTCCCTATATCATTATGAGATATAGAAAAATAATAAGAAAATAGCATCATGGTTTTTCTCCCTATTCTAGGGTTTCCAAATAAAATAGTTTGTTTCTTCTCTGTTCTTTTTTCAATAATATGCTTTGTATCACTTTGAACTATTAAAACACAACCCATTGTGATTAGTTAATTAAGCATTCTTCCCTTCCACGCCTATAATTGAGTTCACTTTCCATCTCATCTCACTACAAGAATTTTTGTCTCTAACAACAGTTTTTTCTGGCAATGTAAAAAAAATTGTGGACAAAGGTATGTTGTGCCGACATAAATTTCATTGTGTGGGCACATCTTCGTTTTTGCCAACGAAATTGTAGACGTAGGAAAAAAACAGACGTGGGAAAAAACTAGTTTATTGCGTGGGCACATCATTGTTTTTGCCAACGAAAATATATACGTGGGCAAAAAGTTGTGTGGTTGTAAGAATAATTTTTAAGTTGAGGTTCTACCGACGTTTATCGACGTAATTTACGTGGCAAAAAACCCACGATTTTATACATATTTTTGGTGAGGCAAAATTTATATAATGAAGACGCAAATAATGTGGGCAGAAATTTAAAAAAAAAACTAACTTTATTTTATAATTTCCCTCCCTTTCCCCACGTTTTCCCCTCTCCCTTAAAAAAATCCTTCCCCTCCCCCTCCCCCTCTCCCAAATTTATTTACGTAAACACCCACCCCTTGATTTGGCAAAAACCCACCCCTCGATCCATCTCCTCACCGCACGTCGAACGTTCTTCCATACCCACACCAGTGGCAACCCCCTCCCCCCCCACATCCGAATGAGTTGTCGTTCCTCCATATCCACACCAGCGGTAAACCCTCCACATTCAAACTTTCCCTCACTGGCCAACGTTATTTCCCCATACCCACACCGTCGGCCGCAAACATCCACCCCCGAACAAGTTGTGGCACACCCTCCTCCGTCTGATTTCAAGTTACGGCAAACACTATCCCTGATTTTCTGTCATTCTGCAACTCTCACCTCACTGGCGGGAGACATTTTTTCATACCCACACCAGCGAAAAACTCCATACGAAGAAGGTAGTGCTCCACGATTTTCTTTCTTCCATACCCATCGATTTTCTTTTTTTTAAACTCTACCCCCACCTGATTTTCTTTTTTGGCAATAACCCCTTTCTGGTTTTCTTTTCTTGCAGACCACCACGACCACGCTGTGCTCGCTGAACAGTTCACCGAACATGTCCACAACCACCGTCTTTGAATTCCTTTTTGTTGAAAAGACCCTTGATATTGTAAGTTTTCCTTGCTACTGTAAGTTCAATCCCACAGTTGTAATTTGACTGAATGTTAGGAACTTCTATGGATATAACTAATGTTACATTTATAATTATGCTATAATATATTGAACTATGTTGTCCGTATATAACAATATATTAATTATATATTAAACATAGACACTTTTTAACCATTAATTTTACACTTGATATTGTGGCTAGTAGATAATCATGCATTTATTTCATATTTATTGTATGCTTAGTTGTAGTATATTGTGACTATCCTACAACTATGGTAGTCAATCATGTATATATAAAATACTTATTTGTATGCTTTAGTTGTAATATGTTGTGGTTATCCTGCAGCTATGGTAGCCAATCATGCAAATCTGAAGTACATTTTAGATATTTTGTAGTTGACTTTTAGTTTGTAAGTTGCACTTGAGAGTTAAAGTGCTACTTAGACAATTTTTTGAGATTTTTGGGTTGATTTTGAGTTAGGAAGGTACACTTGTAAGTCGTTTTGAGATTTAAGACATTTAAAAGGTGATTTTTATATGGTTTTTAGTATCAATATCACACGAGTAGTTTTTACTTAATTTGAAGGTTAACGTGCTTGAGTTAGACAACTTGGTAACTTGTTTTGATATTTAAAAGGCTACACAAACCCCTTTTTGGATATTTTGTGTTTGGTTATGAGTTTGGAATGTACACTTAGGCAATTTGAAAGGATTTTTTAGACATAATACACTTTTAAGTTGAGTTAAAGTTTGAAAGTCACACTTGAGCATTTTGAAAGGATTTTTTAGACTTAGACACTTTTAAATTGATTTTTAGTTTGAAAGACACACTTGGACATTATTAACTTTTGTTCATAGTTAAAGTATCAACATTAATCATGCATATAGTAGTTAAACTTTATTAACGCTGTTTTTTTGTGGCTCTCTCTCTCTCATCTCCAATTTGAAGACAGAAGTTTGGTAAGTATTGAATATTTTGTGCATTTAAGAAAACATTTAAAAATATTATACATTTTGTTTTGTAAGAATTAGATTATTGTAAAAATTTGAATCTTAAACTTCATGATTAGTAGTATACTTGAAAATCAGTACAATAATTCAGGGTAAAAGGATCTGAATCACAAACTTCATAGTTAACTATATACTTAAAAATCAATTGAACTCATAGTTAACTATATACTTAAAAATCAATTGAACTAAGCTCTTATTCACAATGTTATGCATTTAGATGCAGAAAGTTGAGACTGATTATATGTTGACATTTAAATTGAATATTTTAAAACATATGAACACTATTTTATGACATATATAATGAGAGAGAGAGGTTCATGAATAGTATGAATAATTATTCTACTGTATGAAGTAAAAACAAAAACAAAACACAAACAATGATTCTATACATTTATATCTCAAGTCATTTAAATTTACACCTACGAAACAGAGTACTACTTATTTGTTTTAAACAAAGAAAACCAGGATTTAGCAATATTGTTTGTAATTTAGTGAGTAAATAAATAAATGAACTGCATTATGTAACCATACAAGTATGAACTTATGGAGGTAGAAGAAAAGGTGAAATCTTTTTAGTACAACGGTGACCGGAGATACGAATCACAGACTACATGGCTATTTTAAGCTAAGTGCAGGTTGACGAAAAGACAAGGAAATGAAGTTGGAGATTATCATTGTTTGTATCCACAACTTCATAAACCCATCAAATAACTTGGTAAACAGACGAATTTAATGTTATTACAGTTACCCTTTAAGCATTCATTTCTATCCGTCCTTTTTAGTGTGTTGTATCATTTTCTTCCACTACTTCTCTTCCAATCAAAATGCAAACTCTTTTCATTTTCATCCACTTTCTATACAAAAGAGCGGAAAAAGCCTTTATATACAAGAACATCAAACCCAAAAACTATATCAATTACATGTAATCTCCGACTTGTACTTTGCTTGATCCTTCATTTTAGCTGGCATGAACTTGCTCAATGCCCAATATGCCACAAAACTTCGTCGCCGTTTCAACTGATACCCATGCATGCTTAACCCTCATACTGAGAAACCGAACCACATCAAGATCGACAGCCACTGCCAGGCACATTCTGCCGAGTTTCACTGCATGTTGGAGTGTTCGTCTGCATAATGGAACAACTGTCATTTTAAATATTATATTTAGTGACTGCACGGTTTGCTTGAGTTTGTTACTTTGGTCCTCCTAGTGTAAACTGGTCGAGTTCTGCAGTCTTATAGTGATTCAAATCAAAAGTAGAAACAAGCAATCTTCTTCATGCCCTTGCCTTAGCAATTTCTTCGGCACTTCGTTGCAAAAGCTCTTCGTATGCTTTCATGGAGTCAGATGCAAAGCTTTCAAGGGCCTCGAAAATGGATTGCAGACCTGCCTGCAGGGTGCTGCTATTGCTAGTGTCATCTCCAGTTACCAGAATCAGTTTCTTGTCTAATGCCTGAATTTTTTTCTGCAACTTTTGGTCGTCCCTGTCAATTTTTTTCACTTTCTTTTCGAGATCCTTGTTTGTTATCATTGTATGCCGCACTTCTTGCTTATCACGCTCCCATATTTGAAGCACGCTTTTAGCGGCTATGTGTATAGAATCAACTACCTTCTTCTCGGAGAATCTATCCAAACCTTGTGACCACTGATTGCAGATTACAAAAATGGGTGGCGCACCAATTCTACTAGGTGAGAAAGGTACAATTCCATCAGCTGTTTCTTCAGGCTCATACAGAAGACATTTCAGAAGCCAATTATTCAACGATCTTACAAAATTTTTCTGGGCATTTATCCAACCCGAGAAACTAGTTGTCCAGCTAATAAGCTCGTGATCGAGTTGTAAAGTCACTCGAAGATCCATATCACTAGGATTTCCACGAGATCTAGTATGGCCTAAATCACACGATTCTTTAATCGCTTGAAACTGATCATGATGACATTCCAACATACCTTTCCACATCCTGGTTAACCTGCAAATCAAAATGCATTCCATACTTTTCAGCAAATGAAATAGGCAAGATCAGAGCAATATGATAACTTTTTCATGTAATATACTTCAAAAACGTTGGTTTGAAGAATCGACTAGATGAACACCCTAAGAAGAATAAAAAAGAAATGGTTTCCTGTATTGGCGAGATATTGTACTAAGACTGAAAAAGTTGATGTATTCAATGTTGCCTTCGCAATGGAGATGGACATGGAAACCATCAAATTCAAGAAAAAAAAAGAATTGATGCATTTGAATGGAATACAATATATATCATTGTGTGAACTAAAGCAAACAAAGAATTGACGAACCCACGTACCCTTGAATCAGTTCACTCACTTGTGGCCAAAGCTCTTCATCCCTAATCTTATTTATTGTCTCAGAAATTTTGTCAACAACCTGAATTGCAATTTTTAAGTTTGTCGACAAGGTATTTATGGACGTTTGAGTTGCCTCAATTTTCTGGGCCTCAGCACCTCTCTCATGCAAACGTTTGAGTTGGTGGCGCTTCCTGTCGTGGGTCATCCGCATCTTTTCCTCTGTCTGGAGAAATGTATGAACATATATTTTTCAGTAAAGATGATGAGAAAACAAAAGAGTGCAAATATGTGTCCCTCCTAACCTATTTAAACTTTCTGTGTACAATCAATACAATTAATGACATTACTAATATTTGAATACTTTACAGTTCTAAACCATAAAAAGACTAAATCAGCAAGAACGTTTGAATGGAAACATTAAAAGTACAGAAATTCACCTCTATTTTTTAACATCAAACAAAGCTAATATGACACCATATTATTAGATAGAGATCGTGGAAAAATGAAGAGATTCTTTTTCTTGAATGAGAAAAGAGCAAAAAATGAACTAGCATTAGGAAGAGTTAGGAACTTAGATTTCTAAACAATCTAAGCTGAAAAAGTAGCTTAAATCAAAGAAGAAAAAACACATTACCTTCACCTCATTATAAAGTTTCTTTTCCCACATGTACAACTTCTTCAAGGTAGATGAAAGATTTCCAGATCTCATTCCCATATCCTCAATAAAAACGACTTCAGCGGCACCAGCTTTAGAAGAGGACTTCACCCTCCTCCGTGTGGCGGGCGGTCGAGCCAAAAATGCTGATACATATAAAACTCATCAATATCTTAGAAAACAAACCTCCATAAACAAACATAATAAACTTGTTTTCAATAAAAAAAAATATTCAAAATAAAGGAAACTTATGAACTTACCATGTTTTCGCTGATGAGGAAGTTGCCCCATCTCCAACATATTGGCAATTTCATCTCCAAACTCTGAGGCTTTCTTGAACAGAAGTTCAATTTCTCTAGCTACCTTATAAATGTCCCTTGAAGCACCTCCCCCTCCTCCTTTCAATGTTGCACCAATAGCAGGAGCTCTATTTTCATGGTCCTCCAGCTTCTTATCCATATCCACAACCTTCTTAAATTCATCAATCGCAGGGTTGGGCTTCATCTGATAAGGGGAAGCGGCGATGTTCTTGTTCATTAGCTTCAATTGGTCGTCCACCATCGCCTTTAAGTGCTTCTCGCCGCCGTCCTCGATGAACTTCTGTTCACCATTAACCTTCTTCACAACCTCCGGTTGGTGATATCGTACATCTTCTAGTTCAGGAATTCCCTCTTCCTCTCTCACTTCTCTGGGATCCCTGCTCGGCGTGTAGCCGCCATAGTAATTCACCACCGCCGGAGTCTCAAAGAAGTTGAGAAAATCCCAAGTAGAGACTCTTGGAGGAGAGGGAGGAGGCGGTGGCGGCTTCGACGACGAAGGCGAAGGTGACATATTCGAAATACCCCCATAAGCGGAAGGCGGTGAAGAACCGTAATACCCACCCCCATACCCACCGCCATAATTGGAATACCCATTATTCGAATAAGGGTAAGAAGGATAATAACCAGAAGAAGAAGATTCACCCATATGATATACCCTCTCTGAAGCAATTGGCATCTGCTGATGCACCACCGACGGCACCGAATTGTTCTTCATATAATTCATCTGTACGTAGCCACCACCACCGCGATTCCCATCTGGGTAGTCAAAAAAATCGTCGTGGGTGGGATGCAAAGGCGAAGAGTGATCGGAATGGTGAAGGGAACTGGAATCATCGTCGGAATCGGAATGTAGATGGAGATGTGAACCGGAATTAGAGTGAGATAAACGATGGAGAGGAGAATTAGAAGGGTCAAGGTCAAGGTCAAGGTCGCTCTTTCTCTGAGGAGGAAGCTTGAGCTTAGGAGAAGAAGAAGGGTCAGAATAAACATAACCTGGTTCAATAAAATTGTGCAAAGATTTGCCAACAACTTGAAGAGAGAGAATATAGGCGGTATGAGCTTCAGCGAACGTGTGTCGATGCTGAATGGCTTCGTTAAGAAAAGCGCAACGCTCCCGACATAGGGAAACCGCAGGAAGATGGTCGAGCTTGGAAGTGGCGCAACCCATGGAAGAAAATTCCTATAAACAGCAAAAGGATCACCGAAAAACAGAAAATCCAACAATCCCAACGGGGTTTTTCGTGTTTATCCTAGCGAAGAAACATGTGAGAGAATTGGAAAAAGAAGAATAAGAGGGAATATATAGTGGCCGTGGGGGGAGTTATTCTTATCTGGAAGAAAAAATTGTGCAGGAATTGTTTTGAGAAGGATGAAAGGCGACAAAGGGGTTTGGATTGAGATGAGTACGAGAATGGTAGATTTCGTTATGGAGTAAGTTTGAAGGCACAAATTAGATTATGCAGAGGGATTAAGAACAGAGATTATGGGTTTATTTGTGAAGAGGAGGAGTTGTTGAATCTTGACTGAAATTTTCGAAATTTGGGAATTAGAAATTGGATTTGGGGGATTTAGTTTGACCGAGGGTTGACCACTCAGCCGCCACTACTTTCCTCTCTGCTGCTGTAACCTGCCATCAGCCGGTCCAAGTCGGTTTTGAGCTCAGTGCCGATGAATCGGTTTTCATCGTTTGTTGGACCTTTGATGCCGCCGGCCGACGCCGACGTTTAAAATAGAGAAAAAAAGAAAAACAGACTCACCGTGTTAGTTGGAAGGGGTGAGCATCGGGCAGGGGCGTCGGTTTTGGAGATGGGTAGATGGCCAGCTGTTGAACACACGGTGGGATCGATCGGATTTTGTGGTTATTTTAACCTCATAAACTTGGAACAAAAAAGGGTGAAGAGAGGAGAAAAGAAGAAGGAAGGAAGAAAATAGACCATTAAATGTATAGGAAAGGTGAAGAAGAGAGAATAAAAAGAAAAAGAAAAAGAAAATTGAAGAAGATGATATGGTAAATCAAAGATTTGAGAGATAAAGAGAAGAGAGAGAAAGTGATGGGTATAAGAAGATGATCTAAGAAAAACAACGGAGAAAAAAATAATAAAAAAGAAGGGAAATTTATTAAACATTGATGCTGGCAAAGACAACAAAAACAAAAAGATTAATTGATATTTTTTTCTAATGTTAAATATTAATTGCACCAGAATCAAACATTCATAATTGACCAAAAGAGAAAGAAAGAGATTTTCTAATATATATTTTATGTTCATTCACGCCAATCAAAAACGTTTGAATGTCAGATTTTTTATTCTTCTAATTCAAAGATGAATCACCATTTTTTATTAAAGTCCCTTCCAAATTTCAAAAAAAAAAAAAAATTATGATGGTAGGATTTATGTAAGGAGTAACTGATTTAAAAGTCCACTATTATGATTAACTAATATCACTAATTTTGTCAAATAAGTATCATGAGATTGTTTATCAAATAAAATATGTATTTTTGTTAATGTTTCCAATTCTTTTTTTATAATGGCATTTTATCAATATTTTGACATTTTTGTTAGATTGAGATTTTAAGAAAAAACCGTCACAATTTAAATATTGCTTGTGCCCTTTAAATATAAATGACCATTTATTTTAGGGTTTTAGCCCGTTTTAAAGTTAGTTCCAACAGTCTGTAAAAAATTTATATACATTAAAAAAAATATATGTAATGGATTTTGTAAACTTTCCATCATATATCTAAAATATTTATAAGTTTATAAAATGTTTAACTATATACAAAAGAATATAAATTTTATATTAATAAATTTGAAAATTTAATTTGGGATTTTTTTAAAAAATATAACAAATTTTAAAAACAAAAAAAAAAAACTCACATGCCCACCATGTGAAAAATACAAAAATATGATTAATTAGCCAAATCTATGCTACCAATATCCTAAGATTTTCTTTTATCAGTATTTTTATATTTGGTACGCTCGAACCAAATAATACTTGTTAGAAAAAAAAAAAAAAAAAAAGTAAAAGAGAATAGTCAAATCTAAACTATCGTCTTTTCTCAAAGAATATATTACGAGTGTTTTTTTTTATATGTTTTATGGTGGGTAAATATTTTGTGGTTTTCTTATATTTTTTTAAATATTTTTATAAATTTTGATTATTGGCCAAATATTTAATAATAAACCAATAAAACAAAAAACATCAGAGAACATAATCTTCCCTCCTGTCCAAAACCCAAAATATAATTCACAAGTATAAAAAGTGTTTGTTGGACATTTTTTTTAACAGGATGTTAGAAAAAAAAACTATATTTTATAATGTAAGTGTGTTTTAAATAGTTATTATTAGAAATATTAAATAAATTGATTTTTTTAAAAAAATTAATTTTTTCTTAAATCAATTCAAATTAGACGTTGTTTTCAAAAATAACAAAATGAACTAGAATATTTACAAAATATACCAAACATTCCAATTTTATCGACACTCATTGATAGTATCAATATCCATCGATATCTATTATTGATATATTAGAAAATTTTAATATATTTATAAATATTCTCAACAAATTTTACCATTTGAAATACTTTTTTAATTCGACTAGATTTTAGTTGAAAAATGTATGTTTCAAAATGTAAAACTCCACACCAAATCGATGTCGTAGTTGACGCTTTTTTTCCTACCCAATTTTTCTAGAAAATTTCTTTTCCCATTTTGGTTTGTTTGGTAGAAGCCCAACTATAAAAAGAAACCTTTTATCTCATCACAATAGTCCAGTATTTTTATTGCAATTAAATTCATATATATATATACTATTATTATTAGCACAATTTCCTTTCAAATAAATTAATGAAATTACAGTTAATGAAGAAAAAAAAATGTAAAAATATTTATAAAATATAACCAAAATTTCAGATTCTATCAATAATATAGGTTGATATAAGTTTATCATAGAATATGAACTTTTGTTAAATTTTATAAAGAAAAATATTGTTTATTTTATTATATTTAAAAATAACTCTAAATTAATTTAGGACATAATCCTGACTGTCATCTTATCTCTTCAGAATTTTTTTTTTGTAAAGTAAATATTACGATAAGATTTGGGTGGGACAGGACCCCCACTTATCCTTATCTTTTCGTAATGGTTACAAAACGACAAAAACAAAAAGTAAAAGCAATAATTACAAAATGACGAGATAATAAAGGAAAGCTGATAAAATATGTATGTAGTTGTCCTCGAGTCTTCTTTCGCAATTTCTTCTTTCTTGGTGGTGATGTCACCCGGTTTTGTCTAAATGGTCATGATTGAGCTCACCATGCGACTGCTGTTGATTCGTTGAGAAGAGAATACATCCAGGGACTTACTCTCGGCTACCCCGCCATTCACTGCCCAAGCATCTCCTGCTCTCTGGATCGGTCGGTCGCGGTAAACATTTCTAACCGGAATCAATCTCTGCTGAAAAGCATTGGCATGTGGTTGGTCATTCCACTTCAGTCACCTACCATCTACATCTGTAAAAACGAGACAACCGAATATATATGAAAACTGAAAAAATATAATATTAAATAAATTAAATATTTAGAAGTTCTTAAAGAAATTCACTCTCTTTCTCTAAAATATTTCAATATTTGTGTGTTTTTACAAATCCACCTAACCCTTTATTTATAGAAAATGTGGTAGATTAATTGGCCACTAAGAGTGAGTATTTAATAGACACATGATATGATATGTATGTTGGATGATTAAAGGGTTGACATGTGGTTATGGCCACTAAACACATTAATGAACACTTGTTATTAATAGTATTTATAATAAAAATTAATTTATTTTTAATTAGAGCAAAATGAACCAAAATATAGCAATACTTCAATGCTTTCCTTCATTAATAAAATTTGAACTTTTGTTATATTATCTAAATATTTTCAACAATTTTATCATTTACAATAACTTTCCAAAAAATTATGACCTAGAACTTTGTTACAAGACATAGAAACAGTAAATATTGTGCTCTTAGTTGGTATTTTAATTTAATTTAATTTAATTTAATCAATTGAATTCACTTGACCATAAAAATATTTATTAAAGTATTCATCCTTAAGTTGAGTATTATTAAAATATGGTATGTTTAGAAGTGATTGTTGGAGTAGTGATTTTAGAATATATATATATATATATATAGATAAAATTGATTTTGTAAAATTAATTTCTAAATAATCAAATTTATGTTTGATAATAAATTTTTAAAATTGATTTTCATATATTTAAAATTGATTTTCAATCGTTATGTTTCATGCCATAAGTGATTTTAAAACTATCAAATTACTAAAAAAAAGGTATTTTGGATATTTCAAAGACTATATAAAATAAGGTGGTGATTTACACTTAGTCATTTTTCACAATGGTTAGAGAGTCTATACTTCAAAAATTAAATTTGAGTGATTTCTTTTTTTTAAAAAAAATTATTTTTCTGCCAAATACCATATTTTAGTTTAACTATTCATTCGCAAAAACAAAACAAAATATTAATAAAGAAAATCTTTCAAGAATAAAAAAAGCTAACCAGAAAAATTAAAGCTGCTAGAATAATGAATATTTTTGTTCTTTTTTATCTAGTATTTAATTAACAAAAATAGTTGTTCACATGAGATTTCGAAGAAATGTGTTTCGTGGAATTGAACTTTGTATATTGATGAATATAGCAGATACAATCTCTAGTATTTACTCATTTGATGTTTTCTCTCGAATACAAGTTAAAACTTAGAACTTCTTGATCTTCGGTCTTTAGGATGTTGTAGTTGCAAGTCGATTTGAACTTCAGTCTTCTCGAATTCAAGGAAAGATTGATTTTCCAAGTTTTCAATCTTTTAGAAGATGATGATCTTGAAGTTGATAAGAATTTGCACGCCTTAAGAGCTTTATAGAAGTTAGAATTGAAGTTTGAATCTTCAATTCTTCAGAGCTTAGTACTTAAGAGCTTTAATTCTTCCTTCAATCAAATATCCCCTAGAATGAATCCCATATGCCTCTTGAAATTGATCAAAATTTCTTGCTCAACCATAGTTAATATTGAATTAATTTTATACATGAAAGAATTATTTATCTAATTGTCACAACATGATCCATAGTGTTTCTTTACTCTAAAAATATAGATAGAAGATTTGAACTACAAACCTCTTGTTCTTAAAGTACATCGATGATAATTGAACTAAGCTCATATTGGACACATCTATTATATTTCTATCTTAAAGACTCGATTCTTATTCTTTTGATTGTTATCAACTTAATTCTATCATTAATTGTTAAGTATAATATGGTTTCGACTTAAAAGAAAAAGAAGCAAAATGGACATTATTTTTTATTTTCCTTTTGTTTTAAATATTTCTTTCCCCCTAAAGCTAAAACCCACTTGAAGACTTTCCTACCCAATAAGTTATTTCCTCCTTCTCTCTTAGATTAATTAGACGTCTTTTAACAAAATTGAGCCTAAATTCACCCTTTTCTTGCATAATTTGATATTTCAACTTGACCACTTGATCGATAAACTAAGAAATCTTCAGGGTAAATGCTTAACTTTTCATCTTTTTCCCTCCGACCAACAAATATAATTTTACATTAAAAATTGTACTTGATAGAAAAATTGCACTTGAGTAAATTAAGAATATGATATTTAAAATATATATATATTATTTTTGTAAATACCACACTTTTTAGTGTATATAGATATAGAGTGTATTGAATTTAACCAACAAAGTATTATTCTAATTTAAAGCTCAAGTTGAAAAAAAAATGGACCGAAAAAGGCAAAAATTATATCAAAATAATTATAAAGCATTGATTCTAAATTTTAGTATTTTAAAATTAAAAATAAAATAAATTAAAAAAATTAATTTAATAAATATAACAAAACACTCAAATATTTACTAACAATTTAATATAGTAAATTTTGTATTTTGTTTATTTTGTTCTCCTGAAAACTCCTTCCTTTTGTTGAGTGTTTCTCTCCTCTCACTCCTCTCATCACTAGTTTTTTTTTTTTTTTTTTTTTTTTTTTTTTTTTTAAAAAAAAAGTTAAACATAGGATCTATGAGAGAAAAAGAAAAAAGAAAAAAAATTAAAACAGCTATATTTTTTGATAATTAGTTTCAAAAATTGTATTATTGATATAATTTTCCGTTCTATAGGGAAACTTGTTCTCCAACCTTTTTCTTTTTCAATTTTGTTTCTTTTATTTTCTTTTTATTTCCCAACACATCCCTCTTTTTCTTACTTTCTTTATAACGTTTATATTTATTCAACCAATTTATTTCAATTTATAAAAACTAAATTTATATAAGATGCTTTTTTAAAAAAAAAACATTTTTAGTGATTGGTAATATGATTTTTCTTATTTTTCCAACTCATTTCTTTAAGGAGTATTTTTAAACATAGTAAAATAAATTAAAATATTTATAAGTTATAGTAAAATTTTGGATTCTGATAGTCTAATAAAATTTGCTATAAGTTGTAAATATTTTGTAAAATTTATTTTTTTTAAAAAAATTTCTTTCTTTAATTTGAATAATAATTTTTTTTATCAAATTCATTTTTCTTCAAAAAAAAAAAGAAAAAATGTGTTTGATTATTTTAAAAGCACCCCTTTTTTTCCTTATATCCTTGTTATATAAAAAATTTGTTTGATTATTCAGGACTGTTTGAAGAAGTTTGTATTCATCATTTTGCCATCCAGATCAAACCCTTCCAACACAAACATCGTTCAAGATCAATAGCTGTCATTCAATTCTACACATTCTTCATTCGTTATCAAGGCAATCACAAACTCGTTCAGATTTGAGAAACCTTCAATTTGATGTTTGTTTATTAAATTAGAAGACCCAACCTCTTAGAATTAAAGCAATATAAAACTGACTTATGCCTAAGAAATTTACTTAAAGCTGCAACATCATCTTTAATTACAAATTTACAAATATTAATTAAGGGCATTGAAGAACCCAAGAGAAGTAAGTCTCAAATTGTCACTAGAGAAGGTTTTAGGCATCGTATCTTAGAAGACTTTTATGAAAAAAATTTAAAAATATGGCAAGTTAAAGAACTTCTAACATTAAAACTTAATTTTCCATAATATTCTTGTTTAAGTGAAATAATTACTTAGTTAAAACTGAGGATGAGCACCCATGATTGAAAGCAAAGAAAAATACATGAAAGTTACTTTGAGTCCGTTTGAATTAAATTAATAACAAAATGGTTTTCAAGAATACCTTTACTTTTAAACACTTTCTTGAAAATGAGTTAAAATTTAAACACTTACATGTTTGATTAGATTTTTTTATATGTGTTTATATGTGAATTTTGTTTAGTTTGTCATATACTAAAAATGTTTATATTTAACTTAAATTACCATAGATGACTACTAAACACTATGACCTAATTTCATAAAAAATACATATATTCTAATTTTTTAAAAAGAAATATATTTTGAAATTAATGAAACCGTATCTTGGAACGGATTGTTTTAAAATTTTGAAATTAGTAAAGTTAGAACTAAAAACATTATTTTTTTTTCTATTAAATTTTTTAGATAGTTTTATTTTAGGAGTAGAAATATATTGATATTTAAATTCATAATCAAGATATTTATTTCTTTTTTTTCTTTTAAAAAAATAAATAAATAAGAAAAAAAAAATAATAATGCCA
Organism: Cucumis hystrix; assembly: GCA_025688845.1. NCBI lineage: Eukaryota > Viridiplantae > Streptophyta > Magnoliopsida > Cucurbitales > Cucurbitaceae > Cucumis > Cucumis hystrix. The sequence continues at coordinate 16,756,787 of CM046893.1, forward strand.
CAAAAAATAACACACACTTGATTTATTGTATTGTTTCAGTAATTATTGAAAATAAAAGAAAAAAATGAGATATTTTTTCAATAATAATTTATTTCTTTCAACAAATAATATTAAGAAGATTGGAGAGGGTAGTATGGAGGGCATTTTTATAATTTTCATAAAGATAGAAAAAATTACCAATTTTCTAGTAATTCCCTAAACTTCATTTTCTAAAAATTTGATTTTAAATATTTCTCTAAAATGAATTGTTGTATAAATCAATTTCTAAAAAATGCATTATTCTAATTTGTCAAACAGTACAATTTTTTTCAAAATAGTTTTTTGACAAAATTAAACACTTCAAAATCTAAACCAAACACACCATTTATCTCCCATAAATCGATTATCATCTCTTGAGAAGAATCTCAAGTTTCAATTTGGGCATATTACATCTTAATTAGAAACTGATTTTCATATTTCTCAAGATGTTGCACAAAATTCTTAAAACATCGTTTTTATCTTGATGGCAGACTGTGATCACCTCATTTCTCAAAAATTGATTTTCATTTTTCTTAATATAATGCACAAATCTCAAGAAAATCGATTTTTATTTTTTTGACAAGATTGTCACATCACCCCTCAAGAAATTGATTTTCATCTTTTCAACAAGATTGTCACATCACCTTCAAGAAATTGATTTTCATCTTTCTTAAGACAATACTCAAATCTTATAAAAAAATTGATTTTCATCTTTCTGACAAGATTTCCTTTTCACTCCTCATGAATCAAACCTCTAAACTCAACGTAGGAGTGAGGACTAATGTTATGGGTGGATTTTAGCATAACGAGATAAAGCCAAAAATCAAAATAAAATAAAATAATTAAGATTCGATCTTGTCTCATATCCTAATCCTAGTAGGATTTAAGATATGAAAAATCATAGGTGAAATCTCCTATAAACACTTTTATAATTCCATTTGAGGTATTTAAGAACTTTTGACTAAATCTCTACCCTTCAAATATCTTACTAACTTTAGTAGGCATTAGAGCCTTTTTCTTTGTTTTGTAGGTCATCTCTTTCTCCAAATTATAAATTCACCGTTGTTGTCACGAGGTCAATTTTGTTTTCTCTTTTACCAAAATTTGACATCATCAAAACTTGATAAGAAGTTTGTAACGACCCAATTTTTCAAATCTAAGTCGAAGTCATTACTTTAGCACAAGACAATTTGTTTGACAAAAGACATAGTAAACTTTAGTTAAAACCATAAGAAATCGAAGAAAACTTTATACGGGCCCTATTTCAAAATATAAAATTTTAAAGTACTGTTTACAAACATTTAACTATTTGTAAACTTAGTTCAAATAAAAATATCTTAAAACCATCAGCGGAAGCAGTTTTAAAGACAGTCCTCTATGGCAATCATGGCTCCTTGTCCCTCGTTAGTCTGCCCCTCGAGTTACCTTTGCCTGAAAGGTTAAACATAAAAGGGTGAATATTAACATACTCAGTAAGAGACCCACAACTGGTCCCGTTAGAGGAAAAATAGATTATTAACTTCCTATGGAGTACCCTACACAGTCACAGTCTTGTGATCCCGTAGGATACACATAATCAGTCTAACGCCCCGAAGGACGCATAAATCAATCTAGTGTTCTGCAGAAACACGTATCAGTCTAGTGCTCCCGAAGGATGCACATATCAGTCTTCTGATCCCGAAGGATACACATAAAAGGTGGTGATCCCGTAGGACACTTGCAAGGTAACTACCCATTAGGAAACTAATAATTTTTCCCCTCAATCTATTTTAAACATCTTAACCGTTATTCACAACTCAGTTAATATTCTCATCACATAAGCTCTTCATTTAACCCCAAACAGCCATCTTACTCTAATTTAGCCCAAGGTCAGTCAGAAACACGTCAGTACATCAATCAACAAACTAAAATAATTATACCATCCACTTCAGTCTACAAAGGCACAACCATGATGTCTCCTCCGTTCACAAGATCACTACCATAACTGTATATCATACATTCGGTCTACACAACAATCTACCAGTTCAAGCCACACTTTATATAAACAACATCTACGAGATTCAGTCATTCCCACATCCTTATGTTTGTACATAAACATAACCAGACAGTCACAACATGCAATTAACCACAACTCCACATCCAAACATATACATCATAACCGTCATCCCTACTCAGTTAAGATATAACAATATGGTCTATACAGTCAATACATCTAAATTTTGTTATTGAGTCCAGTAGAAAGTCCCTTACCTTAACGTTAAGTAAGCTCCTTAACCATACTAGAATTTCCGAGAACAAACCCAACGTTATCGAATCGAGTTCAAACCAAAACCAATAGTTGTTGTGAACCCAAAGGAAATCAAGCGCTACCCAAAATACCTAAGTTCGAACAACAGTTCACCCATTAATCCAACCATAATACTTGGACAAAGTTTTAAATCAACTACAACCCAACTTCAATTTCCACCAAATACATCAACCATTCACAGTAAAAAAATAGAGGCAGTAGGGATCGAACCTAAAGACAAAAATCGTGTCAACAGATCGAGGCAAAACGGTTTACACTTCTCGGTTAGGAGGTGGGGGTCGCGCGACGGTGGTCCTTTGCAGAATGGAGGCAGATCGGGACAGAGGGTGTTGACGGCTCGGTCTGACGGAAAGGGACACGCGAAGGAGGGCGATGATGCTAACGAAGAGCGGCGAACAATTGCCCCGACAGTTGGTGGCCGGACGTCGCGAACGAAGACCCAACCATGCGAATAAGGCCATGACGCGAACTGGCCCTTCGAATTCAACCTCGGCGGGACGACGGCGGTTTAGAGTAGACGGCCGACGCGAGGTTGGGGAACGGTGGTTGCAGATCCAAACGGAGATGGGGAGGGGCGGCTAGTCGAGATTTGGGGTGGCGGCACTAGGGCAAGAGAAAGGAGAAGGAAGAAGAAGAGGAACGGGGGAAGGGGGCTGCGCGAGAGAGAGGGAAGGAGAGAGAAAAATTAATTTAATTTAATTGAATTTTTTTTTAAAAAAACAATATAATAATAATAATTACAACTATATGAATAATTATTATTATTTCTTATATATTTTTAAATTCCTTATTCCATAATCTTTCCCAACAAATCCTAATTACAAAAACACCCCACAAGCCTAAAATCTTAAAATAACGATAACTTAATAAAAAAAATAATTATTACCTTAAAATTTCGAGGTGTTACAGTCTTCCCTCCTTCAAAAACTTTCGTCCTCGAAAGTTCTAATCCTGGAATAACTCTGGGTAACTAGCCATCATATCATCTTCTTGCTCCCATGTTGCCTCTTCTACTCGATGATTGCGCCACAATACTTTTACTAATGAAATACCTCTATTACGAAGCATCTTCACCTCTCTAGCCAGAATCTCAACTGGTAGCTCTACGTAGCTCAAATTCTCATCAATCTCTAGTGGTTCATAGTCCACTACATGGGATGGATCTGCCACATACTTCCTCAACATCGAAACATGGAAAACATTATGAACTGCAGAGAGAGATGGTGGCAACGCCAAACGATATGCCACAACACCAATTTTCTCTAAAATCTCAAACGGTCCAACGAAACGGGGGCTCAACTTCCCCTTCTTTTCAAAACGCATAACACCCTTCATAGGTGCTACCTTCAAGAATACCTTATCTCCCACATCAAACTCAAGGTCTTTCCGTCTCACATCAGCATAGCTTTTCTGTCTACTCTGCGCTGTTTGCATACGTGCTCTAATCTTTTGGATAGCCTCATTCGTGGACTGAACCAACTCAGGACCCATCAATCTCTGTTCACCAACTTCATTCCAACAAACAGGAGTTCTACAACATTTACCATACAAAGTTTCAAACGGTGCCATGCCAATGGTAGCCTGAAAACTGTTATTATAAGCAAACTCCATTAAATGTAAGTAAGAGTCCCAACTACCTGGAAACTCTAGAACACAAGCTCGTAGCATATCCTCTAAAACTTGGTTCAAACGTTCAGTTTGACCATCAGTCTGTGGGTGAAAGGCTGTACTGAAATCTAACCTCGTGCCCATGGCAGTCTGAAGTCCCTTCCAAAACTTGGAAGTGAAACGTGCATCTCTGTCAGAAACAATAGACACAGGCACTCCATGCAGTCTCACAATCTCAGTTAAATATAACTGTGCCCACTTACTAGCAGTATAAGTGGATTTACCTGGGACAAAGTGTGCTGATTTCGTAAGTTTGTCTACAACAACCCAAATTACTGTGTACCCCTTTAGAGTTTTAGGTAGTCCTGTAATAAAATCCATAGACACAATCTCCCACTTCCATTCTGGTACACTCAAAGGTTGCAACAAACCTGCTGGTTTCTGTCTAGGTGCCTTAACCTATTGACACACTAGACACTTACTAACAAACTCTGCCACTTCCCTCTTCATATTATGCCACCAATAAACTCGTTTAAGATCCTGATACATTTTCGTACTTCTAGGATGCATGGAAAATGGGGAACTATGGGCTTCATTCAGCAAGTCCGTCTTAACTGCAGTGTCTGTTGGCATACACAGACGTCTCCCAAACAACAGTCCCCCATCAGAGGATATAGAGAACTCATCAGTCTGCCCTGCTCCTATAAGGCGACGCCTCTCCACCAAATAATGATCACTACTTTGGGCATCAATAATCTTTTGCCTTAGAGTGGGTTGTACTGTTAACTGAGCTAACTGTGAGGCGACAGCCCCCACTAATACTGCAATTTTCGTTCTCTCAATGTCTCGATGTAATGGGGCCTGCCTAGTAATAAGTGCTGCTGAATGTGATACTTTCCTACTAAGAGCATCAGCTACCACATTCGCTTTACCTGGATGATATAATATCTCACAGTCATAATCTTTTACTAACTCAAGCCACCTTCGCTGTCTCATATTTAACTCCTTCTGGGTGAAGAAGTATTTCAGGCTCTTATGGTTAGTAAAGATTTGTATCTTTTCACCGTACAAATAATGTCTCCAGATTTTCAGTGCAAACACTACTGCTGCCAACTCTAAGTCATGTGTAGGGTAGTTCTGCTCATGACTTTTCAACTGACGAGAGGCATATGCAACCACTCTACTCTGCTGCATCAAAACACAACCCAATCCTTTCTTAGAAGCATCATTGTAAATCACAAAACTCCAAGATCCATCTGGTACTGTAAGGATCGGTGCAGTAACTAACCTCTGCTTAAGGTTTTGAAAACTATCCTCACAAGCTGGGCTCCAAACAAAAGGAGTCATCTTCCTGGTCAATTGGGTCAAGGGAGTAGCTATACGAGAAAAATCCGCCACAAACCTCCGGTAATAACCTGCTAAACCCAGAAAACTACGGACCTCACTGATAGTAGAGGGTCGAGACCAACTAGTAATAGCCTCAATTTTTGCAGGATCCACAGAAACTCCCTCACTAGAAACCACATGACCAAGGAAAGCCACCTGCTTCAACCAGAATTCACACTTTGAGAACTTAGCATAAAGTTTATTGTCTCGAAGAGTCTCTAAAACTTTATGCAAATGCTCCTTATGTTCCGTCTCTGTCTTGGAGTATACCAAGATGTCATCAATGAAAACTATTACAAAAGTGTCTAAGAAATTCTTAAACACTCTGTTCATTAGATCCATAAATACAGCAGGTGCATTTGTCAATCTAAAAGACATTACAATGAATTCATAATGTCCATACCTCGAACGAAAAGCAGTCTTAGGAATGTCACTACCTCTAATCCTCAACTGATGATAACCTGAACGTAAATCAATCTTAGAGAATATAGTGGCTCCTTGCAACTGATCAAACAAATCATCAATTCTGGGTAGTGGATATCTATTCTTGACTGTCACCTTATTAAGTTCTCTGTAATTTATACAAAGACGCATCGATTCATCCTTCTTCTTCACAAACAGTACTGGTGCACCCCAAGGGGACACACTAGGTCGAATGAAACCCTTGTCTAGTAACTCTTGTAACTGTACCTTCAGTTCTTTCAATTCAGTAGGAGCCATCCTATAAGGGGCTCTAGAAATGGGAGCGGTACTTGGCTCCAACTCAATAGCAAAATCAATCTCCCTGTGAGGCGGAAGTTCTGGAAGCTCTTCTGGAAATACATCAGGATATTCCCTTACCACAGGTTCTGAGGTCAAAGAAATCTCAACTTCCCTAGTATCCACCACACTGGCCAAAATACTCCAAGTACCCTGGTTGAGTAACTTACTGGCCTTCATAGCTGAAATTACTTTAGGTAGAACCATAGTCCTTACCCCTTTAAACTTATAACTAGGCTCGGTAGGAGGACTAAACACTACCTCCTTACGAGAACAATCAATACTAGCATGATTGGCAGCCAACCAATCCATGCCTAAAATTACATCGAAATCACGCATATCCAATATTAACAAGGTCACATCCACACGACTAGCTAACTCAATTTGGCATGCTTTAATCTTTTCCTTTGACAACATAATTTCCCCAGATGATGTAGACACTGATAAAACATAATCTAGGGGCTCCACTTCTAAGCATGCATGAGTTACAAATATCGACGATATAAAAGAGTGAGAGGAACCAGAGTCAAACAAAGTTAAAGAAAAATGCCCCAACACTGGTAACGTACCTGTAACAACTGTGCCAGCCCTTTCAGCCTCAGATCTGTTAATAGCAAAAACTTTACCCTGCTGTGGTGCTCTCGCTCCCTGACTGCTCTGCCCAAACTCAGTAGGCCTCAAAGGACAACGATTAGCTGTATGCCCCTCTTGCCTACACTTGAAACAAATCCTTGTCCCTAATAAACACTGACCCAGATGGTGCTTTCCACAAGTGTTGCACAACGGTTTCTCTCTGGCAGTTTCACCTGCCCCAATGGGACTCTGCTGGAAACAGCGAAAATTACCACCTGACCTCAAGTTCCTCTGAGGAACTTTGACGAACTTCTGCTCCGCCTTTCTCTTCTGACCAAATGATGTTCCGTTATCAACGCTCTTTGGCTGAACCTCGTCCTTTCCAATACTCACATGCACTGCCAGACGCAGCGCTTCAGCCTTAGTGGAGGGCTTTAGTGCTCGCACAAAGCCTCTGATCTCATCCCTCAATCCTCTAACAAACCTCTCAGCTTTGGCCTTATCATTACCAACAAGCTCAGGGGCGAAGCGTGACAGCATGTCGAACTTCTGGTCGTACTCCTTAACTGTCATGTGTCCTTGCTTCAATTCCAAGAATTCCTGACTTTTAGCATCTCTAAGGTTAGCCGAGAAAAACTTGGTATAAAAGCAATCTCTAAACTGGTCCCAAGTGATCTGGTTCAAAATTCCACACAACATACGTAGTGTAGACCTCCACCAGATAATACCTCTATCTCTAAGAAGAAAAACAGCATACTGAACCTTGTACTCTTCTGGGCATCTCATATAATTAAAAATGGTTTCCACCGAAGACAACCACAACTCCGCCTTGGTAGGATCCTCCAGTGATCCATCAAAAGTCTGAGGGTCATATTCCTAAAGTCTCTCAAGTGTTTCGCCTCTGCAGAAAGCTGATTTGGTAGCATCTGTGGCTGCTATACTACCGGTCCCTGTGCAGGAGAGGCTACAGACGCAGGTGGAGCTACGGGTATAGGAGGAACCACTGGTGCAGGCTGGTTCTGAGCCATAGCAGCAACAATAAGCTCTGTAAATCTCTGCTCCAGGTGAGCAGACAAGGCTGCCAAATTCGTTTGAGTAACAAGTGCAGCAGGGACATTCTGGTCAGTTTGGCCCACAGCAGGCTGAATACGCCCTGCTCCTCTACCTCGACGTCTAATACCACCCCTACGTGCACCTCTCCTTGGCGACATGGTTTCCTAATGCCAAAAAAATCCTTTTAGTCTTAACAACAAGGCACCTCAGTCAGTCTAGTTTAACTTAGGCAAGGTCATGTTATTAATACCATACTTATTAAACGTAAAAGCATACCTGACGAGTGACGAAGGATTGTGTTAGCCATAGGGACACAAAAATATGGACTTAAATCATAAGTCAGTCTACAGAACCTAAAACTTGGCTCTGTACCAACTGTAACGACCCAACTTCTCAAATCTAAGTCGAAGTCATTACTTTAGCACAAGACAATTTGTTTGAAAAAAGACATAGTAAACTTTAGTTAAAACCATAAGAAATCGAAGAAAACTTTATACGGGCCCTATTTCAAAATATAAAATTTTAAAGTACTGTTTACAAACATTTAACTATTTGTAAACTTAGTTCAAATAAAAATATCTTAAAACCATCAGCGGAAGCAGTTTTAAAGACAGTCCTCTATGGCAATCACGGCTCCTTCTTGTCCCTCGTCGGTCTGCCCCTCGAGTTACCTTTGCCTGAAAGGTTAAACATAAAAGTGTGAGTATTAACATACTCAGTAAGAGACCCACTACTGGTCCCGTTAGAGGAAAAATAGATTATTAACTTCCTATGGAGTACCCTGCACAGTCACAGTCTTGTGATCCCGTAGGATACACATAATCAGTCTAACGCCCCGAAGGACGCATAAATCAATCTAGTGTTCTGCAGAAACACGTATCAGTCCAGTGCTCCCGAAGGATGCACATATCAGTCTTCTGATCCCGAAGGATACACATAAAAGGTGGTGATCCCGTAGGACACTTGCAAGGTAACTACCCATTAGGAAACTAATAATTTTTCCCCTCAGTCCATTCTAAACATCTTAACCGTTATTCACAACTCAGTTAATATTCTCATCACATAAGCTCTTCATTTAACCCCAAACAGCCATCTTACTCTAATTTAGCCCAAGGTCAGTCAGAAACACGTCAGTACATCAATCAACAAACTAAAATAATCATAACATTCACTTCAGTCTACAAAGGCACAACCATGATGTCTCCTCCGTTCACAAGATCACTACCATAACTGTATATCATACATTCGGTCTACACAACAATCTACCAGTTCAAGCCACACTTTATATAAACAACATCTACGAGATTCAGTCATTCCCACATCCTTATGTTTGTACATAAACATAACCAGATAGTCACAACATGCAATCAACCACAAGTCCACATCCAAACATATACATCATAACCATTATCCCTACTCAGTTAAGATATAACAATAAGGTCTATACAGTCAATACATCTAAATTTTGTTATTGAGTCCAGTAGAAAGTCCCTTACCTTAACGTTAAGTAAGCTCCTTAACCGTACTAGAATTTCCGAGAACAAACCCAACGTTATCAAATCGAGTTCAAACCAAAACCAATAGTTGTTGTGAACCCAAAGGAAATTAAGCGCTACCCAAAATACCTAAGTTCGAACAACAGTTCACCCATTAATCCAACCATAATACTTGAACAAAGTTTTAAATCAACTACAACCCAACTTCAATTTCCATCAAATACTTCAACCATTCACAGTAAAAAAATAGAGGCAGTAGGGATCGAACCTAAAGACAAAAATCGTGCCAACAGATATAGGCAAAACGGTTTACACTTCGCGGTTAGGAGGTGGGGGTCGCGCGACGGTGGCCCTTTGCAGAATGGAGGCAGATCGGGACAGAGGGTGTCGACGACTCGGTCTGACGGAAAGGGACACGCGGAGGAGGGCGATGACGCAAACGAAGAGCGGCGAACAATTGTCGCGACAGTTGGTGGCCTGACGTCGCGAACGAAGACCCAACGTGCGAATAAGGTCGCGACGCGAACTGGCCCTTCGACTTCAACCTCGGCAGGACGACGGCGGTTCGGAGTAGACGGCCGACGCGAGGTTGTGGAACGGTGGTTGCAGATCCAAACGGAGATGGGGAGGGGCGGCTAGTCGAGATTTGGGGTGGCGGCACTAGGACAAGAGAAAGGAGAAGGAAGAAGAAGAGGAACGGGGGAAGGGGGCTGCGCGAGAGAGAGGGAAGGAGAGTGAAAAATTAATTTAATTTAATTGAATTTTTTTTAAAAACAATATAATAATAATAATTACAACTATATGAATAATTATTATTATTTCTTATATATTTTTAAATTCCTTATTCCATAATCTTTCCCAACAAATACTAATTACAAAAACACCCCACAAGCCTAAAATCTTAAAATAACGATAACTTGATAAAAAAAAAAATTATTACCTTAAAATTTCGGGGTGTTACAAAGTTAAGAAACAAAAAGTCAATAAAGTTCTACAAAATAAAAAATTGAACTCAATAAGCTCAAATAATCTCAAATGAACTTGATGTTGAGAATCATTGGGAGGGAACTTGAAATCAACTCAAACATGAGATAATTATTATGACACAAAGATGACCAATTGCAAAATATAGAGTTAAACGACTTCAAGAATGATTGAATGCTCATTTTAAGTTAAAATTTCAATACACAATGAAATGTTATTGTAGCCTGTCAAGGTTAAAGGTCATCCAAAACGCATGATGATTCAAAAAATTGAAATTCATACTTTACATATAATTGATTTTTGGCATTTTTTTCTAACTGAAGATTCATGTATAAACTTGAAGGGTGGTTAAAGTTGAATCTAGATAACATAGATGAAATGTTGTACTTTTGTGAAAGAAAATTAAAATTAAAAGCGTACAAATTAAAATATTACAAAATGAATTAAAATATTACTTTTATGGAAAATCAAGAGAAAAATCATTTCCAATCGTAAAATTAATACAAGTGAAAAAAAAAATAGAAATGGTAGGTGAATAAAGAAATGAAGATCTTTTTATTTTAATGAAAAAGAAAAAGTAGAAATATGATAATGAATTCACTCACAATAATGGAGCATTGAAACAAATGGAAATAAAACAAAAAAGATATAAAGAAAAAGATATAAAAGGAGTGGAACTGAAACTCAGCATGTTCTTTCTATCAATGTGAACTTCCTTTTAACAACATTTCATACTTTGATTCCCTTTCAATCTCTTTTCCTTTTCCTTTTCCTTGACGTTCTCTTTTCAAAATTATTTTAAAAAATATTTATAAACACAGCAAAATTTTACTATTTGAAAATTGAAAATATTTATAATTATTTGGATCATTTTACTCTATTTAAAAACAATTTTTTAATATATTTTTTAAAATAGGTTAGTCCTCAACTTAAAATAAAACATAAAATGAGAATAACCAAAAAAAGAAAAAAGAATTAAGGATTATTACTAAATCTACAGAATTAATTTTTAAAGCATTAGTCTAATTTAATCTTCTTTAATTTTCTTATAACCACCATAGTCATGATAATGGAGATAGACATCCCCTTATAAGAAAATAAAATCAAGTCAATTAATTGATTTTATATAATTCGATAAAGTTAAATTTTAATTTTAATTTAGAAAAAGATAAAATGTGAAGATTTAACCAACCTGAGCAGAACTTTATTTATTTAGTCAATATTCATCTTTTGGTCCATCAATAAAAGATTTAGATTCAAATCTCTCCATTTCAAATGGTATTCAAAAAGGTATTTTAAAAAATATGAATATTTGAAAAGTTAAGGCTGCTATTTATTTATTTAATAAAAAGTTAACATAAACTGATATTAAGCATTGATGTCAAGATTTTTGAAAGTATTAATTATTAGTCAGTTTCTACTTTTTAACTTCGTTAATCTACCCATTTTAAGTCACCGAATTTCCTTTTTTATTTTATTTTCTAGTCACTATAAATCCAAAATTTATAAACGAGAGTGATAAAATACTTCACATCTTAGAAAAATCAAATATACTAAATTTTATCAATTTTTTTTTATATGAAATGTAGTTAATTTATTTTATTATTCTTATAAATTTTAGACAAAGTTTCGTGTCTATTTAATAATTTAATTTTGTATAAAGCTTTGAACGTAAAAAGTATTTAATAAGTTTTTATCCTTTTAAATTTGGGTAAAATAGGTCCATAAATTTTTAATTATATGTCTAATAAATCATTCATCTATTTAATATTTTTTTTAATTCATGAATGCCTAAAACATGCTAGATAAAAATTTATATTTAATAGATTAATTGTTTTTTAGAACTATCAAATATATGTTGGAAATTTATTAAATGTTATTAATGTTAAGAATTTATTGCACTTTTTAAAAGTTTAGAAATTAAACAAAAATAAATCTAAAAATTCAGAAAATAACGTTGTAATTTAACTTAAAGTTATCATTGTACTAATATTATAATTTTCATTTGGCACCTTACATTATAACACAAACACTCCCCAAAAATATTCAAATAATAATACCCTAGCTTGACTTCTTTTTCCTTTTTTCTAATTTTTTAACTTTTAAAAACAAGCCTTTCTTCAAAACCCATAATAATGGCATTAAGTTGAGTCAATTATTCTCTCATTAGAAAAACCCACAAAGTAAAAGGTAAATTTTGAGCAAGTTGTATGAAAAAGAGGTATTTTCTCACAGTTTTCATTTCATGGAAGACTAAAAATCTAGCCCTACCAAAAGATGGATATTCAATTACCTATCTATTATATCCAGTGGTTTTTTCTTACAAAGTCATCTCTCATTTAGCCATTCTAATTTACATGCATATATACATACACATACACATACACATACACATACACATACACATACACATACATATACATATAAAAGAAATACATTTCGTTTTCTAAGAATAAAAGAAACAACCTTAAACACTTTATCATTTGTTTAGAAGATACCTTTATTTTTACAAAGTTACAATATTATACAAACATGTCAAAACTTCTCAGAGTAAAAATCCAATTTGAATGTCAAATAGAATTTGTGACTTTCAATGGTGTGACAGAGCCAATAATAATAGAAATCTTATTCTGTTTTCAGTTCCAATTCTTTTGGACACTTTAAATAATTTATATTGTATAAGATAATATAGTAATGTTAAAATGATAAATGTATTTATTTAAAAAAAGTTTTTTAAAAATATAACAAATCAGTTAAATGTTTATACTGTATAGAACAATTTTGAAAAAGAAAAAAAAGCTCACTGACCCATAATATGAAATACCAAAAATACATCAGTCAACATGCGATTAATTGGTCATACACACTCAAGTAATCTTCTTCTAAACAATAATGTGTCCTACGATCATGTAGTTCATTTTTAATGATGGAGAAAAAGGTTTCAAATTTAAATGATTAGATAAAAAACTCTAAACGATGGGGAGAAAGTTTTAGACATAAACAATCGTATAATATAATCTTCTTCTAGATAATCGTGTATTACTATCTAAACGATGGTTAGATCATGATATACAATCGTATAGTTTATTTTAAATGATGGAAAAAAAACTTCAAATAAACGATCGGATAATAACCTCTAAACGATGGTGAGAAAGCTTTAGACATAAATGATCACAAAGAAGAAGAAGTGAAGAAGTACACAACTAGTCCCACAGTATTCATAACCAACAAAAACATATATGGAATTTATGAAAAAATAGTCGGACTTTATAGGTTTTTCTTATTTTGTTGTATAGACTATAAATCTTTTCACATCTGTCTTCTTCCCATCAAGTTGCAGCCTTTCGTGCCATGGTGGATAAAATTCTGATCCCGTTCACTTTTCCTTTGTTCTCCATAATCCATCTTAAGGACATCTTTCGGTATCTTCCTTTTCCTCCTTTGTCGCTTCAATTGCTTATTTAATTTGATGTGGATGCTTAGAGATGTGAAGCTTCTCCTTCCCTTATTTACCTCATTCACCCAATTGGGCTCGATCTAGAAAGCAATCTTTAAGGCTTCCTGTTGATACCTTAGTTCTTTAGCTCTTACGCTCTCTCTTCCTTGTTTAATTGAGGTTTGGGCGTTAAAGAGCGACAACCTTACCAACCAACTCCTTAAACATATGATGAGATGCCATGGCTAGCACGCCATGTAAGACTACAGAGTAACTCTGTCTTCCCTCCTTAAGTAGGCTACAATGCCCTCATAACCAACCTTCACATGGTTTCAATGCCTCACAACCTAGGGAGGGAAAACACTTAAAACATAAGTCAAACGAACTTAGTGAGGGACAAGCTTTAAGAAAACCTTTTTGAGAAAAACACATATAATTCACAAATGTTAATAATATCAAGCTACAATAGATAAAGTATGTCACGTCGAACAGTTAACGCACATCGCATAATTCACAATAATTCAAACAATCTCACAGCGAGCCATAGAACGCCAAACTCTGGAACCATTTCGCAACAAGCTCAACTCTGAGACCTGAGATTTTCCCCTCGCCTAGACCTGGGATTCACTCTCACCATTATCATGTGAGTTACTTGGGATCTCCACCAGCATCCCACCATATTTATTTATTCTCAGACGTGTAAGTCATGCTCAACCAGTGTCTCATCACAGTCTTGCTTAGACTTTGCTCAGCGAGTGCTAGAACGCCATACGATGGATTCATTTCACAACAAGCTTGGCCCTGAGACCTGGGATTTTTTCCTCGCCTGGATATGAGATTTGCTCTCACTAGTATCATGCAACTTACTTGGGATCTCCGCCAGTCTCTTGCCACATTCATTCATTCTCAGACCTCGGAGTCACACTCAACCAGTGTCTCATCACTGTCATACTCACACAACAACGCGAATACGATAAGGAAGCAATGATTCACCGCTTACCTTTAACACAGATTATCATAGATTAGTAGAGCATCTTATAAACACAACCACAGAGAAAAGAATACTCAACATATAACGTTTATAGGACATCACTTTCCACAATGAGGATCAATGTTTAGAAACTACATTCAAAATCTGATTCATCATTCACAATTTTTTGTAAATCTCGTTTTTATCATGTTTAAGAGAATGTTCAAATCCATTCACGAAAAAAGTTTAGTCATTTATAAAGCATATCTTATTGCTTACAGTATCAGAACCTATAAAGCGTGTTTAGTTACTAAGATAAGAAAATTGACCATTGGAAATATTTATAAATCATGTTTATTACTTTCAAGTAATACTTGCAAAACAATGTAAACAATGTATCAATCACAACAAAACATATAATTCATTTTGTCACTCACAGAAGATACTTAACCTTAACTTCTTCCTTCTCGACTTCTGACTTTCTTCCTTCGTTTGACGGTTGAAAGAACCATTTATTTAGCATTTAGAATCTTCTCCTCTCACTTTAATCAGAAAACTAGAGTCTCTTTTTGTCAAAAAATTCCTTTTTCATTTGCCTTTTGGCCCTATTTATAAAGGTCTTTCACCTCCAAGAGTTACTTCCATAGTTTACACGTGTTATCTTATTAACGCACCGTGCCATGCTACCAACCCAAACTTGACACGTAGTTTAACTGTCAGTGGCGATTTGACTTTTCCTTGAGACGCACACCTTATCTCTTTTGGAAAGTCAAACTCTTAATTGTTCGACTGTCCTTTTTCTCTTCTTGAAAAGTCATTGTCGTTTCCTTCCCACAGCGAGTTGTCATGTCGCTTGACAAGGCATTTACTTTCTCGCCTCAATTTCTTGGACACATATACTTCTTCTCGCATTATCCTATCAAACGTCTCACCAGCTATTTTCATCTCATTGCTTACCTTCCGACTATAGAATCTTGGCTTACACATTTCTCTTCGCGTAGTCTACTCTCTTCTTGCATCTCTTCTCACAAAATGTCTCAATACTTATCCAAACATCCTCTCAACAAGGGTCCTTCTCAATAAGACTTCCTTTTTTGGATCAGGGCCTCACATACTTAGTCAACAACTTGGTCAACATGATCATTTAAATTTAAAACCCTTTTTCCATCGTCTAAAAAGAACTACACGATCGTGTGGATATGATCTAAACGATCACTTACCTAGTCAACATGACTGTTTAGCGTGGTGAACATGATCATTTGAATTTGAAGTCTTTTTTCCCATCGATTAAAAAGAACTACATGATTGTGTGGATATGATCTAAACGATTGCTTACCATGGTCAACACGATCGTTTAGCATGATCAATACGATCATTAAAATTTGAAACATTTTTCCATTGTTTAAAAAGAACTACATGATCGTGTTGATACTACCTACACGATTGTTTATCATGGTCAACACGATCGTTTAGATTTAAAGTATTTTTCACATTGTTAAAAAGAACTACACGATCGTGTTGATACTATCTAAATAATCATGTACCATTATCTACATGATTGTGTATCATGATCATTTAGAAGAAGAATTACACGTGCGCGTGTGGCTGATTAATTGTGTGTTGATTGAGGCATTTTTTATATTTTTCATTGTGAGCCTGTAGGATTTTTTCGTTTTCAAAATTGTTTTATTCAATATAAATATTTTATCAATTTGTTATATTTTTTTAAAAACCCTATTTATTATATATGTTTATTTAAATAAAATGAAGTAAATAATAATAAAATATTATTAATTTTGTTATTATTTAGTTATAAATTAGGGTCTGTGCATTAATTATGTATATAAGGACAAAACCTATTTATCCTTCTTCCCTAAGGTATCCCAGTTGCCGACTTTCTCTCCTTTACTTCTTCTTCGTTGTTCTCCAGCTTCGCTTTCTTTTCGTTCAGCCTCGTCCAGGTCAGTTGTGTGTTATCTGACATTGTTGCTGTAACATCCCAAAACTATTAAGATAATTTTTCAATTTTATTATGTTGAGATTGGGTGTTAATTGAGAATTCATTTGTTTTGTGGATGTTGGTGGGTTAAGTATTTAAGGAAGAATTGTTAATTATTTGAGAGTTTTTGTTATTAGTTGATAAATTGTGCAATTAATTTTTGAAAGAGAAAAAAAAATATAACAATAATAATTATATTTAAGGATAATATAAGTATTAAGATGTTATATTGTGATTTTTGTGGAATAAAAAGAGGAAAAATTGTTTTAATGGATAATTAAGGTGGTGAGAGAGAGAGCTTTATTTGGAAAGGTAAAAAGTGAGAGAAAAATTAATTAAAAGATATAATAATGATATTTATTATTTTTAATAATAATATTATCATTATTAAATAAGTCTTCTCTCGTTTTACGTGCATAATCTTGTCCACCACATTCATTCTCCTTCACCATAATCTTATTAATGCAACCTGCAGTCGACCGTCGTGCAGTCATTGTCGGAGACGCAACCCACAGCCGACCATCGCGCATTATCCGAGACCTACTCGTTGGTTGTCGAGCTGAGACAATCTTCTTTTCGCGAGCCAAACCGCGTTAGTCCGAACCGCGTCCCTTCATCGAGCCGAGTGAGCCACGATCTCTTGCGCGAGCCATCTTCATTGTTCCGAGCCGTGTCCCTTCACCGAGCCGACTGCCCTGCCGAGTCGTTCCTTGTTTTGGAGTCACTTTTGGTGAGTTTTGTTAGTATTTATTGGGTTTGGTACCCCCATTAATTACCTATTTTGTCCCAAATGAATTAAGTTATGGATTTAAGTGGATCTATGTTTGCTTGAAGTATCAAGTATAATTGGAGGAATTAAGGCTGTGAATTTTTCTCCATTTAAGGTTGTGTTGGATTCAACCTTAATCTTGGGGTAAGCTTGGATAAGTTTGGTGCTTAATTAAACAGTAAGGTGATAGTTGACAAAATTATTAATGTTAATTTTGTTTATATTTAGGACTTAGTATTGGGAGGATTTGCCTGTCAACCAGTGAATTATTTTAGCATATCTCAAGGTAAGAGATTTTCCCTACTAAACCCCACTAGGAAGCTGCATGTATGTTCTGTATTGTTCAGTGGTGTAACTAACAGAGGTATAATATGACTAATTGAGATGACCTTATAAATGGTTACTTCTGTAACCATATTATGATTGAGATAGAGTATTATTGAGGCATGCTATGATCAAATATGTTATTTTTTAGTTATGTCTAACTGAACTAAGATGTTGATGTTATGATAAGCATGTATAGGCTATAATGTTCTGTTAGGTCTGCATGTTAAAATCGTATTGTATGGGGGTCTCTCGGGGTCACCACCTATGTATGCTTGTGTGGCTAGTTTGAGATGTGATTCGACGTGATCACTTACAGCCCGACTCTCCTTTAGGGTGATTCCTTCGGGTTCACCGAGAGTCCAGATGTGTCCCTACGGGATCAGTGGATAGTGTGCGGTAGGAAGCACAATAGTATGTTGTACCTTATTACAGGACTTTACTAGAGGTTGACAGACACATAGTGAGACTAGTATGGGTCTCTTACTGAGTATAAATTTATACTCACTCTTTTAAATGTTTAATTTTAAGGTAAGGATAGAGGCAAGGGCAAGCTGGCGAATAATAAGAAGTGACTGTGGTTTGCCATAGGGAATAGTTCAGTTTTCTTCGACATTTATATTTCAATAATTATATTTTCAGAGGTTTATTTCAGAACTTAGGTTCAATTTTTTTAAGTATTTCTTCTATTTTTATGGGGCCCAAACTAGTATTTTGGATTAGTTATTTTAATTATTTATTTACTTTTATTATTTAAAACTTTTCCTAAAATTTTAAATTATTTTCTTGTACATTAAAAAAAAAAATCTATATTTATTTAAATAGTAATGACCTTAACTTAGTAGGGAAGTTGGGTTAATATAGTTGGTATCAGACCCCAGTTTTAGATTCTATAGACTGACTTACGATGTAAGTCTTTGATTTTTATCCTTATGGTTAATACGATCTTTCGTCACCCACCAGGTACGTTTTATGATATAGTTTAAGATTGTGCAAATGACATTGCCTGAATTAAAGTAGATAAGTAAGTAAGTATGTTATGAATGAACTCGTAGTAAAAGACTTTTAATGGTGGAATTTAGGAAAAATTCTACCACGTAGAAGTGTTCATAGAGGTGGTAGAGTAGGTAGAGGAGCTGGACGTAACCAGCCTGAGGGACAACTTGAAGGACAGCCTGGAGGAAAGCCCGGGGACAGCCAGCTGTACAAGCTGTCGACCCTACTGCACTTGTCACTCAAGCAGACCTTGATGTCATGAAGCAAAGGTGCAGAGACTTATTGTTTGAAGTAATGGCACAACGACAGCTTGCCCCACAGACCCAGAAAGCTCCTGTTCAGACACCGGCTGCAGGTGTTCAGATTCCAGCTACAGGAGTTGAGGCCCAGTTGTAGCCCAAAACTTATCAGACATGCTTTCAGCCGAAGCCAAGCATATGAGGGACTTCAAGAAGTATAACCCTCGAACTTTCGATGGATCTCCTGCCTATTAGTGGCAAAAACTCTCCCCTGATTGGTTGTGGAAGTCTGGTTCGAAACAACTTCGAACGATTTCTGAGGGCACTTATCAGCTAAATGTCAGGTTGCCTGCACTTGTAACATACTCCACTTCCAGCTAGGCAACGACTTGAGTGAGGTCTCCTACAATTAAGACACATGGATAATTCCCTTAAGGTTTGGTCTGCCTGAGCAGCTTGCTACCGGTGTCGTCTGAACAAACCACCTGATCTCAAATTCCTCTGTGGTGCTGCTATAGGCTGCTGCTTAGCCTTCCATTTCTGCCCTAAAGTTGGTCCCTTCTTTGCAGCCTTGGCCAACTCTGTCCTCTCATGCAAACTCAAGTCTACTGTCATGCACAGCGCCTCAGCCTAGGTTGTTGGTCTAAGGACGCGAACAAAACTCTGGATCTCTGATAGATGTGGTTGAGTTTGGTGGAGACCATCTTTCGTTATATGAAGTACCCCAATGACCAGAAGGTTCAGTGCGCTGTGTACTTATTGATTGATAGAGGCAGAGGCTGGTGGGAGTCCACGGAGAGGATGTTGGGTGGAGATATAAGTAAGATCACCTGGGAGTAGTTCAAGGAGAGCTTTTATGCCAAATTCTTCTCCACCACAGTGAGAGAGGCCAAGTGCCAAGAGTTCCTAAAGTTGGAGCAAGGCAACATGACCGTGGAAGAGTATGATCAGGAGTTCGATTCGTTATCTCAGTTTGCACCTGACTTAGTGAGAACCGGGGCTGAGAGAGCCTACAAGTTTGTTAAAGGTCTCAAGTAAGAGATCCAGGGTTTTTTTCTCGTCCTTAGACCAACCACCCAGGCTGATGCGCTGTGCATGGCAGTAGACTTGAGTTTGCATGAGAGGACGGAGTTGGCCAAGGCTGCAGAGAAGGGGCCAATTTTTGGGTAGAAACGGAAGGCTGAGCAGCAGCCTATAGTAGCACCACAAAGGAATTTGAGATCAGGTGGTTTATTCCAATGACATTGGCAACAAGCTGCTCAGACAGGCCAAACCTTGAGGGAATTACCTATGTGTCTTTTTGTGGGAGACCTCACTTAAGTCGTTGCCTAGCAAGAAGTGGAGTATGTTACAAGTGCAGGAAACCTAGGCATTTAGCTGATAAGTGCCCTCTGAAATTGTTCGGAGTTGTTTCGAACCAGACTTCTACAACCCATCATGGGAGAGTGTTTTGCCACTAATAGGCAGAAGGCCGAGAGAGCTGGCACAGTGGTGACAGGTACGCTCCCAATCTTGGGACACCTTGCTTTAGTATTATTTGACTGGAGGTCATCCCATTCTTTTATATCCTCAGTGTTTGTGCAGCATATGAGTTTATAGGTAGAACTTTTGAGTCACATGTTGTCTGTCTCTACTCCAACTGGAGAAATTATGTTGTCAAGTGTGAAGATAAAAGCATGTCAAATAGAAATAGCAGAGCATGTTTTAGATGTAACCTTATTAGTATTAGACATGCGAGATTTTGATGTAATATTAGGCATGAATTGGTTATCTGCTAACCATGCAAGCATAGATTGTTCCCGCAAGGAGGTAGTTTTTAACCTCATGAGGCAACTAGTTGCAAGTATAAGGGAGTAGGGACTGTGGTCCTACCCAAAGTTATTTCGGCCATGAAGGCCAGTAAACTGCTCAACCATGGTACTTGGAGTATTTTAGCTAGTGTTGTAGACACTAGAGAGCCCCAGATATCCTTATCATCTGAGCCAGTGGTAAGGAAATACCCTGATGTTTTTCCAGAAGAGCTTCCAGAACTTCCGCCTCATAGGAAGGTCGATTTCGCCATAGAGCTGGAACCAGGCACTGGTCCCATATTGAGAGCTCCATACAGAATGACTCCAGCTGAACTGAAGGAGCTGAAGGTTCAGTTGCAAGAATGGCTGGACAAAGGCTTTATCCGACCTAGTGTATCACTTTGGAGAGCACCAGTGTTATTTGTGAAGAAGAAAGATAGGTCGATGCGCCTTTGCATTGACTATAGAGAGCTCAACAAGGTGACAGTCAAGAACAAATATTCGTTGCCCAGAATTGATGACCTATTTGATTAGTTGCAGGGAGCCACTGTGTTCTCTAAGATCGATTTACGTTCAGGATATCACCACTTGAGGATTAGGGAGAGTCATATCTCTAAGACTGCCTTTCGTTCCAGATGGACATTATGAGTTTATTGTGATGTCCTTTGGTTTGACAAATGCTCCTGCGGCATTTATGGAGTTGATGAACAGGGTGTTTAAGGATTTCTTAGACACTTTTGTGATATTTTTTATTGATGACATTTTGGTTTACTCCAAGACAGAGGCTGAGCATGAGGAGCATTTGCATCAGGTGTTGGAGAATCTTAGAGCCAATAGGTCGTATGCCAAGTTTTCCAAGTGCGAATTTTGGCTGAAGCATGTATCGTTCCTTGATCATGTAGATCGAAGCCGTTACCAGTTGGCCTCGACCTTCTACAGTTGGTAAAGTTTGAAGTTTTCTGGGCTTAGCAGGTTATTACAGAAGGTTCGTGGAAGGTTTCTCTCATATAGCCAGTGCTCTGACTCGGCTGACCAGGAAGGGGACTCCTTTTGTTTGGAGCATAACATGTGAGAGTAGTTTCCAGGACCTTAAGCAGAAACTCACCAGTCCTTACAGTGCCAGATGGATCTGCGAGTTATATGATTTAAAGCGACGCCTCTAAGAAAGGACTGGGTTGTGTATTGATGCAGCAAGGTAGGGTGGTTGCTTATGCTTCCCGTCAATTGAAGAGTAATGAGCAAAATTACCCTACACATGATTTAGAGTTGGCAGCAGTAGTTTTTGCATTGAAGATTTGGAGGCACTATTTATATGGTGAGAAGATTCAGATCTTCACAGACCATAAGAGCTTGAAGTACTTCTTCACTCAAAAGGAGTTGAATATGAGGCAGCGAAGATGGCTCGAATTGGTTAAAGACTATGACTGTGAGATTTTGTACCACCTAGGTAAGGCGAATGTGGTAGCTGATGCTCTTAGTAGGAAGGTATCACATTCTGCAGCACTCATTACTAGGCAGGTTCATTTGCATAGAGACCTTGAGAGAGCTGAGATTGAAGTTTTAGTAGGGGAAGTTACCTCCCAGTTAGCTCAGTTGTCAGTACAACCAACTTTGAGGCAGAGAATTATCATTGCCCAACTCACTAACCCTTATTTGGTGGATAAGCGCCTCTTAGCAGAAGCAGAGCAAGTTGAGGAGTTCTCTATATCCACTGATGAGGGACTCATGTTCGAAAAACGGTTATGTGTGCCAGCACACAGTGCAGTCAAGACCGAGTTATTGATCGAGGCCCATAGTTCTCCATTTTCTATGCATCCAGGCATTACAAGACCGAGTTTATTAATGAAGAAATATGAAGAGAGAGGTGGCATATTTTGTTAGTAAATGTCTGGTATGCCAGCAGGTGAAGGCACCAAGACAAAAACCAGCAGGTTTATTACAACCCTTGGGTGTGCCAAAGTAGAAGTGGGAGAACGTATCTATGGACTTCATTTTTGGACTGCCTAGGACCTTGAAGGGTTATACAGTGATATGGGTTGTTGTTGACAGGCTCACGAAGTCAGCACATTTCGTTTCAGGGAATTCCACTTATACTGCAGGTAAGTGGGCACAATTGTATATGACTGAAGTAGTGAGACTACATGGAGTGCCAGTATCCATAGTTTCTGACAGAGATACTCGTTTTACTTCCAAGTTCTGGAAGGGACTGCAGGCTGCCATGGGCACAAGATTAGACTTTAGTACAGCTTTCCACCTTCAAACTGATGGTCAGACCGAGCGTTTGAATAAGACTCTGGAGGATATGTACATGTTGCGGGCTTGTGTGTTGAAATTTTCAGGAAGTTGGGACTCTCATTTGCACTTGATGGAGTTCGCCTATAATAACAGCTACCAGGCTACCATTGGTATGGTACCGTTTGAAGCTTTGTATGGTAAAAGTTATAGATCCCCGGTTTGTTGGGGGTGAGGTTGGTGAACAGAGGATGTTGGGCTCTGAGTTAGTTCAGACCACCAACAAAGCCATACAGAAGGTTAGAGCTCGCATGATGACAGCACAAAGCAGATAGAAGAGTTATGATGATGAACGACGTAAGGATCTCGAGTTTGAAGTAGGGGACATGGTTTTTCTCAAGGTAACACCCATGAAGGGTGTTTTGAGATTCGAGAAGAAAGGGAAGTTGAGTCCATGTAGAGCCATTTGAGATTCTTGAGACGATTGGCCCTGTAGCTTATCGTTTGGATCTGCCTCCGTCATTATCTGCAGTTCATGATGTGTTTCATGTCTCCATGCTAAGGAAGTATGTGGCAAATCTTACCCATATAGCAAATCGAACCATTGCAAATTAATGAGAACTTGAGCTATGAGGAGCAGCCAGTTGAGATTTTGGCAAGAGAAGTTAGACTGCTTCGTAATAGGGGAATTGCATTGGTCAAAGTTTTATGCCGAAACCACGAGGTTGAGGAAGCTACTTGGGAGAGAGGACGACATGAGAGCTCATTACTCTGAGGTATTCGAGGATTAGAACTTTCGAGGACGAAAGTTTCTCAAAGGAACTGTTAAGGAAATTTTACAATTTTATTATGTTGAGATTGGGTATTAATTAAGAATTCATTTGTTTTGTGGATGTTGGATGGGTTAAGTATTTAAAGAAGAATTGTTAATTATTTGAGAGTTTTTGTTATTAGTTGATAATTGTGCAATTGATTTTTGAAGAGAAAATAATAATAATAATAATAATTTTATTTAAGGATAATATAAGTATTAAGATGTTATATTGTGATTTTTGGTAGAATAAAAAGAGGAAAAATTGTTTTAACAGGTAATTAAGGTGGAGAGAGAGAGAGAGCTTTATTTGGAAAGGTAAAAAGTGAAAGAAAAGTTAATTAAAAACCATAATAATGATATTTATTATTTTTAATAATGATATTATCATTATTAAATAAGTCTTCTCTCTCGTTTTACGTGCATCATCTTCTCCACCACATTCATTCTCCTTCACCATTTAACCCTAGCCGCCGCCTCTTGCGTCAGGTCACCACCATGGCGCAGTCATCGTCGGAGACGGAACCCGAAGCTGAACGTTGCGCAGTCATCGTCAGAGACCCAACCTGCAACCGGTCATAGCGCATTAGCCGAGACCTACTCATTGGTGGTCGAGTGAAGATAGTCTTCTTTTCGCGAGCCACACGTCCAAGCCGCGTTAGTCCGAGCCGCGTCCCTTCACCGAGCCGCATGAGCCACGATCTCTTGCGCGAGCCATCTTCGTTGTTCTGAGCCGCACGCGTGCTTTCTCCTCCACGAGCAGCACGTCCGAGCCGACTGCCCTTTTGAGACATTCCTTGTTTTGGAGTCACTTTTGGTGAGTTTTGTTAGTATTGATTGGGTTTTGTACCCCCATTAATTACCTATTTTCTCCCAAAAGAATTAAGTTATGGATTTAAGCGGATCTATGTTTGCTTGAAGTATCAAGTATAATTGAAGGAATTGAGGCTGTGAATTTTTCTCCATTTAAGGTTGTGTTGGATTAATCTTGGGGTAAGCTTGGATAAGTTTGGTTGCTTAATTAAACAGTAAGGTGATAGTTGACAAAATTATTAATGGTAATTTTGTTTATATTTAGGACTGAGTATTGGGAGGATTTGACTGTCAACCAGTGAATTATTTTAGCATATCTCAAGGTAAGAGATTTTCCCTACTAAACCCCACTTGGAAGCTGCATGTATGTTCTGTATTGTTCAGTGGTGTAACTAACAGAGGTATAATATGACTAATTGAGATGACCTTATAAATGGTTACTTCGGTAACCATATTATGATTGAGATACAGTATTATTGAGGCATGCTATGATCAAATATGTTATTTTTGAGTTATGTCTAACTGAACTAAGATGTTGATGTTATGATAAGCATGTATAGGCTATAATGTTCTGTTAGGTCTGCCTGTTAAAGTCGTATTGTATGGGGGTCTCTCAGGGTCACCACCTATGTATGCATGTGTGGCTAGTTTGAGATGTGATTCAACGGGATCACTTACAGCCTGACTCTCCTTTAGGGTGATTTCTTCGGGTTCACCGAGAGTCCAGATGTGTCCTTACGGGATCAGTGGATAGTGTGCGGTCGGAAGCACAATAGTGTTGTACCTTATTACAGAACTTTAACTAGAGGTTGACAGACACATAGTGAGACTAATATGGGTCTCTTACTGAGTATAAATTTATACTCACTCTTTTAAATGTTTAATTTTCATGTAAGGGTAGAGGCAAGGGCAAGCTGGCGAATGATAAGAAGTGATAGTGGTTTGCCATAGGGAATAGTCTAGTTTTCTTCGGCATTTATATTTCAATAATTATATTTTAGAGGTTTATTTCAGAACTTAGGTTCAATTATTTTAAGTATTTCTTCTATTTTTATGGGCCCAAACTAGTATTTTGGATTAGTTATTTTAATTATTTATTTACTTTTATTATTTAAAGCTTTTCCTTTAATTTTAAATTTCTTTTTATATTTAAAAAAAATATATATTTATTTAAATAGTAATGACCTCAACTTAGTAGGGAAGTTGGGTTGTTACAGTTGCCTTCTACCACTGCCGCTCACTAGTTTTGGTTAAGATTGGTGTGTTAGGTGATTGCTTTGGGTCTTTATTGTGCGATTTTAATACCCATTAAAGTTTAGTTGAGACTCTAAATTAAGTTTATTATTGAAATGGATTTTCGTTGCATGCCTTTGGAAGGTCTCTTTGGCAAAACTTGAGAATCTAAGTGGTGAATTTTCTTATCAAGGTTAAGAGGATTTTTCAACCTCCATTTGGGTAAGTTTACTAAGTTAAGGTAATTAAATTAGCAATTTGTTGGCAAATATTGTTAATTTAAAATTCGATTTTGTGTAGGTGAGATTTGTGGTTCTGTTTGCACTAAGGAATCTAGCATAACCTAAGGTAAGGATTCTACTATTGGATCCCTAATTGAGGGTTGATTACTATGATAATTGTGATAGAGTTTGATAAGATGGTCAATTATATGTATAGCCTAAGATTACTGTTAACTGTCAAGGGTAGTCATTGGGTTAGGCTAAGGTTACTGTGAAATGTGAAAGGATAATTAATTTCATATGCTTAGTGTGGGAACTACCCTTGCTTGTTGTAAAAAAAAGTATGATAATGGTTTACTTGCCTATTATGGATTGTTGATAGGGCATAATGTGGGTTAGATTGTAATGGTTTAGTGTGAATCTTTTATTGATGAAATTTATGCATAACATATGGGTTATTGTGATAACTGTTTTGGGGACTTACTTGCATAGCCTATAGGTTTTTGTATGACTGTGTTGAATAATTATTGGTTTAGTATGAGTTACTATGGTACTTGGGATGGGTAGCCTATTACTTAGCCAATGGGATATCGTGAAGTTTATGAAGGATATATAGCTATATGCATAACATATGGTTACAATATATATGGTGAATAGTTAATTGCATAGTATGTGGTTTATTGTGAAATCATGAGGATGATTATTCACTAAGTTTTTTATATGCACATGCTTTGGACTGACGGTGATTGTTAGCTTTAGCTATATATTAAGATAGTATACCCCCGTGCACCGTGACCTTAGGGTTCTCCACCCTTATGTGACTATTTTGTGTTCCTCCAAGTTCACTCTTATGTGATTGTAATGTGTCTCTCAAAATTCACTGTGTGATTATTTTGTGTTTTTGTGGGCTCACTCTATGTGATTATTACTTGTTCCTGCGAATTCACCTTTATGAGACTGATCTGTGTTCCAACGGGTTCACAAGTGTAACGACCAAAACTCTTAAACTAAGTCAGGTCATTACTTAACAGATAAATAACATTTAACACTTTCTTGAAGAGAGAAAAACTAAATTCTTATTAAAATAATATCCAATATATATTCGTGAAACATAAAATTGACAAAATCAGTAAAAATACTGTGAAAACATGACTTGCATATTCTAACAATTTTTTAAAAAATAAAGATAAATATATAAGAAAAAATTTAAATAAAAAGTCTAAAAATCAAATTACTAAAAAACTAATGAAGAAAAGGAAAAAGTTGAATAAGTCCCTATATGGCATGTCATGAGCCTTTTTTGTCGCTCACCAGCTTTTCAAATCCTTTACATTTGCCAGAAATATTAAACATATAAAAATGGTGAGATTATAAAAATATACCGAGTAAGGAACCCACTACTGGTTCCGCTAGGTGATATGTTAACTTCCTTAAGAGATACCATAAAGTAATAAAAATGTCATGTGTTCAATGAAGCATACCTGAGCGAGTGGTATTGTAGGAACACCCTTAATTGTGCGAGTGATCCTATAGGAACACCCCTAGTTGTGCGAGTGATTCGTATGTAAACACTCCTAGTTGTGTCTATGATGCATAGATACATCTCTAATCATATGAGTGGTCCCGTAGGACCACCCTTAGTAGTGTGAGTGACCCCGTAGGTGAAGGGATAAAAGCCCTAGGTAGTGGAAGATTTTACATAACCATTCCTCAATTTAATTTGGGAATCTCAAAATACTGACATTGACAAAATAATACAGAAACTAATTTTCTTATTATAACTTAAAGGCCAAGCATGCTTTTAAATTAAAAGATACAGAGAATGTAAAACTTACGTAGTTTGACACCTCTAAATAAAAAAATTCTAAATTGGGACACCACTCGTCGGAGACCTTCCTATCCTATGGGATGAGATTGGTTTGTGAAAACCAATTGGGATGAGAAAATGTTTAGAGAGGAACTATTTTTGCAGAGAGCAAAAACATTGGCTTGATTTAGAAAAATTGTTTTTCTTCTACATATTTATAACTCACTTTCCTTAAGGAAGAATGAGAGAATCACGAGTTTCTATTAATTTAAAAAATATTAAATTAATAAAAATTTCAAATCGATTGATTAATCAATTAATTTATTAATCAATTAATAATTAATTAAATCATATTTAATTAATATTTCATTTAAATCATATTTAATGAATACCTTTCCAATATCTTATAGTTTTAAATTAATTTAATTAAATAAAATTAAACTAAAATACTAATTAATTCTCCAATTAATTAATAGCTAAATTAAATATCTTATATTTAAATTAAATTTGAATCATATTCAAATATAAATTTCACTCATTACCAATAATTTTAATCTGAATCCAATTCACATTAAATTAATATTTATTTTATCTCTCATAAATTAATTTTGAATCTATCCAAAATTAAATTAATATAATAAAGTTTGATTGAAATATAAACTTTATACTACAATGTATCACCATACATTATACTAATTCTCAAAGTAAATTTGAACATTTCAAATTAAAACCCATATAAATAAATCTCATTACCCTTTAGAAGCTAGAAAGGGGACCTAATGACTATAGATCAAAAGCTACAACGATATGAGATTAATTGACTAAACTCATTAACTACAATAATCAATATTCGTTCACCGTGTGTACACTCTAGGAAAGACTCACATCTAATCTCTTTTCACTGTAGATATATTTCTGTGTCCACGAATATAGACCAATAACTGTAAATTAGTCCTTTACGAGTGTTCGTAACACCAGTTGGCTCAAATTTCTTTTTTACCCTCGGGTTACCTCTTGTCCTTAAATACCAGTGCTCTTCTAATGAACAACTTGTTTATGATCCAACCAATAAACAGAAATCCCTTCCATGCCATAGAGACAGTAGGGCCCTTTGTTCAAGTCTGGGAGATACCATTTAAGAAAACACTCATATACTTACCCTAAAATCGAGAAGGAGTGAATTCCATCTTGTGTGATTATATTTCTAGCTCTCCACTCGCTGTTGTTCCCAAAATGATAAGTCTATTGAGTCGGCAATCTGGTCACTCTCACTCGTAAAAATTAAAGGACAATCCCTCGTGAACAAGAGTTCATAATACACTAAGGATTAAGACAAAGTTACCTAGGTCATCTTAATGAAATAGAAGCCTAACTAGTTAACGGAGTTACATCTAGTTGTTACTATTTCGTGGTTCGGTCTTATGCAAACTCATTGCATATGATACCCTCACTCGCATGTCACCTACATGAACGCGTTCGATCATTGCGTTTGTATCAAATAAAAAGTGAGTTGTATCCATAGTGTTACCAAGATAAGGTACCCAACCTTATCGCTATACTATAGACCCTTTAAGCTGATCTCGAACATTGACCCTTGTATGTCTCTACATACTGTTCAAGACTCATCAAACAACTTAGGACATAAATTCCAATAGTAGGAGCACAGTACACGTGGGGTACAAAGTCTAATAGACAAAGTCAACAGACACCATAGTCCAAAAGCATGTAACGACCATAATCATGACATGAAACACCAAACATAACAGCCATAAAACATGCATAAACATATAACATCTTCAAGCAACTACGTAACTCAACTATGCATTTTAGCCATTAACAATGGATAGTCAGTAAATACATGTGGTTTCTCAATTTAGTTCAAAGGTCCAGAAGTAAAATCTTTTACCTTAGAGATTTGGTAACAAATATTCCCTAGCTAGTAGTCAAAGTTTTTCGACTGAGTAGTTTCTAAACAGTAAGAGGGAATTCAGTGTCTTAATTAATAAAATTATAGTTAGCTATTTATTGTCTAAAAAATCCTCCCAAATTAACTTTCCCAAAATTGAGGTTTGAAACCAATTCAATCTTGATTGGAGAAAATTTCACAGGTTAAATCCTCCAAATTATTCAATTGAACCTTCAAGGAAAAACATCGAGTTAAATCCAAAATTAATTTATTTTGAAGTAAAAAAAATTATATTTGATGGGTATGTTCAAAACCCAATCAAAACCAATAAAAACTCACCAAAACATGACTTTAAACGGTTGAAAAAAATGACAGAAGCTCTCTGGTGGTTAGATTCAAAGGAAAGGAGTGTGACCGGGAGAGGAGATCAACTCTGTTGCATGGATCGATTAGCTGGAAGAGGTGTGAGTTGGGTTTCAACTTCTAGGCTTTCTTGTGAAGGCTTGGCTTATGTCTCGACTGTATTGAACATGGGATACAAGTAGCGACTCAGGAGGTGAGGTATGAAAAGATGCTTGGACAAAGGAAAAAATACGGTGTGGACAACTTGGCTTCGACAGAACGCTTCAGCTCGGAGAGAAAGAGGCTACGACCGACGGCGAATCAAGTGGAGAAGAACTGTGAAACCTTTTTTTTTAGACTTTTGGAACTTGTTAAGCTTCAGTAAAGGTATGAGAAAATATGATTAATAAGGAAAAAGAAAAGAAAAATTCTTGGAAAGGTTTAATATTGAGGTTTGGATTTTAAGCCAAGAGGGGAAAAGTTAGAAAATGGCTACGTGTCAAAGGAAATGAGTACCAAGCATTTAGAGGTTGTGTTGGGTGACCAAAGTAGTGAGAACAACCTCCAAGGATGATGCATTGGGCGGCTAAGGTTTGGTTGATATGGCCCAGGCGAGGAGAACCTCTAAAGACTTGTCACAGGTGGCCTAATGGGCTAAAATAACCTCTAAAGACCTTGGGTGACAAAGAATACTAGGCGTTAATGCTTAATGAAGTTAAGAAGAATAACCTCTAAAGAGAAGACATGGGCATTTAAGGGTGCTATGTGAGTAAAGGGTTGCTAGGCGAGATGATAGATTAAGAGGTTAGTGCGTCATGATGTTGGCTATGTAAGGAATATTGGTCATGTAAACCCCAAATCTTATTGAACTTGATTCTTCTCAAAAAACTTGAAGGGATTAGTTTTAAGTGAGGTTAAGGCAAGGAAGTCAGCTTGAAAAGTGTTTTGGTAAGTGTGTTATGATGAGTAAAAGAAAGGAAGATTAAGTAGTTGTGGTTTAAAAGCTAGGAAAAAATTATGTTGGAAGAAGAAAAAATTTGGTAAAAAATTAAGTTGGAAGAAGAAAATTTTTGGTTAAGTCCATAGGCTAGGCGTTTGGCCTTGGTGGGTTGCCAAATGAAGAGGAAATAACCTCTCAAGAGGTTATTTAGGCGAGGAGAAGGAGGTGCTAGGCGGCAAGCTTGTTGATGTGTGGTTGAGAGGGTTAAAATAACCTCTAAGTGGTGTTGGCGTATTAGTTGTGGCTAGACAAGAAGAATGCTTGAGAGGTTAGTTAGGCATTAAGCTTGGCGAGATGACCTTGGCTATGCAAAAAAAAGGTGTCTATAGAGGTTATTTAGGTGTTTAAGCTTGGTAAGAAGGCTTGTTTGGAGGTTTGCAACAAGGCAAAAGAGGTTAGTTGGCGATTTGACTAGGCGTTTTGGCATGTCTTTGACTCTTTGGCATTTTGGTTAGAAAAGATAAGGAAGAGGTGGAGTTGGTCAAATGGATTCCAGGTGTTGTTGCATGCTTAAGTTAAATTTCAGTTGGGGGAGGTGTCAATAAAAATTCATGCAAGCTTCAATATAAATAGGTTTCTTCAAATTGAGTTTTCTCCTAAATTACTTGTGAGAATTGGATGATTTTGATATCAAAGGTTCAAAAATTAAGTCTATTTTCTAAGTTGAGGTTGTAGATTTAATTTGAGCGAGGAAAAGCTGAGTTTTAGTTGAAAGAAGAGAGGAAGATCATTCTCAGGTGAAATTTAACCAATATTTACTCCAAGGAAGCTACATAAAGCAGTTGGTGGAGCCTTTTGCTGAAATTTTGAGGTAAGAATATTAAGACATTTTTTAACAAATTTTTAAAAGGAAATATTTTCATTTGAGTTATGGATTTTAAGATATAAAACTCTAAAGTGGAAGTAAGGTTCTAACCGAATTATTAGTTTCTGGGTTAGTTGGAGGCTGGCCAAGTGGCAAGGTAAGACTAAGTGAGATTGGCATGTGTTTTGGACTTAAAAAGGTTTTTGAGGCTTTTTGGGCTTATGTTGGATGCATAACATGTGCAAGATGCATGCGCAGTCAGCCCTGCATGTGAAGGAGTCGCAGGTGAGACGTCAAGCACACGATCAAGTGAGGCGTGCGACGTGCCTGTGCGAGAGGTTAGCACGCAGGCATGCCCAGTGCGTGATGCCAAGGCCCTACTGCCCATCCCTGCGTGCCAGTCATGCCATTTGGGTGTTTTTGGGTTGTTTTTTATATTTTGGAAAACTTTAAGTAAAGTTTTGATGATTTTAAAGCAAAAGGGAATTAATTGGAATTATTTCCCATTATTTCAGAACAAGAAGAAATAAGACAAGCTTATCAACCAAGGGTTTGAACTACTATTTGTGAATGATAAAATGCATTTAAAGTTGATTTCTAAATCCAATTATTTATCAAATGTTTAAAGCAAATTTTGACAATTGAATGTTGAGTTTACTCATTTATAAGCATGTTTTAAATAGTATTAAAGTGTGTTACTGAGAAATGATTCCAAAGCATGTAATTATTGTTAAGTTTATGGATATTTGCAAAACTATGATTTATGATCATGTTCTTTTGGAGTTTTGAGGATTACTTTATCTGTAATTAATGACACTTAGTCTTAAACTACTTGTAGTAATGTAAGCAAGTTTAGTTTCATCGTGTTTCTTTGTTAGTCCACTACATAAGTTTTACTTTTACTCATCTGTTAGCATTTAGAAAGAGTTGTAGATAGGGTCAGCTGATATCGTTCAAGAAGGAAGCGATATCGATTGATTTCACACTGCGTCCTGGGTCGAGCAAGCAGGTGCTCGGGGGGAGGTGTGACAGGACATGTGCTTGGCGAGATGATCATTTAAGAGGTTATTAGGTGAGGAAGTTATGCGGTTGAGAGATTAGGCAAGGTTGCTTGCACGCAAGGAACGCTTGTGACCATGATTAAGAGGTTATAAAGGTGTTTAAGTAAGCAACGTGACTGTTTAGGGCTAATCGGTTTGGTGAAAAACTAGTTGTCTTAAACATGTCTCATGAATTTTGTGGCCAAGCAAGAGGTGTATAAAGAGAATTAAGAGGCGGATTAAGGAGGTTGGAGGTATCAATTCAATTTCATGAAAGGATTCACTATAAATAGGCAACTTTGGACAATGGTTTTTCACAATTCACTCATGCCATTAGCTTATTTTTACTTTCAAAAGTTCACAAATTGAGTCTAGTTTCTAGACTAGGGCTTCCAAACAAAATTAAGATGAGTAAGATTAAGTTTAAGTTGAAGAAAGGGAGAAAGGTCAATTTTCGGAGCATTTTGAGGAAGGTACACT
This sequence comes from Cucumis hystrix, assembly GCA_025688845.1. Classification (NCBI taxonomy): domain Eukaryota; kingdom Viridiplantae; phylum Streptophyta; class Magnoliopsida; order Cucurbitales; family Cucurbitaceae; genus Cucumis; species Cucumis hystrix. The sequence goes on from CM046893.1 coordinate 16,790,185, forward strand.
TTTTGGAAGCCACAGAACGAATCTCTTGTAATTTGGAGCCAAAAGTTTGAGGAAAGCAAGTTATGACGTTTTCAAGCAACTTTGATGAAGAAAGTTTTTCCAAAAGAGTTATGGATTGTTATTTATGATTTTTCAAAATGAAGTTTAGTTTCTGGACGAAAATCAGTTCTTGGGCAGTGACCGAGTGTCAAGCAAGACAAGACGAGTTGAGGGTGAGATTTGAGGTTAAGAAGGTTAGTGGCACACATTAGGCTAGTGTTGAGTGCGCGACCAAGAGGTGTGATACAAACTGCACGTAAGATAAACGATGCGCATGGCGCACCCCCAGAACGCACATGACCTTTACTACGAGGTTAGACTTGTCGCACAGTGTCACAATCGTAGCCTTTTAATCTCAGGATGGACGATTGTGCGGCACTTGTTTGAACTCGATGAATTAGTCAACCAATCAAAATCTGAAAACCGTAGACAAACTCGCGGTATGAATCAACCTTTCGTCACATTCTTGAGAAAATATTTTAGAAAACTTGAGAGAAAGAAATTCATTGAAATCGACGTTACAATATACATTGAAGACTGTCAGTTGCTAGGAAAAAAGGTTTGCTTGCAAAGAGTGCGACAATGCTTGGGTGATGATTCAACTAGTATGCTGCCCCTATAGTACATTTTGAACATTTTCAGCTTTGGTAGGCTTGCATATAAAAATGCCGGAACGTCACTCCCAAGCTTTATGACTTAAAATGGAAAGCAACCAGCTAAACTAAATATAGGACATAAAGATACGATAAATTGGGGGTATTCAGGCATACAGCCATAGGCAAACATGCCCTTGATAAGTATGACAGTGACATTCTCCTCCACTTAAATAATTGACGTCCCTGTCGACTGGCAAAGCTGGAATTCTTCAATCTTCTGCTTTGAAGTCTTCGGTACGTCTTCAACTTGTTTCTTCCACGGCGAGGTTCTTTCACTTCACTACGAATTCATGTACCTTCCTTATGGGTCTTCTATCTCTCCTCACTCTCAGTAAGGATTTCTTGCACTTCTACTAATCCCTCGTATCTTCTCACAAGGTAGTGATCTTTGTGTCTTTGGATTCGAGTCTGCTCAGGTCGCAGTTTAACAAGGATCTGATCTCCCACACGAAAGTCTAAGGGGTGACGCTTCTTATTTGTCCACTTTTTCTGCCGCTTTGAGGCTTCTCCTAAACCGACCCGAGCAATGTCTGATTTTCATTTTCATTTCTTGGTAAAGTTGCGAGCCTGAGGATTCTTCTCAACATAGGGGGGATCAACAAGGCTCGATAGTACAGGTTGTCCACCATAAACAATCTCGATTGAGCTTCTGCCAGTTGACGAGCTCATCACAGCGTTAACACAAAGTTAGGTTTCCTTCAACGACTGAATTTCATTCGTTTGTTCTGTCTTATTGGCCTTAGCCAAACTCACACCATCTTGAGCGATAGAGTTTTTCTGAAGGATTCCTTCGACATGTCCCGCATTGGGTCATCAATTTGACATGTCTGTATACGAGTCAACATGCACGAAATCGTATGATCATTTCTTTGACTAAGGGCATCAGCTGCCCGATTACTCACTTCTTACCTATGTTTTGACCCAAAATCAAGTTCAAGCATGTCTCTCTGTCTCTACTTGCCTCAAAGCCAGTTTCGGCTAAGTATCGAAGGGGCTGATAACAATGTTGTTCGTCTCTTTGACATAAGTAGATCCCCAAGAATACAGTCTCCAATCCCTCAAACATTGTACCGTGACAAGTGACTCTTCTTCAGATATAGTATAACTCTTTTTTGCGGTACTCGACTTTCGACTCTCAGATGCGATGGGGTGTCCATTCTGCACGAGGACATCACCCAACGTATAATAAGACGCATTAATATGAGCTTCAACAGGTTGGATCACACCTATGGACCCAAGAGTTGTCCCTTCCATTAGAGCTTGGTTCAAGACACAGTTGTCAACACACAACCGTAAATTTCCATTCTCTTCTTCCCGTAAAAAGGCTTGGGCTTTGTATGGAGCTTTTATAGGTCTAATGAATCCTACACTAAAAAATCCCTTTGACTGTCTCTGGAGTTCAGTTAACTCCGGCAGTGCCATACGACAAGCATTCTTCATAGGCGATTTTGGCTTAGGCACTACCAAGCATCCCATCACAATACTTCTTTACGACATACCTTGTGTCCTTGCGAACTGTCTCCCTCGAGTTATCTTAAAACAAAAATGGGGTAGCCCTGAACATTGTTTTGTCTCTAACAAGGCCCTCTCTTAGTTGTAAGGCTGAGATTATTCTCAATCCTTTGGGTTGGCGAAGGTCTGTCTGCACAACGGTGGGGATAGACCCAGTGACCACCTAACATTTGGGTGAAGGCATTAGGATCACCTGATGTTCAAGTTGGAGTTCCATTCTGAGTACTACATCAAAGTCATCCATACCTACAACCACGAAATCTACAGGACCGCTCCATCCTCCCAACTGTATCACCGTTTGTTTCACTAATCCAACGACGGATAAAGCTGTAGAATTCACGACCTTCATTTTTTATGTATCCTTCTTCCAATGAAGGTTCAGCCATCTGGCTTCTGCCACTGTTATGAAATTTTGGGTTGCACCAGAATCAACCATAGTGCTCTTCGCTTACTTCTGGTTGACCCAAGTGTCAACATATACTAGACCCCTTTTCGCACGTCTACTTGTCCCCTCCACTTTTTTCTAAAGAGATGACAAGAATCTCATGGCCCATACTCTAGGATTCTCAACTTTCTCCACTTGCCCAACTTCCTTCTCTGATTGACTCAACTTGTCATTTGAGTCTGAAGCCAAAGAGGCCTGAAAGGCATAAAAGGCCGATTTATTCGGACATTCCTTAGCCCGATGTGATCCATCACATATTTAGCCACTAAATGGATGATTTTTTGTGTTTGGACTATTATGTCTTCACCAGGTGTTCTCCGTGTTGGGTGGGGAAGGCTTGCGGTCTCTAATGAAAATTTCTATTTCTTCTAGGTGAAGAACTTTTGTGATGTCTTGTATCTTGAGACTCACTAGACATATCAAACAAACGTTCAGCTATTGCATAGGCTGACGTGAGGTCTTGAATCTTCTGCTCATATAGCTTAGTCCTTGCACACGGCTTCAGTCCTTCCACAAAACAGAAGATCTTGTCGTTTTCTGACATGTGACATAAGTCTAACATTAGCCCCGCGAATTGTTTCACATACTCACGAATGGTGCCAATGTGTTTTAATACTCATAGTTTCCATCGAGCCAGAATTTTGACATTCTCAAGAAAAAACTTTGAACGAAGATCTTTCTTTAAACTGTCCTAGGTGTCTATTGTACAACGTCCTTCCTGAATATCAACATACCGGGACCTCCACCATAACTTTTCATATTTAGACAAATGCATGGTCGCCAATGTCACTTTGGCTTCTTCAATAATGATAAGTATTGCTCCTTATCAAAGATGAAGTTTTCTAACGCCTTCGTATCTCTTGCCCCACAGAAGGGCTTAGGTCCAGTGATTTTTATTCTGCTAACTGCAATTGCTCATCCAGACGGAGCTTGGTTTGCTATAGCTCGCATTGTAAGGTTCACCTTCGTGTTCACCTTTGCCATTTCATTCCTCATGACATTGAGGATAGCTCGAAAATCCTCTGTCATGCTATTTATCATTTCCAACAATTCTTGTAAGAGTTATCTAGCCCCATAACTCATTCTTCCATATGGGTAGTAGAGCCCAACGAACTGTCCTCATGCTCGTAGGTGACGTTTCCAGTTCTCACAATTCATGACTCTATAGTGTTAACTCTAGTCAACAAATCTTGTATGGGTAATCCGTCTAGGCAACCGGACACCGCATCAACAACATCGACTTTCTTGGAAATTTCATTAGTTCGGGTTTCTAAGGAACGGATGGAATTAGGAACTTCAACAAGGTAGAGCATTTGCTCTTCGATTTCTACCAATCATTCATTATGGGTGTTGCTAGTCTATTTTGCAATCGACATCTTTCTGTCTCAACTGTCAATTATCCAATTTGGCTCAGATACCACTTGTCACAATCGTAGTCTTTTAACCTCAAGACGGATGATTGTGCGACACTTATTCGAACTCGATGAACAAGTCAGCAGATCAAAATTCAAAAACTGTGGACAAACTTGTGGTATGAATCAACCTCCAGCCACGTTCTTGAGAAAATATTTTAGAAAATGTGAGAGAGAAAAATTCATTGAAATTGACGTTACAATATACATTGAAGACTATCAGTTGCAAGGAAAAAATGTTTGCTTTCAAAGAGTGCGACAATGCTTGGGCGGGGATTCAACTAGTATGCTTCCCCTATAGACATTTTGAACATTGTCAACTGTAGTAGGCTTGCATATGAAAATGTCGAAACGTCACTCCAAAGCTCTATAACTTAAAATGGAAAACAACTAGCTAAACTAAATACATGACATAAAGATAAGATAAATTGAGGGTATTCAGACATACGACCATAGGCAAACACGCACTGGACAAGTATGATCGTGACACGCAGCACCTCCGTATGAGGTTAGCATGCGGTAGGGTCTGCCCAGACCCTACACGAGTGCCAGATCCTAGAGGTCATGCCAGTGCGTGCCAACATGCTCAAATGTGCTGTTTTGGGGCATTTTGGGGTTGTTTTCCATTTTGGAGTTTTTGATCAATTTTTGGATATTTTTCTTGATTAAGAGATTAGTGGGGAGTTAAATATGAATTTTACAAGTGGAGGAGAAATTGAAGGAAGTTATAAAGCAATGACCAAACCATTTGTTGTGAGTGATTAAATGGTTTCTTTAACAAATTCTTAACCATGAATGTTTAAGTATTTACAAGTTGATTTTAAATTGATTATCAATGTGTATGCTATGTTCAAAAGTATATATGTGACTACGTGTTATGAAAAGAAAAAGTATGCTTCATGGTTTTCAAATAATATGTTGTATCTTAGCCCGAATCTTCCATGAGATCTATTATGCACATGTGGTGAACTTCATACCGATGGTAGAGTTGATGAACCTATTTTAACTATGGGTCATCAGGAAAGGTATAAATTAGTATGCCTTAAAGGAGGAGGATAACAATAAAGGTTGTATCCGATTGACTATTACGTCTAAGGATGAAGAGGTTTAATACTGCATGTTGCTATGGAACATGTCTTTCAAAAGCTCTATGCAATGTTATAAAAAGTTTCAATATTTCCAAGTACCATGTTATGAAATGCATTTCTACTGCTAAATATTTCTTAAGCCAATGTTTCATGTGAAATTGTTAATGAAAACATGTTTTATAAAACTGTCACTCACTCAATCTCTTGACTTACCCTTTTAAATGTTTTTCCTCTTCCAGGTATAGATTATGCATTCCCGAATGCTGAGCTTACTACTAACAGACCAATCACGTTAAAGGTTTTAAAAGATTATTGGTGTATATTTTATATTCCACTAAGGAAATTTTTAAAGCACTTTGCTAAGGTTAAGAGAAATTGTGGGTAATTTAATGATTTCAAAAAAATCTAAATTGTTAAATGTTTTCTGTAAATTATTGTGATTTTAGAAGTTATTTTATTAAATGGGCTGCATCTCAATCTTGGGTTAATTTTACTGTTATTAGCTTCCTCTTGCAAATTATTTAAGGGCTTAAGATTAAGGGTCAGTGATGTCATTTAGAGGGGAATGATATTGGTTGACATCATGTCGTCTCTCAGATTTAAAGTAGCTAGGTGATATGAGAGGGGGTTACAACTAATTTGTTATGGCACGGGAATACACCTAATAAAAAGTTAACTTTCACCTAGTGGGTCCAGTAGTGGGTTCCTTACTGGGTATATTATATACTCACACTTTTTATGTTTGACTTTTCAAACAAAAGTAAAGGGAAAGGCAAGTTGGCAAGTGACAAGAAGGACCCGTGATTGGCTTTTATGGGGACTGCTACGATATTGCTTCCGCTATCTTTCATGTTTTACTTATGTTTTCTATGCCATGTCTGAGATAGTTTTATTCTGAACATATTATTTTTATTAGTTTACTTAGGACCCAAACAACTGATTTCTTTTAGTGGTTTTTGGTTACTTCTATTTTGTAAACATTGTTTTCTTCAATTTGTTTTACATTTGACTTCTATTTAATAAAACTGAAGGACTTGACATTGTTTTTTACTTCTGAAAATTGTTTTTGTTAAGTAATAACCACAACTTAGTCTAGAAAAGTTAGATCGTTACACTGATAATAACTACGTAACTTGGAGTCGTTCCATAATTTAGCCTTTTCTATTCAAAATAAGCTTGGATTCATTGACAAAACCTTAACTCAATCAACTGGTCTGACGTTCCCTGCTTGGATCCGGAACAATCATATTGTAATCGCTTGGATTCTAAATTTAGTTTCTAAATCAATTTCTTCGATCTTATTATTCTCTGATTCAACATGAACAATTTGACTAGATTTGAAGAAGAGATTTCGACGTAAGATTGGCCAAAGAATTTTTCATTTGAAGCGACAATTGACTACTCTCACTCAAGATCAACAATAAATTACAATGCATTTGTCTCAATTAAAGAGCATTTGGGATGAATATGTATTCTATCGGCCAACTTGCACTTACGACCAATGTACTTGTGGAGGTACTAAAGATCTTAATGATTTTCTCCAATATAAATATCTATTGAGTTTCTTCATGGGAAAAATCAACGAGTCATATGGCCATTCTTGCTCTCAAATTCTTTTAATGGACCCTCCCCTTCAAATAACAAGGTTGTTTCATTGATTGTTTAAGAAGCTCAAAAACGATCTTGAAATCTTTTGATTCTTACTCCAACATTATTAGTCAACAACCTATATGTTAATCAAGTTGTGCTGCTTCTACAAATTCTTCACCACTGGATAACAATTGTTATCGCAAAGATAGACCAATTTGTTCACCTTGTAACATTTTAGGCCATACAGTTGATAAGTGTTACAAGGTACATGGCCATCCTTTCAGTTATCGTCAAAAAGGAAACCAACATCCACAGTCATCTCTAAACCCTTCCAATCCACCTGAGGCAAGAAATCAACGTCACAATTTGTCAAATGTAGTAGCTAATGTTACTAATCAGTCACCTACTATGAGTTCCAACACAAATGATACTCAATCTACCATTACTCTAACACAATGCTCTAATCAAAGCTACTATGAGTTCCATGATATGATGTATATGCTCTAACCAAAGCTTCCTGCTATAAAGACAAAATTTGAAGGTACCACTTTTTATATGTCTGGTACTTGCTCACAATTTTCTCCTTCTAATGATTGTTGGTTGATTGACTTGGATGCTTCCACACACATTTACTTTAATCGAGAATCTTTCAAGTCCCTAGTACCTTTTAACTTCACTCTTATGCTACCTGATAACACACATCAAAGTACATTATGCTTGTACTATTGCTTTGACTAGTACTTTGCATCTCTAATGAGTCCTCATTTTACCAAAATTTTGATACAACCTTTTGTTGATTAGTGCCATTACTTTTGATAATTCAATATTGGTTAATTTTTCTGCGGATTATTGCTCTTCAGGACAAGTTCACTTTGCAGACAATTGACAAAGGTAAACTTCAAAGAGGAGTTTGTGTGCTCGATGGTCTCACCTAATGCTTTAAACCCTCTCCTTTCATTTATGCTACTTATGTTTAGACCATCTCCCCTAATTTATGACATGTCAGACTTAGACATATTTCCTTTTCTCATTTATATATGTTAAAACATGTATTGCATTTTGATTCCAATAAGACAGACCATTAGCCATGTGTTGTTTTCCCTTTAGCCAAACAACATCGTCTGTCATTTGAGTCACACAATCACTTGTTGCTTTATGTCTTTGATTTGATCCATGTTGATGTTTGGGTCCCTTTTGCCACTCCTTCACATAATGGATACACATATTTTTTTCATTATTGTGGATGAATGTGCTCATTATACTTGGATTTACATGTTGAAACAGAAGTATGGTGTCTTAACTATAATTCCTCATGTTTTTCCAGCTGATAACTATACAATATGGCAAAAATATTAAGATGTTTCGATCTGATAATGTATTTGAACTATCTTTTGATGATTTTTTAAAAAAGAAATGTAGTCATTAATCAAGTTTTATCTGTGGCAAGACCTGAGCAAAATTATGTGGTAGAAAGGAAGCATCAACATATTTTAAATGTATCCAGACATTAGATTTTCAATCGTGTGTCCCTCTTTCTTTTGGGAGTGATTCATCTTAACTGTTGTGCACATAAATAGCAAAACCCATTCATATGTTTTACAATGGAAAACACCCTTTCCATGGCTTAATCATTCTGAACCATATTACTTAGTATTAAGAGTCTTTAGATGTCTTTGTTTTGTGTTTACCTTATTAGCAAGTAGACACAAGCTTGCTTCTAAGATGATTCATGTAGTTTTTAGTGGTTATTCTCCTTGTATGAAGGCTTATAGGGTGTTTGATTTTAAGAATAAGAAAATCATCATTTCAAGAGACTGTTTTCCATGAAAATATTTTCCGTTTTCATAAGATTATAGATTTTAACTAGGAACCTCAGTTTCTGACTGATATTGTATTGCCTCGAGAAATAGATGTGATGTTCCCTATGAAAGTACTTCCAACTCATTACCTAATGACATACCTACTTCCAAGTCATTAATTACCTGATGACAACTCAAGTCATGATTGGGTTCTCAATTCATACCGAAAGAAGAGTGGGAGTATACCTCATCTCAAAGCCTTGTTAATGATGTGATTTTACAGCCACCTCAAACCCATATTAATAATGATGTTATTGACAGCCCTCTATTAAAAACTTTAGCCATTGGCTCTTCTACAAATCCAATTCAACCTATTACCCGAAAATCCAACCGGTTAAAAAAACCTCCATTTTATCTAAAAAATTATCATTTTAGCATTCTCTTTGATATTTCTCCTTCTTATGCATCCACTAAATATCCATTGCAAGACTATATGTCTTATAATCATCTTTGTTCTTCAGCCTTTTCTCTGAAAGTGTCTATTTATTATGAACCTCAGTTCTATCACCAAGCCATGATTTATGAGCCTTGGAAAGAAGCTATTAAGGTTGAACTTGAAGCTATGGAAACTAACAATACGAGGAATGTTGTTTGTTTACCAACAAACATTCCATTGGTTGTAAATGAGTATATAAAGTCAAACATAAAGTTGATGTCTTGATTGAACGATACACATCATGTCTGGTTGCTAAAGGTAAAGGGATAAGAGCCCTACAGTGCAAGTTTTAGACAAAACTTAACTCAAATTTAATTGGGGATTTTATGAATACTAGTGCATTGGAAAAAATACAGAAACTAATTTCTGTGGCTAAGCATGCTTAAAAAAAATAAAGAATTATAGAGAAGAGTAAAGAGTCACTTACGTTTGTTGATGACGTATTGGGGCATCACCACTTGGAGACCTCCCTATTCTCTAAGTTGAGATTTTGGTTTGTGGGAACCAAAATTGGAAAAGAAAATTTTTTAGGAAAGATTTTTCTTTAGAGAGAATACGCAGAGGCATAGTATTAAAAAAACTCTATATCCTTTGTCGTACATATAACTCTCTCTTCTTCAGATTGAAGAAGAGAGAAGTTAGAGAGAATATGGAAACTTGGAAAAACCACCCAACGTCCCATTAATTTAATAAATTAAATTAATAATAATATAAAATTAAATAATTAATTAAATTATATTTAAATGAATATATCTCTCACATAACATATGATTTTAATTTAGTTAATTTAATTAAATAAAATTAAACTAACTATTAATTAATTCTCCAATTAATTACTTTCTAAATTAAATATTTTATATTTAATTTAATCCAAATATAAATTTCTCTCATAACCTATAGTTTTAAAATGAATCTAATTCACATTAAATTAATATTTGAACTCATTTAAATATTTTGTTATTTCATAAATTAATTTTGAATCATATCCAAAAGTGAATTTATATAATAAAGCTTAATTAAAATATAAAGTTTATATTATAATGTATCACCATACATAATATTAATTTCCAAAGTAAATTTGAATATTTCAAATTACAAACCAAGACAAATAAATTTCATTACCCTTTACGAGCTAAGAAGGGAATCTAATGGACCTATAAATTAGATGCTACAACGATATGAGATTAATTGGCTAAACTCATTAAGCACATTAATCAATATTTGTTAACTATGTGTATACTCCACTAAAGACTCACTGTTGAACTCTTCTCACTGTAGATATATTTCTGTGTCCACAGATATAGACCAATAACAATAAGTTAGTTCTTCACAATTATTCATACCAGTTGGGTCAAATTACCATTTTACCCCTAGGTTACTTCTAGTCCTTAAATACCAGTGTTCCTCTAATGAAAAATTTGTTTATGGTCCAACTACTAAACAGAAACCCCTCTTGTGCCAAAGAGAGTGTAGGGTCCTCTGTTTAAGTTTCACAGGCACCATTTAAGGGAACACTCATCTACTTACCCTAAAGTTGGGAATGAGTGAAGTCCATCCTGTGTGATTATGTTTCCAGCTTCTTACTCACTCATGCCCCTAAAATGATAAGCATATTGAGTCGACAATCTGGTCACTCTCACTAGTATAAAACAAAGGACAATCCCTTGCAAACAAGAGTTCGTAATACACTTAGTATGAAGACTAAGTTACCTAGATCATCCTAATGAAATAGAAACCTAACTAGTTAACAAAGTTACACTCAATGGTTACTATTTCATGGTCCGGTCTTATGCAAAACTCATTCTATAGGATACTCTCACTCCCATGTCACGTACACGGACACGTTGGATCATTGTGTTTGTATCAAATACAAAGTGAGTCGTATCCATAGTGTTACCAAGATAAAGTACCCAACAACCTTATCCCTATACGCTTTGAGTTATATCTCGAACATTGATCCATGTATGTCTCTACACACTGTTCAAGACTCATTAAACAACTTAGAATATTTGTTTATTGGATTTAGGTTATTATGACAAAACTAATAATATAATCAATAATTCTTTATTAAAATTATAATAATAACACTTTATTAATAACAATCAACGAATTATATTTACTATCTTCAAGTTTTAGGACATAAAACCCAACAAAAGGTACATGCAACAAGAAGGTTTAGATTTTATTGAAACCTTTTCTCTAGTTGCAAAGCTTGTGACAGTCGTAGTTTTAATTACTATGGCTATTTTATGGAATGACATCTTATCCAACTCAATGTCAACAATGTCTTTCTTTATGGTGATTTATATGAAGAGATATCCAAACATTTGGGGTAATCTCCAACAGAACATATTTCTAATAAGGTGGAGCGTTGCTATGTAAGTTGAAACAATTCATCTATGGTTTGACATAGGGGTGTAAACAAGTTGGGTTGAGTTGGGTTGGGAGACAATCTCAACTCAACCCATATTTTTGATTTGGTTGGGTTGTCAATCCGAATAACCCGAATTAAGTTTTCGATCCAACTCGTAAAATATAGGTTGAGTTGGGTTGGGTTGTCGGGTTGTATTATTATTTTTTTTTTCTTTCTAAATTTTATTGTTTGTAAACGTAAATCATCATGCATAAATCAAATATGTTCCGCATCAAGTTAAGCAAAAGAAAACTCTCTAAACTCATAAGATTGTTTAACTTTTTTAAACAAATAATAAAATAATAAAATAATATATATATATATATATATATATATATATATATATATATATATATATATATATATTAATTCAGGTTGGGTTAAATTGAACCGAATTTTTCAATCCCAACCCAAGGCCCAACTCAACTCGAAAAAATCTTATTTTTTAACCTAAACCAACCCACATTTTAACCTAACCCAACCTAACTTTTATAATATGGGTTATTCCGGTTATTGGGTTATTCTTATATCCCTAACGAAAATGATATTTTAAACTAATTTATTGCTATTATAACTTATTTGACTATATTCTTCATAAATATAGTGGAGAAAATAGCTTTAAAAAGTAACAATAATAATTATAAAATAAAAAAAAATGTTTAAAAATGAGGACAACTTAAATATGAAAATCGAAAATAAATAGTATTAAAATAAATAAATAATTTTTTTAAAAAATTTCTTCAAATCTCAAT
>CM046893.1:16802486-16841105 GCA_025688845.1 Cucumis hystrix
AAAAAAAATATAAATATATATATATATATATATATATATATATATATCTATACATATATATATATATATATTAATTCAGGTTGGGTTAGGTTGATCAGAATTTTTCAACCCTCAAACTTGAGACCCAACTCAATCCAAAAAAAATAAAAAAATTTCAATCCAACCTAACCCATATAATATGGGTTGGGTAGTCCGAGTTGTTGGGTTATTCGGGTTATTCTTACTCCCCTAGTTTGAAACAGGCTTCTTGCCAATGGTTTGCTAAATTCTCCACTACTTTGTTGTCTCTTGGTTTTCAACAATTTAAATAAGATTATTTTGTATTTGTTAATAGTTTAAGTTCGACTATCATAGTCCTTTGGGTGTATGTTGATATTGTGAGAGCTCGATCATGTTTTTTCCTATGCGATGAGATACATGCAACAGGCATAGTAAGGGTGTTGAGGCTGTCAGTTCAAAGTAAATCCCATTTTATGAGAGGGCTACGCGATAAAGGTTGTTTGCTAGAAAGACGCTACACGACGAATTGTTTAGTGTTGAGCTTCCCTTACTAAGAAGTAGTAGTGTAGCCCTTATGTCAGTAAGTCGGTAATTGATTTGACCCAACTACCTAATTCGAGTTCAAGATAAGGATTTGGTAGAGACACGTGGTGTCTTGTGATTGGACCCTTATCGCCGTCGGTTGAAGTCATCATTTTTACATGAAAAAAATAACTGAAGAGGCCTATTAATGGATGAAGCCTAACCATTTTGAAGCCGCTCTTACCCTATGTTGAGTTAAGAAAGATTTGAGAAAATTTTCTATTTTTTTCAGGAATTCTCGAAAGCTTAATTATCGGCAAAAGTAGCAAGGAAGTTCTTGGCTTAAGAGTTGAGCGAAGAAGTCAGCTAATTCTTGAGTGTGGGTGGTTCTTCTTATAAAATGTTTTCAAATTACAAATGATTTCTAAAATGTGTTTGTATATGAAAATATATTTCTTTGTGATCATAAGCTATATCATTTCTCTTATGTTTTTCAGTTCATAAAATGCATAGGACTTATAATTGAATTGGACTTATTATAAACCGAATTGATGTGATGAAATAATTTATTCTAGAAAATGCATGAGATTTGATAACGTTTGAAATGAGATGATCTTTTGTACCCTATACGACGTAATGCCTCATGCTTGTGTGTGATCTAGTGTAGGATGTCTTATCCTTGCTATGTGACCAAGGATATCATGCTTTATTCTTATTGTGTGATCTGGGATAAGATGCTCTATTCTTGCTATGTGATGTAGAATAGAATGTCCATACTTGCTATGTGATCTAGTATGGGATGCACTTTGCTTGCTGTGTGATTTGGGATAAGATGCTCTATTCTTGTTGTGTGATCTAGAATAGAATACCTCATACTTGTTATGTAATGTAGTATGGGATTCACTTTGCTTGCGATGTGATCTAGCATTAGAGGACGTGTCATGTGTAATGAAATTAATGGAAAACTTGCTAAATACGTTTGGAGTTCTTCGCATAGCTGTAACTTTGGCAAAAAAGTGTGGTAAACGATTGAGCTAAAGAAATGGTACAAAGATGTAATTATTAGACAGAATGATTATGTGATTTGATGTTTGAGACTATGAAATGGTTAAATACGAATGTGTTTCTACATAGCATGAGCCTTATGCTTGATAAAAGGGAAATGGTTTCGATGCGATTTATAAATACTTGATAATTAAATTTGAATTGTGCTCATCATCCTATGTATTGAAACTACTTGTTTTCAACTCAATACCGATTATTGAAACGCAAAATATTTCTATCGCATGATTTTGACAAAGAATTAAATGCGTTAAGGCAATCTTTGACGATGTAAAGGTTTGGAGAAAAGACCCCACTAACTAGACGTTTTCGTCTAACCTTTCTTTGTTTTGTTTTATTTCTCCCTCAGGTAAAGAAGGACATTCGACGTTGACTTGCTGCCTCGATCGCCTGCTATGTCCTTGTAATCACATCATTTTGGTAGTGGTCACTATTACCTCGCATGGCATATAGAAGCTAGACGAGAAGAGTCGAGTCTTTGTTTTGAGTTTGTACTAGGCTTCTTTTGAAAAACTTATGTACTAACAATCAAATGTACCTTATGATCAGTGTAATGATAAAGTATCCTTGTTTCATTCAAGTTCAATTTCTGTGTTAAACTTGTAGTTGCATTTATTTTCGCTTACTAGACGTTCAACATTTTACCTTATGGGAGTTATGAGTTGAGTGTCTAGGCGGCACACCTCCACTCGGTCGCAGGAAGTGACTAAGTTGGAGCAAGGCGTGACATATACATCATAATCACAAGTGCCGACTTTAAGGTAATAAAGGTTATGAAGTTTCTTCTCAATAAGAGTTTTAGGCTCAGACTTAGGATATTTGAAATATTTCCTTGGACTCAAACTAGCTTCTTCCAAAGGAATATATTTGTCTCAACACCATTATACTCTTCAACTTCTTGAAGATGCTAACTTACTTGATTCTAAACCTGAAGTTGTTCCAATGGATCCTCTTTTAAAGTTACGATAGGTTGGTAATGATGATTTGTTAGAAGATCCTTCTTCATATAGAAGACTTACTGGCAGGTTATTATATTTGACTATATCTCGGCCACACATAAGTTTTGCAGTGAATCGTTTAAGCCAATTTGTGTTTAAGCCCTACAAAACTCATTTATTTGCCACTCATCATCTGTTAAGGTATTTAAAAACAGCCCCAGGGTAGAGTATTTTACTTAAACCAACCTCATACTTTCAGCTCCATGTTGCTGATTCACATTAGGCGTCTTGTCCAAATACACGGAGATCCATAATAAGTTTATGTGTTTTTATTGATGAATATTTAGTATCATGGAAGTCCAAGAAACAAAGTATAGTTGCACATTCTTCTACTGAAGCTGAGTATAGAGCTTTGTCATTAACTGCTTGTGAGTTTATTTGATTATCATTAGTATTATCTAAATTACAAATATCTCATTATTTGTCGTGATAATCAGACTGCAATACATATTGCTTCCAATTCGACTTTTCATGAAAGAACAAAACAAAACAATCTGACTTTTAATGAAAAAAAACAAATATATAGAGCTTGACTGCTATTTTATTAGGGAAAAGATCACTACTAGTTTTTTTAAGCTACTTCCGGTTTGTACTACTCAACAACTTGCTTATGCTTTTACACATCCTCTTTCTTCTCGAATTTAGCTTCCCTTTCTGTCTAAGATAAGTATTTCAGCTATATTTCAATCCATTTTGAAAGGAGTATTAGAAATATTTTTGTGTTAGTTACCAAATTTTTATGTGTACATGTGTGTTCTGGTCGTTGGTTATAACCAACCTTATGTATTACATTGTTATGGAAATGAATAAAATAATCTATTCATTTCCTCTTTTCCAATTTGTTAGTATTTTCTAAAAAAACAAGCGTCAAAGTTTGTGAGTATATAATTTATATATATTATTTAGGAAATCAACTAAAATAAAGAAAATGAAACACTAGCAAGGGCTACAAGAAAAATGCATAAAGATTTTCCTTTATCATTTTGGTCCTTATCCAATAACATAGTGGGGAATCTCTCATCTCTTCTCTATAATTGTAAAAAGAAAAAAATTAGATTATACAACTAAGTCCTTTAGATTCCTTTTCACAACCTATAGTGTTCCTATTATTTCACTCTCTTAATGAATGATTGTGTCAATGGTAACACTCAATCTAGATCGTCAAAATCCAAAAAGAAAAAGTCTTATAAAATAGGGATCCAATGCAAAATCGTTTGGCCTTGTTAAGAAAAACGTATTAATTTTTTTCCTAAAACAATTGGTTTTTTAAATAGCCATCTTAATTTTAGAACTACTTTAAGTACTACTACATAACTTGTCATAGTTGGTATATTTTAGAGCATCATGTTGGCTAAGAGCATCGCATATTTTATGATCCGATTCTAACTTTTTCTAGACAGTCAATAGGAGTAGAAGTAGGAGTCACATTGAGTTGTAGATATGAACAAGAGTATTATGTACACAATAAGTTTCTGTCTGTTGTCACCAAAAAAAATAAAATTAATGTTATAATTTGTCCTTTGCAACAATTTGAAGTGCATGTATCTTGTCATGGGACACGTGGGCAAAGACGGCCATTGTGTGGCAGAAGAGATGCTTGTTATTCCTACTTTTAATTTCATATAAACTTTTCTTTAAACAACAAATTTTATTAGTCATCTTCATATTAAGTGTCAAATTGCATGTTTTAATGTTTGTATAAAAATAACAACTAAAAGGTAAATTACATTCCTCTCATCAACAATAAAACCAAGAAAAAGAAAATTAAAAAGAAAAACCCTAAATTGTAGATAGGTCCCTGTCGAGTGTCGTAGCCATAGAATCATCGTGGTTAATGATTGGATAAAAGAAAATTATGTCCTCCCACATGATTTTCTTTGATACAACCACAATAACCTTATTTTTATAAATAGTTTGTTGTTGAATCCTACATTGAAATTTGTTTCTTGAATCACTCTATTTTTAGAAAATTATTCTTTTTAAATAAAGTATTTCCAAAAAAATGGCTTCTAATTACCTAACTTTTTTTTATTATTTTCAAAAAGCTACAATATTCATGACATTTAGGAGAACGTCAAATTGAGAAAAATTCAGAGAGCATAGGATGAAAGGGAGAAATTGAAAGGGGTGGAAGTGCATGTGGGAAATGAAAGCACTTATTAAAGATATCTTCTTTTGAGTTAATGCAATCTTTTTGGTTGGAGAAAATTAAAATAAAATGATGTGTCATTCACTATCACTTTTCACTTTCTTAACTTTCTCTCTCAAAGCAATGATGGCTGGATATTAGAATCTTTGCTACCTAATTTATCAACGGTTTAAATTTTATTTATTTTGTTCAACTTTTATTTTATTTTATTTTGGTCTTTAAACTTTTAAAAATAATGTGTTAGTTCCAAACTTTAAAAAAAAATTAATTCTTTAATAAAATGATGATGTAACTGTCATATTTGGATCGCTCTAGATTCATCATAACAATTAAATTAATAAATAATAAAAAAATCTTGTTAATTTATTCTATAAATATTTTATGTGAACACACAAACATAATCAACACTTGAATTAAATAAACATAAATTAAAAATTAATTTTGTTCTCTTTTTTTTTTTCAAAACTCAAATTTTGAAGGCAATGGACCAAAATGATGTTCATCAAAATCTTGAAAGTAGAGTGATTTTTTGAGTTTTTCCATAAACCAATTTACCATCTAGCTCTTAATTAAAATTGAAGAGCCTAGATTTTTAAGATTGATTCTTTTAGGGTTAACTAGAATAATAGAGTTTTTAAAATTGTCATTTGAAAAAATGAAAAACCTACATTTTCTTTGACAAAACGAATTAAAAATATAATAAGTCCTACATACCCCCAAAACTTATAAATATGAGCTACAATGTTTATTTTGAAAAATTTCTAGATACACTTTAATTAAAACATTAAAATTAAAAACATACCTTACAATGTAATAGAAACGTGCTCTAAAAATTGAAATTGGAGAAACAACCAACCATTTTTCTTCTTAGAACTCTAAGGGGCTGTTTGGGCCCCATGTTGTCACTGTGGGCTTAGGTTACAATAAACCTAACCCTTGTTTGGGGCACAAGTTATGGAAACCCTAGTTTTAGGGTTTCCATAATCCCCGTTTTACCACATAACACCCCCACAGTTTCTTCTTCAATCTGTCTTAGTCCTCTCCACACTCCTTCCCGTAATCCCTTCTCTTCTTCGTTTTCGTTCCCCTCTTCTTCCTTCTCCCATGGCTAACCCACTCCGCCAAAGTAACATGACACCAAGATCTCTGCAAGCACTGCCGGGTCATCTCCCTTCATTTTCGTTCTCCTCTTATTCCTTCTCCGTCAAAGTAAGACGACACCAAGATCTCTGCAAGCATCGCCAAGCGCAACCCCACAAAATGGGTTCGAGCAGGGGTGTCAGTGATGATAACAGAGGCAAAAAAAAGTGGTTGGACTCCTGGGGAGGTTGACGAACAACAAGCAGATGAAGGGGAGAAACAAGGTCGTCCAAGCTATGTAGAGGTGTTTGAACCCGGCATTGATAAGCTTCAGAGGTCGTTTGGAGTTCTTACAAGATTGAGTATGAGAAATTTTTATGCACAAATGGGGGATCTAACGACGTGGGTCAGTGCTGCACTGTCAGATGAAGATACTTGCGTTGAAGGATTTGAAGGTGAAAAGGGAAAAGTAGTGAATTTGCTAAGAAATCAAGTGGTGAAAGTTGTTATATTACGAGTAATGCACTTGCTTTGGTTAATAAATTGGTAGCCTCTGGTTTTGAAATTGCACTAAATATGTAAGGAGATTTGGAATTTCTCTTGAATTTGATGTGGAGTTTGGATTTACATTTTATAAGATTGTATAACTTGTAATTCTACTCATTGAAAGAATTAAAATTACATACTATTTTTTAAATGAAAATTAGGTTATGATCTCTTTCTTTGTCTTTTTTGTGTGTTGAAATTAAATTATAATGGTTAATTGGGCTAGCTTCTAAAGGAGTCCCTCTAAATTTCTTGTATATCTCTTGTGGAATTCAGACTATAATGGTGATGTTGGACATAATAGGTTTCAGTTTCTTCTTTGTTACATATGGAGATTGTTTCTGTTTTCTTTGTTTAAGGAGATGTTCCACCATTGTTTCATGTCCTCCATAAATTGTATCATTTGTATTAATGGTCATGCCAAATATGCCAAAGGTTTCACGTCTCTTTTCATGATGTTTTACCCTAGTGGATTTGGGTTGATCTTGATCTTGACTAGATTTCAAATCATTTTTGTTTGTTTGAATGCTTAAAAAAATTTAGAATTCATAGAAATTTAAATTTTAGTTTAAGATTTCAAGATTTTGAACCAAGCAAGATGCATGTAGGTTTTATTTGTTGTAACTAATGAATACATGTTGTTTTGATTTCTTTTTTGTTCATCCGATTTTAAATTTTTTTTCTTAAGTTTTCATTTAACAATAATAATCACTCTAGTTAGTTTGTTTAAACTAAATAATTGTTTTTATTATTACATACAATTTAATTTGATATTAAACATAAAAAGTAATGGAATGGAATATGCGAATGACGGAATGAAATATGCAAATGATTAGCCAAAAACGAAACAGAGTGGCCGAATTTACAACGTCCTAATTAAGAAAATTAAGGCCAAATGATTTTAAGAAAAGTAATATAATTTAATAAAATAAATTTATGAAATTTTTGTACTGGATCTACATTATATATTTTAGACAAAAAAATATTATAATAGTACTATCATAATCCTTACCCCAAACACATTTTATCATAACATTATCATAATACTACCCACATAACCCTTTCTCCAAACACATCTTATCATAACACTATCATAAACCTACCCACATAACCCTTCCCTCAAACACCTCTTATCATAAAACTAGTTTTATTATAACCCTAACCCTTCCCCCAAACACACCATAAAGATGTGTTTGGGGGAAGGGTTATTTAGGTAGTGTTATGATAGTTTTATGATAAGATGTGTTTGGGGTAAGTGTTATGTGGGTAGGGTTATGATAGTGTTATGATAAGATATAATTGGGGGAAGTGTTATATTGGTAGTGATGTGCTATATTTATTACTTAATTAATTTTTTTAGAAAATTCATATTTAAAATCCAATAATGAAAGTGAATTTTTTTTTCCAAATCATTCGACGTCGCCTAGAGTAATTGACTTAATTTATGGATTGGTTTCGTCCATATTGAACATGTTGTCGATTACTTGTTACGTTTGATTATCTATTGTGACGCAACACGTAAGAGTGGAATAACGAGTGCAAATATACATATATATGTATATACATATATTATAAATAAAAATTAAATTACGTCGCATTAATTTTACTACATGAATCATTGGAACAAAAAACACATGACTTGCAATATCATTCGAAAACACCAATAAAAAGCAGTTAACAGGTAGAGTCATAAAAAGAAACTATAACAATAGTCCGTGCAAGTAAAACAATCAGCTAGCGCCTCGTATGATCACCATGCAGTAGTCAAGCTTTCCATCATCTGACAATTCGAGGAAACCCTTCATGTTCGTTAAATTGTCCATTAGTATTCGATTGCATTGCGCCCTTTCCAACCTAGTGAGCTGAGGTATGGCACGCAATGCGCGAACGACCTCTCTACGGACTCTGCTTTCATCCTCAAGTGCCAACTGCGACCACTCTGTAATGAGCCTCAGCTGGTCAGTTTGGCAAGCCATGGCATCCTTAATAACATCAATTGTTTCCGAATTCTGCCCTTCTCGCTTTCGCTTTGAGCCGCTTGAAGTCGTCCTATTATCACTTCCTTCACTAGGTCGTGCGATGTCGTCAAGGGACATGTTAAACCCATGGCTGGACATGGAAGGAATTTCCATATCATTGAGATCCACGTGTGCAAATTCCTCAAACCCAGGAGGAACATTTGATCCGACATCGGCAAATGACTCCGCACGGGCTCCCGTTGCCCGATCTTTCCCGAATACATACGACAACTCATCGTAATATGGGAAAGGCTTATTTAGCAGGCCCTTGGCTGCAGGATGACTCTGCATAGGAAAGAAAAATCAAATATTAGACTTGTTTCATATTGAAGTAAAAATTATATCAGTGTACAATTATACTTTTCACATACCCTGACCCAATTGTCAAACAACTCCTTCTCAGCAACGATGCACTTCGCATCGTCATCCAACCGAACTCAATGCATGACGGGCCGCGCATTTTTGCAATTGCCTGGTATGAGCGCTTCAACGTATTTATTCGGCAGTCAATGACTGTGGTCGCATGGACATTGCATCCCGGCAACTTCGCCGCCATCATTCGCAGAAGTTGTGCCAGATACCGGAGTCTGAATGTGCCATTGTCTGACTTCCATCCACCAGCAGACACCAACTCCACCATAGACTCCACGAGGGTTGCCTTCTCCTCCTTCGTCCATACATGCTTAGGAGCACGTGATGAACTTGCCATACTGACAATCATACAACGATGCATACAAATCAGTATCTTCAATACACAGAAAGGCAAAATTGTTAAAATGACAATTAAAACGTCTAATTTGTTTTTTGTACTGCATGCATACATTCAAGTGTACAAGAGGACACACCCAATACTAACTAAAAACAAATACAGGAATACTAAATCGACACGAATAGTCTATTCGTTATGCAACTTTCATTGATTGAACATCTCGGCAGCCAAATCATCCCTCCACTGCATCCATTCGTTTGAGTTCTCAACGAATTGAATGTCATCACCTCCGATCATCATGTACGTGGAGTCTCCCTCGTCAACGTCGTCAACAAAATCGACATTTGTCATCTCGCGGTTGATGAGATTGTGTAGTAGACAACATGCTAGAATTGTTCAACATTGAATTTGCATGGGATAGTAGGACTTGCAGCGAAGGATTGCCCATCGACCCTTCAACACACCAAACGCTCGTTCAATAACATTCCTAGCGGAGGAATGTTTCATGTTGAAGTACTTTTTCGCGGTGGCAGGGGCATTTCCCTCTCCTCGCCACTCTTGCAAGTGGTATCTTTGTCCTCTATAGGGAGCTAAAAATCCCTCTGCATAGGGATATCCCGTGTTGCATAGATAGTAATAACTTGTTACGAATGCGTCAAATTTAACTAATTTGATTGACGTTGTAGGTAGTATATGTTCGAGGCATAAAACATTTGATTACCCTTAGGAACATGCAGGTCGTTTGGTCATGCAATAGCATCTCGAAGAATGCGCAAATTTGCTGCAGACCCTTCCCAGCCAACCAATACAAAGATGAAGTCGCCTTTCGTATCACACACACCGAGGACGTTTATGGAAACTTCTCCCTTACATGTTCTATACCTAGGCCTATCGTTTTGCGGCACGTTCACCTTATGTACGTGCCATCCAACGCCCCATGGCATTTCTACAAAATGAAATATCGAGCAGTTAAGTAGTTGGACTTCGTGATTGATAAGTAACAGAAATGTGTTAGTCACTGGCTATGGTTTCTTCAATAACTCATCATGCAGGCGCAACACAGCCAACAGTACGAGGTTAAAGTGACGGGAAACAGTCTCTCTTGATTGCAAGAAGTCCAGCTGGATGACTCTATTCTTGACAACGTGCGCCAATATATGCAGAAACATTGCGACCATCTCCTCGACATTGATGATTTCAATCGACGTCAGACCAGCAATCGTTCTCAGTAAGTGACATAGAATGGAAAAAGTTTGCCTGTCCATTCTGGTACTTTGACGACAATCGAGGTCGGAGGAGTGGATCATACGGAAGTATGAAAGCTGTCTAATTTGATATCTAATTTCGTACGGTGTATGTGTCACCCGCTTATTGTCGTTCATTAGCGCCTCCAATAGCAGTACTAACTGATTATGGGTGGATGTGAATATGGCTAGTATAGTGCGAATGTGTTCGTTAGCCATTTGAGGGTAGCGACTACGAACCTCACGATCTATTTTTGTAACTGGAATGCTAGTACATCTTCAATGCATGCATTAGAATAAAATACATTTATGTACTTGTAAACTATAGTTATGTAAAAGGATCTTATGTGTCACTAATATGTTGCTAATATGGGTATGTACTATACATGACCAAAATGTTTTTCCAAATTCGTGCTCTTCAGTTTGAAAAGCGTGGCTAATATGAAAAAAAAACAATTGTCAATTTTTTTTAAAACTCAGTTACGATGTGGTCATTTGTTTTTTATAATGTTTGTGAAAACTGTAAACCCATAATTTAAGCAAAATGAATGGTCAACTATATCTATCTATTGAGTTTTGTGCGAAGAAAGTGTGTGACTTTCGTATACTGTTAAACATTTGTGTTATTTTTCCTTTTTTTTTCTTTTGTTTCTTCATATTTTGTGTTTCTTTGTTTTCAAAAAATTAGTTTCTTCCTCATTTTGAAAAAATCCTCTCAATTGCTTAGAAATGTTTATGGAAATTAATTAATGACAACATTTTGTGGTTTTTTCATTCGCATATAAATAAGGTTATTTATTTCGTACATTTTCTTTTCGAAATCTTGATGTAAATTATTTTTTTTGAAGAAGAAACTGTACAATTTTTTAAAACAAAAATTATGATCAAATGGCATATTTCTTAGTTTGGTAGGAAAACAAAAGAAGGGAAAATGCTATCAAATGGAGTTTATGTTAAAATTATGAGTAGACAAATGCATAACCAAGGAAAAGAATTGAACACAGACAGTGCAGTGTTATGGATGGATGAATGAGATTTTCTTATAAATAAAGAGAAGGGAACAGCACAGACAGTTGCTTACAAATAAATAGAACAGACTTCATCGCAAACCAAATTCAGAAGGCATCTTAATTGCAAGTAAATGGGAATTGTGAACATAGTTACTCAAATGCCAAATTAAATAAATATGTCAACATATTTATGAGGTCCAATTCAAAAAATGCCCGAAAATGCAGTGGTAAGATTGCTAGGCACAATAGCAAGAAGAAAGTGAAACAAACAAAACTAATTAGAAACATGGAAAACAAGGACATAGTTTCAAACAGGGATGGCCAAAATTGAAAAAATATGGAAGGAAATTAAAGTAAGAAACAAAACTGCTTACAAATAATTTTTCAGAGAAGTACATAAACAAAAGTAATTACGAAAACAACTATAATTCAAACAAACAAAAGTAATCAGAAACATGGAAAACAAACAACAACATTATAATTTCAAACGGAATGCCCAAAAATGAAAAAATATGGACGTAAATTGAAGTAAGAAACAAAACTTCTTCAAATAATTTTTCAGAAAAGCACATAAAGAAAGGTAATTACAAAAAAACTATAATTCAAAGGAACAAAACTAATCAGAAGCATGGAAAGCAAACAACAGCAGTGTAGTTTCAAATGGGGATGATCGAATATGAAAAAATATGAAAGTAAACTGAAGCAAAAAACAAAAACGATTACAAATAATTATTTAGACAACAGAACTAATCACAAATAATTATTCAGACAATACATAAATATAATCCCCATCATCGGCGAAGATAGAAACTCGAAATCCAACCACTTACCTCCAACCCTACCTTGCTCGAACATCCCAAATGCAGAAGATGATAGTATCCATAGTGTAGAAAGTGTCCAAATCAGAGAAAAAAATTCCCTATAGGCAAATGGGAGTCCAAGCGGCAAGGGCGGAAGGGAAAAACCGAGTCGGATTGCATGTTCACCAAGAAGAGTGGTGAACATGCAAGCGGTTGAGTTTCGGAGGCAAAGTGTAAAACCCAACCGTTTAACGAAACCGAAAGGGAGACCCATTTGTTTCGGAGGCAACACTGTGAGCAAAGACTTCAATGAAACTTGGGAGGACGAAGAGTGGGAGAGAAACAAAATTAGAGGAAGATAGCTTTTTTTACCCAGAAGAAAACGATGGCTAAAGAACAACCGGAATACGTTGAAGATGAGTTGAGAAAAAAAGGGGGAAGTTTTTTCGGCAATTAAACCCAAATAAAAGAGACAGGATGATTTTGTGTGGAGATTGGAAGGATTAAACGGGTTTAAGGATGAAGTGGTGTTGAGAGATTGAAGACGAGTTGAGAGGGATGAAGATGAGTTGAGAGGAAGTAAACCGAAAAGCATTGAGAATGGAAGACGAAGGAGTAAAGTTTGAAGACGGGCCCCAAACGTGGGTTTGGGTTATTATAACCCAAGCCCACAATGATAAACTGGGGCCCAAACACCCCCTAAGAAATTAGAGTTTGAAACTATTGCCTAATTCAACGGTATGTAACTTAAACATTGACTTAATTGAGATTCTTTTATTTTTAAAATATTACTTTGTTTTTATTCTATGTTGATTTTTCCTAATACACTCAATTTTATTTAAGATAAGTATTTGAAATATTTATTAGGTGAGAAAATTTTATTTTGCTACTTGTATATCGAAAGATATTGCAACTAGAATAAAAGTTGGAAGTTTGAGTTATTATAATATATACATATCTATATATGTCTATATATGTATATGTGTCTATGTCTATGTGTATGTCTATATATCTATATATGTATATATATGTATATTTGTCTATATATTTATATATGTATATGTATGTCTATGTGTCTATATTTGTCTATAGATATCTACATATCTATATCTGTAAATGTCTATGTGTATATGTCTATGTCTATGTTAAAATAAGAAAGAGGATTTTGAAACTTTTTCTTCTAAACATTAGAAGAAAAAATGTGTTTGTAAACCAAAATATCTATTAACAAAATCAAACGATTTTATTCATGATTATCCCCAAATCTTGATCTAATTATAGATTTTCTCTTTTTTTTCTTATTCTAAATTTCAAGTCTTTCAAATATTTAATCAAATCAAATCTTCTCTGCTGATTATTTTAAATTAACTCAAAAAATTTTAATTAAATTAATTTTTAATTATAGTTAATGTAGCCAATGGTTGTTTTATTCTGTTTCTTATTAACTCTTTTATAAATTATGAATAAAAACTATTATCGTAGTGTAGGTTATTAAAGTTAAAGAATACATGAAGCATAGCATATCAGGACTTCAGCATGTCGTGAATGAAATGTTATACAGATTATCAAATTGTTATGAAGATTATTATCACAGTGAACAGAAAATCATACATAAATATAAATCTGAGCCCAACGAATTCACGTTGTCTCCTTAAGACAAATTTACTCACCTTAGTGCTTGAGAATTTAGAGTAATTGCCTCCCAGGATAAAACATATCAATTTTCTTCTAAGTGTAGCACCCCGTATAGAAGATCTACGAACGAAACCTTGTGAATCTACCGAACGTCAAGATTGATATATGGAGAGAAATTTGTTTATAGAAGACAAATGATTTTTATGTGTTTTTTTATCTCAACCAAAAGGACTTATTTATAGACTTTTCGTGGCCATTCGAAAAGTCATGTCCTTTAGTTAATAACACTTTTCATGAAATGATGCATCCACTCATGGTGCAACTATTCATGAAGAATCATAACCATTTATTCCAACAATCCCCCCATAAATGGTAATTTGACAAATGGGAGAAAATAAGCGTTCGGTATTTTCAATGAAGAACCTGCATGAGGATAAGTAGTATAAACTTTGAACTTTCCCTAGTAAAAATCAATCGAGTTTACTTGGTTAATCAGTGGACATGATGCCTTGAACTGTCAACCATTCTAGAGTAAACTAAAACAATAGATATCACACAGCTTCTCATTATAACAAAGTTTGTTCTCATGGTTGTGTTCGTTTTGGCCTTGAACACTGTCTGGTCTCATGAGTGTTTTAGAGAATTTTGCCTTAAAAATTCTCACAGAAGCGGCCCTTTCACACTCACATAGGTGATTCCTATACAAAACATCGTATATTTTCTTTTGTTAATAAATTTCACTAACAGAAATCATTAAAAGCATAAAGCTTACCCTAAAACCATACTGGCACTACCTCATCATTCTTAGAATGGGTAAAATCTTTTAATGCAGTGCTCGTTATGTTATTTAGAGATCGGTTTTCCCGTTGAACCTAGATCTTGGGATTTCCAGTCAACTAGGTTGGGTTGCCTCTCTGGATAACTTCATATTATAGGCTTTAATCCCATTATTTTTTATGAATTTTCAACCAACTCCCTAGTTAGGCCTTTAGTAAGTGGATCCGTTATATTATCTTTTGACCTCACAAAGTCAATTGTGATAATTCCACTAGAGAGTAGTTGCCTGATTGTATTGTCTTCGTCGTATATGTCAAGACTTACTAATATACATAATATTTCGTGCCCTTCCTAGCTGTTTGGCTATCACTATGTATACATATTGCAGGCACTGGTTTAGACCAATGGGGAATATCTTCCAAAAAAAATTGAAGTCATTCTGCTTCTTCTCCAGCCTTGTCTAAAGCTATAAATTCAGATTCCATTGTGGATCATGCTATACATGTTTGTTTGAAAGATTTCCAAGAAGGGTAAAAATGTAACCACTGGTGGATTTGGAGTCTTTGGTGCTCGATATCCAATTGGCATCACTATAGCCTTCAAGTACAGTAGGATATCGAGTATAGTGTAATCCATAATTTTTAGTATGCTTTATGTATCCTAAAATTCTTAAGATAGCTTACCAATGATCATGACCTGGATTACTTGTATAGCGACTTAACTTGCTTACCGCATATACTATATCAGGACATGTACAACTCATGATGTACATCAAACTACCAATGATGCGAGAGTATTCTAATTGTGCTATACTATCTCCATTATTTTTACTTAAATGGAGACTACCATCAGTTGAGGTCTTTGCAATCACAATGTCATGTTTTGTATATTTCTTCAATATTTTATCAACATAATGTGATTGAGATAGCACTAACCTTTGTGGGGTTCTAGAAATTTTAATACCTAGAATAACATCTGCGACACCCATGTCTTTCATCTCAAATTTATTGGCCAACATTTGTTTGGTTTCCTTAATAATGTTGATATTTCTACCTATAATTAGCATATCATCAACATATAAGCACACAATGACATGGTCATTCTCATTGCTTTTGACATATACACATTAGTCACATTCATTGATTTTAAACCCATTGGCCATCATTACACTGTCAAATTTTTCATGCCATTGTTTTGGTGCTTGTTTTAGTCCATAAAGAGACCTAATTAATTTGCAAACTTTCTTTTCTTGATCGGAAGTAACAAACTCTTCAGGTTGTTGCATGTGGATCTCTTCATCTAACTCACTATTTAAAAATGCCATCTTGACATCCATCTGATGTATCTCAAACCTATGCAAAGTTGATATTGCTATGAGCATGCGAATGGAAGTAATTCGAGTAACTGGTGAGTATGTATCAAAATAATCAAGTCCTTCTTATTGCTTGTAACCTTTGGCGACAAGTCTTGCCTTATATTTATTTATTGACCCATCGGTTTTCATTTTTCGTTTGAAAATCTATTTGCAACCAGGTGGTTTACTTCCTAATGGAAGATCAACTAGTTCCCAAGTATGGTTATACATAATGGACTCAATTTCACTATTCACAGCCTCTTTCCAATATGGAGCTTCAGGAGAGGACATGGCCTCTTTAAATGTTTGAGGTTCGTTTTCTAACAAATAAGTTAAAAAATGAAGCCCAAATGATTTTGAGATCCTCATCCTTTTACTTCATTTGAGTTCCTCATCCTTCGTTAACTCAACATTTGATCTATTATGAGATTCACTCGTTATAGCATCAAACAAACGTTTTTGTAATCTTGCTTCACAAGACATTTTATGAGGAAAAACATTCTCAAAGAATGTTGCATTCCTTGATTCCATGATTGTATTAACATGTATATCTGAAATATCTTATTTATGAACTATAAATCGATATGCACAATTGTTACTAGCATAACCAATGAATATGCAATCAACAGTTTTTGGTTCGATTTTAACCATTTTAGGTTTAGGCACGGCAACCTTTGCTAGGCACCCCCACACTTTTAAGAATTTGTATGAAGGTTTTCTTCCTTTCCACTTTTCATAAGGAATATTTTGTGACTTCTTATGAGGAATTCTGTTTAATAAATAATTTGCTGTCAACAAAGCTTCTCCCCACAAATTTTGGGGTAAACCTGAACTTATAGGCATCGCGTTCATCATTTCCTTAAGTGTTCGATTTTTTCGTTCAGCGATTCCATTGGATTGAGGTGAGTAAGGAGCAATAGTTTGGTGAATAATGCTATGTTCTGAATAAAATTGTTCAAAAGGAGGACCATATTCACCACCTCGATCACTTCTTATTGCCTCAATTTTTGTGCTAAGCTGATTTTCAACCTCTTTTTTATAAAGATTAGACACTTCAATTGCCTCATCTTTGCTTTTCAGCAGATAAACATAACAATATCTTGTGCTATCATTGATAAAAGTAATAAAGTATTTTTTTCTCCACACACACCTCACATCTATGATTTGTGTCAAAAATGAATTTTGGAATCAAGTTCATATTAATTAGCATTCACAAAGAATTAAAATTAACATGTTCTAGTCTGCTATGCCAAACAAATGACTCAACAATATAAGCAAAAGTAGATACTTTATTAATAATACTTTTGGGTACAACTGTGAGTACATTTAATTTAAAGAGACCATTACTCAAATAACCCTTTTCCAATGTACATTTCGTATATTCTTGGAAAGTACAAACTTATCAGATACAAAGACCAACTTAAAGTCATTCTTACTAAGCAATGAACCAGAAACTAAGTTCTTGCAAATGTCATGAACATGAAGCACATTGTTGAGAGTGAGTTCCTTGCCAGAGGTCATCTTAAGAATCACTTTGCCTTGTCCCTCAAACTTTGAAGTAGAGGAGTTACCAATAAATAGTTGTTCTCCACTAGAAACTGGCACATATGATGTGAACATATTCTTGTTGGCACAAATATGACGAGTAGCCCCAGTGTCTACCCACCACTCCTTGGAATTGCCCACCATGTGCATTCTGAAATGACTACACAAAGGTCAATATCTGCAACACCATCTGATACTTCATCAACTTCTGTGATATGAGCTTGGGCATGTTTTTTCTGAAGGTTCTTTGGCTTACGATAATCTTTCGACTGATGTCCCATTTTGTTGCAGTTGTAACACTTGCATTTAACTTTTTTGTGAATCGCGGTTTTTTATTTGAACCTTCACCAGAAAACTTCCTTTTCTTGTTACTTTGTGGTCTATTCTCCACAATATTGGCCTTGGGATCTATTGTACTATCCATAGTACACTTTTCCGCCTTTCGATTATTCTCTTCAATCCCAAGTCGGACCACAAGTTCCTCAAGTTTTATCTATTTGCATTTATGCTTGAGATAATTTTTGAAGTCCTTCCATGAGGGTGGCAATTTTTCAATTATTGATGCTACCTGAAAAGACTCACTCAAAGTCATATTCTCAGCATGTATATCATGTAGAATTACCTGAATTTCCTTAACCTGACTGATTATAGTTTTGGAGTCCATCATTTTGTAATCCAGAAATTTTCCAACGATAAATTCCTTTGCACTAGCAACTTCAGTTTTGTACTTCTTCTCTAATGAAGTCCATAGATTTTTGGTCGAATCAACACTACTATACACATTGTATAGAGTGTTGTCTAACCCATTCAAAATGTAATTCTTGCAAAGATATTCTGCATGTTTCCATGCATCAACTGCAAGTTGCTTTTCTTTGTCAGTTTCTCCCTCAGGTAAAATGGAAGCGTCCTCTGTGAGAAACTTTGCCAAATTTAAAGTGGTGAGATAGAACAACATTTTTTGTTGCTAACGTTTGAAATCAACACCACCAATTTTTTCAGGTTTCTCCCCATGGGCAACACCAATTACAGAAGAATTAAAGTTTGTTGAAGTCATATCTTCAAAACAAATAAATTTAAACAAATAATTAAAGATGAAATCTCACATACAAAATAATGCAGAAAAATATATATTGAAAAATACTCAAGTTAATATGCTTACTGTGATATTTGAACAAAAGGAAATATTTAAAACACTCAAGTTAATTTCCTTATTGTGATACTTGAATAACAAAAAATATTTAACACATTCAAGTTAATAGGTTTACTGTGATACTTGAGAGAAAAAAAAATCTAAACAATATGTATATATAAAACAAACTAATATGTATGTGTGTGTGAAATAAACTAAGGCAGTGAAAGAAAAAAAATTCAAACAAATTAAAGATCAAAACAATCCAGAAAAATGAGATAAATGGATAAGTAATCTTTATACACTTGCTGCCGGGAAGGATTTTTATTTATTTATTTATTTAATTCTTATTACAGATAAACACAAAATAGAAAAAAAAAATTGATATACGGATATGATTTTAAAGGTGCTTGATAATCTTAAAAAAATAAGACTTCAAATGCAGAAATTAATCTTGTTAATTGAAGAAATACATAAGCATGTAAAAGCACCATACATAAACATTTGTAAATTAAATTTTGTCTTAAGATTTTTATACAGATTATCAAATTGTTATGAAGATTATTATCACAGTGAACAGAAAATCATACATAAATATAGATCTGAGCTCAACGAATTCACGTTATCACCTTAAGACAAATTTACTCACCCTAGTGCTTGAGAATTTAGAGTAATTGCCTCCCACGATAAAATATATCAACTTTATTCTAAGTGTAGCACCTCCTATAGAAGATCTACGAACGAAACCTTGTGAATCTACCGAACGTCAAGATTGTGGATATGGAGAGAAATTTGTTTATAGAAGACAAATGATTTTTATGTGTTTTTTTCTCTCAACCAAAAGGACTTATTTATAGACTTTTCGTGATCATTCGAAAAATCATGTCCTTTAGTGAATAACACTTTTCATGAAATGATACATCCATTCATAAAGAATCATAACCATTTATTCCAACATGAAATTTAGTGCAAGTTCTTAACCTCTTCAAGCCTTATCATATTTCACATCAACCAAAAATTTCCTTTTCATGAAACTTAATTATCATATCGAGTGATGATATCATTTTAAGTATAAATTGGAGATGAGGGGATTTAAACCCGAAGCTTCTTAATTCTCATATACACATAAAGCTAGTTGAGTTAAGCTTTCGTTGGCATCGATCAAATTGATGATATAGTAAGGAGAGAGATTAAGAACAATGAAAGAGCTTAATATTGAGAGTTGACTAGGGTTCTTTGTAGTATGCTTTAGTAAAATATGAAGCTTATCCCATTGATAAAACAAGTAATTGTAAACTAAAATTTTAATAAATATAATGATAAAGTCAAATTTAAGAAGAAGAAGAATTGGTGAGAAACAAGATAAATATATCATTCCTCATGTTTAAAATGAAATTCTATTAAATATAATGATAAAGATATCTATAAATTGTTAAAAAAAAATTATAATAAAGCTGGTATCGATAAAAACGATCTTAAGTAATATAATATGAGATTTTGAAATTTAAATTAAAACTCAAAGATAGAAAGTTCTATAAATATGAATTCGACGAATTTTTAAATCAAAAAACGAAATTAATAAAAAATATGCGTGTGGAAAGAGGAAATTCATTCATGCTACATATCTAAAGCCAAACTGAAATGACCAAAATTGTTTATTTGCCGGATTGACTACAGTGTAATAATAAAACTGATGGATTATTTACAATGCAATTGTGTTGTCAATGGCATTTTTTGGATTAAACAAATATAGACACATGCATCCCATACATTTTGCTATAATCCAAAATTAATGATGTGTTTTTGCTAATTATTACTATATATCTTAATATTTTATTATTTTATTTGTCATTTTAGTCATCTAAATATAAAAATTATTTTATCATTTTCTTAAAAATTTAAAGGAATTTTACGAAAATGGATCAAATATGTTATATCTCTAAAAGACAAAGTTTAAAGATCGAAATGTAATTTATTTATTAATTCTTCTGTGCCCATGCTTCATTGCTCTTCCCAATTATTTTTTTTCTTTTGAATTTTATTTTTAAAATAATTTACTACACTTAAAATTCTTTTTTTTTTTTATTCCTTAAACCTAGAACTTAATTAGTTTTTATTTACTTTCTAAATTTTCATAACTAAACACTTTCCATTTTAGTCTATATTTCGTCTTTGAAGTTTAATTAGTAACATTAAATTTTTATATTTATAGTTTTTTAAATTCAAATTCTAACTTTTAACTCATCCTTCAATTTTAAAATCAATTTTTAAATAGTTCTTAGGTAGAGTTGGCATAAAATATTGAAATATGTCTACTAGACTTTGCGAAGATGCATGTCTTGATTTTGTTTTTTAATATTCAACCATAAATTTCAGGTACTTAACATTTTACTTCTAAATTTCAGGTACTTAATATTTTAACCATACAACAAACCAATGAGTTATGACAACTTTGACCATGACAACAATAATCATTCTCTCCCTTTGGTTTGTCTTACGAAAACAACCAAATTAACAAATCGCCAGCAGAAACATGGACAAAAACCCAGAAACAGCCAAGAATTGTTATTTTAGAAACAACCAAGAATTCTATACTGAAATATAAACCATCAAAGCCATAGGCGAAACAAAACAGTCACAAAAACATATATATACATACCCAAATCCAAAACAAACCAATTAGGAAGGCATAGAAGCATGGTCAGTGGCTGAATCCACCAGCCTTTAAAGATCCCAGTTAGAGGGAATATCAAAGGATGAAGGTCGAGAACCACTAGAAGCAGGGCACAAACTCGTAGTACTTAGGGATGCTACAACTAGATTTAAAAGTATTAGGAGTCCACAAGTAACAATTGTCATATGATCGTGTAACTGTCGTGATGAAAGTCTCATCCCTATCAGTCACAAGACATTTGCCTTTTAAGAATTTAACATTGAAACCTTGATCATATAGTCAACTAACATTAATCAGATTTGCAGACAAGCCTTTAACTAATCTCACGTCTTGAAGGTAAGGCAGACCAGGTTAGTGAATAAAACCTTTGCCAAAACTTTTTCCTCTGAGTCCGTTTCCAAACATAACATGTCCTGAATTACATTCCTTGAAATAAAATTAAATTAAATTAAAAAAAAAAAAAAAAAAAAAAAGAGGTAGCAGTACCAGTCATGTGTCGCGAGCATCCATTGTCAAAGTGCCAGTCAGTAGCCCTTGAAGATTGAACAGAAGTGAGTGCAACATTGCACCTGTTAATACCATTACTTCTTTTAGGTCTCCATTCAGTCCTGGATATTTTCCAAGACCTATTTTTTTTGACATTGTTTGTCTCCAAGGGAAAGTCATGTAATCGTAGCAAAAAGGTCGTATGTGACCAAATCTACCACAGAAATGACAGATCCATCTTCTCTTCTTAAATTGTTGTTCTGCTTTGTTAATTGAAGAATTCATACTTTGATCGATTTGACTGAGAGCTCTTACAAATACAGTAGAAGATGTGTTGGTGGAGCTATTTCCAAAATATCTCAGCCCCATTTTGTTAGATATTGATTTTGTATCATTTAAAATATTTTCGAGACTTTGAGTTTCAAATGTAAGCATTTTGGAGTTCTTGGACAGAGACTCGTACACATGATGAGCCTCTTCCAATTTTGACTTTAGCGTAGCAATGAACAACAAGTAACGATGATTGTCTTCCATCAGAACTAGTATTCTTTCACTTTGTTATTTCAAAACAATTTGATCTTCCTTCCATTTTCTGAAGAGATCATTGCCGTCTGGAATAACATAAGATGCTGATCCTTGATGCTCGACATATGCACCAGGCTTTGTTTACCCGCTGGAACAGCCATTTTCATTAGATTCATCTGCAGTAACAATACTGATATGGGCTCTCCCAAAATCCTCAAACTCGCTACCAATGGATACTTCCCAAAATCCATTTGAAAAAGATAAGTTGCATCTCAATTAAGAAAAATGTCAAATTTGAAAAGAATACGCTAAAAGGTTTAATAATGTTCGCGACGGATGCTAAGACTATATTTTGTGATAACTGCAAACCTTAGAAAATTTGTAGTCAATCCGGGAAATCTCCTACCCCGATGATAAGACTTGTAGAATTGACAAAAGTAGAAAAAGTATTTGGGATGAGTAGGATGATGTCATTTACCCCGCAAACCACATCAATGAAATAAATGAAAGAGATGCGCACTAAAGGAAATCTTGATGGATAGGGATGGGACATGCACTAGTAAAAGCAACAACCCATTTTTTAAAAACTATATATATTGAGGGAAAAAAACTATTGTTCAACATCATTCTCCAATTTCCAAAAGTCATACAGATGAGACAGATGAAATTAGAAATAAGGACCCAACTCCACAGCAATGATGTCGACCTCTTGCTTTATGTTTACTTCAACTGATAATGAAGAATGAAGTTGGTGGGAAGAGAGCAAATACCTCAAGAGATTTACTCAGTTTTGCCAGTGAAGAATATCCCACTTGGTGAATTTGTCTTTCAGAATGCTTGAGTTAGGCATCTATAATGGGAAATTCAAGAAAATGAGACAATACGTATAAAGTAATTTTCTAACTTCCTTTAAGAGATTAAATAGCTCTCTTCGTTATTCACAACATGATTTTGACCTTTCACAATGTTTCAAAATTGTATTTGCTGTGAAAATGTTAGAATGTGCAATAATAGAAAGTTAATGAAATCTCTATACTAAGTTCTCTTTCTATACATGAACATTCTAACAAATTTTCTACTCCATGGACGGTTTTAAAACATTTATGTTCCATGAAGGGTTTTGAAACATTTATGGAAAATGAAGAGTAATATTACAAAGTTGAAAAAATTGGGGTTCTTTTTTTTCCTTTTGTAGCAAATGAAATGACAAAGTTAAAGAGTAACTTTAAATCGAAACATCATTCAAATACTGTTATTAATTTTTGCTTGACCCAATCACCGCTTTTGTGTCAAGCCATCCCTACCATTCATATGACTCTCCTTACTTTCCTTTTCTCAGATCTACAGAATTAAAATGTTTTCGTTCCACTTGTAATTTCCCATTTCTTATTCTAGCACACATAAAACAGGTTTTTCCTTTCAAGTATGATGAATTGAATCAAGATTCATTTCAAGTTTGAACATATAGTCACCCTAATAAGTATCCTTACCTACCAACTTCCTAAAGAAGCATTGACCTTCTTGAAGAGGACTTAGCATTAGCTTTCATATTTAACATTACATGTTCGTTTTAGGAATAGAAAAGTACAGTAAAAAGTTTGTTTATAATATTAAAGTTATTTAATTCATAGATGCATAAGATTTCATTTCAGTGGGTTCTAACCAAGTTTTTAGTACAAACATGTGGACATGTAATTTGAATTGAGTAGTTTCTAATTATCCTTCAACTATGTTCACATTAATACTTTCAAGTAAACATAAAATATCATCCAATTTTATTTTTATTTTACTTAGCTGCATTTGAGAGGAATGTTCGTAAAGGTATCAAATATTCCACAATCATTTGATTCTTGTTTTTCAATAATAAGAAAACTATTTCATTAAGAAAATGAAAATTTAATTAATAGGTTCCCAAAGTATATCTTGTAATATATTCTAGAATTCCAACTTTGTATCTAATAGACTATTTAAACATAAAAATTTTAATAATCATTTTGTAGTAGGATTGTGAATTTTGAAAAAGTTTTTTAAATCATCAACACTTTATTAAACATAAAATTGAAAGACAATAACTTATTAAGTTTGAAAATTTATTTAAAAACTTTTTAAAATGTTTAGAATCAATTATATACAAAATTGAAAATTGAAAATTTTGTTTAAAATTTTTTAAAGTTCATAGAATTGGAGACAACGTAAAAATTCATGAACGCTTCTCCTTTAACCAACAATTAAATAGCACAGCAATTAAACAAAAAAAAAACTTCCAATTAGCACAAAGAGATTAGAAAAGGAGGCTACAAAAAGATGTGGGCATGGTTCAAGACAAACACACACACACGATATATAATAAAGTTATTTCCAACCAAAAAACTAATTAATGCAAGGAGAAGACCATCTCATCTAATAAAGTTCTTCTATAGAACAAGCCTCAAAGCTGGAAAAGAATAATAATAAAGTTCGATAGGAAGGAGAGTAGTATACCTACTTGGAGTAGTTAAATCAGTGAAAGGAATTCAGAAATGGATACAAAAATGGTTTTCAGTACGTTTGGATTCTTTAAGGGAACGGACTTGTTAGGATTCTTTCTTAGGACTCAATTTCCAAATATAAGATAGGATATTAGATTCATTCAAAGACGTCTTAAGCCTCCATTTAGGATTTTCAATGAATCCCAACATTCTAATAATTAACTCAAAAACCTCTCTACTTTTCAACTCTCAAACAATCCACTATCAAATACCTTCAAGACCAAGGGTTTTTGTTTATACAAAATTAATATAAAATTTTGAGTTCTGACCATTTCAATATTGTTTTTTTTTTCTTTTATATACATATAATTTTATATATGATTATAATGTTTATTAATATTTGAGACTTAAGCCTAAAACCGCCTTGAGGGTGTTATTTCAAGGGAAAAGTCTTAAATCCTTTTTTAAACATGGATATTTATTCAAATATATAACGAAAGAAATTTTCATTCACGCACGTTCCATTGAAAATCCCTTCAAAGACATTCATTTCAAATGCATACTAAATATAATGTAATTCTTCTTCTAATTTGCCATTCTCTCTTCTTGTATCTTGTACCAGTTCATCAAATTCCTTTGGACACATACCATAGCTATTCTTCTAACCGCTGATATTAAGCAAAATTTATCTCTACCAAATATCATATATCAACAAACAAAAATCATTTATTAAAAGAAAAAAGAAAAGGTAACAGAAAACAAAAAGATCCTGTAATTCTAAAGCTTATCTATCACTAGGGGACTCCTAGAGTACAGTTGTGTCCACTGTCCAACTTTCATTGGAAACAAATTCAAGAATACAATCGTCATACAAAATAACAAAACCCACAACCACCCTAAACAAAAGGGGCTCCAATAAAAAGAAATAAGACCTAGCAAATAATTATAAAAAGAAGGTCATCGTCGTTTTTTGATGCTCACATTCAATGGCTGCTTGAGGAAAAAACGTTTCATTGCATTTTTAATGCAAAAACTACATCAGAAACGAGGAATATTATACTTTGTTGAGACACAATCTTTGGACTTTGGTACCTCGAACTCATGATGAGCTGTAATTGTTTAATATAGCTTATCAATTGGCAAAGGATATCACCAAACCCCTAACGGCCAATTTGGGTGTCTTGTCTCTGGACGAAAATGACGAAATCTCCGACCTTAGGGTTGAAATTATATAATTTTGAGGGTTCAATTTTAATAATTGAAAATTGGTTGCAATTTTGCAACAGCCACAATATTTGAATGATAGTTTAATATAGATGTGCTAAAAACTGACCTGTATGTTGAACATGGAAAAAAATGGAGTACTACCATAGTACCAATTCCTTCCATTCATTTAATTACACATCACTAAATGATTTACTATTTCATTTATTTTATAGATCTCAAATAATCTTTATATATTACTTTTGTTGTAAGCAACAAAGGGAGATAGCATGAAAAAGAATTCGTTAAACAAGGCATCTACTGTAGAGTAAAAGAAATTCTGTCTATTTTGACAAGATCAAGCAAGAACAACTTCGCCCCTAAAATGTGTTACACTTTATGACATATTGAAGAAGACTAACAATGCATGCTCCATTTCTCTACACTTCGCCTATGTCCACTGGCCCTTAATTTCACATAATGTCGATTTCTTTTCTAATTTCAAATTCCATCATCACCAATGAATTGTGGAGCCCTTGCAATATGCTAATTTCACACGGATAGAGCTTTGTGATCAACAAAGTCGGTCAATCATGCATGATCCTCCAGTGTGCCACTGGAAAGCTCCAGCGTATTTTAAATTGTCTAGAAGTGTTACAAAACCATGATGCTATTTGCCGTTCAGTTCTATATATCACCTCATAGCTTCTAATAAACAAAATAATGGCAATTGGCCATTGGTTTTGCTATACCTTGGTGGAAATGTTGCTGCCCAGAGACTGGTTATATAATATTGCGGTTCAATTTTATATTTCCGTGACAAATTTGTCTATAATAGCTTTTCTGTAGGTTGCTTGAACATGACACGATCAGCACAAAGTTCTCTTGTCTTCTACTGCTAAAGCTTAAAACCTGATCTCAAAGTGATCCTTCTACACACTCTCATACCAATTAGCTCTCCACGTCTCTTTTCTCACCCTTTTTCACATTAAGTTATCCGAAGGGACCACCCTTTTTCGCTTTAAGTAAGATCGCTTTTCAATATCTAAAGTTCCTTAACGAGTTCACCTTTCCATCACTTTCAGTATAGCTTGAGATTACTTGTCCAAGTAAGCAAAAGACTCCCATGCCAAAAAGACTACTCTTCAGCTTTTATCAAAAGCCCCGGTCTACTAAAAACAAATCTTGAATGTTAATGGACTATTTAAGTAATCAACAAGTTTTATCTCTACGAAGTGGGGGAAAAAATCCCAGCAGATTCCATTTCTTCAAAAACGAAAATAGTACTTGAAAATAAATTATCAACAGACTACAATTATGATAAAGATAAGTTGGAGGCATACCTTCAATTCTTGCCGCATGTAAGTTCCAACCTCATTGGCATTGCTGACATGTTTGTGTGCAGGACATTCCAGGCAACCTGAATTAGCATGGCATTACCATTGTAAAATAATGAATAGACTTGATGACAGCAGCCCTACTGGATTGCGTAAAGTGCCTCTCTTACTGTCATCACCGTTTGCCTACGAATTTTTTCTGAAGTACCTTGAAGGAATCAGACAATCTGTTCCATCCAAAACAGATCAATAATAATGAGATAGAGTGTCCTTGAACAAAGTGTTCTTCCATTTTAATTTTACTCCTTCCCTTAATTTTGAAAAGGAAATGAACTTCTTTGCACTGTTCCGTATAATTATTCGAGCATGGACCCCACCCTTCCTAAACCTGCCTCGGTTAATATCAGTTCAATGATCTCTCAATATATTTTTCAGAAAAAGTTAAAAACTATTATTAAAAGTTACAAAAAGAAATAATATATTTTTCAGAAAAAGTTAAAACTATTATTAAAAGTTCCAAAAAGAAATAATACACCTAGTTACGTGGAAATCCAGGGAGAAAAACCATCATAGGTCCTTTCTTATTATTTTATTATGAATGATAAAGATACAAAAGAGGAAAGAATCAATAGGCAACATGAGCCTTAGCAAAAAAAGAAACAAAAACTAAGATCTAATAATTTAGACAAATACCCTTGGACTTTCTACAAGCCCATAAATTCTAACAATTATAACTGTCTGTCCGAGTGAAAGATGTTCATAAATTTATGAACAAAAGTTCAAGTTGTACAACATATTACTTTTCAAACAAATTATTTTTCACAAATTTATGATGAGAGATTTACTTTTAATCTCAGCATACACAACTTTTGTAAATATACAGTAAAGCGTTATCTATCAGCAAACGACCAATTAAATTTTCGCTACTACAATTGAACAGGATAATATAGACAGAACTGAGGTGGACATGGGGTTAGGGGAAGAGAGAAGGAATAACTGGGCATACCTTGCACAAGAAGTTACGATGTATCAAGAGTTAAAATACATACAAAGCTTCATTTACATTACAAATTGAAGACTTCATATAAAAATGTCAGATTGCTTAGATTGTGCTTTGAGATCCTTCAATTTCTTCAAAATATTAGTGAAGTAATCCTGCAGATATTTCTCTAAAGTTATTATATCTTTTGCATCTACACCAAGGAGATTGTATGTCTCTGTCATTGGAACGGAGAAAACAGTGTCGCTTGTAAGAACCTACAAATGCCCCAATAAAAGATGTAAGATGTTAGCTTCTATAAATGAACATATCACCTGTTAGACAAGTAGCTTAAGGTAATCAGCTCTCACACTTTTTATTAATTACAAAACGGTGATATTTATACAAATGGAGAGAAGGGATAGGTTGTTGAATAAAACTAATAAAATAACGACCTATCAAACTACTAACAAATTAACTAATTACAACTGTTAATAACTAAACCTTTTCTAATACTCCCCTCAAGATGGAGAGTTATTCTTTGACACCCATCTTGCTCATCCAGGGAATAGGACAGCAGCAGTCAATGGCTTAGTAAACATGTCAGCTAGTTCAGCAGAGGAGCATATGGGCATTAACTTGATTGATCCATCAGAAACTCGATCTCTTACAAAATGACAATCAAGCTCTATATGTTTTGTTTGTTCGTGGAACATGGGATTCGAAGCTCTATGTATTGCAGCTTGGTTGTCACAAAAGAGGAGCTGGTTTTTGGAGAGTTAACTTGAAGTTCCATGAAAAGACTTTTAAGCCATACAATCTCACATGAAGCAACAGCCATTGCACAGTATTCTGCTTCTGCAGATAACCGGGAAACCGTTTGTTGTTTCTTGGACTTCCCAGATATCAATGAGCCACCAAGAAAAAACACAAAACCCTGTAACAGACCTTCTAGTGTCAACACACGAGCCCCAATCAGCATCAGCAAAAGGTCGGATTAAGAAATCTGGAACTCTAGACAGAAAAAATTTGCCGGTAGTTCCTTTGATGTAACGAATCAAGTAGCTTACAGCATTCAAAAGGGTTTTGTTTGTTTTAGACGTAAACTGGCTGAGTTTATGCACAAAAAAAGTAATATCTGATCGTGAAATTGTCAAATATAACAAACGACTGATTATTCGTCTATAAATTGAAGCATCATGTAACAAATCTTCTTCTGAAGAGGAGGGTTTTATTGAAGGATCCATCGGTATGATACTTGGTTTGGCACCAAGCAATTCTGTATCTTCAACTAACTGTAAAGCATAATGTCTGTGGGATAAAAACAGGCCCAAAGACGATCTTGCCAACTCCAATCCAAGAAAAATTTCAATGAGCCCAAGTCCTTAGACGGAACTGCTTATTCAACAGTCTTAAGATGCTAAGACTTGGATAACGAAGTTTTTATGTGAAGTGGAGAGAGATTCGTATGACAAATATTTGTTAATGGGATATTGAGTAGAAGAATCAGTAAGTCAGTTGGCTAGATTGGCGTCCATGACCATAAGATTGCAATGGTAGGCTTGAAATAAGAATGTGCCTTGGTCACTCTTGTAGACTTTCTAAGTGGCGACAAATAGGAGCATCATGATTATGGCTATTAGAATCTGGAGGAACATTATTCACATCACTTGCAACTTGTAATTGATCATCAGAATGATGACTTGTGGTTTCTTCAAGAGATTCTCGATTAGGTAATTTACCATGATCCTTAGATGGTTCTCTCGCATCTGATGAAGGATCTCCATGATCATCTGAAGAAGAATGTGTAGAATCAGCCATACTGAATGACCTTGGAAGCACGAAACCAGGAAAAGGATATTGTGTTTGTACATTATCTGTCATATGATGAAATGGAAAAACTGATTCATTGAATACAACATCCCTTGAGATAAAAGAACTTGCACTGTTGAATATCATATAACTTGTATGCTTTCATTCCTTATCCAACAAAAACAGAGGCAATAGCACGCAGCTGAAACTTGGATCTATTGTGGCACAAGGTTGAAGCAAAGTGTAGTGAGCCAAAAACTCTTTTTTGTTTGTAGTCAGGTACATCTTAATAAAGAAGTTGATATGAAGACTCTAGTTTGAGTAGTCCAGACAGAGTTCTGTTTATTAAAAGAACAGCTGCAGGTAGACATTCTCCCCAAAAAGATAAAGGGACATGAGGTTGAAAATAAAGAGCTCGTGCAACATTGAGTATGTGTCGATGCTTTCTCTCGACTATGGAATTCTGCTGTGGACAGCCAACAGTTAGACCCACAATTTTTCACACATCTAAGAGAAGGGGCAAAAAGGGGAATGCACAGGATGGTGGAATAAGAGAGCCACTTGGAGGGGACTAATATATACCTGAGGGCCACACTTGTAAGGAAATATAAAGGGAATGTTTTGGGGATTAGCATCTTTAGGTTTTGTTTCGGAAAAGCTGCTGTAGGCTTTATTAGGAGAAGTTTCCAGCCTTCATGAAGGAGCTGGGTTACTATTCTTGTTGATTCCTGATTGTTTGTTAGACTAGCTGGGTTACTATTCTTGTTGCTTTCATTTTCCTTGTCATTCCTGATTGTTTGTTAGACTTTTGAGTTTACTATATCAACGTATTGCACAGAGTACTTTCTTTTCTGTTTTGGCTTGTTGGGATTTTTCTGCTTTTCAGGTTTGGGGTCCTAACAAATTGGTATCAAAGCCTCAACATCCTGGGGAGAACACGTTCAATGGCTCATAAACAATTAAAGGAAAGAATGATGTCCAGTGAGAAGGAGATCATAGACTTGAAAGAGATCTAGATCTTACTCGGATTGAAGAAGAGTGTGGAACAGCTTGCGGAAGACATGAAAGAGAGTGCCTCCAGTCAAGGAGGAATATCAAGGACGTCTGATGCCTTGGTACTGCCAGGCCACCCATTATGCAAGTGTATAAGAGGAGGGGTAAAAGGGAAATTCTGCATAGACGGTATGGAAGTTAGAATGGTTAGTGGTCCTAGAACCACGTGGCAATAGAGGAAAGCAAATATATATGTACGTATTTGGTGTTAGGGTTCATCATCTTCTTTGTTAATTTTGTATGAACTTTTGTTCATTGGGAGAGGACACCCTCTTATTTGGCTGGGAACTATCTGTGAACTGTTTTTATGGTGTTGATTGATTCAATGCAGAATATTTCCTCCCAGTATTCTTGTGTTTGTGTGTGTGCTGGTTGTATTAACTTGCAGGAATCTTGGAGCATAGCAGTGGTATCAGAGCTAGTTGACACTCTGGGGAGGTGAAGCAAGATGACGCAAAAACAGATAGAGGAACGTTAGCAGCTTCGGAAACAGAAATCGGAGTCATTAAACAAGAGATTCAGAGGATTACAGTCCTAGAGAAAACAGTCGAAAAGATGCACGCAATGTTGGCGGAGATGTATGAGAACCATCAAAGACGGTATGGGGGTTCAGACTTTACAAATCAACTGATACCATGTTAGACAAGTTGGGATAAATGTTAGATGGAAAAA
This sequence comes from Cucumis hystrix, assembly GCA_025688845.1. Taxonomy (NCBI): domain Eukaryota; kingdom Viridiplantae; phylum Streptophyta; class Magnoliopsida; order Cucurbitales; family Cucurbitaceae; genus Cucumis; species Cucumis hystrix. Next base: position 16,834,274 of record CM046893.1, read on the forward strand.
TCTCTACTTCTTTACACCAAGAATATACATAAAGAATGATGAAGAAAGAAAGAAAACAAAAACAATGGTAATATTTATACAAGTGGAGAGGAGGAATAGGTTGTTGAATAAAACTAATAAAAAAACAACCTATCAAATTAATAACAAATTGACTAATTACAACTGTTAATAACTAAGCCTTTTCTAATATCACCGATACGAGATTAAACACAAATCATAACTAATATAAGAAATAGGAAGTTTTTTTATTTTAAAAAAAGGATAAAGAAGAACAAGACTACACGGGGCACAAAGAACGAGCTTCCTCACACAGAGGACAGGATAACTAATCAGGGATAACAAAAAAGCTCCAACCATTTTCTTCAGAGAAATAATAAGAGAGATAACAAAGGAAATGAACAGTTTTTTATCCTCGGGCACTCTCCCATTATTTGCTCTTCTTCAATGATAAAACATCTCTTCCTTTTCCCTTTTAATTAATAGTACTTGCTTCAAGTGTATTATTTTGCAGCTACAAATAAAAAGACCTACGAATACTGTTTGAGTAAATCCCTTTGCAACTAACCTTGCCTTGTGTCTGTCAAGAGTACCATCTGCTTTGTGTTTGAGAGAGAACACCCGTATGCATCCCAAAATTTTGAGTCCATTGGGTAGAGCACAAATCTCCCAAGTTCTATTCTTTTCAAGAGCCTTCATCTCTTTCGTGACAGCATTCTTCCATTCAAGACACTCTAAAGCATCGTAGATATTTTTCGGTATTATGGTAGAGTCAAGGCTTGCTGTAAAAACTCTGAACTGTGGAGAGAGATTATCATAGGAAACATAGTTGCATGGAATGTTTAGTACAGGATTTGGTACCTTTTCTCAGAGCAATGGGAATGTCAAGAGAGGGATCATACTCATCAAGTTTCTTTGTATGACCCTATTCAGTTTCATTATTACTGGTTTCTGTTCTGACCTCAGTCTCATCACCACTGTTCTTTTTTTTCCACATTTTCAAGAACAGCAACATCAGACTTGTCATTCTCACTCATCGTATTGTTAGTACAAGGTTCAGTAGGATTTTCCATACCTTGATCTCGTGGAGGTTCGGAATCTTAGACTAGAGCCGGTGGCTGACTAGTAGGGGACACGACTTCCTTTCTGAGATTCCTTTTATAATACGTTTTCCAAGGAACTTGGTTTATGGGTAGGACTATGAGATGAGGATCGACGTCAAACACAGTACTAGAAGTAGGTTCGATAAATTCAAAGGTGTTGTTAGACTCTTCACTCACACTCTCCCCCTGAAGATGGCTAATGGAAAAGTAGGGTCGGTCCTCACAGAAAGTAACATCCATAGTGACAAAGTATTTCCTGGACAGCGGGTGAAAACATTTATAATCGTGTTGATGAAGAGGGTACCCAACAAACACACATGTCTGAGCTTGAGGGTAAATTTGGTCTGATTAGGGCCAAAATTACCCAAACACATAAAGAGGAACCTCAGAAACAAGATGAGTAGAGAGGTAGGACTCCTAAGCTAGCCTATGGGAGTCTGAAGGTGGAGGATACGAGAGGCATTCTATTGATTAAATGAGTTGCTATAAGAATAGCATCTCCCCACAAGTATGAAGGGAAATGGAGGTCTTGCGGCGGAGCATGGGAGGGGCATGGTGGCATGTGAGGTGTGTTCGGCGGTGCGAACGACTGCAGAATTCACAGGGATGCATTTTCCGACGTTTTCTGAAGGCGGCGGAACCATTCGTCCATGGCAGCACTGATCCGAGCATGACGACGGCACTAAAACTAGTGGTTGTCTCCTCTGTTTGATTTCCATCACTAGTTGTGTCTTCCAGGGTTTCTAGGGTGTGTTCAATATCCCACTCTAATACCATATTGAAAGTAGAGCCAAAGAGCACACACTGATTTACGTGGAAACCCAAGTAGGGGAGAAAAACCACGATATTTTTAGTTTTATTATTTTTATGATGAATGAATACAATAGGTACAAAGAGGGAGAATAAATAGAATACAATAAGGAGTAAAAAAGGAAACGATTTAGGAAATAGAGAAAATCTTCCATATTCTTTCCAAAAATACTCTAAGGGCCAAGCCCACTAATTCTAACAAATACCAAACAACTTCGTAGCGTTTAAATTAGACTGGTCATGTTATGGAATATTGTCAAAAAAAAAAACATTTTAAATCATGTTGTGGTATTTCATAAATTCCTGTTCTGTTTTAATCAGTAAAATTATTTAGACCAGCAGATTCAGATTTTTCTTTCCTTCATTTCATTAACATCAAAATCTCTACGTATGAGGAAGAAAAGAAATCTTCCTAAAAGCTAAGGAGCTTAAGGCACCCCAATTAAAAGAGTGAAGACTACCTACATTACTCTTTAGAGACAATGCACCAAAAAGGGTCCAATAAGCAAATGATATCCCAACACATGGGACTCCATTCATATCCCTAAAGAAACTGTGAGCAAGGGCTAATTTGTTTATATTAAATTACAAGTCCGGTTTGTATCTAATAGGTCTCTAAACTTTAAATATCAAATACGTCCCAAAGATCCCTAGACTTTAAAATTGTCTAATAGATCTCTAAACTTCCAATTTTGTATACAATAAGTTTTGAAACATTAAGAAAATGTCACATAGGCCAATGAGACATTAGATACAAAATTGAAAGTTCAATGACTTATTAGATGCTAAATTGGAAGTTTGAAAATTCATTAGAAACTCATGGACCTATAAGACACAATTGGAAATTCAAAGACTATAAATTTCAAAACCCGATTAGAGAAAAACTTGGAAGTTCAAGGTTGAAACTTGGAATTTAACCTAATTTTAAAAAATAAGACTATATCCATGAAAAGGGGAGCCTTTTTAATTCCGACTGTAGCTTATCTTATCAATGACAGGACTTTGTGTTTTATAGGAGAAGAGGAAAAGAAACCAGCCTATAATAGATGCACTTGAGAATAAAAACAAAGGCTAATTACCTCCGAAAATGCTAATCTATCAGCAACATCATTTGTCCACTCAAAAAACCTTGTCAATTGACGAGTGAATCTCAACACTGAAACTGGGACAGTAGTAACATTTGCATCTTGTCCAGCAAGCCTCTCACACAATGTTATGACCTGCAAACAAAATGAAACTTAAGGAAACACACAGCATTTTGTTCCGTGGGCCAAATGCACAACAGTCTAGGTCATGAATGCAATGTTAATAGAGCAACAAATATTCCAACTAAAAAATGTTTTAATTTGCTCAATAACTGCAAGTTCTAACTCAAACACTAGATCATATTCACCTAAAAAGCCATGATATATTGGAAAGAAATTGTCTCGATAGATACACGTTCTAACTAAAATATCTATAATCAGCCATTCCTACAAGATACAGACTTACGTTTTCGCTTGCACCATCGGACTGTGGACAGAAAAGGGAAGTAAAAAGGGGATGTATAGGTCCAGATAACATAGCTCAACTTATAAGTGCTTTTTCATTTAAATTTAGCCCAAGATGATCGATGAAACTAAAATTACTATTTTGTGTAGGAAATAAAGAGCTCCAATAAATAGTCTACTAAAAAAAACAAGATATGGCTGCTTACCTCTTGAGTTGTCCATGCACGAGGGCCAGCAAATGTAAGAAGTTTCCCATTCATATTCTCATTACGCAATGCAATAAATGTCAACCTGGCTATATCCTAATTAATAAAAAAATACACATAGATATTAAAACTTTTAATTTATGATATCTACATTGGAAACAATTGAAAGCAATATGGTTAACCAAACCTGGGTGTCCATGTAGGCAATTCTTGTCGGAGCATCTGTTCCCCAAACAGATTTCTCTTCTAAAATAGGTACTGCATACTGCCCTATGAGACCCTGAACGAACAAGGATTTTTTTCTTAGTGTTCACACTCAAGGATAAAATGAGGGTGATGAGAAAATAAATGGAGAAAACCCATAACTCAAATTGAAACATCAATTAAATGGAAAGACATCCAAGGAAAAAAAAGGACCGATTGATAATCAGTATACCTACACTTGAGGCTATAAACTATCCATCTGTTCATGCAAATGAACAAAGTGAACCATTTTGAAAATCATATACCTTAAAAGGTATTATACTTCCAGAATAATTAATCTCAATTTATTTGTAGACTTATTTTATTTGCTTAGTAAGTTTTCATGAACAGACTACAGGAATGATTCTGTTTTGAAGAGAGGTCCTCCGAGAAGGTGGGGTAGATCAAAACTAGCAAAAACTATCAAAACTAATAGAAACTAATAAATTATAATGGAGAAAACATGGAGCTTCAATTAAGGAGATAATTACTTGCATGAAACCACATAAACGAATAATGATGTGATTTAAGCCTGCGTCCTTGAGAAACTTCTCAGTGCAGTACTTGATCTCCATAAGTGGAACTTCGGGATGCTTGTCACAGTTATGAATGGAGAAGAAAATATACTTCTGGATTCCCATAGCCTTGGCACATTGTATCAGAGCAACTTTTCCTTCCCAATCTACCTAAATAGAAGATAAGTCAGGTAAGACATAGATCACCATAAAGCTATGAGAAGAGACTCTTGTTAAACTTAAAATCTCAGAGTGCCAAGGCAAGTGTTTGGTTAATCATTTGAAAGCTGAGATGATGTACAGCAATATTAAGATTTCATGGAAGTCACGATGGGGTATCATCATAAGATGGTCCTTATAGGAGACAGCTCTATCACATCACAGCTCAAGCCATTGATCCCTACCAATTTCATATAGAAAGCAATCAAGAGCTACGAGAAAATAATCTAAACTACTGGACCAAGACAAGACAATACAAAAAAAAAAAAAAGGAAAAACATGGAAGTCAAATACACTGAGATAATAGAATTTGAAGTAAATAAAACTATAAACCAACAAAACTTTAAACAGCAAAGAATTGGCCAGTCAAATTTGTTTTCATAGATTTCAAAGCCCAATACAAAAATTGGAGAAGACAACAGTGTATATTTGGAGTTCAATGGCTATTTCCAGTCAGAAAATGTCAAGCTAGTAATAATAGAAAAATCTGTAAAAGCCCAATACGAAAATCACCGTCTTAATGGGCTCTTCCGGTCGTCCTGTAGCACAATCTATGATAGTATGAATCCCGACCAATGTCGCAGGGATAGTTTCTGGTTTACTTAAATCTGCCTGCATTACGTATAAAAATGCTACAGCCTCAGTACTAACACAAAAGCGTTGACAAAATTGAAATGTATCTAGAAAATCTTAATCAATGGAAACGAAGAGTAAAAACATAAATATCGAGAATGATACAGACATTGACAACTATGGCGCCCCAATCGCGAAGAAAATCAGCAGGAGCCGGCCGAGGCCGAACAAGACAACGAACCTCGTAGCCTTCGTCCAACGCGCGCCTCACAATCTGCCTACCCAGGGTTCCAGTGGCACCAACCACTAGAATGCTAGTAGGTCTTACCGGTGTCCCCGGCGCCAGATTCACTGGTCCAGTCTGCTGAGCCGCACATCTAATTAACGGTAGCCAACAAGATCTCCCTAACGAAACACCATCACAAAAACAAACAGAAAAATAATCGGAATCGATAATTCACTCCATTCATATAGTAAGAAGCTATGAAATAGTCGTTGAACAATGAAGAAGAAGAAGGTGAGCAGTTACTACCGGAGGAAGATGAACTGAAAGAAGGAAATGAAGAGAAGAGAGTGTCGAAGGGCGCAAAGGAGCGGCGGGAGGAGAAGGCGTCGCGGTGAAGGTTGACAGGTGTCGCGAGTTGCGTGGGCAGCCTGAGCGCCATGGATGAGTCTTTTTGGTTTGTGTGTAGTGTCTGTCACGAGAGAAGAAAGGATGAAGAAAAGAAGAATAAAGGATGTGAAACTTGCCACGTCATCTCACAATTGGATTGTGATACATTCCACGTGTACTACCTTACTCCTTTGCTTTCTCAGTTAGCTCTCTTTTTCTTACTTTGCCCATTTCCTACCTCTTCAAACTCTTCTTCTCCATGATTTTGATCTTTTGTTAAAACCCTTTCATTTTCTCCTTTTCCTTCACATTCGCCTCGGTTGACTTTTTTATCCTATCTTAAATTAATTCATTTTAATTAACTAATTATTCCATGTTTTTATGATAACAAACCTTATTTTATTTATTGACAAGTATTTTGATGGGTCTATTGTACACAGCTTGAAATTATGATTTCAACATAATTTAATTGGAGCAACGAGTCAAAACAAGCTTAACTTAAAATACCGTTACCAAATCGACCCAATCAAAGAGTGACATTTGGAGCTTAAAAGTGCTACACTTGTTGAAAATAATAAAAGTTTTAAAATTTAATTGGTTATATTTTAAAATGAAAATGAATTGAAAAATAACATGAATTTATTATTATTTTATATTTGTGTTTAACCGCTAGTTTTTTTTTAAGAACGTTTGACTTGTTTTTGTTGACTTTTAAAAGAAATAATTTTATAAAAATATATATTATTATATTATTATTATTGTTTGTTTCTAACTATTAAATGAATTTAAATCTCCACTATTTCATTTTCTTTTACAAGATAGGATGGACCAAATTGATTTTAGATTTCAATATCTCCCCTCTCTATTTACAGTCATCTTCTTCTCCAAATTAATACACAATTTTTGAAACAACAATTAGATATTATATTTCAATCCTCTCAAAAAAATCAAAGTCTCAGTTATTGTTGCTCTCTTTATCTTATTCTTAAGAGAGAATTTTTTTTTGTGAGGATTGATGTAAAAACCCAACCTTCCTAGAAGGTTGAGTTCATTACTATTTAGA
>CM046893.1:16841115-17001139 GCA_025688845.1 Cucumis hystrix
TCTCTTCATTAATAACCCTTATCTCACCTCTTTTGGGGTGTTACAATTGAATTGTTGAGTGCTACAATTTTGTAAATCTACCATTTGAGATTTTTTTTTTTTTTTTTTGTTCGTCATTTCCAAACTTTTATAAGGGTTGCTCTTAATCCCAAATTGTTGTTGCAATTCACCTTGTGTCTCATGCAAGGTATGGTATCTCGCGTTGTCTAATCGCCTACCTATCACCTCGCCTAATGATTATCTCATTGATGGAAAGAAATGGCAAAAAGTCAAATCGCCAAGAACCAAATCACCTAGTTATCTTGCCTCGTCAAATCGCAAGTTGCAAAATATAAACCGATTAGAAAATGGCTAAGTCAAGGATGGCGCTCTCTTTAAAACGTTTCGTGGCTCTGCTCTCTTTGTGCAAACAATTCGATTGTCTCGTCTTCCTTAAGATAAAACAGCCTCGTTTTTCAATTTGTTCTGCACCGAAACTAATTGGAATTCACAACACTCAAGAAGACATTGTAATGCTCGGTATACTCAAGAGATTTTTGGATAGAATGAAATTGGTCGTATATTTTATGTGTTACTTGAAGTGAAGAATGATACCATATATATATAAGTGGGGAGAACCAACGGTCATAAAATTAAAGACAGAATAAAAAATCGAACCAATTATGCCATTTATTTAGTTTCATTTTGGAATAAAATAAAATACTATTTAATTAGATAACAATTTCAGTTTTGGAAAGTCAAAGAAGACAACTGTTTATAATAAAGAAAACTTTTGAAGGTAGTTTTAGCAAATATTTTAGCAAGAAATTTATGATTGTGTGAGTTTGACGAGACCACCAGTCTTTCATGTTTATGTTTATGAGTGGTCAAACGAGATCACTACAGCCCGATATCATAAGTGTTCCTTCGGGTCACCAATAGATGAGAGTGTTCCTTCGGATCACTAAATTGTGCGTGTTTCATCGGACACACAATAGTTACATCTGATATCATATGTGTTCATAGTTCTGCTTCCGCATTTATGTATCACTTTTTCAGTATTTTGTTTTTAAACATATTTATTTAAAGTTTATTTTATTTTTAAAAAAAAATTGTTGTTACCCGTGTGGGTCATGTTTTCACAGTATTTTATTAAATTTGTAAATTTTATGTCTTCGAACATTTATTTGAAATTAATTTTATAAAATTTAGTTTTCCCTCTTTTCAAGAAATTGTCAAAATTGTTATTTATCTTTACAGTAATGATCTTAGCTTAGTATAAATAGTTGAGTCTTACATCTTAGCTTGTTGTACATTTCTCAAATTCATGCAAAGATAACTTAGGAATAAGATTCAACCTACTCATGTTGTTAATTAGTCTTTTATTAACATGACAAAGACTAGCATGCCAAACATTAAAAGTAGACAACATGTAAGTAGAAGATAATTTCTTATTAATTTTCAAGTTCAACTTAAACATGCCATCAGTAGTGTAACACTTTCCCACAAATACATTGTTTTTAGTTAAAGTAAACAAGTCTAATCTTATGATTTATGTGAAGCCAGCCTTGTTGAGGAGGTATCTAGAGACCAAATTCTTTCGAATTTCAGGAGTATGTAGAACTTCCTTCAGCACAAGCGTCATGCCAAATGTGAATTTCAGTTCTACTTCTCCAAATGTCGACCACCTTGGTTGTGTGATGATCTCTCATAAGGATATTTTTATCCTTGATCTCATTATATTTCCTAAACAAGCTAAGGTCATGACAGACATGGCAAGATGCACTAGTGTCTAGCCATCAACCTTCAGACCCTCCAATCACATTAACTTCTGTGATCATAGCTACTAATTCTTTTTCTACCACGTTCGCCTATGAAAAAGGACGATTTTTGTTTCTACAATTCCTAGCAAAGTGTTCAAGCTTATTACAGTTATAACAAACAATTTGTACCGTACTTCTAGACTCGGGTTTATGCGAGTTGTTTTATTTTTTGGATCAACATTTCATCTTGTTCCCTTTCGACTTCAAATCCAGTTTCAGAACTACGGTAAGCTTCTTTCTAGTAATCGCATTCACCTCCTCCTTTTGATCATGCTTTCTCGCCTCCTCCTCTATCCTTAAACGGGTGATAAGACTTTCCAACAAAAAATCCTTAGTTTTGCGCCTTAGAGTGTTCTTCAAATCTTTCCACAGGGGAGGTAATTTGTCAATAATAACCGCAACTTGAAATTGATCGTCTAGCGTCATACTTTGGTTGATAATTTCATGTGTTATTTTTTGAATTTCATTCGATTGAGCCTCTACAGATCTATCATCAATCATTTGATATCGTAGGTACCGACTTACTGCATACTTCTTGGATACCGCTTCTTCAGTATCATATTTCATATGTAATGCGTTTCATACTTCTTTTGCGATAGACATGGTACTCTAATAGTCATACAACTCATCAGTAAGACCATTAAGAATTAAATTCTTACAGATGAAATCAGTTTCTGTCCATGCGGTAAGATCCTTGATTTGCTCCTCAATTGGATTTGTCTCTAAGACTTTTGGTTTCTCAGTGGTACACGCGGCAGCAATCTTCTTCAACGTGAGAAAAAATAGCATCTTTTGCTATCATCTCTTGAAGTGTGCTTTTTCAAAGTGGAAAGGAAGGTTGAGCCCGGAGGACATCAAATCGTCTTGGAATGGTTCGACCATCACAACAAAAACAAACGTCTTAAAATTATTGTTGCCATTTGCCTTGTGTCTCGTGCAAGGTATGGTATCTTATGTTGACTAATCACCTACTTATCACCTCGCCTACTGATTATCTTGTTGATGGAAAAAAAACTAGCAAATAGTCAAATCGCCTAGTTATCTTGCCTGGTCAAATCGCAAGCTGCAAAATAGAAACGAGTTAGAAAATGGTTGAGTCGCAGATCGTGCTTTCTTTAAGACATTTCGCGGCTCTGCTCTCTCTATGCAAACAGTTTGATCGCCTCATCATCCCAGGATAAAACAACCTCTCTCTTCAATTAGTTTTGCATTGAAACTAATTGGAATTCACAAAACTCAAGAAGACACTGTATTGCTCGGTATACTCAATAGATTTTGGAAGAAAATAAAATTGGTCGTATATTTTATGTGGTACTTGAAGTGAAGAATGAGACCATATATATAGAAGTTGGGAGGCAACCAACGGTCATAAAATTAAAGACAGAATAAAAAATTGAACCAATTATGCCATTTATTTAGTGTCGTTTTGGAACAAAATAAAATACCATTTGATTAGATAACAATTTTGGTTTTGGAGAGTCAAAGACAACTGTTTATAATAAAGAGAACGTTTGAAGGTAGTTTTAGCATTTATATATATATTATTCCTCCTCTCCTCTCCTTCCCACGCACGCATGTGGAGATATGGGCATATCTACATTTGTCTATCTCCTCCCTCTTTCCAAAACTTGGGTGCCCTTAGTGCCCAAACCCATGAATGGATCTATGTGTATATAAGGAGACTTTCACATTGCTTAGATAAGCAAGTGGGAATACAAGTTTTAAATAAGATAATAATAAATATTTTTTTCTCAAATTTTTCATTCAACATAGATAAAAGAGTGGTTTGATCTTCAACCGTAGAAAGGATCTAGTTTGTTGTTGCACCTAAAATTAAAAGAAACATTGTACAATTTGACTCTAAGTTATGGAAAGAGTCAAGTTTGAGTGGAGTACCCAAGAGAAGCTTGGGAAATGGATGTAGGTGTGAGACCTTGATCGAGTTCTGAACTGCACGTTAAGACTACACGTAACGAGAATGGGTATGTGGTGGACTGTGTGTGATGGAAGCTGGCGATTGGAAAATTTGCAAAGTACTCTGTCTATTGTGTTCTGGCCAGACGACACGAAGGAGCTTTGTGTTGAACTAGTATGCAATATGAGCTTCCTTCACTTGGAAGTAACAAACATCATCCTTGCGTAAGAAAGTCGGTGAACTAATTTAACCTTGTCGCCCAATTGGATTCAAGATAAGGAGGTGGTAGTAACACGTGGTGTTTTGTTATTGACTGAGTCTCACCGTCTGGTAGAGGTAATCATTCTGACATGGAAAACTTCATCGAAGAAGTCTATAAATAGGAGAAGTTCCAACCATTTTTCGAGCTACTTTTACCCTGTGTTTATTTAAGAAAGAAGTGAAAGCGTTTCAAAGATTTTTGGAGATCCATCACAATCACGAATTCGACAAGAAACTGTAAGAAAGTAAGGGGCCTTTGACTAAGGATCTTAGGCGAGGAAGTAAAGTGATTGTGAGTAGTTTCTTCTTAAAAATGTTTTCAACCTAAAAGTATTTCCATTATGTTTAATCCTTATATATTCACTTACTGAATTCTCAAACTGTGTGATTTCTCCTATGATCTTAAATTCTTAAACTGTATTTGAGTTATAAATGAGTTGAATTTGAAAATGAACTAAATTGTGGTGATGAAATGATCTTTGGTACCCTATGTGATGAGTTGCCTCACACTTGCTATGTGTTCTGATGTGGGATGTCTTATCCTTATCATGTGATCTGGGATAAGATGTCTTATTTTTGTTGTGTGATCTAGAATAGGATTTCTCATACTTGCTATGTGATTGGTTTTTCAGTTTGGACTTAATAGTTTTGCATGTATATAGTGTAATTGCAATACGTCATTAAGTTAGGTCATTACACATAATGCGCTCACCATAACTTTTTGTATTGTGTGCTTTAATTCTAGGCGATGAGTAATGGGTCATGACCATAACATGTGAGATGCTCACTATGTACCTCTTCATCGCATGATACATAAGTTCTCGTTGAGTATAAGTTTTCCTACTGCTTGCCCAAGTGCAAGCGAAACAGTAGGTTTACCTGGGTGACCCAGGGTCGAACACATGCAATTGTTTCTAGACATTAGTTCTAGGGTCCACTTATTGTTTAGGCCTTATGACAATTAAGTAGAAAGAATATAAAGAGAATTAAAACTATTTGCTTACACCTAGAGACTCATGCACAGAGAATAAATTATGGCAAGGTGGAAGATTGAACGAACTAACTTGTATGCGAGAAAAATGTGAAGGAAGGTTTCACATTATTAGATGATTAAGTAATTCGAGAGTCTTGATGTGATATAACTGCATAATCAGCACATGATTAAGGTGACCTTCTATCGAAGTGTTTAGACACCACAGTTGTTCACCTTTCAGGATGCAAATGCATATGCTTGATTAGACGAGCTATATCTAGAAGACTTTTACTTATAATACTTATAGAACTTTTCGTTCAAGAATAGCAACCTCTCAACGCCTAATGTCCGCACTTGTTTACCTTTCATGATGCAAATGTTAGAAATTATCTCGCCAAGGTGGAGTTTGTTGCCAAACTTCTCCTTGTGCGCATTAATCTTATCCTTGCTACTTGCCCTCTCGGATAGTTGGCGATTGATGTTGGCCAAGTGATAAATATAGCTCAACTAATGCGATAAGCCTTATAAGCTAGACTCCTTATCAAGAACCCACCACACATCTAACTACTAATAACACATTGACAAATGAGAATTCAAGAAATGATGGATTGAAGAGGGCGTAAACATGTTATATATGTATAAAGAATATAGGCATTCGACCATTGTACAATATGAACAACATATATTACAATGAAGTGCAAACATGGGAAGAAAGATGAGTGAAAAAATACTACAAGTTAGGGGGAAAACGGGGGAAGAAATCTTCTCTTGCTTGAGCTTTCAGCTCTCTGACTGGCCTATTCAGGCATTGCACCCATTCAGATGCTCTCTTTCTTTTTGGTGAAGATGGAGTGCTTGTATTGGCTACTTTTCGACGAAAAACTTATGTTCCTCTAAGCGTGTCAGCACTTACTCTGGGTGAATTTCATCTTATGTAATTATGTTCTCATCTCCTCACTCAGTCTTGTTCCCAAAATGATAAGCTTATTGAATCGGTGATCTGGCCACTCTCACTCGTACAAATCAAAGGACAAGCCTTCGCAAACAGAAATTCATAATACACTCAGGATTAAGACTAAGTTACCTAGGTCATCCTAATGAAATGGAAACCTAACTAGTTAATGGAGTTACATCTAGTGGTTACTATTTTGCAGTTTGATCTTATGCAAACTTATTGTATAAGATACCCCCACTCGCATGTCAACTACACGAACGCGTTGTATCATTGCGTTTGTATGAAATACAAAATGAGCCATATCTATAGTGTTACTATGATAAGGTACCCAGCCTTATCCATATACTATAGATCCTTTAAGCTGATCTTGAACATTGATCCATGTATGTCTCTACATTCTGTTCAAAACTCATCAAACAACTTAGGATGTTAGTTTATTGAATTTGGGTTATTAAGATAAAACTAATAATATAATTAATAACAATTATTACAATAATAACACTTGATTAATAACGGTCAATGGATTATATTTACAATCTACGAGTTTTAGGACATAAATCCCAACAAACTTCCACTTGGATTAAAATTCTAATCTCTATGGGATGTACATAATAAAGTAATCCTCTAACATTGAAAATGGTAAAATGTACAAGTATATTATATAAAACGTATATATACAAATACAATAAACTAGGGCATCCTCATACTCATTACACATCTCCAACTTGCCCTAGATTACCTAATGTACATAACTCGCAAACCTAGACTTTCTAGATGACCCTCAAACACTTTAGCCGTAAGAGTCTTTGTAAATGGATTGACAATATGCCCCACTATTATCACAATATAAAGTGACGGGCATGTTCATGTTTGGAACAACTTTCAAATCATACAGGAACTTCTTGAGCCGAACTGCTTCTTTTGCTGTTTTACAAGCAGCGACGTACTCAGCCTCCATAGTAGAGTTTGCAATGCATCATTACTTGATGCTACATCATATCACAGCTCTCTCGTTTAGGGTTAACACTGATCCAACGTGGATTTCCTAGAATTCTTATCGGTTTGGAAATGAGAGTCAATGTATCCTGTAAGGATCAAATCCTTAGCTCCATACACAAGCATGTAGTCTCTTGTTCTCCTAAGATACTTGAGAATAATTTTAACCATCATCCAGTGGTCTAACCCTGAGTTGGACTGATATCTACTGACTATTCTCACTGAGTAATAAATGTCTGGCCTAGTGTAGAGCATAACATACATTAAGCTGCCCACAACTAAGGCATAGGGAATATGCCTCATATTCTCAACTTCTTGAGGTGTCTTAGGACATTGTTCCTTAGACAAGTGAACCTCATACCTGAAAGGTAATAAACCCTTTTTAAAGTTCTACATTGAATATCAAACCAACATTTTGTCGATATAGGTTGCTTGAGACGGTGCTAGCATTTTGTTCTTACGATCCCTTATGATTTGGATCCCTAAAACATATTGTGCCTCCCCCAAATCCTTCATTTAGAATTGGGTTGCTAGCCAAGTTTTAACGTCAGTTAGGTATCCTATATGATTCCCAATGAGAAGTATATCGTCCACATAAAGTACTAAGAAAACTACTTTACCTTTGTTTATTTCTTGTATACACAAGGTTCATCAACGTTTTGGTCAAAACTGTAAGATTTGATCGCAATATTAAATCTAATGTTCCAAGATCTAGATGCTTGTTTCAACTCATAAATAGATCGATTCAGCTTGTAAACTTTTTGCTCCTGACCTTGGATTATGAACCCCTCGGGCTGAGACATAAAGATACTCTCTTGAAGATTGCCATTCAGAAAAGCAGTCTTGACATCCATTTGCCATATTTCATAATTATATAAAGTGGCTATGGACAAGAGAATCCTTATAGACTTTAACATAACAACAGGGGCAAAAGTTTCTCCATGTCAACCCCTTCCTTTTGGGTATACCGTTTTGCTACAAATCTAGCTTTGAAAGTTTGTACCTTCCCAGTTAAATCTCTCTTTCTCTTATAGATCTATTTGCACCCTATAGGTTTCACCCCTTCAAGTAGATTTACAAGCTCCCAAACTGAATTGAAGTACATAGACTCCATTTCAAGGTTCATGGCTTTGACCCATTGGTCCTTGTCTACATTATTCATTGTCTCTTTATAGGACAATGGATTTTCAACGCCATCATCTGGTATAACAGCCTAATTTTTAGTTAAACTCAAGTAACAATTAGGTTGTGATACAATTCTCCCACTGCGTCGAGGCATTCTCAACGATTGAGAAGGATGACTGATCTGCTGTGTTAGTTTCATCAACTTTTGATGAGGGACCAACTTCATCAAGAACATTTGTTGATTCATCAGTAGCTTCACTTAATACTTATTTGTTTCATGGTTTATGATCTCTCATGTGGTCTTCTTTCAAGAAAGTATCATTTTTCGATACTAAAACTATGTTTTCTTGTGGATCAAAGAATAGACCACCTCTCGTTTCTTTTGGATAACTAACAAATTGACATAACCTTGATTGTTTTTCCAACGTCTTGGGATTTGTCACTAACATGTGAGTTAGACAACCCCAAATTCTGAAGTTACTTAAACTAGGTTTACGTCCTCTCTATAACTCGAAAGGTGTTTCAGAAACACTCTTTGAGGAAACATTGTTCAAGATTTGAATTGTAGTCTCTACTACATACCCACAAAACGAACTAGGCAATTGAGCATAACTCATCATTGAACGAATCATGTCTAACAAGGTTCTATTTCTCCTTTCTGATACACCATTTTGTTGAGGTGTACCAGGTGCTAAGAGTTGGGATTGGATTCCATGTTCTTTAATGTAGTCCTAAAATCTCAAATCCATATACTCTCCACCTTGATTAAATCGAAGTATTTTAATCTTTTTACTTAATAGATTTTCAACTTCAACCTTATACTCCTTGAACTTTTCAAGAGCTTCAGATTTATGCCCCATTAAGTATAAATAATCATACCTTGAATAATCATCTATAAAAGAGATGAATTATTCAAAACCTCCTCTAGCTTTTACATTTATCGAACCACAAAGATCTGAATGTATAAGTTCTAGGGGCTCTTTTGCTCTATAACCTTTTCTAGTAAAAGGTCTTTTAGTCATATTTCCTTCAAAACAAGATTCATGTGGAGGCAATGAATAATCTTTTAACTCATTTAGAAGTCCAGTCTTTACCAATCTTCTGATCCTTTCAAGATTAATGTGACCTAATCTTAAATGCCAAAGATAGGTATTGTTATTAGGAGAAATTTGTTGCCTTTTATTTTGAGTATTAGCAGTTTTAAACATCTCATGATTTAAAATTGCTTTTGCTTCGTTAGGTCTTAATACATACAAGTTGTCTTCAAACTTAACTGAACAAATATGTACATCAGTCTTAGAAATGAACGCTTCATTCAAAGAAAATGTTACATTATATGATTGTTCAATAAGACAAGAAATAGATATAAAATTTCTTTTAATCTTAGGAACTATATACAAATTTTCTAAAAACATGAATCTATTTCTTAAAGACAACTTAACATCTCCCACTGCACAAGCTGAAATGACATTTCTCATTCCAATCTTGAGAGTCATCTCGCCTTCCTCGAGTTGCTTAAAGGAACTAGTTTCCTTTAAAGAAGAGCAAACATGGTTAGTGGCTCCTGAATCAAGTATGTAGGCATTTTGGTCATTTTCCACTAAACATGATTCTAAGACAAGTAAATCATATTTACCTTATTTTCATTCTTCTTAACATCTCTGGGAGAGAGTCCATGATCTAACGTGTAGTGACCATGGTCTCGTGTTTCTTGCTTAGTCTGTCAGACATACTGGACAAGAGATAGACGTGGGCCTTGTCATTGGACTTTGCAATGGTTATATGCATCCCTGACATTCTGAGATGCATTTTGAGCAGGGAAAGGAGAACATTCCTCCATTAAGACGAAGCGTAGATCATCATTAATCAGAATCATGTTTGACTTCCACATCGCATAATTTTCATTGGTTAATTTTTCATTTTTAAGTAGTTGAATAATTGAACAAGACATGTTGAAACAATCAATTGATCATATTAGTTATCTTTGTCTTAATCCATTACACAAAATAATTCAATCAATTCAGCAAAAACTAGCAATAAAAAAATCCTAATCAAACAAATGATTTAGTTTTTGCAACGATACTTCAGAAGTTTAGAGCAACAACCACCGAAGGGTTATCAACTACTCCTCTCCTGAATTGAGATAATCTCACCTAATAACTAATACCAGAATGATCTAATCTGAAAACCCAATGAATCTTATCTAATAATATACCATGTAATAAAATTAGTTGTTAATGACTGTAATATATTCATTTCACAAAATAAATATGTTGAGTTTTTTGTATGTTAACGTATATTAAATGTGTAGTTTTAGATTGACTTCAAGGAATAATATGAAAAATATAATGTGTTAATAACAAACAAAATTTTAAATATAAGAATAATATTGTTCCGTTAATATAATATATTCAGCAACAATTGAACAAAGGTTATGAACAATATATATGGTTGATTTAGAAAACATAATTTTTATGAATTATTGTGTAGCTCTTGAAACGACATCTATTCATGGATTAAAATATACTGCAATGTTAGCCATATCTAATATATATATATATATATATATATATATCGCTATTATACACAATATGACCCAATATATAATGAACAAACATGTAAATCGAAACCAACTTCATATACTCTAAAAAAATTTAAAATAATCTTTAAATATATGTGTTCGCACGAGATTTCCGGAGAAATTTGATTCGTGGAGTTAAACTTGAGTTGATGTTGTACTTTTGTTGATTTGATGAGATGTGGTTCGATCTCTAGAATTTGATCCTTTGATTCTCTCTCGATTGGATGTTTACGCTTGATTTGAAGAAGCGGAGCATGTGATGTTCTTGAAGTTTGTTGAACGTCTACGCTTGATTTGGAGAAGCGAAGCACGTGATGCTCTTCAAGATGGTTTAATGCCTACGCTTGATTTGAGGAAGCGGAGCACATGATGTTCTTGAAGTTGGAGTCTTGGAAGAAAGTTTGTATCTTCAAAGAAGCTTCAATCTTCGAGGATGGTCGACTTCATGAGTTAGGGAACTTTCTAGCTCTTAGGAAAATTCTCTCTAAACCTTTTGGAGTCAAAAATTTCCAACCCCTTACAAATGAGGAGAACTTCTTTATTTATAGAGTTCTCTGGTGGGTTTTATGGGCTTGAGTCTAGTTGGTCCATGGACTAGACCCATGGGCTCAATCCCATGGATTTGGATTATATTTAGTCGTTGGGCTCAATTAAGCTTATTTTTTGGCTTAATTGAACTTAGTCCAAGTAAATAATATTTAATTAAACCAAAATAATTAACTTGGTCCAACGGTTAAGATGAAAACATGTAACATTATTGAATTGGCCAATTTATGTTTTCAATTTTTAATTTTAGGGCACATGTCAATTTTAACTAGTTCCAAATTCAATTATTTGCACTTTTCATCATTAAATTTAAATGATGTGGCAATTTGTGATTGGTCTTAAAATTTCTTATTCAACAATATGAAAAACATTGCAAATTGGATGTAATATAATCATTATAAATTAAAAATATATTCCTCTTAGAATAAAAAAAATTAATCTTTCCTAATGTAAGAGAAATCAATTGAAATACTTAAAAATCCATTATAATAATCATTTCAAAAATACATTCGAGTGTGTGTTTGATACCAAAAGCAACGTTATATGTTATGTAACTCTTGATACGAAAGACCTATTTCGATAGTAAAAAAGCAACGTTATATAGAATGATAACTAGACATAATATAGAATATGAAAAAAATATAAACTAACCGAAAAACATAAAGGAGATTAACGACAAAGGAATACAAGATTTGACAGGAAAAAAAAAATGGACGGAGAGAGAGTTTAGTTGAAGTATTATAGATAATATATTTCACCAAAAAACATGAAGGAGATGAACGACAAAGGTACAAGATCAAACCGAAAGAAAAAAAAATGGACGGAGAGAGAGTTTAGTTAAAATGTTGTAGATAATATATTTGTTAATTAAATTCAAAATACAACTTTCCTAATTGTATGCCATATACATCATAATTAGATAGGATCACTAATAAATGCAAACAAATAAATTAAATAAAATGAAAAATATTAAATAATTAATAGTATAAATGTGTAAGTTTTAATATCCACCATAAATGCAGTTCAAAATATTTATGGCAAATAAATATATTTTTGTATATATCTTTTATTTTAAATTAATGATAAAGTTGAGAATTATTCCATTCTCATTTTATTTATATCAATATTTTATAAGTTGTGAACAACAAGTTTGAATCTTTTTTTTTTTTAGTTTTCTAAAGGTAGTCTTCGTGCTGAGAAAATTTTAGAATCGTTTTTTTAAGTGATGGTAAAACATTTTTAATAGGTGTTGGAAAAATTATAGAAATGATAATTTAAGGTTTCGTTTTAAATTGGGCACAATATGATCATTCTCCTCCTTCTCCTTTTTATTATTGGTATAAAAAAAAGGAAAAAGAAAAGAGAGGAAAAGAAAGAAAAAAAAAGAAAAGAAAAATCTAGATTTTCTTCTTTCCCCCTTTTCCTCCACGCCTGACCCATTTCTCCTTCATCTTTCAATCTTTTTGTCTGCTCTAAAGCTAGACACCACTAACCGGTCGATCCTTTTCAAAGCTTCTGGCATTTGTTTTAATGGTTGGAACCATCACCGTTCAATCGTCTTCCTTCCCTAGCCCGATGTCGACGATCTCGAATCACATTAGGAGTGCGTTAATTCACAAGCCGTGGAGCCTGGACTATTTTGGTACGCACACTGCATCACAACGGTGTCAGCAGTGGTGTTGATATCCACCTTGCGCCGCTTGACTCATCGGTAATCTCCAACCACACATCGTCCTTGCCTGGTTTTGTCTGAGTCACGTCGTCCCTCTGTTGCTTCAGTAGCAACCTACACTGCTAGCGTGTGGGTATTGAATAAATATCAGCTGCATCAATTCGTCTCACTCAATCTTTTGCCTGTAGTTGGTTCTTGGAGTTTTGGGTAAAGATTTACTTATTTTTAGTGTATTTTTGTTGGGTTTGTTGAAGGTTTCCGTATATCCATTAAGTTTTGGATTTGATTTTGTAATATCCATTACATTTCGTTTTTAGATTTCGAGTCCTTGGAGATTTTAACCGTTATCCAGCCATGCAGAAGCTTGAATTTAGGCGTTTCGACACCACTTGAGTACGATTCTAAGCTTTATGGAGTGGGTCTTGAGTACCCATCTAATTTTAGTGATAATATAGAATAACCCATGATGTTGGATGCTTGTTTTCGAATTTAGAAAGTACTTATGGTGTTGTCCATTGAAGTTAAGGGTACTTTGTTAAGTTCATGGTAAGGTTTGGAATAGTTTTCACATACCATCTTTGGTTTTTATTTTGGTTTGAGCTACACAAGAAGAATAAAAATGTAAGTTTGGATTTCTTTGAAAATTAACCCAATTTCTAACAAGTTTCATGAGTAAATCTTAAGCTAATTCTAAGGCTAAGTGAATGATTTTTGAAGTTGAAAACAGGTCACAGACTTTTCACGCAATTTCAAGAAGCCTTTGGTATTAGAGTATCATAGAGTGTACAGATGGAACTAAAAGTCCTATTGGATATGGTTGGAAATATTATTCAATGTTCTATAATTTTCATGAAGTACTTGTTAGCAAATTTTGAATGAAAATATGTTTAAAGTTAGGAAAGTAGGAGGTTGCAGAGAATGTGATTTTGGAGTACTTGTTTTTGGGGTAATTCTAAAAAAATCCAATGAAAATCTTACTTTCATTTCTTCAAGTAAGCTGTAGAAGGTTTCAAAATGAAAAGTTTGATATAAAGTACATTAATTTTATTAATTATTAAATAAGTTATGAGTAGTTGAAGTTAGCCTACTGAAGCTGGAAATTTCTTGAAAAGTGTGAATTATGATTTTATTTGTTAGGTGTAGAATTCATGAGCTCCATAGTTTGTGTGTCATCTTAAGTTATTATAGAAAGACAAGACTATTTAAGGTTGTTTAAGACAAGTTTGGGTGAGTTCCTAAGTATTTGACTCGTTAGATTGGTAATGAGATTGTTAATGGATCTAAACCTCTAAGGTAGAAATATTGGATATAAGAGCGTATGGATGTAAAAGACGACTTTAGTTCAGGGTGCTTATGATGTTAAGAGTTTAAGTTGAAGTTTAAGGGTCCCAAAAGTGTATCCTCCTAAAAGAACCATTGAGCTTAAACTAAGTTGGATACGTATTAGGTTAAGCATCTAGATTTCAATTTAAGGGTTCGTAGGTGAAAAGTCTAGTCTAATCCTAAGCGTTTAGAAAATTCGAGAACCTTAGAAACATAAAATGGATTTAGGTGGCCTCATGAAGTGTAAGGTTAGTTGGCTCATATTGATATAGTGGAACTAAACCTAAAAATCTTCGATAGTTGAAATAAAAGTGTATTGAAACGAAAGACCCAATGAGTTTGACTTAAGTTTGGACATCCATTTTACTAAGAATCTAAATTTGAGGTTTAAAGGTTTGGAAGTGGATTTTTAGTCTAGTCTAAAGAGATTCAAGAATGTAAAGACTCTAGAAATGTAAAATAGCTCAAATGCTCATAATGAAGTGTTTTTAGAGATTATTGTGTTGTCTTGCTAAGTGAAGATAACTGAGAGACCTTAATCTTTATTTCAAGCCAACTTGAAATGAGGAAAGCGTATAATCCCGGGGGGATTGAGTCATTGATAGTGAGTGGTTTATTTTCAAGTATTTTCATTATATATTAATATTTGTTATTATGCCATGATTGTGAAAACTTCGAGCATGATTATGAAAACTTTATGAACTATGCGTTAGAAATGTTTTTAAATATGACTTTCAGTTTCCATGAACTCTTATATTCTAAAGCATGGTTGAATATGAAATTATTAATCACTGTTTATAGGGCAACTGGTTTACAAAATACTCGATTTGTTATTAAACGTGAATGTTTTAAATGGAAGGTTATTCTTAAAACATGTATTGATCGCTAAGGATTGAAAATGATTTTATGAAATGTGTTTCTGACCATGTTTGGCTTTTAAACATGAAATATGTAATTTTATGAATGTTGGTGATTTTCCTATGGCTACGTGAATGTGTTTTCGTAGTGCCACCTATGGTTGTTAGGGGGTTTCGGGGCTGAAAGAGGTCGTGATTGAAGATTCGAGAAACCTGAGCCTAGGTGAGGATGTGGATGGAGGATTGTGATATGGCTTCAGGCCTAGCTTAACCTATGGTGGGTAGCTCTATGTGCACATAGGATCAGATATGGAGGTTGTTACTGTGGTAGGTGCTAAGTATGTGTGAGCTCCATTTGGTCTCCTGTTTTCTTGTGGATATAAATCATGTGTGAGCTATTTTCTAGTTGTGTATTTAGTATTCTATCATGGTTGGATTGGATGGAGATTGTTACTATGGTAGGTGCTAAGTATGCGTGAGCTACGTTTGGTTACATGTCTCATTAGGGGTATAGATCACATGTGAGCTATTCCGGACCGTGTATTTAGTATCCTACCATAGTCAGATTGGATGGAGATTGTTATTGTGGTGGGTACTAAATATGCATGAGCTAGTTTTGGCCGCATGATCCTTTGATCATGTGTTAACTATTCTTGGCTGTATATTTAGGGACTTTGCTATAGTTGGATTAAGTACATGTTTGTTGATTTGACTCGTGGTTATAGTATTATGTAGTGATGACATTTTAATTATTGTTTCATTATCAATACATTCTTACACATTATTTTAATATGTTCTACAAGTTTTTACGCCTAAGGAACTTGCCACCCATTGAGTTTTCAACTCATGTTTTAAATGTTTTCTCTCCCTCAGGTAGCAATCAAGAACCAAGCATTGGTTGAGCTCACCTTCTTTGATTGTAGACTCTCATTCTTATTATATGTATATATTTAAGTCTACTGCACCGTGGGATAGTTAGAAGTAGCGAGAGTCATGATAAGAATTTGAGTTTTGTGAGGTCTCTTATTAGATCGTATTTCTTTTGTAACTATTTCGTTGTTGGAAATAAACTCTAATTGGGACTCTAGACTAGATGGATAAGTGTGTGGTGAGACACACTCGATATTATTTTGAGTCTGAAAAATATTTATTTATAGAAGTGAAGATCTTCCAACTTTTCAACTTTTCAACTTTGTCTAACCCAAATTTTAGGGGAGATGTTGCCGAAATTTTCGTAGAATTTCTTAATAAGTGTTCTATAGAAGTAAGTTGGAAAATTTTTATTTTCAAAAGTGTTTTATCATGCCACAATTTAGGTTAGAAAGGAAAACCTAGATCGGAGTGTGACAAGATTTGATCGAAAGAAGAAAAAATGGACGGAGAGAGAGTTTATTTGAAGTATTGTAGATAATATATTTCACCAGAAAACATGAAGGAGATGAACGACAAAGTATAACATTACAAGATCTGACTGGAAGAAGAAAAAAATGGACGAGAGAGAGTTTAATTGAAATGTTGTAGATAATATATTTGTTTATTAAATTCAAAATACAACTTTCCTAATTATATGCCATATACACCATAATTAAATAGGATCACTAATAAATGCAATCAAATAAATTAAATAAAAAGAAAAATATTAAATAATTAATAGTATAAATATGTAAGTTTTAATATCCATAACAAATGCAGTTCAAAATATTTATGGCAAATAAATATATAAATTTTTGTATATATCTTTTATTTTAAATTAATAATAAGGTCAAATTGAGAATTTAAATGCAGTTTGGATTAACAAAGATCGTTTGTACTACATGAACGATTTAGGATCACATCATTTGTACTAACTACAAAGTAGACTGCATCCATAGTGTCCCCAAAATAAGTTGTCCAACCTTTATTCGTATAGTATAGACCGTTTGGGCTATATACTTGAACTTGATCCACATTTATGTCTCCACATAAAGTTTAATTTTATTCAAAATAGTCTTAGGAACTTAGTTTATTGAATCTAATTAAAATTATAGTATTCAATGCCACTAATAATTTCTCAATAATGACTTTATAGAATATAATTACAAACTATGGATTTTAGGATATAAATTCCAACATGTTTCGATAAGAAATGTATGATTGGTGTTAGGGTATATTATATATATATATATATTACAGAACATTTGATATGTAACTGTAATCGATATTATTCCAAAAAAAATTTAACGCCCGAGATTAGGAGGGAGACATGAATGAACCGGTATCACATCTGAATGTGAGGGATCCTGAAGACATGAAAGTAATGTTAAGAAAGACTTAAAAGAATTAAAAGTGACTACCTATACTAACAAGGTGCACATTCCTTTTCGGTAGCTCGATCATAGGAACTTTAAAGTTAAGCGTGCTTAGCTTGGGGTAATTCTATGTTGGGTGACCTCCTGGGAACATGCTTTTAAACTCGTGTTGGTTTGTGGGGAGAACTTGGCTGTGGTGGTTCCGAGCAAGGTAGGGTTTCTGTTTGTTGGACCGTGTCTTTGGATTGACTTCTTCTCTGCCTCTGGTTTAATGAATTTATTTTCCTCATTTGCCTCTGTATTTGTTTATTTTTGTTTACTGTTTTTTCACGTCGATTGGGTAGAAAATTAAAAAAAAATTACTTTTTCTTTCCTTCACAGGCACTGACTGTCTCTGACTTGTGTGGAATGCCCGTGAATGCTTCTTTGACCATCCATTGCCTATTGTTTGTCCTATCAACACAGCACGTTTGACAGTGGGATTAAATTTTTTTTTTTGGGTTGTTGTTGCAGCATTAACTTTGCTACTGCTTTCCTTTATATATACTGTCCCCTTTCCTCTTTTGATGTTGTTCTCCTCTGCTGGTCACTTGTTCATCCACTGTTGTGCATATTTTCGTGTGACATTCCATATTGGTACGTATTTTTGCTGTCTGTCTTCATTTTATCCATTGAATGTTCTTCACTTAGTAATGTGTTTTATGCATTTTTTCATCCATGATTTCATTTCGTATGTTGCATTTCATTTTATTTATGCCCTTCATATCAACGCATGCAATGCCCTTCATATCCCCACATCTAATAAGGTCTCGTTGCATTAGTCCATCCGTGATAAGTTTATTTGTCATTTGAAGTTCGATTTCATTGAACTGAACGAACTTCTGTTCTCTGAGGCAGAGTATAACATTGTTTTAGATTTTGTATACTTGTTAACTTTTTGATTTGGCCATTTTTGTTACTCGTCGTTAGGTACGAACTATAAGGTATGCTCTTGCACCATTATCTTTATTTTTATTTAGAGACATATATTCTAATACATTGTGTCCCTATGTAAGTTTCATCACTGTCTTATGCAGTGCAGTCGAGTGTACGTAGACTAAAATTTCGAGGTACTAGGCAAACATCGACATTCTGCTAAAGTAGGTCATTTTCTGTTGAATGTATATGTCTTCCCTTTAATACATAACATGTATGAACAATATATACATTTTTATTTGTAATATGGGACATTCGTCTGACATTGCATAAACTAGACGTTTGGGGAAAGTATTATTTTATTGTCAATATGATGCATTTCATTTATCACTCTTTCTCTTTAGCATGTTTCAAATTGTTTTCTTCATGTTGTTAAGTTAACCGCTGTTACTCGTACACCACTAATTTAAGAACCAAACATATGACTTTTTTCGACAACGTAACTGTCTTTCGTTCATTAGACTTAGAACCCTGTAGCGAAACAAATAAAGCATTTTACAAACATATTACTTTTTAGACAACGTAACTGTACTAAACTTATTTAATAATAAAAAAAATTAGATTGTCTACTTCGAAAATTAATAAGTATATTTTGTATAAACAATGCAAATTTCAAAATCCTAGACACATACAAATACGATTGACAAAGAAATATAAAGATTACAGTTGGGTAAAACTATGTAACATCTATTAGTCATCTATAAGAATAACAACACGACGCAACGATACAAACAACGCATCCAATGACACTTGTGTCAAATATAATTACTGTACTTGGAGTGACCATGTTTTTAGTCACTGGACATAAACGTACAATCTAGTAACAAGCCTAAACATTTTTTAAGTCCATCTAACGAAAGTTTTTGCCAGGGTGACCCTTAGTGTACCTTCCAATGAATCCCACAGAACTGGCGAATGTTTTGAACGCTTGTCTACTGGCCCAACGTCAAATGATAATGACGTTTGACACATTCTTCAATGATAGGAGAAGGATTCCCCAAGTACCGTGTGACACAAGGCATAGGATTAAACAGATTGCGTATTTTCGTATGATACACGAGTCTGACCTTGTATGTCAGCAAAGTACGCGCATGGATAGACGTTGTTTCGCAATTCTCTGCCATCTCTTATGGAAAACGGCCGGATTAGAATCGACTAAAGTTGTCGACGTCGAAGAGATGGTTGCTATCTTCCTACACATGCTTGCGCATGATGTTAAGAACCGCGAGATACAACGAGACTTTGTACGTTCTGGTGAGACTGTCTCGAGGCATTTTAACGTAGTCCTTATGGCCGTACTGCGTCTGTCGGACGAGTTATTGGCAAAACCATAGCCTGTTTCAAGCAACTGCACAGATCCCAAGTGCGTTGTTTCGAGGTTAGGTGTCACGAATTCGGTTTCATTATACATACTGACTCTCGACTCTCTCGGGTAATTGTAACTGGTCGTTTTATTATACGCTGCAAAATTGCTTGGGTGCCCTTGACGGCACGTACATAAAAGTGAACGTGTTTGCAAGTGATCGACCAAGATATCGAACATGGAAGGGCGAAGTGGCGACGAATGTTCTTGGCGTATGCGATACAAAAGGGGACTTCATTTTCATCTTATCAGGCTGGGAAGGTTCAGCAGCTGACTCTCGTATCCTGCGCGATGCCATTTCAAGACCCAACGGACTAAGGGTTCCTAAGGGTAAGAAATAGTGTTTAAGAACTTAAAAATTACTATTTCTTTCTACTACCGATAATTTTAGTATAAGAAAAACAACCATTTTAGGGTTCTACTACCTCTGCGACGCAGGGTACCCAAATGCGGAGGGATTTTTGGCTCCGTATAGAGGACAACGATACCACCTACAAGAGTGGCGTGGCACTGGAAATGCTCCAACTACATCGAAGGAGTTCTTCAACATGAAACACTCATCTGCACGTAACGTTATCGAACGAGCGTTTGGTCTTCTGAAGGGTCGTTGGGCAATACTTCTCAGAAAGTCGTACTACCCCGTTCAGGTTCAGTGTCGCACTATTATGGTTTGTTGTCTACTCCACAATCTAATAAATCATGAGATGACAAATGACGACACGCTAGACGAGGACGAAAACGAGGGTGACTCGAACTATGCAACGACTTAAGGTAACGACATCAACTACATTGAGGCGTCAAACGAATGGACTCAATGGAGGGATGACCTCGCACAGTCGATGTTTAATGAATGGCAGTCACGAAACGACTAGTACGTCACGGTTACGTATAGGAGAAGCACGTGAAAAACACTTTTTTGTTGTACCGTTCATGTTGTACTTAACGTTGTAATGCAATTGATAACATTTTTTGTTGTATGCACTTTCCGTATTCATTCTATACATATGTCATTCTGTCACCTTTTTATTTGTCAGCATGGCCAGTTCATCGAGAAACCCAAAGCATGCATGGACGAGGGCAAAGGAGTCATGCCTCATCAGTTGTCTTGTCGATCTTGTCTTCGCAGGAGGGTGGAGATCAGACAACGGCACCTTTCAACCTAGCTACCTCGTGCAGTTGCTGAGAATGCTAGCTGAGAGGATGCCAGGGTGCAAATTGACATCCACTATCGTTGTAGAAAGCAGAATAAAGTTATTGAAATGAGCATTCTAGGCAATTTCAGAGATGCGTGGTCCTGCGTGCAGTGGGTTCGGGTGGAATGACGACCTTCAGTGCATCGTTGCGGAGCAGGACATTTTCGACAGCTGGGTCCGGGTATGGAAATATTTGCACTTTCATGTCCACATCAGATTTATTACACTGCTAACTATATTTTTTTTCAACATTTAGACAGGCACATCCTGCAGCGAAAGGCCTACTGAACAAACCTTTTCCGTATTACGATGATTTATCATACGTATTCGTAAAAGATCGCGCGACAGGGGCACGTGCAGAAACGTTCACGGATATCTGGTCTAACAACCCCGTATCTAGTGACGGAGTACGATCGGAGGATGACCTTGATATGGAGTTCCCTGGTATGTCGAGCCCGAGGATGAACATGTCTCCGAATGACATGATGGGCGGGCGTCCTTCGAGGTCGAGTGATGTTAGACCTAGCTCGAGCGGAAGTAAGAGGAAGCGGACCATGCAGCAGATCGATAGCTTGGACATAATTCGCGATGCCATGGATTGTACGAATGCACAACTGCGAGCGATTGCGGAATGGCCAGATAAGGCCTTACAGAGTGAAGCATTTGTGCTGCGGGAAGTACTGGCACACCTGCAATCCATTCCAGGCCTCAGTGAAGAGGACCTAACGAAATGTATGATGGTCGTGACGGAAAAAACGTCGTTAATGCATACATTTTTGGAGATGCCCGATCACCTAAAGCGTGCCTACTGCAGGGTCATTCTACGCAATAACCCCTGATTGTTGGTCCCCTTTCATTACTCATCCGTTATGTTTTTCGTTTCCATTGTAATTGTTTGGTTATTCTCTACTAGACTGATTAACTATGTAACTGATGTTTTCGTTAACTGCAATTCCAGAAAATAGTCGTTTTATTTCCTTTAACCGCTAGTATGTTCATTATCGTTCTCCTCAAGAAAACAAAATTAATAAATGAAAAAATATATCTTAAAAATGGAAAAAAAATTAAAAATAACGTAATCCATTTTTTTTTATTAATACATATTTGTTGTGTGTTGTAGCTAGAAATGAAAAATAATTATTTTTTTTTCTCATATTCGGGTTAATGTATAAATTAAAAAAATTACACAAATGAAAAAAAAAAATACAATTTTTTGGTCATAATCCTTCCCCAAATAATCCTTCCCCCAAACAAGAATTATAATAATCTCTCATAATCCTTCCACTTAATCCTTTCCCCCAAACAAGGATTCAAAATATTCCTTCAACTTATTCCTTCCCCCAAACAAGGATTATAATAATCCTTTCCTCCACTTAATCCCCCCTTTTTCTTATTCCTTTTTCCCTTTATTCCTTTCCTTCCCCCAAACGGCCCCTTAATGTTTGAAGAAAAAATGTGAATTGAACGAACTCGAGAACTAACTTTTCCTTTTGAATCAACATGCATGTGGTCCCCCTATGAATTTTCTTATTTATTTACTCATGTTTAAATGTTGTTCTTGTAGAAATGAAAGAATATTGTGCAATTCTACAATGGTATGTAGGGTATATGGGTTAGTGTATTACACATCCTTAGATACTTAATTACTTAGTGGTATTTCACATGTATGTTGTGTATTTTTTATTTCAGTAATATGATCTTGGGTTAAGATTACCCCGAGCTAAAGAACACGAGCATTATGTAATATGAATTCTGGCTAAGGTTACCCCAAGTTTTGGAATTTATGTTCTAAAACTCGTAGTTTGTAATTTAAAGTATATTATATTTAATAAAGTGGTTATTGAGGACTTATTAGTGCAAAATTGAATACTATAATCTTGAATCCAATAAACTAAGGTTCCGAGGCTATCTAGTGTAGACTTGAACTTTATGTAGAGACATAAACGTGAATCAAGTTCGAGTATATAGTCCAAACGATCTATAGTTTACGAATAAATGTTAGACACCTTATTTTGGAGACACTATGGATGCTACCTACTTTGTAGTTTGTTCAAACGATGTGATATTGAATTGTCCATGTAGTCCAAACGGTCTATAGTTTACGAATAAAGGTTAGACACCTTATTTTGGAGACACTATGGATGCTACCTACTTTGTAGTTTGTACAAACGATGTGATATTGAATTGTCCATGTAGGGACATGGAAGTGAGAGTATCCTATGTAAAGAATTTATATTAGACTAGAACCATGAAATAGTCACTTTTAAGTTATAACATCGTTGACTGTATAAAATTGACTATTTCGATTATGATGACATAGGTAACTATGAGCTTATGTTCAAACAAAATTATTCTTAGATCTGCATAGGTGAGGCCAACTCAACAACAGTGGCCTAATAAGCCTCCCATTTCAGGGGTAAGATCTGATGGATGGCTAGGGATATAGGGTGTAAGACAAAACTCACTCCTACCTGCTTTAGAGTTAGTAGATAGATTGTTTCCTTAAGGACTGAATCCAAGTCTTGAACAAGGGGCCCCACCCTCTCATTGGCTCGAGAGAGATTCAGTTTATAGGTTAGACCTTAAACCATTTGTTCAATAGTGGATCAATGGGACTTAAGGAGTAAGATGTAGTCTTGAGGATAAAATGGTAATTTGACCCAGTCAAGGTTACGAACAACCTGTGAAGGATTAACTTACTGATCATGGTTATATCAAATGGACACAAATATATCTATAGTGAGGGGACTGCAACTACGAGACTTTAGTGGAATGACCCGTTAGTTAACGAATGTTGATTAGCTCGATCTAAAAGAGTTTAGTCAGTTAACCTCATATCGTTGGAGTTCATGATCTATAGGTCCATTAGGTTCCCCTGCTAGATCATATGAAATTGACTTAGAACAATATGTTGGGTTAATTCTAATTGTTCACATTCGGTAAAGAGAGAGAAACTAACCAATATATGTAATATAGACGTCGATTATCAGTCTGATATAGAGTTTTACATTTAAATGTGATTTAAATATTAAAAATATGAATGTGGATTAATATTCGAAAGCTCGAAATTGATGAAAATTGTTAAAGTTATAAAAAGAAAAAAATGTTGACTTTTGATTTTGAATTTGAAAAATCAAACTTTGACCATCATTATATTCAAATGTGATTTGAATTTCAGAAAAATGAATGTAGATTCATGCTTGGGAGATTGAAATTAGTCAAGACGGGCAAAATGGTAAAAAAATCAAAGTTTGACTTTGACTTAAATGGTCAAATGACCATATTGCCCTTGGACTAAAGTTAGTGGCACAATACAACATTTTGTTGGATAATTCCACTAACACTCAGTGGGATAAGTGGCTACATGAGATGTAAATACATAACCCACTAAATTCCACTAATTGTTAATGGAAAATGAGGTGTTGAACTTAGGTTAATCTTTACATGCAATTGTTGCATGTCTTATGCCTATTTAAAAGCTTCTGTTTAAATTGTTAAAGACTTTTGGCAAATTTTAATTTTTTGAAATTAAAACAAAAGGTCTTTAAAAATTTCTTTTTCCTAATTTCTCCCAACCCTAATCCAATTTCCAGCAATCTCTTTTTCATTTCTTCACTTATTGGGTCCCACAACCCGATTATAAGTCCGTAGAATAGTGGGTAAACTCTAGTGGTGGTTCCGGGTTCATGTTCGTGAGGAGATATTAAGGATTAGGAGACTTTGGAGAATAGCGGGTAAACTCTAAACTGCACTAAAGGTATGTTCGTGAGGAGATATCTTGTCTACCCGTATTCGACTTGGCTCCGTGCCCCACATTTGACCCGTGTGGACCTTGTGGTTCTTTGTTGATTTTGGGCTGGTTTAAGCCCAAATGTTGGGTCTTGGGTCAATTCAGAAGGTTAAGTGGGTCGGTTCAGTGCAGTTTGATGGATGTTTTTCTAGTTGATTCGAGTGGTTCGAGAGCTCAAGGTTAATTGGACTAAGTTGTTTGTGAGTGATTCTCACTCGTAAAACTGTATTTCAATAAATGATTTTCACATGTAAATGTATATCTTTGTGGATGGGTTTCATGAATGTTTGAAATGTTATATTATAATCTTTACATCTCAAATATTATTTGGTATATAGGATGGTATATTGAAAAATGAAAATGTACATTTCATATATATACCTCATATTATACTATGAACAACGGTAATAATGTTCTATATAAAACCTTGTATATTCTGTAATAGTCATAAATTGGAAGCTCTAGAATCCAAAGTAATAGGTAACCGACCAACATAAACAAAATGAACAATGAAAGCATGTGTTGCTCCACATTTGATACTATTATGTGGTAAACCTATTTAACATCACTATCATTGGTAATAGACAAGTTCTTCTTCAAACATTCTATAGGACTTAAACAAATGTATATATCTAGATTATCCATATCAACAAAATTACCTAACTTTGATAGAAAGATATTGTGTAACTCTTGAAAGGACATATGTTCATAAACTAAAATTTTTGATATGCTATAACTAATATAGTTGTCCAAATCATTGAAAAAACCATCATAATATACTTCAATTTTGGTCATACCTGATAAAAAGGAAAATAAATACATATATCACTGTACAGTATCATGGACAATATATGCTGGTGTGTAATGATCGATGTGACTGAAAACAATTTCAGACATTATAAGAAATTCTAAAATTAACCTTTCAATATATGAAAAACATTGCAAATTAGATGTAGTACAATAAATATAAATTCGAAATACATTACTCTCAAATTCAACAAAAATATTGATTACTAATGTAAGAAAAAAAAATACCTAAAAACAAATATGAATAAGATGAAACAAATATGCACCGACCAAAAAACTTGAAAGAGATAAATGAAATAAGAAAGAATGGACAGAGAAATATTGATTGATGATTGAAGAGAAACATGCACTCACCAGGAAATTGTTCATCGGAAGAATAAAAAATGGACGGAGGCAGAGATGATTGGAAATACTAACCTATGTTAATTCACCATAAGGATAAGAAATGGAGGGGAGAGATGATTGAAGACGTTACCATAATTATATTCAATATAAATCATATTTAGATAAGATTACTAATTAAATAATTAATAGTATAAATACTGGGGAATTTTTAAAAATAGTAGATTTTACAAAATATTTACAAGCTATAACAAATTCTATCACTAATAGTCATTGATATGCTACAGTGATAGAAGATTATCACTGATATAATCCAAAATTTTGCCATGTCTTGTAAATATTTTAATTTATTTTGTTATTTTTAAAAATGTTTCATAAATATTTATGTTTTAATATGGATAATAAATATAGTATAAAATAGAATTTAAGACATTTTTTAAAATTGTAGCAAATTAGGTCATTTCTTTAAATTCTTTCAAGGTAAATTACTCTAGAAATATCCTATTTTTTGGCAATACTGAAAATTTTCATGCGAGGGCATTTTTTACTATAACTCAATGGTTTTAAAACAATTTTTAAAGAAGCAATCCAAAACATCTACGGCCCCTTCAAGTCCATTTTTCGTAATTCCCCTAGCAATTGAGTACCAAAAATTTCAAAATTGCGAGAAATAATCAAAATTAAGTTGCGGCCTTCAGTCCTGCCAGTGAGCAAGCCGTCGGAGTTCGCGGCGGGTTCTGTCGTCGTCATCGTTGTCAACCTCGGGCTTACCGTTGAAGGTTGATTGGCTGATTGTCGAAGTTTCTCGTGAGGCGGTTCGCCCTTACGGCCTTACCATCAGAGCCTGCCCTCTGAAGTCGTGAGGTCTAAGCCCTACCCAATTTGCGAGGTTGAAGTCGAAGGCGTG
Organism: Cucumis hystrix; assembly: GCA_025688845.1. Classification (NCBI taxonomy): domain Eukaryota; kingdom Viridiplantae; phylum Streptophyta; class Magnoliopsida; order Cucurbitales; family Cucurbitaceae; genus Cucumis; species Cucumis hystrix. Next base: position 16,867,787 of record CM046893.1, read on the forward strand.
AGTTGATTTTTAATGCAGGATTACGGCTGAGTTTTTAAAAGAACGAACATTACTCTTCACCCTTCAAAGTCCTAAAACTCTACAAATTTAAATTTTTTGTCTTATTTTTTTGTTGACAATTTCCCAGACTTGAGTCACAGACCGGCGTGATCATGGAATCAGGACGGGTAAAGGGAACCGTGACGCCGTTATCCTCCCTATTTCCGGCTCAGGATGTCCGCAAGGCTGCGTCGCGCGTCCAAGATGCGATTTCTGAGAAGCAGAGGGAGCTTGAGCAACTCCGAGGATTCATAACTGATAATGATAATCTGATAAAGCTCGTCCAGAAATTACCTGAAGAGCTTCACCATGAAGTTATGGTACTTTTGCTTTTTACTTTGTGTTGGGCGTTGGTTGTAATGGAAAAAGAAAATTATGTTTGATTGAGATACTGTGGATCTCTCAGTGAATTTATTTGTGGGTTCGACGTGATTGTTGTTTTGAAGGTTCCATTTGGGAAGGCAGCGTTTTTCCCTGGGCGTTTGATTCATACGAACGAGTTTCTGGTAATGTATTGTATATTTGTACTATTTATAAGCTTCTTAGAAACTTATCCTCTTATTGGTTGATAAGAAGGGACAGGGATATTATGCGCCCATGAATTCATTAAGTAGATGTTCCTGTTGGTTTTCAAGTAGTAAAAGCATTTTTTATGGAGCACATGGGACTTGGTCCTATCGTCCTTCTTCTCTTCTGTTCATTAGCCTAACGATCTTTACTCTCTACGTACATTGTTAGAGCCCCTTGTAAAACTTTTAACTCTGACCCAAAATTAAGGGAAAAAGAGCACATTACTGGGTTTAGACGATCACTATTTATATTTTGATCACTAAATTAGAAATGTTTGTGGCCGAGTTCTGGACAGAATATGTGGAAAGGTTTTCTTTTCAACACATCAAGTTGAGTACCAGACTTAAATCCAAGTGCAGGTTCTTCTTGGGGAAGGTTACTATGCTGAGAGAACATCCAAACAAACAGCGGAGATTTTGAAAAGAAGAGGTAAGGCTTTGGATTCTCAAGTTGATTCTCTGAAGGCCATGATGGATAATCTTAAAGCCGAGGCCTCATTTTTTGATGCTACAGCTTCTGAGGCTGAGGTAAGTTTAGCAATCAATTGGTTAGCCATACCATAATGTGAAGTTAATAAAAAATTTATTGTTTTCTCTCTAGCACTGAAATTTTTATTTCTTGTTCAAAGCTTTAGATTATATTTGTAAGCTAGAAGTATTTTCTCTCTTAAAGAGAGAGGGAAAGGTTGAATAGTTTAGAGTGGATAAGGATTATGAGCTATACTTGGGAATCACATTTGCAGTTAAATTTCTTGTTTGATAGGATTAAATTTTGTTTCTCTTTTAAAATGACTAGAATATAGTGGCCAATGTTCTGAGAGCAATAAAGATAAGGAGAACGACCAATCTTGGATGTAAAAAATAGATGAACAGTGTGAAACTAATATTTAAGGATCTCTGGTCTACAAGGTTGAATAGTTTAGAGTGGATAAGGATTATGAGCTATACATGGGAATCATGTGCTGCTAAATTTCTTGTTTGATAGGAGTAAAGTTTGTTTCTCTTTTAAAATGATTAGAATATAGTGGTCGATGTTCTGAGAGAAACAAAGAAAAGGAGAACGACCAATCTTGGATGTTAAAAATAGATGAACAGCGTGAAACTAATATTTAAGGATCTCTGCTCCACAAGTTTGATAATTTCGTGGAAGCAATTGAGTGAAAATTACTATTATGGTTTCTTTTTCTTATTCCACAAATACTGGTTTTTAAAGTCCTGCACAACGACATTATTGACGTGAAAAAACATTATGATAAAGTAACTCTAATTGGCTTGAATTAAAACAGTCTAAAAACGAGTCGTTACAAAGGTACCTTGGCAATGAGCTTTACCTAGAAGCCATTACCATGTACTTTGACTATTTGGATCAAATTATCATACAATTTCATTTTGATGTTCTATCAGGATGGTCTAGTCGAGATAAAGGAGGAATATGTCGAAGAAAACTTTTGTGAGCAGGAATCCACATCAGGTTGGTTCTTATACCTTTCCCTCTTTTTGCTGCTGTATTATGTTTTGGTTGAGACTTCAATGGTAAAGAGCTTAAGACTTCCTGGTGGTATGAGTTTTCCTTCCAGTTAATCGTGGGTTGAATGTCTGAGTTAAGCTGAAATTTGACTTTGTTCCAATTTGACTGTCTTCATCTCCATCGTATTATTTATGAACTGTCTTGGGATGACAACTTGGAACTGAAAGATAGGTGAGGCCTTGTGTACCGTATTGCACATGTGAATAATTGTTTTGCACATATGAATAATTGTACTTAGTTTTTGCTGTTGTCACCTCCTTTGTGTGCACACCATAATTGCGTTTGAATATTTATAAGAACTACTTGCAAGTACAGGTAAAACCAGTGAATTACAATGATGTTAATATTTCTTTTCAGGAGTGAACAAGCAAGATGTTCCTAGTGTTTCTGGAGTTGACGAGGCAAAGATTGCAGAAATCGATGCAGAATATGCCCGTATGATGGCCAGATTCGACGAACTTGAGAAGGAAGAAGAACTTGCTGCTGCAAATGGCAACAAAAGTGATGATGAGGATGAGGAAGAGAAAGAAACTCCAAATCAATCTTTAGAGAGGTTTTATGATGATAAGCAGAGCTTTTCAAAGGTAGTTTCAGGATTAAATGCCTTAGACTTAGAGATTTGAAACTCATGGAAAAACATTGTCATCAACAAACTTACTGTATTAACCGTTTCTGATGATTGCTTTATTTGAAACATTTTCAGGGAAGTACATCTACGTGGCTGAGGGATGAAAATGTAAGCAGTAAAGTGCTACTGGATAAGTATCAGAAACAAGAGGCTTCAACCAACCCATCAAATGTGACCAACCTCTTATTTGCTCATTTTTTGCTTTACCGTCTATTACTAATTTACTGTGTATTTTGGTTAGTTATTGAGTACAATTGATTTGTTAAAACAGCATTCAGTCCTAAACTGTGTTCCTTTTGTTATGCAGTGTTCAGGGCTGTCGGTACAAACGTCACCAAAAGGTTAGTCTTATCCTCTTTTTTTCCCTTCACTTGTCCAGTAACAAATGTAATTTGACATGTATTTGTCCAGATGATAAACTTATCTTATCAATTCCAACTATAGTTAGAATGATTTCCCTAGTTTCCCGAAATAAAATAAAGAATGGTTTCTGTCAACTTTTCAGAAGATGTAACAAGTGGCAACAATTCTTTGACTCAGTCTCCCGGAGTGATAAACCCTAATCCTGCTACAAAGTCTGTAACGTTTGCTGAAGTAAAAGAAAAGAATCAAACATTGCCTCCATCCACCAATCAGGTACTTCAAAACTTTTTTTTTATCATATAGAACTTCTAGGTGCCCCATTGAACTTAAAATATGGATTTTCCCTTAATTTTGAGACTGTTAATAGTTATTAGGTAACTTCAAGGCTAGTTATAATTTTCAGCTTCATTAATCTATTTTGTGCCCTTTCACTCGGGTGTAGGCTTTCACAGGATCCATAATTGAGCGTCCTCCTATCATACCAAAGACTTCTAAACAAGAAACAGAAACTACATTGCAGGTGGGTTTGCTTAGTTTACACCTTTCTTATTGCCATCATTTTAGTTAAATCATTGATGCAAAAGCTAATTACTTCTGATTTGACAGCCTTCTGGTTCTCAACCTTCAAAACCAGTATCCAGATTCAAGATGCAAAGAAGATAGTGAACTGACACTACAATATCATACTTGAAAATGTATCTTAAAATTTTGCCAGCAATTGATTTTTTTTGCTAGTTTAGATAAAATTCTGTCTAGTTCATTATGCCTTGGTCCGGTTCTCCAACAATATTAACTAAAGAGATAAGTATTGCCTTTAGATTGTAACAGGCAGAAAAACTGACACTCTGATTAACAATACTAAATTTATGTTATGAAACAATTACGAAGATTCTCTTTATAACAAAATCCTAGATGCTACACCAGCTGTAGTTTAAAATACTATCACTTTAGTGGACTTTAGTTGAAACCCACGTGGTGAGGGGAACTCAGCCACTTGGTATCTTTTCCTTTCTCCTCCTGTAGTCTTTAAGTACTTTATGCCTTTGCATTGGGGTTGCAGATAGTAACCATTTGCTAAATTCCAACTCGCCCATTCCCACAAATTCAGCAAGAATACGATACTGGATCTTCTTACGGTCCATGGATGAAGACAAATCATCTAGTTTCCTTTTCTTTATCTCTGGAACGTGTGGCTGCTTGGGTGTACAATCTTGAGCTACCGGCACGGCCATTTTTGCTTGTGTTCCAGGTCCAGAATTCACTATGTCTTCATTTCTATGCGCATATACAATACCTACAAAACAATGATCTTCAAATATAGACTTGCATGTTACTAAATGTTAGAGCACTTGATTTACCCAAAAAAAATATTTGTTAGTGCTCTTGAGAAAACAAAGCTGGGTCAAATAAGCCCACAATTCGAGATTCTGATATCTAAACATACTGACAAAGAAGTTTCTGATGTCTATACTGACAAGTAAGCCGAAAACGTGCTCCAACCAAGAATACTGTCAAATTATGACCAGGTTGGTTTCTGCTCAAATAACTTTGGGAGAAAAATCTAATAACTCATGATCAGAACCAAAGATGCAGGGGATTTGGCTGACAAAAAGAGGAATTTACCCAAGTCTTCAAGCATAGGCTTATCTGTGGTAGTATTTACTGCAGAACTGACAGCATTGCTTTTGTCAGAAGGAACAGAAGATCCAGCGTTGGAGGTATTCTGGTCTGTGTTGGAGGCAAGCCCGTCATTTGTTTCTTTTTCCTCGTGCATCTCAATGATCTCACTAGTGAAGAGCTTATCCGACAGGTCCGAGAACAAATTGCAGATACCAAAAAGCTCACCTTGGAATTCTTTACAATCCTGAAAATTTTCCCACTGGTGTTACATGGGTGGGGAGAAGTTCTAACCATAAAACTGACTAAAAATATGAAGTATATGCACCTGAACACCTTCAAAATACCGCTTCTCCATTTTCCCAGAGACAGCAATATTTGATAACTGCTGTTTGTATACTTGGCGAGAGTACACAAGTTCTTCAAGTGAACCAGCAGCAAGAAGGCGGAAAACGACAACATGCCGTTTCTGCCCAAAGCGAAATGACCTATCCTGTGCCTGCAAATCTTGTGCAGGATTCCAGTTTGGATCGAAGATCACAACTCTGTTCGCACTCACAAGGTTCAATCCAAGGCCACCAGCTCTAGTAGATATTAGGAAAACCTAAAAGGAAAACAATTTAGAATCAGACCAATGTTGAATTACTTAGTTTAAAAACTTTTATTTTAAGAACTAACCTGCTTGCTTGGGCTCGAGTTGAAGTCGTTAACTAGAGATTGGCGCATGTTGGTTGGAGTGGAACCATCAAGTCTTGAGAATGAATAACCTTTACGTACAATAAACTTTTCTAGTATGTCCAGCATCCTTTACAACAGGAAAGTATGTTATCGATACTGCCTGCTTGTCATAGGTCATCGAAATCCAAAAGAAGTTCAAAACTTCAAAGTAATGAGCTCTTCTAACTTTCTACAAATGATAATGAGAGCAGTTAATGTAAGCAATATAACCTGACAGAGTAACTGAATAGAAGAATCTTGTCACCGTGTGAAGTCCAAGAGGAAAATAATTTATCCAGAGCTCGCATTTTACCACAATGTCTAACATCACTAAGGGCCATGAAGCTCTCGTTTTGAGCACTGCCTCCAACAAGATCAATATCAGAGCCATAGACTGCAGAAGCAAACTCTGCATCTCGCCTTTGCTTTTCAGGATCATCCTTTGGATTTGGTTTAATCAGTTCCAGATGGTTGCTTATCTGAGTTATTTCAAAACTTTTCAACACGTTTTGCCACTTGCAATAAAAAATTACACAGAACACAAAACTATTTGAAATTTTGGAATGAAAAGAGAATTTATGTTTTAACACAGCACATAACGAAAGCTGTGGATTGTAGTTTGGGAGTTATCTTGCATCGACTTCTCATTCTACTACTTCAGTAACTCCATATCCTTATAGTGCAATTTCTCATTTCTCAACACAAAAAGAAAACATAGAAATCAAATCAGTCAAGCAAACATTGTAATGGCCAAACAAGTGAAACAGATATTACCTGTTGAAGTTTGACAAGACAAGGAAGAACAATACAGAAAGGACATGAATCACAACCCTCTGGATTGTCTCTGTGAAGGTAAGGCCAGATAATTCCATTTTGTACAGTCCTTTTGCAACACTCTGCTTGGGTGAGAGGGCTCCCACAGCCACAAGGAAGGTCTTTATTAATAAGGCATTGGATATCCGGTAGTTGTAACATTCTTCTATAAACCCTTTTTTGCAATTCGCTCATGGCACAAAAAACAACATTATCTTCCTTTCCCAACATAAGATGCCCAATTGTCTCTTGCTTTGTCCTTCTTAGCATATATTTATGAAGAACCACAGCTAAATGCTGTTTTCTTTCATCAGCGATCCGTATGAATCTTGCAGGAGCAGTTGACCTTTGGCCATGCTTGAGGGGTTCATCAAAGAACTCGCGGAAATGTTCTCGAGTACCCAAGGATCCAGGTGCAACCAAATCAAAGAGATTAAATAGTTCCATAATTTTGTTCTGCATTATAGTTCCAGTAAGACCAAAGCGCTTCAAGGTTTTTATTCCTGCACATGCACTGTAGAGTTTTGATTTCTCATTCTTAAGCCGGTGAGCCTCATCGATGATCAAAATCTCCCATTTGACCTCTGACAGAATGCCACCATGGATTCGGTATGTATCAAAGCTTGTGATAAGTACCTCTATAGCACCTGCTTCTAGTTTATCATAAATCAAGTCACGGTTTGTCCCATGATAAACTGCAACACTGAAGTTTGCCCATTTTGAGAATTCATTCTCCCAATTATGGATTACAGAAGTGGGAGATACTATTAGTACAGGATCCTTTTTCTTTCCACAAGTTTCCTTCTGGATCCCATCTCCATCTTTGGCATACACAGCAGCCAGGAAAGCAATAGTTTGAATGGTCTTTCCAAGCCCCCTAATAACATTTCAGAATATGAGGAACAATTACATCGTAGCACCAAAATTATGTACGTTTTCAGACAAGAAAGTAAAAATTTAAAATTACGAACTCCTATCATCATAGACAAAAGTACAGTAAATACATGGTAAATGTGTATTTAATTAAACATTGGCATCTAACGTAAATAGATAAGTCTAACATGGCTGATGCTTACTTCTAAGTTCTAATCCCAAATTAAAGTTTCGTTTAACAAAAGTTAAAAGTTAGATACTTGTAACATCAACATGTTTCTACATGTGTCACTTGAGGTGTCTTCACTTCCATTCCCAGGTTACAGAAAAACAACAATCAACCGAAATGTGGAATATATCAGATCACAGGGTTAGTCAGTATTGGGAAGTACATGTGAAAACTCAGATGGGATATATTTATACATACATGTCATCTCCAAGAATGCCTCCATGGCCTTTCTTGTATAAACCATACAAGAATTTGACTCCTTCTCTTTGATGATCAAGTAACCTACAATTGATAGATGGAGGCACCTGCAACCAATTAAAGGCAAAAAGAGAGAAAAGATAAAAGATTCATTCAGTCATTGAAGTTTTGCCTAGTAGACTTAAAACAGAAACTAGACAAAACCAATCTGGTTATATTCAAACGTAATTATTAGGAAAGTCTTAACATTCAAAACGAAGCATCGCCCCACCCGACGTTATTAGTTTATGTAGACAAGGAAGTCTACCAAATTAGAACTTTTCATATTCATGCTAAATCAGTCGACAACTTAATTCCATTCGGGCTTTTAGCTTCTAATCTCATAGAACTGCTCTAGCTTACTGAATGTTTCTTCCTTCTCTTCAAATATATAATATAGTGTGGAAATCCCCGCATCCGTTGATCGAATGAATATGTTGAATTCATAATCTCAACTTAAGAGGTAGGTTATAAGATCCTCATACCCATTTCAACCTTTTCCCCACTGCTCAAAACTGTACAATTGGTTACCTCAACCTATAAAGTTTAAATTCAAGACGAAGAACTAACTACCAATCGCCTAGAAGGACTGAGGAAAAATAAAAAAAAACCTGTACGAGAGGAAAATCATCCTTCGACGACAAAATCAAAGGTTCGAATGGGCCTGTATGATCAAACTGGAACTGACCCAATTCGTTTCTCTCCTTCGATACGTCTGGTTCTGGCACCTCCACGCCATTCTCTTCCTCTTCCTCTTCCCCTGTCTTAACACTAACTTGAGTCTGCTGGTTTTGACACTGTGTTCGATTTTCAGGCGGGGGAAATGAATCCTGCAGGCGCAGAAGCTGCAAAGAGAGAGAGGATTTGGGGGGTTTTCGAAGAAAATTAACCTCAGATGCTTGGAAGAATGAGGGGTTTGAAGAAATGGGAGAAGTGGGTGCAGAGGCCGATGAGGAGAGGCTTTTGCAGGGTTTAAGGGTCTCTTTCAAAGTCTGAAACGACATCAAAGTAGTTGAATTTGCAATAAATTGGGCGAGACGATCGCTTGATTCTTGATTTCGGAGAACGATGACCTAAATATTTCATTGTTCCGGCGATCAACACACCGAATGACAACCGCCATACGAGTCTTTCTCTGGCCACGTCGGATTGTGCTTTTGACGCTCTAACTTAATTTTCAAAATTTTAAATGATTTTATTCCTAATCACCAGCATATAATTTACCCTTTCAGTCAAATTGAACCTTTAAAAATGTATCGTTTTTAGTAATGAGTTCTCACAACAAAGTTTAAAAAATCACTCCAACTCTCTACTTTTATTTTAAATAATTATATGTCATTCTACATTAAAAAAATAACTTTTAAAAGAACAGATGCAGAGTTTTCGGTATCTCACTTTTGTAGCTCTAATCCTCATATGTTTGATGTTTTAATTGATCATGAATCTTCTCAGTACAACTACTTTAGGGATTGTTAGGGGTAAGAGAAGGAAAGGAATAAGGAAAAAAGGAATATGGAAAAAGGAATGAAGGGAGGAAATTATTTTTTATAATCATAGTTTGGGGAAGGATTAAGTGAGAGGAATATGGAGATTATTATAAGGGTCACTCATTCTAATTTCTCTCTCACTTTACAATCTCTCTTTCCGTCCATTCTTTCTTTCACTTTGTATTATTTTTCATATATTTTATGTAATTATAGTATATGTTGAATAATACAATGTATATTTTATTAATGAAAATTTCTTATATCAATTTATTTATGTATTTTATTTAAATATTTATATCTTACGTAGTAAATAATACGTTATGATTGATATAATATTGATTATGTATGAAAGTTGTTTATGTTTAGACGAACATGAATAAGAAAAAATTATGATGAGTATATGTAATATATGCCATTAAAATATTAATTGTTCTCTGGTATATGTAATGTTGATAAAAAATGAATATGTTTGCAATGTAGGGACTTTGATGAAAGAATTGAAGATCCAAGGAATTGTATGAAAAATAATAGTTGAATGTTAAACTGGTTTATGAATAGTATATATGAAACAATACATTGTATATTTTATGAATGAAAGGTTATGCTATCAATTTATTAAACTAGTTTATGTATTTTATTTCAAATATTCATTTTATATGTAATAAATAATAAGTTATGTTTGAAATAATAGTGATTACGAGTATATTATAGTATATATTGTTCATTTAAGGTTAGTAAGAATTTATATTTTGTATTCGAAATACACTATGGTATATTGAGTATATTGAAGATAACATCATTTATGTATTATTGAATATATGAAGTATATATATGTGACAAATTATATAAGATATATGCATTATGCAGTAGTATATATGTAAGAATTAAAAAAAATACTAATCGGATACATAATCCATGTTAAGTACAATAAGAAAAAAGCACATAACATAAAAAAAAAAAATGTGTATGTATTATTGAATATATGCAGTAGTATATATGTAACAAATCACAAAACATAAATGAATTATTCAGTAGCATATATGTAAGAAATATAAAAAAAATATTGAATGAATATATAATCTGTGTATATATTGGTTATATACGTTGTAAGAAAAATCACAGAACATGAAAAAGAATATGTGTAAGTATTATTGAATATATGTAGTAGTATATATGTTACAAATCACATAACATAAATTAATTATTCAGTGGTATACCATAGTATATACGAACGACATGACATTTAATAAAAATTATATGTCGAACATGACAGGAAAATGAACTGAACAATAAAAAATTAAACAAAACAGGGACATGACCGAAATATATGCTACGAAACTGAAAAAGAAAGAACAAATTTTTGAAGAAAAAAATATATGCTACAAAATGAAAGAAGAAAAAAATACACATATCGTATTGTATATATGAAGTGGTATATATGTGGAAGCAAAATCTCGGTAAAGTATGAAATTTGAAGAAAAGGAAAACGAAAGTAATTAATTGAAATTCGAAGAAAAAGAAAGTAATTGAGGAAGAAAACTAATCTAAAGTCGTATATAAAACGAAATTTCGAAATAAACTAAAGAACCAAATTGAAAAACGATATTGATAACAACGAAATTGATGGAAGAAACGATCAAAATTGAATTATGAAGAAGACGAAATCTTCGCCGGGCGCTAGAATTTTTATCTCAAAATGTTTAAGGGTGATGCAAATAATGATATATTGTTATTTTAATCATTAAATAATTTCATATTAAAAAAGATTTTATTTTATATTGAATTAATAAAATACTTTTAATTAATTTTCATAATAAATTTATACCTAAAATAAGAAAGTTGCCATTTACATAATTAATTTAGTATAATATAAAAGGAAATCATTTAAATTTAATTTAAAAAATTATATATAATTAATAATTATTATAAGGTCATAAATTTCCTAAAATTTTACGAAAATCTAATAAAAATAAATAAATCATAATTTAGAACATTTGTGAAATTTTTTAGTAGATTTAGGTCTTTTGTTTAAATCTTTTTATTATAATCCTTGTTTGGAAAAAGATTATGTGGGAAAGATTGTGGCAAAAAAAAATTGTACAATAAACTCAATACAAAAGGGAATTGTATTAATTTTTTTTGTATTGGTGTAAATTTTTTTTTTTGTTTGTACCGTAAACCCATACCAAAAAATAACATTAATTTTTGTTTCATTTGTGTAGAATAATGTTTTTATTTAATTTGTACCATAATCTCAATACACAACAAAAATTGTATTAATTTTTTTTCCTTTTGTATAAGTATTTTTTTATTTGTATCGTAAACCCAATACACACAATAAAAGTGTATTAATTTTTTTCATTTGTATAAAATATTTTTTTATTTGTATAGTAAATTCAATACACAAGCTAATTGTATTAATTATTTTTCATTTCAATTTGTGTAGTAAATCCAATACACTAAAAAATTTGATTACTTTTTTTCTTTTCATTTGTAAAAAATTGTACACTATTTTTAATTTACCGAAATTTAAATTTTTTATCGAAAAACATGTTCCATTAGTTTTGGTAAAGACGTTGCCAATTTTGAATGTTTTGTAAGCAAGCTTTCCGTGCCAATTAATTAATTGATGCGTTACGTGTGAAAAAAATTATATATATTTTAAAAAAATTGATGTAAGTGTAATATCGAGAAATTTTATTACTATTATTATTTTTTAATTTGTATTCTTGTATTTTTTTAAAAACTCGTATTGTATATCAAATACACAAATAATCCTATTTTTAATTTACCGAAATTTGAAAATTTTATCCGAAAATATGCTCCATTAGTTTTCGTAAATATGATGTTAATTTTGAACTTTTTGTACGCAAGCTTTTCGTGTCAATAAATTTATTGATGCATTACGTGTGAAAAAAATTATATCTATTTTTTTAAATTGATGTTGTAAGTGAAATATCGAGAAATTGTCTATTGTTAACAATCAATTTAAACAAACGACGATGAACAGAATAGCATTGAAACAAAATGAAATACAAAAAAAAATTATTCGAAATGCAGTTGAAAGGTGAACGACAATTACATCGTACATCAAAATAATGCAAAATAAAAAAAAACAATGAAAACCAAACAAAAACGGATCATGCAGTTCAAATAGACAGACAATCACATGATATTTGATTTAGAATTTATGGTTTTGTGAAAGTAAAATTAATTAAATATTTGTGGGTTGAATTTTTAATTAATTATTGGATTTAGATTTTTATTGCCGTTGAATTTGAATTTAGTTAAATATTTTTGGGTGTTTATTTAATTAATAAAAAAGTGATTTTTTTTTTAGAAATTTGATAATTATATGTATATGTGCATATATATATATATATAATTATTGTGAAAAAATGAAGAGATAATTATATTTGTTAAAATATAATTATTAAGAGAAATATATTTATATTTTGAAAAAAATGAAAAGTTTGATGTGATTGAAAAATTATTTATCGAAGAAAAGGATGATTGAAAGGAGGAAAGATAATGATTAAAAAGGAATAAGAAGAAATAAGGGGAATAAATTTATTCCTTTTCCTCTCCTCAATCCTTGCTCCAAACGTGGAAAGGAAGTTCCTTTCCTTGCTTTCTCTCTTCCAAATAGCCCCTTTAGTGTTCTCTACTATTCTATAGACTTAGAACTTGGTTGTGCGGTCAATTTATTGAGATTTTGAGTGAGAGAGAAGCTATGAACACTTGAAATTTAAGCAAAAATCTTAAATTCATCGCCCCTTAACACAATCAAATTGTGTAATTATAAAGCCAAAATACATGCAAATCCTATTTGCATTTTAATTTGACACTTAACAAGGATTTGGTAGATAATTTTTTTTTATGACCAATACACGAAGCACATAGCATATTCACCGCAAATAGAATTGTGGAATTATCCATCAACTCAAGGTCAAAGTCAACTTTTGACTTCTAAGAGTCAAAAGAAAAAAGTCAGCTTTTTGACTTTTGACTAAAAATCAAAGTTTTCATTTTGATATATTAATTTATAATTAATTTAAATAATCAATTAAACAATTTAATTAATTAAATCACTTAATTTCGATAAATCTGATTGACCTAATTTAAATCCTTGTTCGAATTTTCAATATTTAAGTGTTATTTAAATATCTTTGTCTTTCAATTTGAAATCGTAAACCATATCGTATATTATTAACAATTTTATCCTTAATCAATTTGAACAATTTGAATTTTTCGATCACTATGTTTTAAGTTTAATTCCACAATGAGTTAGTTGAATGACCTAATGAACTACGTATCATGTTCTCCAATGATCTAAAATTAAATGGGCTAAACTTTTTTAATCGAGCTAATCAACATTCGTCAACTAATTGGGACTATTCACTATAGCCTGTAGCTGCACTCTGCTCACTGTAGATATATTTGTGTCCTCCTAATATAACCATGACTAGTAAGTTAACTCTTCATAGTTGTAGGTAATCTTAATTGGGTCCATTTATTGTTTTACTTCTGAGATTCCATAAGCTTTAGCTAATCCTCTAATAAACAATTGGTTTATGGTCTAACCTATAAACTAAATTCCTCTCAAGCCAATGAGAGGGCGAGGCCCCTTTGTTCAAGATTTGAAGTCAACACTCAAGGGAACGATCTATCTACTAACCTTAAAAATGCCACCGGAAATAGACTTGTAACCACAACTTCGAATTGGTTTAAATAATTAATTAAACACTTTAATTTATTAAATTTCACTAAAGCCCGATCAATTTGATTAACCCAATTCAAATCCCTATTCGAATTTCTGATATTTAAATATCATTTCTCTCTCTATTTGTAATAATTAATTATATAGAATATTACTAACAATTCTACTTTTAAATAAATTCGAATTTCTCGATGTGAGACCCTGATCGCGATCTAACTATACACAATTAGACCCCATGCATCAAAGACAATCTATGTGATAAGAACTACTATGTGACGAGAAAAGACTACAGGAGAATCCTTGTTGCGAAATAAGATTTCTTCACCATGAAGTACTTGACGTCCTCCTTGCATAAGAAGGCCGATGAACTGATTTGACCTTACTGTCCAGTTGAATTAAATATAAGAAGATGATAGTAACACGTGGCATTTGGAGTTGAATGACTCTCATCACCGAGCATTAGTCATATTTATGCATAAAAAATGCCATCGAAAAAGTTTATAAATAGGTAAAGTCCAACCATTATAAAACTGCTTTTACTTTATGATTATTTAAGAAAGAACTAAGAGAATTCCTACGGTTTCAAGAGATTTTCAAAAGCTTGAATCTGACGAGTAGTGCAAAGAAGTGCAAGAAGGTTCAAGACTAAGGAGTAGGCAAAGAAGCTAACTTATTTGTGAGTGGTCCTTCTTTAAAATGTTTTCAAAAAACAAAAAGGATTTCTAATATTTTTAGATCCTTCAATATGTTCTATTGAAACATTGAGATACATGATTTCATTGTGTTTCCAAAGGCATAAGATTTATAAATGTATAAGTTTTGATGTGAATTGAAATAATGAAATGAGATGATCCTTGTACACTATGCGATGTGATGCCTCATACATGTTGTGTATTGGGGTGTGAGATGCCTTATCCTTGCTATGTGATCTGGGATAAGATGCAATATTTTTGTTGTGTGATCTGGAATGGAATGCCTCATATTTGCTGTGTGATTTGGCATTGGAAGACGCATTATGCATGATGTAATTGATGGAAACTTGTTAAATGCATTAAGACTACTCCACATAGCAGCAACTTGACAAAAGAGTGTGGTAAACGCTTGAGCTGAAGAAATGGTACAAAGATATAATTAATATGTAGAATGATTACGTGATATAGTGATGAGATTATAAGAATGAATGTGTTTCCACCCGATATGAGCCTTTAACTTGATTTAAAAAGGAAATTATCTTTCATGCGATTTGTAAATGTTAACAATGAGATTTGAATTGTGTTATTTGCCTAACGCATTGAAAGGACCTTCTTTGAACTTAATAATCTAATATTGAAATGCAAATTACTTATATTGCATGATTTGGTGAAATGATTGTAACACGTTGAGGCAAAATTTGATTTATAAAAGTATTAATAAAGAACTCCACTCACTAGGCGTTTTTCGTGTAACCTTTCAAATATTTTGTTTTGTTCCCCCAGATAACTGCTTGTTATAAATTCACCATGACAAAAAACTTGCTTAGGTAGATTTAATTCAGACAAGGGAACAGTGCTGTTGCGTATATGTTGCTATCTAATTCTACATGATGAGCCATCGATCAAGGTCACTGCATACTACATGCTTACTATGTATCTACTCATCATGTAATTACTAGGTCCTCATTGAGTACAAGTTTTCCTATTGTTTACCTAAGTGTGAGCGAAACAATAGGTTTTCTGAGTAATCCAGGATTGAATACAGGAAAATGATATCAAATTCTTAGTTCTAGGGTTCACTCTTCGTTTGGGTGGTATAAAAGAATTAATTAAACAGTGTAATGAAATGTAAGTTTATACTATATCTACTTATCTACACTAGAGAATTTGTAAATGGAAAGTAGGATGGAGGCGAGATGGAGGTGCAAACTAACTTGTGTAAAAGAAAGGGTGAAGGAAGGTCTTTGCACTATTAGGCAATTAAACTATGCGCGTAGCCTTGATGCAATACAACTGAGTTAACTAGCTTATGATTAAGGTGAGCACCTATCAGTGTCTTTAAACTCCACACTTGCTTGCCTCTCGAGATGCAAATGCCTAAGCTTGGTTAACCAAGGTATATCTAGAAGATTTCACTTACAAAACTTGTAGAGCTTCTCTTTTAAGGGTGATAAGTAAATAATTGACGTTGATTAGCTAAAACATAAAATAATTAACTTTCAAGCTAAATTTTCAGCCTTTAATGACAAGTTGAAACTTCAAGACTCACTTGGACACTCATGGGTCATAATAAATCTAGAAATTAAGATTCATTCACATCTTTAATGCATGTCTAGATTCATTGACATCTTTAATATGTACTTATTAAATGATATGTACTTTCATTTATTAGGGTAGTTGAAAGGGCATAAAATTAAATGTTGTGTCCTTTCATATAGCATTTTAATTAGTATAAATAGGATTGTAGTTTTCACATTTTGATATACAACTTGAATTTGAATGAAATTTTTCATAGAGTGTTATCTCTTACGCTTTATGTTTTCCTTTGGTATTATTGTGTTAGAATGCATATTTAAGACTTTCAATCTAGTTTGATCAATTATATTGTCGAGAGTTTGAAATCTTGAAGTTAGGAACAAGTTCTCTCTTTTTGATATTTGATCAATCTTTCCAAGCAAAAACCTGTTTAGCTTTCTTGGGGTTGTTTAACTCTTTATTTAATCAAGATTATTCTTATTACTGTTGTTGGGGGGGGGGGGGGGGTTCACCTAGAATAAAAGGCGTTCTCAAACGTGATTGAGGTAGTTTCGTTTATCACAACCTCTCAACACCGAACACCCACACTTATTCTCCTTTCGGGTCACAAATGATGGAAGTTATCTCGTTAAGGCGGAATTTGTCACTAAACTCCTCCTTGCGTGCATTAGCTATATCCTTGCTACTTATCGTCTCGAATAGTTGGCGATAAACATTGGGCAAGTGATGAATATAGCTCAGCTAACGCGATAAGAGTTATAATCTAAGCTTCTTATCAAGAACTTATCACAAACCTAAACTACAAATAACACATTGACAGATGAATAATAAAGATGTAATGGATTGAAAAGGTATAAACATGTAATGTATTAAAGAATAAAGACCTTCGATCACTGTATAATATGAACAAATAAATTATAAAGAAATACAAAAATGGAAAATATAGAAATGATATTACAAGTTAGGAAAGATGGAAGATGAATTTTTCTCTACTCAGACTCTAAGCTCTCACTCATAGGCTGACTGGAGAGGAAGAAGAAGACTTTATAGATGGTGGAAAGGCTACTCCTTTCCACCACTTTCTAGGGTTTGGCTCATTCATGCCCTATTTTGGCAGTCTATTCAGACTTCACTCCCTTGACATGGTGAGGATGGAGTCCTTTTATAGACAACTTTCGGTGGGAAACATTTTTTCTTATGAGCATGTTAGCGCAGAAAGCAGACTTTGTCATGTCACATCAACTCCATCTACCACTTTTGTCTTCTAGTGAACCTTTTCTCGAATGCTGATGTGGATCTTTCCTAGAAATTGTACTTGTTAGGCAAGGTCCTGGTGTAGTTTTCATGCAAGTTCCTCTATGATTCACTATCTTCTTATTTTGTTTATATTCTGCGTTAAGACACTACAAATGGGGTGAAATGGGCATAAAGGCTTATGTAAAGTGTATTTTTGAATATTTATGAATTTACAACATAAGTTACGCGTTTTGACACATTTTCTTTGCATTTTGGTCTCATTATTTTATCTAAAAGGCTATAATAACTTGTATTTTTACAAGTTATCAGTAGCGAAGGACATCCAACGTTGAATTTGGAGCCTTGATTGCCTGTCGTGCCCCTTGCAAACGCATAACTTGGTAGTGGGCACTGTCAACTTACATAGCATGTAGAGCTAGGCGAGAAGAGTCAAATTGTTATTTTAGAATGTTGTACTTTTGAAGTTGAGGAGACTTGTACTCATGTTTAATGTACTTTTGATCCACTATTAATGAAGTCTTTGTTATTTATAAATGAGCTCTAATCTCGCATTAAAATTTGATGTTCATTCATATATTCCACTTACTAGGCGTTCTATATGTTATCTCGCGTAGAATGTCTAGGTGGTCACGTCTTTCCTTGATAGCATAAAGTGACTTTGGGAACGAGATGTGGCACTCGATCACTATGTTCTAAGTTGAATTCCACAATGAGCTAGTAGAGGGACCTAATAGACCTACAAATCATGACCTCCAACGATCCAATATCAATTGGATAAACTCTTTTAACTCAGTTTATCAACATTCATTAACTAATTGCGACTGCCCATTATACCCCGTAGTTGCACTATCCTCGCTGTAGATATATTTATGTCCACTAATATAACTATGATTAGTAAGTCAACTCTTCATAGGTTGTTTGTAAACTCGACTGAATCAATTTATCGTTTTACTTCCGAGATTAGTTCCTTAAGCCTTCGTTGATATTCTCATGAATACTTTGTTTATGGTTCAACCTATAAACCAAATCCCTCTTGGGCCAATGAGAGAGCGAGATATCTTTGTTTAAGAGCTGGAGTCAGCACTTAAGGGAATAACATATCTATTAATTATAATAGCAGAAAAGAGTGAAATATGCCTTGTGCCCTGTGTCTCTAACTATCACTCGATCTTACCTTTTAAATTGGAGGTCTATTAGCCCAGTGCTATTGAACTACCCTCACCTATGTAGATCTAAAGATAATCTCAAGTAAATATATGTTTATAGTTAGCTCAGAATTAAGGTTGAGTTACCTAGGTCATTAAAGTTGAAATAGTTAATTTTATTTTATTAATCGTGTTAAAAAATAAAAGTGAAAAGTGACTATTTCATGGTTTGATCTTCTATAATCTCATTGCATAGGATGCCTCCACGTGTAGCTCCACATGAGTGTCTTGGATCATTTCGCTTGTACTAAATACAAAATGGGCAGCATCCACAGTGTTCCTAAAATAAAGCGTCCAACGTTATTCCTACATTTTAAGCTGTTTAGACTATTACTTGAACTTGATCCACATTTATGTCACTACACAAAGTTCAAGTACTCATACTGTGGTCAAGAAACCTTTGTTTATGTGATCTTGAGTTTATAATGAGCCAATCTTTTATTCAATAACAACTTATCTAACAATATTTCAATAACTACTTTATTGAATAATGGAATAGTTTGACATTCATAAACCATGAGTTTTAAGTTTTATAATTGCATTGATGTGGCATATGCGTATTGTGTTAAAGCTTGAGTATGAGATGGATATTATCATAGTTGTTGATGCGGCTAGGTTGTGACTCTATCGATACATTGTGATATATAGGTCAATCGATATCAATTCTAAGTTTTGTTGAAGGTGGTTTGTCCATTTGTGTGTTATGCCACAAGTATATGATAATTATAGTCCTATAATTTGCATGACACATTCAAGAGTATATAGAATTTTCTTGTGGTTATTTTTATTTTTATGTTTTGCATGATTCAAAGATTTGATATTTTATATGAATATATTGTAGATTATTATTTGATAGCTTGCTAGGTGTGTGGGCTACTGACAAGTATCGTTGTGATAGAGACCAAACTCTCGCGAAAGAAAATGATCGCTTTTGCCTTTAAATCAATTTAGAATAAAATAGATACAAAGAGAAAAAAAGACATTCAATTAAGCATACTTTTCATAAGGAATGAATTACTAGAAGAATGAAGTTATCTTTGAAGATCGATCTTCCATCTTCTTCCGATCTTGAATTAAATCAACCTCAAGTCTGTGATGATGTACTTGACAACACCACAAAAATTTTCCCCTTTGTTCCCTAAAATGGATCAAATGCGTTGTGAGAGTCTACTCTTTTTGAAATTGGGAAGAAGGAAATCTTACTAATTTGAATAACAAAGAATGATTTTTCTGTTTTTGGTCTCTTGTATCAAAACACGTACTTCATCCATTAAAAATTACAGACCATTTGCATCTTTAAAACACTAGAGAAAGGTGAGAGGGAGAAAATCTCTCTCACATGTTCACCATCCCCTGAAATTGAAGGGGAGTTTTCATTTAATTAAAAAGAAATCAAAATTCATTTTAATTTCAAATAATTAATTAAAGGTTTTTTTTTTCAAAGATAGAAAAAAATGATAAACTATTTAAATATTTTGTCAAATGTTAGACAATTTCCCATAATTTTAAATCTATTAATAGATAGTCAATTTAATTAATTAATTAAACTAATTCAAATATCATATATTTAAATTATTATGCACTTGAATCATATTCAATTTTCATCTTTTTCATAATTTATAGTTTTAATATAAATTTCATTCACATTATTTTAAACCTATAGTTTATATATGAATCTATTCATATAATTAATATTTGAATCTTGATTCATATATTTTATTATCTCTTCTTATATAGTTTAATTTTGAATCTCATGAAAAAAATTTGTGTATTATAGTGTGTTAATATACATTACATCTCGTGTAAAGGCACTGCGATAGATCACGCTTGGTGATTAACAACCCCAGACGATGAACTAAACATCACGCGAGGAAAGCTCACAAAAAGACAAGAATGGTAGTTAAAATGATGTGACTTCACGGGGGCAGATGACAGCGCTGACACACGCAGAGGAACAGAGTTTTTCCATCGAAAAAGCAGCGTATACAAGCAGTTTATCCCCACCGAAAGAAAGGGGGACTCGAATAGGCCCGAAGCCTGAATAGGCCAAAGAGAAAGAGAGGCTCAAATGGCCGGAGAAAATTACAGAGAGAGAGAGAGCTTGAACAAGCTACCTGAAGATTAAACAGCTGTGGTAAAAGAAAAGATTATTTGTTGTTGATCTCCTAACTTGTAGTAACATTTTCCATACTTCTATCTTTCCATTTTTTTTATTTCATTGTAGTGTGTGTATTGTTCATATTGTACAGTGCCAAAGGCCTATATTCTGTATACATAGACTGCATGTCCATACCTTTTGAATCCACAATTTCCTAATGTTTCATTTATCTTCATGTTATTAAATGAGAAGAGTTGTGATAAGATCTTGATAAAGACTTCAACTTATAATTCTTATCGCATTAGTTGAGCTATGTTCGTCACTTGACCAATATCAATCACCAACTACCCGAGAGGGAAAGTAGCAAGGATAAAGCTTATAATCTGCGTAAGGAGGAGTTTGGTGACAAATTTCACCTTAGCGAGGTAGCTTCCAACATTTGTATCCTGAAAGGTGAACAAGTGTGAACAATATGCACTGAGAGGTTGTCATCCTTAAACGAGAAGTCCTATAAGTATTAAGAGTCAGGATCTCTAGGTATAATTTGTCTACGCAAGCATAGTCATTTGTATCCTGAAAGGCGAACAAGTGTGGCGTTTAAACACTTCGAGAGAAGGTCACCTTAATCATTTGCCCATTATGAAATTATAGCGCGTTAAGGTTATCACAACGCCTAAGTATCTAATAGTACATAGAATTTCTTTCACCCGTCATCTGCATAGAAGTTAGTTCAACTCATTCTCCCTTAGCTTAATTTATTCTCTGTACAAGATTCTCGAGCTGTAAATAAGTAGTTGTAGTTAATGGTACATTCCTTCAATTTAATTGCCATAAAGCCTAAACTATAACTGGAATCTAGAACTAACATCTATAACAATTCCTTGTGTTCGACCCTGGATCACCCAGGAAAGCCTACTGTTCGCTCGCACTTGGACGAGCTATAGAAAAACTTGTACCCAATGAGGACTTAAGATCTATGCGATAAAGAAGTACATGAGAGCACTTCAAATGTAATGATCATGACTCATGACTCATCACCCAAGATTAAAAGCAAGCAATACCGAAAGTTATGATGAGTGCATTAAGTGCAATGACTTGACTTAGTGAAGTATTGCTACAGTAACTTTTATGAATAGAACCATTAAATCTAAGTCCACGATATAATAATTCCACCACCATCCAACCAGGCATCGAAAGGATGCTCGCCTTAATTATGAAGTTAATAGATGCTTTATATCGCCTTAAAGTGTTAAATACACAATACGTTGCAATTAATTAGTTAAATAATATTTCACTCCGCATTTGCTATATGAGTTCGCAATTCATTACATTTCATCGTCATGTCCCTC
This sequence comes from Cucumis hystrix, assembly GCA_025688845.1. NCBI lineage: Eukaryota > Viridiplantae > Streptophyta > Magnoliopsida > Cucurbitales > Cucurbitaceae > Cucumis > Cucumis hystrix. Next base: position 16,889,744 of record CM046893.1, read on the forward strand.
TTACACCGCCAATTGAACCTTAGTGTATATAATTAGGACAAACATACTGTGCATACTTATATTGTATAGATTATATCGCAGGTTAGCTGCACGATAAAATCAATATTAGAACAATAATTCTCTGAGTTCGACTCTAGACTTACCAGAAAACCTCTCTTAGCTTACACTTGGATGATAGAGAGAAAAACTTGTACAACATGTATAACATTATGAAATCAGCAACACATGGGTAGGACATGCATATTTTATCGCATCATTCTATCCTAGCCACCTGCTAAGTCGTTTAATTAGAGCTTAGCATGACATATCTTCGAAGCAATGCTTATAAATCGACAAGCAGTAAGCTCGAGCTACTCGCCAATTTGGTGTCCAATCACTCGACGTACACCACATTACAAGACTTGGTGGTTTGCCCTTTTAGCTAAAGAAGAAACAAGAGAAGTTAAATCAAGTAATTGAGTGTGAAGTTGGTCTACCTATTTAATAGTTGGATGATCTAGATCGGTTGATCTACTCCAAAAGCTTTGGGAATTTTTTTGCCATCTTAGAAATGAGGTCATTAACCTTTAAAGGTATTTTATTGGCTAAAATACCTTTTGCCGCCGCATCTATAGTATTTCAATCAATAGCCAAAAATCCTGAATAAAAGTATTGGATCAAATATTGATATGAGATTTGATGGTGGGAGAAACTAGTACAAAGTTCATTGTACCTTTTCCAATATTCGAAAACTGACTCTCTATAGACTTGTAGAATATTATATTTTTTTCTAATATTATGTGCACGTGATGTGTGTAAGAATTTCTCAAGAAGTTTTTTCTTTAGGCTATTCTAAGTAGTAATTAAACTCAGTTCTAAGTTTTATAACCACCTCTTAGCACTATTGGTCAAGGAGAAGGGGAATGGTCTCAAGTTCAATTGATCTTCTGTAATGTCATTAAGTCACACAGTATATTGAAGTCCTTAAGATGTTTATAAGGGTCCTCCTCGGAGCTCCCCTTAAAGATAGGTAGTAAGTGTATCAAACCCGATTTCAATTCAAAAGGTACGGTGGTCGTAGGGATAACTAATTAAATTTAAAATAAGGGAAATTAATATTTTAAGGCGATACAAAACATTTATTAACTTTAGAATTAAAGCAAGCAACCTCTCAGAGCTTGTGCCATAGTTGCTCGCCTTTCATAATCCAAATACTTAAACTTAATCGATGATTTGTATCTAATCTTTTTGATTGAATTAAAAGCAATTTATCCTTTATTAGGGTGAGCAACCTCTCGTTGCTTTCTAAGATTATATTGCTACAATCTTATCGTGGCCTTTTTAGCTAAGTTTGGGTCATCACGCGCCAAGTGATAAGAGTCAATGCTTTATTTTCTCTCTCAAATAAGATAAGGCATTGATGGCCACACATTTAACTAAACAAGATATATAATGCAAACATCCAGATTCTCTAATATTAATAACACCCTACTGATAACTTGTTGAAATACAAGTTATTATAGCATTTTAGGTAGAGCAATGAAGTTAGAATGCGAGATAAAGTGTCAAAACGCGTAGCTTTAGTCCCAAATCTATAAAGAGAATATAACTTCCATAAGTTTTCATGCTTGTTTTACCATGCTTTTAGTATTTTCATCACAGGATAATGAAGAAAAGAAGAAATAGAGTGAATCACAAGAAGAATGAGCGTGCTAAAGCTTATGCGATGAGAAGATTGCTTGGAGATTAACATCCCTAGGTTGTATGTCATGTCATCATGCAAAGAGATTCACTAGAAGACAAGAATGGTAGTTGGAGTTGATGTGACTTGACAATGTTGCATTTGATACTGACGTGTGCAGAAGAATAGAAGTTTCCCATCGAAAGTAGCCTATATAAAGCCTCAATCTCTACCAAGTAAAGAAGGTCTGGATGGACCAAGACCTAGAGAGCACCATGAGAGTTGGTGGAAAAGAATAGTCTTTCCCCTCTTGTAGAAGTTCTTCCTTGGTCCACCTCTTCTATGGTCAACCTTTGAGTAAGAGCTTAAAGAGAGATTAGAAAGAAAATTCACCTTTCATCCCCCTAACTTGTAAAAGAGCCATGGAATGAATTTCTATGCATTCCGCGACTTGGCTCCCCTTTTTACTTTCCATTTTTGTACTTTCACTGTAATATTTGACATTTATATATTTTCATGACCGAGAGGCATACATCAATCAATATATTGCATCTTATTTATTCACTGTTAATCTTTCACCTCTTTACTATTCATCTTGTTTATGTGTTATAAGTAGTTTAAGTGTGTGATAAGTGCTTGATAAGGGATCTTCACTTAAGGTTTACCATGCTTAGCCTGTGCTTCATACCATAGCTTGGTTCTCTACGAGAGAAGGAATCAGGTGTTGTTTGTCAACTACTCGAGAGAATAAGTAACGAGAAACCCATTGAGCATGCGTAGAAAGGGGCTTGGTGACAAGCTCAGTTTTAGCTTTTCCTTCCATCATTTGTGTCCCAAAAGGAAAACAAGTGTGGTGTTTAGGCGACGAAAGAGTGTTTTCCTTAAATAGAGAGACAATATGATTCTTATAAATAAGGAAACCTAGATAGCTATCGTATAATTCATCTTGATCATTTGTATCTCGAGAGGTGAGCAAGTGTTGTGTTAGGCATCGAGAGGTTGTTCGCCTTGAAGATGGTTATGTAATCTCTATCACATCAAGGACCACTGCTTGGTTTAATCCCCCACAATGCAAAGACCTTTCTTTATATTTATTTAATACAAGTTAGTTCATTTTCCATAACCACAACACCTCATGTCACCTTGTACAAAATCTTTAATGTAAATAGTAGATTTAATACACACACATACTTTTAGTTTATATTGTATAGATATTTATACCGTTCGAATGAGAATTAGACTTTGTAGCTAAGTTTGATAGAAATTCTCTATGTTCGACCTGACTTACCCAAGAAAACTCTTGCATCACTTACACTTAGACAAGGATGAGGAAAGCTTATACTCAACATAGATACAGTAGTTACACAAGAAAAAAAGTGTGTACCTTTTATTGCATGATCTTGACCTAGAAATATAGTGAGCATCTCGCATGCAATGCCCATGCTGTCACGTAATGTTGTCGCAAACATAAAACCTCAATGGCACACCAATAAATTAATTGATTATGCAAAGAGAGGTTTGCAATAGGATTATTAAAATGATGAATCTAACATATATATATATATATATATATATATATATATCAATCGCGTAAACCCACATAAGAACAACAAAGTAAGCTGTTGATGAGTAACTAAGTTTTTGGTGTCGTTACAGAGAAATTTATTTTTCAAAATCAGACATAATGTTTTGATTTGATTTCAGAAAAACACTCAATTTGTGTTGTATTACGCGTTTAACCGAAGAACGCGTGAACAAGTCTATAGTACTAGAGAAGTTTGCGATGTATGAACTTGACCCAGAAATTGAATGTATATTTGGTCTTTACCCTACATTGTGCAAGCAATCAATTAAATGTAAAGTGGATGGCGAGATAAAGAGATATGGAAGAATGGTAGAAGAAATGCATTATCATTACAAGTAAAGCTTTTGGCCTGACGACCAAGGAGTCAATATCACAACTTAATGCAATTAAATTACAAAATGGAATAAAAAGAAATGAGGCAGGCCGCGGAGTATGATTTCTCATATTCGTTGGCTTTGATTTTTGTCTTTTACCTTGAGGGGAAGTGGTAAAGGGGGTTTCTTTCTCTGTTCTAGACTCTCACCTGAAACACAAGAAAGGATGGAAGAATGAAGCTTGCTCTCCGGGAATAAATTTTTGCATACTTGATAATGAAGAAGACATCTCTATTTATAGGTGAGGGGTGATGTGACAGGACATTCCGTGCTTCATTTAATTTTCTGATAAAGTTGTTTCGACTCCGCAAATGTCCTTTTCACCTTTTTTGACATTCACACCAACCACTTTTGCTCACTATGAATCTTATAATCTCGTGAATACTAAGTCCTTGTTGAGTACAAATTTTTTTACTGCTTGCCCAAATATAAGAAAAACAATAGGTTTCCTAGGTAATCCAGGGTCGAACACGAGAAATTGATATCAAAGCTTAGTTCTAGAGCTCACTCCTCATTCGGGTTGTATATGATAACTTGTAAAAATACAAGTTATTATAGTCTCTTTTATTAGAACAATGAGGCCAAAATAAGGAAGAAGTATATCAAAAACACGTAGTTTATATTGAAATTGCATAATTACTTAGAAATATACTTTACATAAGTGCCCATGCCTGTTTTTACCCCATTTTTAGTGTCTCAACACAGGATTAATAAGAAGGAAAGAACTAATGAATCATAGAGAAGCTTGCTCAAGCATTACACGATAAGAACCCATCTAGCAAATACAATTTCTAGGCGACGAACCATGTCATCACGGGAGGAAGACTCACTAGAAGACAAGAATGGTAGTTAGAGCTGATGTGAATTTGCAAGGCTGCAATCCGTGCTGACATGTTCAGAAGAATAGAAGTTTTCCACCGAAATTTACCTATAAAAGTTCTCTATCTTCACCAAGAAAAGGAGGCCCTGAATGGGCCAAAAATTAGAAGACGCTTGAATGAGCCATTGTTGGGTTTTGCAGGGGCCCATGTTTGGAGAGCGAAAAGGAATAACCTTTCTGTAGTTTGTAAAGAGTAGTTTTCTTCTTCTTCTTCTTCGATCATACTGTGAGTGAGAGCTTAACATTTGAATAGAGAGTAGTTCATCTTCCCTTTCCCCTAACTTGTACTCATTTCCCTTCTCTTTATCTCCCCTTTTTGGATTCATTTGTAATATATACACTGTTCATATTGTACAATGGCCGAAGGTCTAGATATTCTTTGTTATATATTACATGTTTATCCCTACTCAATCCATCATTTCTTTACTTTCCATCGGTCAATGTGTTATTTGTAGTTTATATTTGTGATAAGTTTTTGATAAGAAGTGTTGTAAATAAGTTTTATCGTGTTAGTTGAGCTATTCTCATCGCTTAGCCAGCGTAAGTCGCCAACTACCCAAGATGGTAAGTAGCAAGGACATAGCTAATGCATGCAAGGAAGAGTTTCCTCTTCCCTTGCGAGATAACTTCCAGCATTTGTATCCCAGAAGGTGAACAAGTGTGGGTACTAAGCATCGAGAGGTTGCTGTCCTCAATTGCGAAGTTCTATACGTCTTACAAGCGAACCCTTCTAGATACATCTTGCCTAACCATGCTTAATCATGTGGATCTCGAGAGGTGACTACGTGTGGCATTTTATGACTCTGAGAGAAACATGCCTTAAACATAAGCTGGTTGAGTAAGTTATATCGCATCAAAGCTTTCACATTGCTTATTTGCGTTGTAATGCATAAACATTCCTTCACTTTTTCTCGCATACAAGTTAGTTCACATCTTCATCTCGTATTCATCTCCACCCCTTTATAGATACACTGGGTGTATATAAGTAGTTTTAGTCCTGGTTCTGATTCTTTCATGCTTATTTTATTAATTCTTTAATACTGCTTAATTGAAAAGTAAACTCTCGAACTAAGATTTGATATCAAGTCTCTGTGTCCGACCCTGGATCATCTAGGTGAACCTACTGTTTCGCTTGCACTTGGACAAGTAGTAGGAAAACTTATACACGCGATACAAACTTAAGAATCATGAGATACAGAGAGATATAATGAGCATCTCAAATGCTATGAACATGCTCAGTGACGTATCGTCGAGTCCAAATTATAAACTCAACACACTTCTCACATTGAGCTTGAGTCCGAATTAGCAGAACACCACAACAATATATCTTTTCTATCTATATAGTGTAATGAAGTGTAAGTTTAAACTATATCTACGCTGGAGAACTCGTAAAGGGGGATTAAAGTGGAAGTAAGATGGACATGCAAACTAACTTGTATATAAGAAAGGGTGAAAAAAGGTCTCTGCGTTATTAGCGATTAAGCTATGAGTTAGCCTGATGCAATGTTTTAAACCCCACACTTGCTCGCCTCACGGGATGCAAATGGTCGAGCTTGATTAAGTGAGATATATCTAGAAGATTTTACTTACAAGACTTATAGGCGTTCTCTTTTTTGGGTGACAACCTCTCGGTGACAAATACCAACACTTGTTCTCCTTTCGAGACAAATGATGGAAGTTATCTCACTAAGGTGGAGTTTGTTTCTAAACTCCCCTTTTACTCGTGTTAGCCATATTCTTGTTACTTGATTTCTTGAGTAGTTGGTGATTTACACTTGCCAAGTGATGACGATAGCTCAACTAACGCGATAAGTGTTATAAGATAAGCTTTTTATTAAAAACTTATCACATACCTTAAGTACGGATAACACATTAACAGATGAATAGTAAAGACATGATGAATTGAAAAGGTATAAGCATGCAATATATTGAAGAATATAGGCCTCAAGTCACTGTACTATATGAACAAATACATTGCAAAAAAAACAAAAAGGGAAGTACAGAAATGAACCTTACAGGTTAAGGGAAGTGGAAAATAACTCTTGCCCGCTCAGACCTTAAGCTTTCACCTACATACTAGCCGGAGAAGAAGAAGAAAGACGTTTACAGATGGTGAAAAGGCTACTCCTTTCCACCCCTCTTTAGGGTTTAGCCCATTCAGGCCCTCTGCCTTTAAGTTGGTAGTTAATGAGTCCTCAATGAGAAACTTCTATTGTTATGAATATGTCAGCATCGAACGCAGCCACTGCCAACTCATATAAACTCCAACTACCACTCTTGTCTTATTGTGAAACTTTCTCCCGTGTTGATGTGGATCTTGCCTAAGTTGTACTTGTTAGATAAGGTCTTCTCGTGTAGTCTTTGCACGAGTTCCTCTGTGAATCACTAGCTTCTTTTATTTACAATCCTGCGTTAAGACACTAAAAACAGGATGAAACAGACATAAAGACTTACGTAGAGTGTATTTTTGAATATTTATGAATTTTCAACCTAAGCTATGCGTTTTGACACACTTACTACGCTTTATGGTTTCATTATTCTATTTAAAAGGTTATAATAACTTTTATTTTTACAAGTTATTAGCAACTTAATCAACTTCTCCATTTTTCTACGCTTTTTCTTCCAATCTTATGCGTTAATGCTTCATTATTCTACCTAAAAGGCTACAATAACTTGTATTTTTATAAGTTATCAAAGTCTTCGACAACGACACCATTTTGAAAGGGATTTTGAAGTAGGGGTCATTATTGATCAAAAGATGCAAGAATGGATACAATTGCACAAAAAGAATTATCAATACAAGAGTCATATAATAATACAATAAGAGAATATTAGTTAAAGAATTTCTATCAATTGGGTAGTGAAAATTTCTCTCAAATCCTTCAAAGAATTACCCAATCTTACAATAAAAAAAATTATTACAAAGAATAATAGAGTAGTGCAAGAAAGGGATCAAACCCACAAGGACTTTGTGAATAGATTTTCACAATTCTACATACAAAAAAAGAAAGAAAGATGCAAGAATCAAAGAAATGCTTGGGTTGATGGTAATCAAACAAGAAAGTAAAGAAAAGCAATTAAATGTTTTTGAAGATTATATTTGGAATTAGGGTTACCATAACAAGGAAATGTTAATTCTCTCAATGGGTAAAAATGGGATTGGGTCTTCTTCTAATTTTTCTATCATTGAACAATAAATTTTTTTGCTTAATTCCATTAACCCTCAACCAATCGGTCCAAGAACCAATTGTCCTAAAACAATGAATCAAGAAATACTTCAAAATTCATTCTAGTTTCAAAGAACATGCTTTGATCATAACGGTTTTCACATGGTATTTTAAAATTGCATAAAGATCCAAGGCATCATGTTGAGACTTTCTAAAGCAAGGAATGCCTCTATCTAAAGAAAGACATGCTAAAAATTTAATTATCAATGTTCAAATAATCATTCTTCAAAGATTGTGTAACGCCTCTAAAATTAAAGTTTAATCCTAGAATTATTGGGTGATCAAGCCAGTAAGAAAATAACTATTTATCAAAAGCAAGAAAGGAAATTTTCCAAAGATCAATTTAAAAAGCATATAAAGATGAATTCTCAAAGAAAATTACAAAGAACACCCATTTTTCAATAAAGTTACCTTAGTTGCCGATAGACTTTGATGTAGCCCAAAGAATTGAACAAAAAAAGGCTTTCATTCTTGGAAGAAATTCGAGAGAATTTACAATGGAATTAAGAGTAATTTGAGTGAACAATGAAAAAAATGAGTGCTAGATTGATCTTTAAAGTGAATTTAGGCTTAAATAAGTCCTTAAGGTCCTTTGGGAGCAAAAATGCTTTAAAAATCCGCATTTGACGCTGTTTTAAAATTTGTAGCATCACGACACTTGACTGGGTGCCACAACGTCAGTTTTCTGCATATTTACGAAACCACCACTTATCTTTTTTTGGTCTGTTGTCACTTGTTTTAGCTCTGAATTAAGCACTTTTTGTTGCGTTGGACTCGTTGTGATCTCTAGATCATTATTTCCTATAAAAGGGAAGATTTAGTGAATAAGTGCGGAAATAGGGGGAGCGTTAAGCTATGAAAAGTAAGTCAAATATAGTTCCAACACACACTAAAACATCTAGAAATAGAGTATTTGTAGCATTGAGGTGTCGAAAGGTAGCTTGCCTTAAATAGTAATTAGGCACATGACTGTTATCTATGTTTCATTTGAATGAATCATGAAAAATTTCTTAACTATGTCTAATCATATATTCTTCCAACAACCCAATGCCTGTTTAGCCTAGTGATTAATTAACCCTCTCTAGAATTAATATACATCCATCGTTTCTCATTAGGACAATATTTACTTAGTTTAATTTAGAAAGCATAACACAACTTGTTTCAATTGATTGTAGTTTGCATCACAAAAGATGGTGACTCAAACTTATAACAAAAAGCAACAATTTCTCTGTGTTCGACCCTGGACTTACCAGGAACCTATTTGAGCTTGCACTTGGATTTGAATAAGAAAACTTCTAATGCATCGTCATCCATTTCATAGCATAACACACATAGGAGCTTAGGACTATTCCAATGCATACTAAGTATTCCATCGCACATCATGCAATTGAATTGTACAACCACAACAGAAAGCCTCATCAAGAAATTGGTATTTATTTGAATTTAACTAATGCATACTAAAAGAGACTTAAAGAGAAATGCATAAAATCAAATCAAAGTTCACTAGTGCATGCAAAAAGTGACTTAAAGAGAAATGCATAAAATCAAACAAAAATTCACTAGTTTTTCAACTCAGTCCAAAGAATTAAGCTTAGAGTGTCACACCCCTCTCGAGCTACCTACTAGCTTAGTCTGAAAGACAACGTAAAGCCAACTGACACCGCTCTCCTATAATGATACCTGTCAACTTTGTTGAACTCTTGAACCTAAAAAACATACTAATCTTGTATATAAAATATTTTATGTGAACATAACACATCAGAACCTAGATAATCCATAGACATACATGAATTGCGCCCTGAAATTATTTACTTAGCCATCAAACCTAATGAAAACAACATAACTAGGAGGATATCCAACAAAAATTTACACAATTACAACACTCAAAGCTTACACAAACTTTAAATTATCTAAATCTTGCAAACACCTATATACACATAACAAAACAGACTCTATGTACAATCCCATCCACGTACTAGCTCACGATCTGGAAACTTTCAGCAAACTAAGGCAGTCTATCAGGCACCGAAAGCTCGATCTCTACCTGGAAAGTAGAAAAGAAAACATTTTGAAAGAGTAAGCTATAAAGCTTAGTGAGTTACTAAGTTTAAAATTGTATATCTGGAAATCAGAGCACATGAGAAACCTTACACACTCAAATTTGATTACTCAAAACCGTAAATACAAACGTATACTAATAACAACTTTCTCAATTACTCAACAAGTTTGTCATTGAAAAATAGCGAGACATATCAAGTATTTTAAACATTTTAACTATCATGACAAAATCTATGTTGCATAGGGCATGCCTAGTACAACCAACGTTTACTAGCTCTACGATGTAGTGGGGCCTGCCTAGCACTCATGACAGCATCGTTGTTACAGAGTACACTCAACGTCAACAACAAAATCTAACCTGTGTGCACATGGTACCATATAACCTCGGGCTCAAAATCTTAGGCATGTAGTTAACAGAAATCTTAGAAAGTCATATGAAAATATTAAAACATGCCTGCTATCTTTATCTTTCATAAAACTCAAGCTTACTCAAATGGTTCGTGGAAAACTAAAAATCTACAAAAAAAAAAAAAAAAAAAAATCATACTTGCCTAAAACGATACTATTTCAACTACTTTTTAGAAAGTAAATAATAGCATGCTCATATATAGATTTCATCAGAAAACTTAAGCTTGGAACTATGGCTTGAAACCGTTCATAGAAATCATGTATTATTCATAAAATTAGATTCATGAATAATAGTTTAGAAATTAGTTTGAAATTCATTTGTCACTCACAACCTTAGGTTAATTCCTTGGTGTGTGTCGGCCTATTTCCTCTTGGCCTGTCAAACAAACCAAAACCAAGCGTCAGAACCTTATATAGGCTTGTATCTTTATTCTAAATTTAAGATGATACATAAAAGATGACATCTAAACATAGGTATAGAAGAATATTTCACAATTTTCTTTAGCATTTTATGGATTAAAAAATCCTACTTCAAATAATCATAACTTTCTCAATATATCACTAAAATTACTGTGATTTATATTAAACTCTTTATTTTGAACTTCTCTACAACTTACTTGAAGGAAATAAAATAAAATTCCCAACAGATTGCTACAGAAATTGCCTGTAACAGAGGTAGTCCAAAATCAAGTCTTTTGCTAACCTATGTTTTGTTCCTGAAATTAAACTTAATTCCAGTCATTTTTGGCTCACGATTTCTTCATGAAAGTTGTAGGAAATTGAATAAGCTTTATAACCATGCCTAATAGAGCTTCTAACTCACTATGTACAATCTTTTAATTCCTCTTGAGCAGTTTAAATAAACACAAAAACCAGAGGATGTCTATGTGAATTCAATCTATCATGAAAAATGACTTGAGCTTGCAATTTCCTATCTTCTTCAACCTCCAAAGTGCAAAATCTCTGCTTCCATTCTTCTCAAATCCTCCCTCAACATAGCTCTGAAGTTGTTGAACCAAAAAGTGATGAGAAATGGGAGTAGAAATTTTGGCGGTGGAGAAGAAGAGAGAAAAAAAGAAACCACTGAATGACCCTTCACCTTCTCTTTTTCTTTTTCTTTTCTTTTAAAACCTATTTTAAAATAACTTTTCTTCTTTTCTTTCTTTTCTTTCTTTTTTTTTTCCTTTCCTTTCCTTTTTTTGTCGTTAAAACCTAAATGTATAAATAAGAAACAAAATTCCATTTTCTTTTTCTTTTTCCTTTTCTTTTTTCTTTTTTTTTTAAATCCAAAATAATTAAACAACTTGATCTAAAAACATTGTCATTTTTCTTCAACAACTTAAATTCAACTTCCTATATTATATGACAATAGCAAAGAATCCAAGGAAAAATCTCAGGTTTACATAGTGCCACTAAAATTAAACAAGATTGCATTCATTCTTTAGTCAAAATAAAAATTCTCAAGAAAATACATCTAAAATTCTATTTCCAATAAAAATTGCCTCTAGTTCTTCATCATTCTTGGATAAGCTTCCAAGAATTTGTTGAACATCAAAGTAATCTTAAAAAAGATTTGAGATAATTCTATTGTGTAAAATTTGAGAGAAAAATATAATTCGGAGAGTGTTCTAATAAAAAATGATCCTAGACTTGGTAATAACAAGGAAAAATACATTTATATATTCATATTGGTAGCAAAAGATGTTGAGGTACACCTCATCCCGTTCGTCAAAGTTTTGAGTGTTACGATGCTTCACACTAGTTGTCGAAGAGTAGTGTTGCGCCTTGCAGAGTGTTGTGGCATTGTGCTGTAACTACCATAAATGTGGTGAATCTATGATTGAACAACATGGAGCTTCAAGTTAAGTAACACTCGAGTTTTTGCGCCATTTGGTTAATCAATCCACTAGTGTGAAACAAAAATAATTGGATTTAGAACACACTGACAGAAAAATGCACCAAATTTGTGTTGGATTCTAGCCACTCTAAACATGCAGTAGCAATGGTTCAATATGAGAGCAGGCACGACGGAACAAGTGGTGGCAACAAATCTAGGTTAGAGTTTAGATTTTGAAACACCACGTGACACTGATTGGACAAACTTAAGGATGACAAAGCTTAGCAGCACGACACTGATTGGTTGCATAAGACCTTAATCCTAAAAAGACGTCCTGTTAAGGAGAACCCTTGTTGGAAGGTTGTTTTGGTTAAGTGTTGAGACATCTCGCGGGAAGGATACAAAGGTAAGTAGATAACAAGAAGAAAAAATTGTTAGCCAAAGGACTCTATCACATGAAGATGAGTAACATGATAGGAATACATGGCGAGTAAGTCGATGACTGAGCGAGAAATTGGTAGGGTACCACGCGAAGTATCATTATCCTGGAGATTGAGATGAAGAAGTAAACATCTTGTCAACGATATGACAACTCATCGTGCAAAAAGGAACGATGGTAGCTTTTTCGTGAAGAGAATAGGAACAATGGAATAATTAAGAGTTTGGATTCCTAATGAGATAATGTATGCGTCTTAAGGAAAAAGGAAAATTGTCGCTGACGAATAGGCAACTTGTGAGACTCATTTTTAATTCTAGTATAGGAAGTAAAATTTTGGCTTAAACTACTATAGAAATTGGCCTTTGAATATATGTGCGGAAATGATTAAGCAATAAAATGTTTTATTGTTAGAATAAGTTTTACGATCAAGAAGTTAATTCGCTAGGTAGTTTTGAGAAAAGAAGAGTTTGCAGTAGAATCTATAAGTCTAAACACTCTCAGAAGAAAGTCCGTAAGTTTGAAAAAGACTAGGGGTTTGAGAAGTCTTCACGATAAGAACCAAGAGTTTCGCGATGAAGAAGTCTGTGAGGAAGCCTTGAAGTTTAAATTCACGATAAGTGTTCTAAGCGAGTAAAAGTTGGTTAGTTAGCGAGGAAGGTTTCTTGTAAAAATATAACTAAGCGATAAGGTTATTCGCGAAAAGTGTTGTGGTTAAAGTTATTTGCGGTATGGGGTTAGGCGAGAAGTAAGGTCTGACTAAGAAAATGTCAAATCTGATGAGGGGTTAACATGTAATATTAAGAAAATGTCTCTTCCCTCTCCACAAGAAGAGATGGAAGAGGAGAATTTTTGTTAAAGTGTGGTGAGTGGTTTTCTTCTTAAGTGTTTTGTGGTTCCACTTTACTATTTTTAAGATGATTTCAAATGGTAATTTCAAAAAGAGATTTCTATGAGAAGTTTGTGTGTTCTAGCTTTATAAAAACTATGTTAAAACTTGATTTGATGATTACGATTTCCATGCTATGAAATGGTTTTCAAACCATTAGTTGATTCCTTAAGATGATGCTCACTTTTATGTGCACATAAAGAGTCAAGGCCACAATGAGGTGTATAGACTAGGGGTATTCGCGGTTCGGTTTGGTTCAGTTTGAAGCTAAAACCGCATCGAACCACAAAATAAAAAAAATCTTATTTGAAACCGAACCGAACCGCTCATCTGTGTCAAACCGAATGGACATATGCATAAATAAAACCGAATCAAAACCGAACCACTTATACATGAATATTATATTTGAAATCCTCCATGAACATTGTACATAAAAAAAAGTTCTGCAAAGTTTGAAACATGGATTAAATTAATTCCTATAAAGTTACAAACATAGAAATTTCAAAATTACAGACATAGGTTTCAAACATTAAAATTTGAAAGTCCATCAAAACATAGAAGTTTCAAAATCCACCTAACAAAAATAAAAGTCCCACAGTCATACAAACTTCGTCAAGAGAACTTGTCCTTTAGGTTTTGATTATGTCATTCTTCTCCTTCTAGTTCCTCTCTATGATTTTTGCGTCTATACCTGCTTTGAAGTCTAAAAAAAATCTTATTATTAACATAGTAATGACATAATAAATATTTTTGAATTTTGAAGTTATAAATTAATTAAAAAAATGCTTTATAGATATGAACCTTCTTCAACCGTTGCAATGTCCTCCAAATATTTTTTAAGATCAACAGATTCAATATTAATTGCTTTTGAACGTAGCCAATTTTGTGCACATACGAGTGCCTCAACTGTGGTTGGAGCTAAAGTAGAATGAAACGGATCAATCACTCTGCCACTAGTACTAAATGCATACTCAGAAGCTGATGGAAACGGTAGACATGCGCAGTGGAATTAGGATCAAAATTTACTCTAATTACAACTAAACACTTTAGTGGTAAACATGCATCACAACCCTAAAAAGAAACAAAATAGGGTTAACAGAAAAACAACCAACACTTTTTATTTCCAATCCATTCCTTTTATAAGCAAACTACATGCAAAATTTGCATGTAGTGAGCTTCCACTCTCCACACTTGGCATATTACCAAGTAGGTGTCTCACATGCATGAAGCCATTTGTTATTTACATGCAATATTCTTCCAAGGGTAAAATGGTAATTTGACATTTAAAAAGTCAAAAGTCAACATTTTGACTTTTTACCATTTTATCTGTCTTGACTAATTTCAATCCCCCGAGTATGAATCCGCATTCATTTTTTCAAAATTCAAATTATATTTGAATATAAAGTCAGTCAAAGTTTGATTTTTCAAAGTCAAAAGTCAACATTTTGACTTTTTACATCTTTGACCTTTTTCATCAATTTCGAACTTCCAAATATGATTCCATATTGATATTTAAATCATATTTAAACATGAAGCTCTACTTAAGTTATAACCGATGACAATATCAAATATATTTATCGGTTTCTCTCTCTTTACCTATTTTGAACAATTCAAATTATTTCATCATAATGTTCTAAGTTGATTCCTTATGAGCTAGCGGGGGAACCTAATGGACCTATAGATCATGGGCTCCAACGATTCGAGATTAACTGACTAAACTTTTTAGACCGAGTTAATCAACCTTCGTTAACTAACGGGTCATTCCACTAGAGTCCCATAGTTGCACTCCCCTTACTATAGATATATTTGTGTCCATGTGATATGACCATGATAAGTAAGTTAATCCTTCACACGTTGTTCATAATCTCGACTGGGTCAAAATACCGTTTTACCCCCGAGATTATATCTTTTCTCCTTAAGTTCCACTGATCCACTATTGAACAATTGGTTTAAGGTCCAACCTTTAAACCGAATCCCTCTCGGGCCAATGAGAGGGTGGGGCCCCTTGTTCAAGACCTGGATTCAGTCCTTAAGGGAACAACCTATCTACTAACCCTAGAGTGGGTAGGAGTGAATTCCGTCTTGCACCCTATGTCCCTACCTATCCACCTGAAATGGAAGGCTTATGCCAGCCCCATTGAGATGCCCTCACCTATATAGATCTAAGGATAATTTCGTGTGAACAGAAGTTCATAGTTAGCTCAGGATTAAGATTAAGTTACATTGGATATCTATAAACGAAATAGTCAGTTTTACAAAGTTAACGGTGTTATAACTTAAAAGCTACTATCTCATGGTTCCAGTCTTATGTAAACTCTTTACATAGGATGCCCCCACTTCCATGTCTCTACATGAACGATTTAGGATTACATCGTTTGTACTAACTACAAAGTAGGCCGCATCAATAGTATCTCCCGAATAAGGCGCCCAACCTTATCCATATACTATAGACCATTTAGGCTATGACTCAAACTTGATCCATTTTTATGTCTGTACATAAAGTTCAAGTCTACATAATAGCCTCGGAACATTAGTTTATTGGCTTTCAGATTATAGTATCAATAAGACGATTTTATTGAACATAATTTTGAATACAAACTACGAGTTTTATGACATAAATTCCAACAGAAGCAACTATGGATACCTGAATTGCTAAAATATCTCTTGCGATTTGACTAAGAACCTTATATCTTAAAGAATTTCCTTTCCACCACTCTAAGATATCAAAGTTCTCCTCACGTGCAATACGATGCTCCAATAAGTAAATATCAACTTCTGTATCCACACTTAGGATATCCTCTTCATCAATATCTTCAAAATGGATACGAAAAACGTCTGAAGCTGGAGAAGAAGTTCTAGATGTACTGGAAGTAGTTCTAGATGTACTAGAAGTAGTTCTAGATGTAGTGGAAAAGCTACTACTACTTCAATCTTGAAACACTTGAAGTTGAGAATATTCACTAAACAATCTTCTCAAAATAGATTCCACCTTATTTCCCACATCTTTTGCTGTATCCATGTCAAATAATTGATTCAAAGAATACATGAGAGATTTCATCTTGTAACGTGGATCCAAAACAAAAACAACATACAAAAAGAAATTTGTTTTCGCGGTCTTCCGCAATACTTATCGTACTTCTCTTACATTTTCAAAGCCATGTCATGCAATAACTTATTATCAGGACCACCTACACTTGCATATTTTTTTTATGCAATTCTGAACCTAATCTCATGGAAAACAGAGTTGGAAGTAACATAAAGAGACCCTGAAAGCCTAATAGTTACTTCATAGAAAACAGACAAAAATTTGGTAAATATTCTTGCAATTTCCCAATCTTTAGAAGTTGGTTTACACTCGTCATTCATGTAGAATGTATCATAGTCTTCTAACCTCTCAAATGCCTTTCAAGCTTTTCAGTTGCATCAATCATCAAGTATGTGAAATTCCATCTAGTTTGAACATCAAGACACAACATACTCTTACAAGATATGTTCTCTTCCTCGATGCCCTTCTTAAATTTAGCAAGTCTAGCAGGAGAAGATCTAACAAACCTAATGACATTTTGAATTCGAATCAATGTATCATTCACATCTTTCAGACCATCACACACAATTAAATTCAATATATGTGCACAACACTTGATGTGCACGAAATCCCCATCCAACACAAATGTATGTTTGAAACGTTTCTTCAGATAAGCAATAGCTGTATCATTTGATGAAGCATTATGAACAGTTACGGTCAAAACCCTATCAATACCCCAATGTTTCAAACATTTTTCCACCTCTTTTCCTATTGTTTCCCCTTTATGATTTTCAATCTGAGAGAGATTAATTATTCTCTTATGAAGCTTCCAATTTCTATCAACAAAGTGTGTAGTCAAAACTATATAATTAACATTTTGAATCGATGTCCAAGTATCAGTTGTAAGTGAGACTCTATATCCTTCATTCACAAAAATATGTCTCAATTGTTCTCCCAAGTTAGCATATATTCCTAAAATATCTCTAGCAATTGTAGTTCGAGAAGGAATAACAAATCTTGGTTATACTAATATCAAAGTCCCTTCCACAAACCTCCTAAATCCTTCATTCTCCATAAATCTAAAAGACAACTCGTCAATTATGATCATCTCAACAATTAGTCTACGAGCATTCTCAATGGTAAATATCTTATAATTAACCTTTTTACCATCATTGTCTTTATTCTGAAATGCTAACTTTGTTTGAGTCAGATCTACTTTATTGTCTTTCAATTGAAAATGATTCTTTTTATAGTAATGTTCAAGAGTTCTCATAGTTGAATTTCCATTCCTTCTTGGATGACATGCATACACTGCATCACAATAATTACGTTTAGCATGTGAATCATCATTACTATATCCAGAGCATTTAGTAAAATGATCCCATACCATAGATGTATTTTTCCTCTTCTTTGAGATGGTTGGAGTTCTGGTGGTTGCATGATAACCTCAATGACATCTTTGTTACCATCGTTATTGCTATTGGTCAAACTTGTCTACATACTGCCTAGCGCCTACAATAAGGATAAAAAGAGGTCTTTAATTAACTTAGTAGTTAATATGTTTGTTAGTGATTAATATAATATGCATTTAGTTTCAATTTTCTCACTTATATTTTGTACAGAAATGAGTATTCTTATTTAACTATAAACTTAATTTTCAAGAACTAAACACACACATATAAACCATAAAAAAAAAAAAAAATGATACTATTGTTATATGAGTAAAGGCTTCCAAAAAAAAAATCATATTATTGTTATCACAGTGTTATCAATGAATTTACAACTTGAGTCCCATGAAGATGGAGACCATGAAGATGGAGACCATGAAGATGGAGACCATGAAGATGGAGATAGACTGACTAAGTAGAGAAGTCGACGATAACTTATCAACATGAAAGATATTAACGGTCGAAAAAAAACTATCTACCTATCGTTTGCGTCGCCGGTCGTAGGGAGCATCTTTGTCGCCGGATGGACTGTCAGTGTCGAAGGATACCAGAGGTAGCGTTTGCGTGCCAGAGTCAGAGGGAGAGTTCACTTGGCATTTCATCGTTTGCGTGCTGGAGGTAGAGGGAGAGTTCGGGTGGCGTTTCGTCGTTTGAATGCTGAAGGCAGAGGGAGAGTTCGAGTGGCGTTTCGTCGTTTGCGTGCCGGAGGCGGAGGGAGTGTTCACGTGGTGTTTCGTCGTTTGCGTGCTAGAGGTGGAGGGAGAGTTCGCATGGCCTTTTCAATTTTCACGTTTTCGATTGCCTCTACCGTACCAACTTCCAAATTTTGGCCTTTACCCTAATTAACTTATATTATATTATTATATACTTAATTATATATATATATATTAAAATTTTTTAAATAAAGCAATTTGGTTCGGTTTGAGAATCGGTTCTTAACATCTTAAGTTGAACCAAACTGAATTTTATGCTATTTATTTGAAATATAAACCGAACCGAACCGTATGTATTCGGCTTCGGTTTGGTTTTGTTTCATTTTTGGTTAGATTAGTGCTTCGGTTCGGTTTTCAACTTCATTTTGAACACCCCTAGTACGGACCAAATGGTGATAACAAGCTGGCTTATGCGTTGAAATGAGCGTATAAAGCTTAGCGGTCTGAGCAACAAGGACGAATCTATATGTTCTCAGATGTTGTTGATACAGTAGTCAAACGCGAGGTAATGAGACTAAATGTAGAGAACCATTCAGGATCCTAGGCGAAAAGAATGAATGTTAACTAATGTGTGTTTATGTGAAATTGATATGTTATGAATAAAGAAAGGTTTATGCGAGATGAAATTATTTGATGTTATTTATGCGAAATGATGTTTATGAAAAGGTATTGTGAAAAGAATTTTATAAAACCTCAGTCTTTTAGACATTCTTTCAAAAATTGATCTTCCACGATCAGACGTTTAGGCCAAGTAGAGAAGAAGGTTGAAGGATTTGAGGCGAGATGACTCCAGACGTTTTGGAAATAAAGCATTGGTTGTTTCGTCAAAGTGTTGTAATTATGTATCAAAGCCTATTCTTAATAAATGTTTTGGTAGGTATTTATTATACTTGGCCTTTAGATTGACCACCGTTGCATTTTAAGTTTTGTTGATAGTATAAAATGGGTTGAGAATAATATTTTGGGATAAGAAAGTTTCAAAGTTGTAACAAACTCACATTCTATTCCTACTACTTCGACATTTTCGTTGATAGTACGGTTTGGGGTGTGACACAACTTGTCAAGTTCGGATTGGTAGCATAAAGCAGTGCGTGCTAAAACGACACATGTAAAGCACGAAAGTGACCCTTGGATGTGAAAGGTATTAATAGAATCGAAGAGCCGAAGAAAAGGGCAGTTGTTTTGAAAAGAAAAGTGTAGATTCTTCTGATGAGAGAAAAAGGAGAAAATTTTGAATGTTGAATGGATGGATCCTCATACCTTCGGATGAAAAGAGAAAGCTGGAAGTTGAGAAGGGAGATGTCAAGGCTAAGTATTTTGTGTGAGTGACACCTTGTTTTCTTTTAAACGTTGTTATTTGAGCATAGTTTCTAGTTAACTCAAGCAATAGATTGTGAATGACAAAAACGATTTACTTATGTATTGTTAATAATGTTATAGTGTTTTGTTTATGAGCATTGTTCGAAAGAAATGAATGTGGTTTTATTACCCTTTTTGAATGATCAAACATGTTTTATGAATTCGATTTCTACAACTGTTAAGATCCACTTTGATGAATGTTTTCTGAAAGAAAAAGGGGTAAATGTTTCCATAAACCTGAGTATACTTTGATAGATGGAGAAATGTGTTTCATAAGTAGTAAACGGTTTCAAATATGATTTCTAGACCAATGGTTGATCTTTGTCTTGAGAAGTAGTGTTTATACTTGATGCATGTGAAGTATTTTCTCTTTGTGTTGATGCATTATTGATTGTGTTGATCTGTGCTATGAGTAAACAGTGATACGGTGCTGTGTGGTTGTGGCTTGATTTATCGCACGATGCTGGACTGATTAATCCCAGGTAACTCACGTGATACTGGCGAGAGCGAATCCCAGGTTAGCGAGGGTAGAAATCCTAGGTCGGTGTGAGTGGTGATATTGTTGTAACGAGACGTTGTTGGATATCTCAGGTAATTAGCGTGTTACTGGCAAGAGCGAATTCCAGGTCAGTGAGGGGAGATTCATAGGTCTCAGAATGGACATTTTGTGAAATGATTCCAGCATATGGCGTAGAGCTCGTTGTGAGAAAGATGTTGGTGAGATGCTGGTGGAGTGTAACTCTTAGATCTAGGAATGTGATTGTGGTAAGAAGCTGTTGGATATCCCAAGTAACTTGGGTTATGCTGGCGAGAGTGAATCCCAGGTCAACGAGGGGGATTCCCAAGTCTTAGAACGAATTGGTGATTGTGATCATCGTGAAGTGTGGTAATTCATCGTGTGGTTATTGAATTGTGGTGGTTATGCGTGATGTGTTAACTATTCGATGTGAAGAACTTCATGTGTTATGATTTACTGCTTATTTTATTATGGATTCCTTGTGATTTCCCAAAAAGGTTTTCTTAAAACCTGTCGCTCACTAAGTCCATTTGACTTATGTTTTAAGTGTTTTCCGTCCTTAGGTTGTTAGGCGTTGAGGTCATGCAAAGGTTAGTTCTGAGGTTGCGTAGCCAAGCTAAGGAGAGAAGACAAAGTGTCTATGTAATCTTACATGGCGAGCTTGCCATGACATCTCGTCATGCGTTCAAGGAGTCGATTGGAAAGGTTGCCGCTCCATAACGTCCAAGCCTCAACTAAGTAGGGAAGAGAGGTGTAAGAACCTTGAATAGCTTAGGTAGGGTAAGAAAGCCCTGATGATTGTCATCCAGCACGAGGTTGCAAGGCAAACGAGGTAAGGAAGAGAAAGAGAAGCTTCACACCTCTAAGCGCCTACCTTGGGGAAGAAATTGAAGAGACAAAGGAAGGAAAGAGGTAGTAAGTAAAGCGAAGGTTGAGTATTAGTGCCAAGAGAGTTTCACCAAGTCTCTTCCATTGCAGCACGAAAGATTGCGCCTTGTTGGAAGGATAAGGATGTGAGAAGACCCAAGAGTTTAGTTGTTCAAAGTAAAGTGTAATTTGTAATATGTAAATTGTAAGCTCTAAGTTAATAAAGGAAGGATTTCAAGTTTTCCATTCTGTTATATGCATGTGTGTTATTTTCTTAAATTGTTTCTGTTGTAAAAGAAGTGAAAGTCTCAAGGCTCAAGTGGAAGAGCTTTGCTAAGAGATGAGAAAAGAGTTGTTCTGCTTACTAGGTGTTTAGTGTGTTACCTCGCAAGAAGTACGTGATGAATGTCTAGATAGTACACTCTCTATCTAGTCTCGGGACGTGACATTTGGGACGGGGCGTGATAGGTTTGAAGTCCTCACCACATTAATAGAAACACCACACTAGAGATAAACAAACTAAGAGTCGTTGGAGAAGAAAAACAACGATTGTTTTTATTGTCCTTTTGAAATTAGGGTTTTTCGAGGCCACTCAAATTTGTGTGGCTCTAATACCATCTAAAATTTGAGAGAATAAAATAATTTCTCTTATTGAACATGTGCAATTTTTGGTCTTCTTATATATGAAAAATACTTCTTAAAATTGTGAAAAATAATAAAGACAATAAAGAAAAATATTTAACAATAATACTTATGCACAAATAGAAATTCCAACATCATCATTGATCGAACCATGTCTAACAAGGTTTTGTTTCTCTTTTTTAGTACACCATTTTTTTGAGGTGTATCAAGCACTGAAAGTTGGAATGTGAATCCATGTTCTATCAAATAGTCTTAGAATCTTAAATCCACATACTTTCCACCTCAATTTGATCCAAGCGTTTTGATAGTTTTACCTAATAAATTCTCAACTTCAATTGTATACTTTAGATTTATGTTTCATTGGGTAAATATACTTATATCTTGAATAGTCATTCATAAAGGAGATGAAATATTCGTACTATCCTCTTGCTTTAACATTCATTGGATCATAAAGTTTTGACTGTATGAGCTCTAAGGGTTTTTTGGCTCAACCATCCTTCTTTGAACTACAATTTTTTTTTTTGGACATTTTCTTCCTTATGAAAAGAAATGCCATCAATGGAAACTGATGGAATATTTAGTGGGATTTTTCTTCTACCAGCCTTTTTGATGACTATATTAGGCCATTTAGAGGATTTTTTTTGGAATTTTTGGATTTAGGAACAGAATCCTCATGACTTTATTCAACAATACTAGGATCAGGGAGAGATATTGGGGCAAGATCGATCAGTATTAGGGACTGATTCAGAAGGAACGAATTCAGGAGAGACAGGTATAGATTCATACACATTGGGTATTTTATGAAAAGGAACATTAACAGATTCATTGACATTTGAAACTTCATCAGCAGGCACATTTGATATATTTGGAGGATTAATAGGTATATCAGTAGATTCATTAAACAAATTATTAGTTTCATCATTATTTTCATCAAGATCAACAGCAGAAACATCATCATTATAAAAAATAGAAGAGTTATCTACAGGAGCATCATTAGCCACAGGTTCATCAACAGGAGCTTTAGATGGATGTTTAGAAGAAGGTTCATTAATAGGGACTTTAGATGGAGACTCTTTATCATGTGGGGAAATAAAAGACAAGTTTAGATTAACAGAAAATGGCTTAGCTTTTGTTCTTTTTAGAAGTTATCCTAAACTTATATTATCCCTTTCATAAGAGATTGGAGACTTAATTGTATGTCAATTGGAATAACTGTTGAACATCCTATAGCTAATTAATGTTCATACACAAAATGGTTTAGCGTAATCATTTATAAAACGTTTGCACTTTGAAAAAACGCACACTTAGTTATAGTTGTACCGTACATTAAAAACTAAGAGAAAAACTATGGAAGCATATAAAAACATAGCAAACACAACAAACTTTGGTAACCCAGTTCGATGATTCTACATCTACATCTACATCTGGGGGCCTTGGACCTATGATAACAGATTATATTGCATGTGTAGTAATTGATGAATTACTATGTTATGACTTAAGGTACAACACTTTAAACATAGATCAACGTGTTGTCCATGAACTGACTCAACTATCAAAACTTCAATTGTAAGGAAACAATTGCCATAACATTAGGAACACTCCCCCTCAATTAAAAATCCAATTGCAATCTTATCATCAAGTATTCTTGATTTTCCAGTAATCTCCTATCTTTGATGTACAGTATCGTAACTCATAAATCAAGAAGGGACATACCAAAACATCTCAAATATATCACCAACCACGTCTTCTCAAGAAAGGCCTTTTTTTCTCTCAACAAATCGTAACAAACATTCACCCAATAATATGAAGTAATTGTGAAACTGAGAAATCCAATTCAAACCACCCAAGAATGATGGGATATCACAACACGCAGCCAAACAATCTCAACCGAATTAAATTAATTAAAACAAGTAAAGGAAGTGGGAACATAAAAGTCTAAATATCAAATGAAAGACTCATAATTTTGCTCTAAATATCAAAGAATAATCACTAATATAATAAAAGAAACACGATTAAATTTAATCATCAGAAGGGTACCCACACATGAGGGGAAAGAGAGATTTTAATAAAATCGACGAAAATGAAAATTAACCTTCTGACAACCATGGCAAGTGTTTTGATATAGCAGTTGATAATCCCATCCCTTGTGAGTTGCTCATATGGCTTCTCCATGACACTGAGCCAGTGTTCAAGATCACAACCATCAAGCAAAATAGTCTCCTTGGGTGCGCGATTAGATTAGTTAGGATTCAGATCATTGAGAGATGAAGAAGTGGCACTGATAGAGAAGTCTCTCATGCTCGGAGCTGCAGAGTGACATTGAAAATCAGTGGCGAGTATAGCAGCAACGGGACGGAGGCAACGGAGAAGGAAGGAAAAGGAGTGAGACGAATTGGATTGAAATTAAGATGATTTGTGTAAATTGTTTAATGGGATTGGATTGAAATTTTTGGTGATTAGGAGATTGGAGACCACAAGCAAAAAACAGTGACCTTCCGACGGGGTGTTCTTACGATTGTGACTGTCTTCCACCAATCGTATCGTTATTCAATAAACGAACGATTTTGTGTTATGAAGTGATGGACGATTTTTGGGTGATTTCGATTTCGCAAAGGGAAGACGGAAGGGAAGCACATACCTTCGTTTTTTAAGGGATGAGTTAGGTCGGGCTTTTTCAAATGGAAGAAAAACCAATATTTTATTCTTTTATTTATTTAGTAAACGTTGACGTGTTTAAAACGTCAAGAAAAAAGTGTCTTATCGACGACTTTAAAAAATGTCAAGAATTTCAGAAAATGACACCCCCTGCCTTTTTATAAAAATTATTAACGTTTTAAAATAACAATCGTCAAGAAGTGATTTCAAAATAACAATCGTCAAGAATTTTAAGATTAGGACTCTTTTTAGACATCTTGAATCTGTGAAAACATTTATGAAACCATATACTTCAAATACTTTAAGAATCATTTTGCAATAAGCAACCATTAAACCTTATAATACTTTGATAAACTTATTTCCTAACAAGCCTTAAACATTTCTCGGTAAATAAACATGCTTGAATAAATATTTCAATGAAATCACATGCTTTGAAAACTATTCATAAAATAACTTAAACATCTTATTCAAATCGTACCTAACCAATAGTTTAAGAAACATGATTTTGAAATCATTAATTCATGTTTCACTTATAGATACAAGATTTAGATCCTTGGTTTATAAACTCTCCTGGAATAATGGAAATAATTTCATTTAATTCCATAAAATACCAAATGTGTACTTAAAATTCTTAAAAAGATCAAAACAGTTCATCTTACTTTTCAAACCGTGAATACCAAATGTGTACTTAAAATTCTTAAAAAGATCAAAACAGTTCATCTTACTTTTCAAACCGTGAATTTCGGCCAACCTTCAAAATTGCCTAGATCCTAAATTTCATCTAGAAACTTGACTCCCATTTGAAAAATTATAAACAGAAATCCATAACTCAAATAGGAAAACTTTTTTCCACAAAGTTGTTTTAGATTATCTTAATTTTCTTACCTCAAAATTTCAACCACAAAATCTAGAAGATGGGTACAGTAGCCCTCTTAGAATCAAGTCTGTTCAGGTTCCTCTAAAAGATGACCGGCTCAAACTCAACTTTCCTCTCCTCAATTTAAATCAGCAGCCTCAAACTAAAAACTAGACTTAGTTTACGAACTTCTGGGAATAATTTCAGCCAAAATTCATAAGTAAAATGGAGGAAATCCTCCTTTGTAAATACCCAATTAGTCTGAACCTTTACATGAAAATTTCTTGACACCTCCTGCTTGTCGAAATTTTAAATTTCTTCATGCTACGACATCTGGAATCCAACCCACTGATCTGATAATTATAAAGCTTTTGATAAAAATAACTCTGATAACTTCTTTAAATTTTATTTTCTGCCTACAACCTTCTACACATTCGTTTAGGTTTCTACACGATCATTTAATCTCTTACACAATTGTTTAGTTTTCTACACGATTGTTCAACCCCTTACACGAACGTTTAGCTTTTTATACGATCGTTTAGCTTTCTAACACAATTGCTTAGCTTCTTGACTGATCGCTTAGCTAATAACTCGATCGCTTACTTTTAACCTAATCGCTTAGTCTTCAATTCCTTGACACTTAGCCAAACTTCCCCTTTTCCAATAATCATAACATACTTCTAATGACACATTTGAGTCTCTTTTAATCTTAACTCCAAACAACACCCAATCTTCCAAGTTCTTTACATAGACTTAAGCTTCTCTAAGATCTGAGGTTTACATTATCTTAGTAAAAAGTTATATAATGTAAAATTGTAACTAATTTCGATGATTCTAAAAACAATAAATTTAAATTTAAAATAACATATAAACTTGCATATTGAAAAATTTGAAATTTAAAGTTTAAAATTTATAAAATACTTAAATAATATAAACATATTCCCAATTTAAATTTAGAAGATCAAAATAATATATAAATTTAAATATTGAACAGTTAAAAATTTTAAATTAAATCAAACATATAAATATAGATAAATAAATAAAAAATAAAAATAGATCTAAAATATGAAAATCAAATAATACAAAATTTAAAATTTAAAATTAAATTGACATATAATTATGAAAAATTAAGAGAAGAAAAAAATAAAAACAAATTAAAAATCATTAAACATATATATAAAAGATTAATAAATAAAGAAAAGATAAAAGGAAGAAATATTAAACATATAAATATGAAAAAATTAATAAAGAAAAAAAATAAAAAGTTAAGAAATATAAATGAAAGAAATAAATAAAAAATCATCGAAATTAGAAATTGAACTCAAAGACTTTTAGGCCAAAGGTATAATAAGTCTGTATTCAAAACAATAAGCCTACTAGAGATTTTAAGGGATAAAGGAAACAGAATCAACCCTTGGGCTTTTCAAAACCATTGTTTATCATTAAATACTTGATGGTGCATCATGAACTACTTGATCGTCTGCATAAACTACACACGATCGTGTATCATCATCTATACTATTGTTTACTAGGATTTTTTCAAAATCATCGTTTATCATGAACTAACAATAATCGTGTATCATGACCTACATAGTTGCATATCATTTCCTACACAATAGCGTATCATGATTGTTTAGAAGAAAAATTACACGAGTGCTTGTGACTGGTATTGATAAATACTACCTACACGATCGCTGAACATGATCATTTAGAAGAAAAATTACAAGTGCGTGTGTGACCGATTAATCGCGGGTTGATTGGGGCATTCTTGGTATTTTCCATTGTGGCCATTTTTCGGTTTCAAAACTGTTCTACACAATGTAAATATTTTGATGCTTTGTGTTATATTTTTTAAAAAAACCCCTTTAATTATTTTATTAATATAATTATATTTTATGTTAATTTTCATAAATATAACATACCGACAAAATATTTACGGCCCATGTAAAAAAAATGAAAAAGCCCATCAATATAACCATTTTTTTAAAAATATTTCAGGTTTACCCTTCCTTTTCATCGACTTTCTTCTCTTCCTCTTCTGCAATTTTTTTTCTTTTCATCGTTTTTTTTCCTTCTTCTTCTGCAATTTTTCTTTTATTTTTTTCAAACTGTTATTTGTTTATTTAAGATAAATATAAAAGATTGTGAAAAAAATGGTCGGGATATTGGATAGCCAAATCTAAACGATCGTGTGTACCAAAGAATCTTTAAAAAATCGTTTAGATTTGGGTATCCAAATTTAAACGATCGTGTATTAAATATATACGATCGTGTATTAAATCTAAACGATTGTGTCCTAAAAAATCTTTTAAAAAAATCGTTGAGATTTGGCTATCCAAATTTAAACGATCAAATCTAAACGATCATGTACCAAATATAAACGATCGTATACCAAAAGTTTTTGAAAAAAAATCGTTTAGATTTGGCTACCCAAATTTAAACGATCAAATCTAAACAGTCGTGTACCAAATCTAAATGATGTGTACCAAAAAATCTTGAAAAAAATCGTTTAGATTTGATTACCCAAATTTAAACGATCAAATCTAGACGATCGTGTACAAATAAAATAGCCAAATTTAAACGATCGTGTATTAAAGAATAATAAATCAAAAAATCATTTATATTTGGCTTAACGATTGTGTAGGAAAGAATAGCCAAATCTAAACAATCGTTTACCAAATATATTAGGCGTTGGGTGTCTGTGAGCTTTTTCCGTTTTCAAAATTGTTCTATACAATGTAAATATTTTAGCGTTTTGTTATATTTTTTAAAAGATTCACTACAACAAAAATGATCTACAACGGCATTTATTTTCTGTCACGAATAAATTCGTGACAGTTATTTACAGTCATAGTATCGAGAGTCATGGAAAGTCCTTCCATGACAGTTTTCGAAAACTGTCACAATAAGTTTTTTCATGAAAGAAAACAAATGTCGTTAATTACTATTTTATGACAACAAATAACTGTCATATTTTATATTATGACAAAAAATAATTGTCATCATTTGCTTATTAACGACAGTTAAAAAAATGTCGCAAATTCGTTTATTATAACATTTTTTAAATGTCAAGAATATGTCAATCGTGAAATTTTTTTAAAAAATAAATGTCATTGTTTTAAAATTGACGACATTTTTTTCCTGTCAAATATAGGGCAATCGTGACAGTTTTTTTAGAAAATTGTCATTGTTTTAGGATTGACGACATTTTTTTCCTGTTAAATATAAGGCAATCGTGACAGTTTTTTTTATAACAAAAATGCCATTGTTTTAATATCGACGACAATTATGGAGTGTAACGAATTCATATATTATGACATTTATTTCCTATTGCAAATTCCTCAATTACTACCGTTTTTTCCTGTTCTCCTTGTCACTCCGCCGCGAACCATTTGAATGATAATAATGTTATAATACATTACACCCATATAGAAACAAATGGTCAACACTTTAATATATATACGCTTTAATACATTTTGTAATATTCGTACATTTCCAATCAAGTTTGAACAATTTACAAGTATGAAATTACAACCCTTAATCAAAACTAGTGTAAATACCATCATAATATATATAACATGATTTTCTGTACAAGCATAAACAATCAACCGGTAATCCTTCACCTTTGAAAATATTCTTTGTTGCTTGAACCATGGTCAAATCCTTCATTTATAAAAACAGTCAGTGTATTTTGATAACCCTGATTAACTTCTTTGAAGGAAATTTCATGAACTTTGTCGGCTCCATTAGAACCTACAAAGACAACTTGAATATAAGCATACATCACAGGACAAGAGAGTACAACTCGCTTAAAGAGACTCCAACATGAATATAGTAGACAATCACAGAAAATTTAAGAAAGTAAGCTAAAAGGATAGTGTCGAATGGTTGATGGATATAATGGAAAGAAGTAAAAGAACTGAAATACGAATTCGTTGTTGATTAGCTATAAAGTATAATATGGACAAACCAGGTTCCATATTAAATCCTCCATGCTTTAGAAAGCTAGGTTCCCCAAGTACATCTGGTTGCATCACTCTACATTCTCAATAAACTGTGAAGAACTACCAAAATCAAGTTGAAACACTTCATCTGAATTTTGTCATCCATTTTATAAGGTTGTTAATTTCTAGTGTTACAGTTGTTGCAGTACACCTAGTGTTAATATGTTACAGTACTTGTTGTCATGATTGGATTGAAAAACAAACATCAACTAAAAGATACATCTAGTGAGATTGAACTGTGAATTAACCATACTAGGTCATCTAACTGAAGGTAACTTAGAACCAAATCAAAAAACCCATAACACTCAATGCAAATGTTAAATTTAAAACGTATTGTACGACAAAAGCAAAGAAAATTAGAGATATGTCGAAATATCTTAACTGATAAACAAAGTTTTCAATTATGCACTTACTAGCTACAAAGCTAAGAAGTATGACAATGGATGTTTCAAAAAATGTGTAAAACTACATAAAAATAAACAGAATGAGATGGTTAGTGAAACTTCCATATACCTCTAATTAGTTGTTCACTTCCTATTAAGCGAAATAAATTTTGTGAAAATTAAATGTACAGAGTTTGTGAAAGTAAACATCAACAATGTATTTTGGCCAAAAAAAATAGATTATAAGGAATCAAAATCCATTTTATAATCTCTCCAAAAAGTAAGGAAGAGATCAATGGCAGGGGCCTTTGTGAAAATTAAAACGGATTTTACTTCTAAAATCAAGTAGGACAACACTAAAATGATCCCCAAAACCGAAAACAAAAAAACGCACATGACTACTGCTACAGACAATCATGTTGTCACCCTTGCACTATTGGCCTCGCCCATTCTCCACAACTCCCACCATATTGACCCATAACTGGTCTCGAGTTAATTTTAACACATCCATACAATCTCAACTACCCATTACCAATGGATTAAGGAAACATAAACCACAACATAAAGGACTTCCCAGGCAATTGTAAGAATCTAGACAAATACCCTTAACATCTAGTGTAATACTATCATTGAGCAAAACACTACTAGAATAAAAGAAAGAAATAAGAAAGAGGACCTCGTGAGAGAGAATGACATCATTACAAGGTAACAAACCCCTCTTAGCTATCAGATATCATCAAAACTTCAAACCTTACCCACCTATCTTCTAGATCTGTTCATTAAATATTGGAAAATAAATAATTAGACAATTAAGACTCAGATATGTATCGAACAATATAACAAAACTAAAGATCTAAAAGAAAAGAATTCCAAATGACTATAACACATGACATGCTAACTCATAGAACTTAGCAATACCTACCTTTGCAAGAATCCCATCAACTCATGACATACTTAAGGAGACTGCAAAAAGTACCAAACTTTTCCAAACAAGCCAAAATTTACCAAACTAGACAGTCAAGAATGTTATGTAGATATTAAAATCTGAAGATAGGTTATCTAAGGCCTAGATCAGTAATTTAACATAGTACAGTAAGATACAACAAATAAAAGAGTGCAAAGGAATTTTTGTGATTAAAGTGTATTGAACAAGTCATCATGCCAGTCATACCCAGGTGGCATGTGCAATAATGAACAGTTCAAAGCTTATAATCCTGTAAAGGTCAGATAGTTCCAATCACTCATCCTCCATTTGAATGGTAGCTTACACTGCCACTTAGTTTGCTGGAGGCTAAAATTGCTAAATCATTAGTCAACAAAACAAAGGCTAATGGATTATGGGTCCTGATACATCTCACCATCCTACTATGGGAGCTAGTAATGCAAAAAAGAATTGTGTTGCACAAAAGCCCGTCTATTAACCACATTATTCTCAGGAAACCCTTCACTCATAAATTCTTCACTATAGCCTTATTTCTACTATAAATAAGTAACATGAAATAAAATAAAATAAATTTGTTATTTTTCTTCATGCGTTTAAAAAAAGGGGAAATGCACCTGAATGTGCTTCATTGCTTCTTGCTTCAAAAGCAGCTACACAAAGAGAACTACAAATGAATATTTCATGGGGTTACCTATTGAACCAAGTCGATAAGATAAAATCTTTCTTATTTTGTTCCCATAATCCTTAGTTTTAGCATATTCAGCTGTATCTTATTAGCTCAGTAGCCAAGCAGTCGCCCAAAAGAACTTGTTCTATGGTTAGCCCTCATTCAAGCATTTTTAGGATACTTTGAGGCAAAAGAAATTATCACATTTTCAGAGATACTTTCTCGCTAGATTGTTTTGTGGAATTCCAATCATCCACAACTTAATGGGATAATAATGCTCTTAGTGCAACAAAAATTGATGTTAGAACTCAAGAGAATAAGGGCTGATCAAGAGCAACCTAAATGTCAAGCCAAAAATAAAACTAGAAAGGAAAAGGATCAAATATCCTAGATTAAGAGCCATTCAAGCATCTCTACTCAAAGGTCGAGATCAATTATACTTCAAAATTTTGTTTCCAGCCATTATCTCCATTAGGGAATTACTTCTCTTGAGTCATAAGTTCAAATTAATAGTTTGAAACGCCACACACCCAAGATTACTTCTCTTGAGTCATAAGTTCAAATGACAACTATGCTGATAAATACAACGAAAATCAAAGTAGTTCTCACTGGCTAAGCTCTATCACAAAACTCCACAATTGCTCGACCAGCTAAGTTACCCTATTAAAAGAAGCTTAGGTTAACTCCTAGATTGAATTTAATTTGAGAAAACAGAGAGAACAAGCAATGATTTATTTAATCTTTACTGCTTTATGAGAAATTAAAGGGAGAAAAAATAAAGAAAAAAATGATGGACAAACCAGTCGTACAACCATAGTTGAAGCAAAAAACAATGTAAAGAAAATGAATACATGTCTTTAAAGAGGCATAGTGCAATATCCTTTAGCACCGGAATTATCACTCAAGTACTTGGTAAATTTTTTCATGCCTTTATTTGAACATTTATCTCCAATGCCTGCAACAGAGAGAAAATATCAACTTAGAACAACAACAGACCACTTCAAGTCTAGTCTAAAAACCCAGCAGGGAGACAAAGTTTTCCAATAGCTCCTTGATTTTTCTAAATGACATTTGCAAAATTCAGCTTACAATGACCATATTAATGTTTGCAAAATCCAGCTACCACGATCTAAAGTCTCAGAGAAGGCTCACGCACATCCAGGTTTTATTATACTATTGGGTTGCTTTTGAGATGTGAAAATTTTCATTCTTCAATCAAGATTGTTGTTATTGTAAGCTTTCACCAAGTCAAAGAAAGTTTTGTTGCACCTTGAAAGTAGGATTCGTTAGCATCCATTGAAAACCTTTACAAAGTCAAAGAAAGTCTTCTTTGGTTTGGTAAAATTCTTGAACCCCAAGATTCAATTAACCTCTAAAACAAGAAAAACAGAAGTTTTTCCATTTTTGGTGAGAATCAACTCTTGTGCTTGTTACAGAGCCCCTCTTCTTTTTTTTTTTTCCACAAAACCTGATTTTTTTTTCATTAATTGATGATTCCTAATCAGTAAGAAAGTGGGGTGTACTGATAACTGATTTGATTCTGATTCCAAAACAATTCAATTTTTTGTTACATGTGCCAGCTTATGTGATCTCTCAAGTTCTTGGATCAACATTGGTGGCTGGGACACTTAGGCTAATATTTAATGGACACCAAGATCATTTTTCGGAGACTCTCCCAAGTGATTCATATCTGCAAACCTTTGTGATTGAATTCATCATCACATTTTATCTCATGCTTGTAGTGTCTGGTGTTGCCACTGATAATAGAGCTGTTAGTTCATCCTCTCTTTATGATTTAACTCTAAATTTCACTAGAATTTTGTTTAAACTAATAATCGATTTATGTTCATTGATCTTTATATATAGATTGGTGAACTTGCAGGACTTGTTGTTGGTGCTACTGTTCTTCTCAACGTTATGTTTGCAGGGTATTATTAAATTTCAATGTCATTTTCAAACTAGAAGAAAACTATTTTGGCGATATTATCAAGGGATATTGTTTTATAATAAAACTAGTTGAACTTCAACTATGAAAACTGGGATCTTTTACCCTCTAGCAATGGATTTCATGACATCAATTGTAGAAATTCCAGCCTGCATCATTTCTTCCATATAAGTTCTCTCACTAGGGTTTATAGAACTCACTGTGAGTATGAGGGAAACTAATATAACAAGAAGCAGATAATGAAGAAAAATACCTCAAGCGAATGGCTTTGCATATGTTGCTTCAAGTAAGCTGGCTTTCTGAACGCAACACCACATTGCTGCCAAATATTGAATTTACCGTTTCACCAAACTTCAATAGATTATCATCGGTTTCCTCTCCATGGAATTAATTTTCCATTTTCATAAGGCAATCTAACGACTTTCCAACTCAGACCCTCTACTTTCAACAACAGAATTTCAAAACTCTTTCACTTTCCTTGTTTGTATGTTATATATATCAAAAATCTTCTTCAATTAGACTTACATTTGGAAGCCATCATTACAGAAATACAATCACAAACATAGGATTTCATACTCAAAATCAAGAAGAAATCCAAAGCACGAAGAAAATGATGATGTAAAAATGATTCATTCAATTTTGAAAAAAGAAAATGGTGGAATCTTTGCACCTCTTTAGGGTACCTTTTTGCAATGGACCTAAATATATGAGGTCCCATTTTAATGCACAATTTGCACCACAACACTCTGTCTCACAAAACACTACTCCTTTCTTCACATACAAATTCAGAAGTTGTGGCATCTTTTATGAACAAAAAAACATAGCGCCAAGAAACAAAAATTGTATGCGTTAAATCACCCATTAACCTTCAAAAAACTTAAGTTAACGAAGGTGAATTTAAAAATAGATCAATATTCTACACTTGTGAAAATTTTGATAACAATGTAAATCACAAATTAACCTTGGGGGTTGAGATAATGGATGAACATAAAATTAATAATTATATCAACATTCTAACAATATGCTTCAATCACAGCAAAAACATTAGTATTAGAATCACTAATTTTGAGGAAACGTCTCCGGGATGATCATTCCTCCTCTTACAGTGAAAACCAAAGTTATTTGCTGAGTGAAGTGTCTGAGGCCCTCGTTTAGACTATCGCCAATACAAAATTTCAGCCCAACCCATATTTCAAATTAAGGTAATGACCCAATATACGATATCTAAAACTCCTTAACACAGCCAGAAATTTGAAGAGAAATCCACCGTTTCCTTTAGAAGAATGCTTGAAAATGGAATTTCTGATATGATTTTCTGTAGGGATTTTATTTACCCGACAATACCAACGTTGATAACAGAAAAGTAGAAAATAGAAAATAGAAAATGGAAAGAATACATACTCAAAAAACAAAAGCAAAAAATAAAAACACACCTAGTTTGGCCCATGGAGTTGAGGGAAAGAGTGAGAGAGAACAACGTCACAGAGAGAGAAAGAAGAAACAGAAGCTTACCGGCAGAGGAGGTGATGGCCACAGTTTAAACTTTGAAGAGATTGCGGCGGATTGGAGATGACAGGCAAGGATTGAAAAGGTTGCGGCAGAGGAGGTTTCGTCGTTCGGTAGAGGAGGTTGCAGTGGTGCTAGAGTGAAGAGACGGACACGAGGGGGTGGTAGTGGTGACGGGACCGGAAGATGGTCGGATTGGAGATGGCCTTCTTCGCGTGAGGATTTGGGAAAATGTTAAGGGTTTTAGATTTGGGGAAAAGCTTTAATAAATTTTTAATTTTCATTTAAAATTAATTTTATTTTAATAAAAAAAATTAAATTATTTTATTTTATGTTTCTTCTATGACATGAAATAACTGTCGCGGAAAGTGTTATCCGAAAAATTCCGTCTTTTCCCCCCAAAAACGCTAATTTTTACCTTTTGTGACTGTTTTTTTGTCCTTCCTCCAATTTGTGATGTACACAACTGTCATAGTAGATGGTTTTTGTTGTAGTGATTCCAATATTTTATTTATTTTAATATTATATTTTCTTGAATTTCGTATTCCAATTGTGCCGTATATTACGAAAACACTTTTTAGTTGTTAGTATTTTATTTTTAATTGTTGTATGGTTTCTTCATTATTAACTGAAATTAAATAAAAGTCTCTAAACTTGTGGTAAAATTATGTGTTCTAGCACCAACCATTCTTACAATCCTTACATTAAATGAAGGACCACCAAAGTCTCCTCTAAGTAATAATCATCCATCTATGTTTACTCCTACAGATTCAATTTTAACTAGAGAAACTCTTATTTACCGAAGTTTATTCTCTACTCAGTTAGCTCAAGGATGAGATCACACAAACTAGGGTCATTGAGACACACTAACACAATTAAGCATAAATGTGTATGACTCTTATACCTCTGGTTAGAGATAAGTGACCTTCCAACATATTTTCACAACGGTGTGATATTGTCCATAGTTTAGGAAGATTTACTATAGATAGCTTTTAAAACATGTAGTAAACCGAAAGTTTTAGTTAAGTTTAGAAAGACTTAGTAGACAATTTTAATAACCCATAAAAGATTGAAAAACTTTTTAGATACTTTTTTAATAAATTCCAAATCTTTTAGGGTATAAAATGAGTTAAAATATTTATAAAATATAGAAGAACTTTAATATCTATCACGGATAGACATTGATAGATAGATCGAAGAACTTTAATATCTATCACTGATAGATAGATATTGACAAAAATTTATTGATGTTTATTATTGATAAAATCTAAAATTTAGCTATATTTTATAAATATTTTTAATAGTTTTGTCACTTTCAAGCCTAAATTTGAGCTAACAACTAATCTCATTTTAAAAAAAGTATTAACATCTAATCTAATGACCAATATAAAACCAGTTCAACTAGCATATCTTTGTTTCCGAGAACAAGAGGTCTAAGGTTTAAATCTCCCACTTATACTTAAAATGATCCTAAAAAAACATCTAACCTATTGGGCTAAAAGTTAAGCTAAATACAACTTTATATACCTTAAGATCACATATATGTTGTATATTTGCAAACTCATAGGTGGTGTGAATATATTTGCAAATGTCCATAAATATTTTAAACTAGCTATTGCCATACTTTAAAAGAAAAAAAAAGAACTACCCTCTTGAATATATTTTAACATTCGTTGAAAATACAATTACGGATAAGATTCAAATCACAAACCTTTACATGGTTTAGGGTTTAATAATATATGTCAATAATTGATGTATATTCAAGACGGTCTAATAAAAGAAAGAAAGGTTTTTAAAATCTAAATTTTAAAACACAAGCGGTGGCAGAATCACCTACCCATTACTTACCAAACAGCAATGTTAATTACAACTATTGTTTCAGATGAGATTATATATATATTGCTTACCAAAGTCATTCAATTTTTGCTGCCTTCCTAACTTTTACCAATATATCACTACACAAATTTATTATGTTCTTTGTATATATATTATGATAAAAGTTTATTGTGTTCATAATAAGTTTAAAGGTAGCTTTCTTAGGTGACCTAGATAAGTCAAATTATGAATCTTTATATGAATATAACATGCATTCAAAAAATATATTTAATTATTATATAATTTAGTATATATACTTTTGTGTAATCCTAGCTACAAACAATTTTTTTTATTTTTACGTGCAAAGATTAAACTTTGGATCAATGTAAAACGTTGTAAAAAAAAAAAAAAAATCATATATGTGTAGACAAGTTTTTATTTTTTATTTTTACATTTTGAGGAATGTTTTTATGCTTATTTATGAGGAATATATATACCATTTCAAGAATGATACCAACATATATTTTCTAATTATGAATTGCATCATTAGTGCATGATTTCTAGTCAATTGCATTTATTTGACATAATCAATGATGAAATCAAACCAATTAATACAATAAATCTTTTTGGTACCGCACATTAATCACATTCAAAAGTCTTCTTTTCCCGTACACAAAAAAACTCATGACATTTTGAAATTTGTTTATCTTTTCCTAAAGTAAAGAAAGAAAAGAAAAATCCTACGGTTTTATTTCTCATTTTATTTTATTGAAAACTGTTATGTACTACACCTACATCATTTGTAGTACTATGAAAAAACATTTGTTTATTATTATAAATTATTAATAATACGTGCTTAAAAGGATTCGAACGGTATGATCATGAGATGAGTAACAAAGTATATAATTTTCTTAAGGTAAAAGGCAAAGATCTTATGATGATCATAATAAAATTAAACTCGAAATCAAACAAAGAAGAGAAAGACAACATATATATTATATATGTATGAAAGAACATATATATTTTCATATCAAATGAGAGGAAGCTAAGACTACAAAATTAAGAATATCCTTAATGAAGATCCAATCTCAACAAAATAAGAAAATAATAAAAGAAAACAATTCACAGAGTATATACTTAAACTTCTAAGTTGTTGGGTTGACAAAACAGTAAAAACAATAAAAACTAATTTACTTTATTTTCTAAGAAATTCAATATAAATTATTTTCTACTATATTAGCCCTATTTCATTCTAATATTTGTACACTCTTTCTATTAGCATCACACAACCATTATATTAATTAAGTTTGTATACGTGAATACATATATAGTTAAACTAGGTTAAAACATATACCATATATTGTTGAAAATAATTTTATGGATAGATTATTAATCAGTAACTATATAAGAAGCATATTAACTATAGCTAGAAAGCTAAAGGTAATTAAAAATTAAAAAAATATTTTTTAAAAAATAATTAAAAAAAAAAAGAGAAAAGTTAAAGCTAGTGAAAAAAGAGTACAAATACACATTTAATATACATTTGATATCTAAGATATACTAAAAAGTGTAATATTTGTAGAATGGAAAAATCACATAACACTTTAATTAACTAATATCTTATTCTTATTTCTTAATTTGTTATCCACCACCATTTTTTTAAAATTTATGAAAGAAAAACGAAAATGTATTTCAGTTAAAATGAAAATATAAATAAAATTAAAAATGGTATTATGGTCTATTACAAATAATAAGAACATAAAGTGCAGAAAAAACTGAACTGAAAGAAGGAAATTGTTATGTACATATATTTATTTATTTATGATCAAACAATTATTTTATTTCTACCTCGAGCCTACATAGTATCTACTTCCATTCACAATTTAGCATATTTCATTAAACTATATATCAACTTTCAGTTACTTTTTATTTAATGACACTTAATTATAGTCATGATTTTTTTTTTTTTTTTTTATAATTCATATCTAAATAATTGTGTTAAATTCTAAAAAATCTAAAAAGTTTCATGGTAGAAAAACGCCCTTTTTTATTTTTAAAATTTTTAAAATTATTTAGTGCATGTTTACTAACCAATTTGTTTTTTTTTTCTTCAAAAACTAATTTTAAAAAACCGGTGTTTGTTAATTAATTCACTTTTTGGTTTTTTAAGAAAAAACTCGTTTTTTTAAGTTATAAATTGAAAGTTGAAAATCGAAAAAAGTAAGAAAACTTTAAAAGAAATACTTTTTTTTTTTTTTTGAAAAAGTAGAAAACAAAATCAAATACATGTGATTTTTGTTTTTAATAAACAAAAAAATTAAAACAGAATTTTAAAAATAGGAAAAAGATAAAAAAAAAAATGTAACGGTAAGAACAATGATGTTATAAATGGATGTCTCTAAGAAATTATGTATAAATATTTTCAAATCCAAACACATGTCGATGTTTCTCCAGCAAAAAAGAGCATTGTTTATTTTGTATAATAAAGAATAATTAATTGTGTTTAAAATATTGTTAGTCATTATATCATAAAAACTGGTGACGTTGAAAAACAGATAATTAAATTTCATGGATGTATAATTTTTGGTTTTATAACACTTCATGTTTCCCATTAATTAATGTATGAAAACTCAATCTTATTGTTGTGAATTATCTAATTCTTATTAGCTATTACTGTGAGTCGTGAGAAGTGAAATCAAGCAATGACCAATCTTTGATTAGCTGATATCATATGCAAATTAATCAACTTATGGATATTATTATTTACTTATATATATACATATATATAGGTTGATGTGTATAAGTATATTATAGTATAATATATATATGGCAATATGTGTTGGCAATGAGAGAGAGATAGAAAAAAGCAGAAAAGCAAGATGGAACACGGAAAGAATACGTATTCCAAATAAATAAAATTTATTACCGTTGAGTGAGTTGCATGTTGTCAAGTGTAAGACATTCAACACATTACCCCATTTCAAGAATCTCTCTAAATATAATAATAACAATTCTTCTTCTTATTATTATTATCCCATCTATGTGTTTGTTTTCTGAAACGTTTATTTTCCTCCATAATATGTTTGATAACGCCACGCCTATATTATTCCATCTATTAATTCCAAATAAAAACAAAATCCTCTCTAACAATTAACAAATATTCTTTTATATATCATCCTCAAAGCATTCACTATTTTCCACCCCTTAATTCTCTCTTATTATTATTACATCCAACGCTCATTTTCCCTTTACCTCCTTTCTCTGATCTATATATATATTTCAATTCCCCACCCCCCCTCCCCTCCCCCATCACCACCCTCAATTTCCAATATTTCTTCTTATTCTTCCATCTTTCTGATCAATTATTTTATTAATATATTATTATTAATTATTCTCTAAATTTCGTTTACTTTGGTCAGAAATTATGGGGTTTGGAAGGTTAATTATTGTTGGTTTAGTGAGTGTTATGGGTTTAGCTATGGTCTGTTCATGTGAAGCTAGGAAATTTTATGTTAGTGGCAAAGATGGTTGGGGTTTGAACCCTTCTGAAAGCTTCAATCATTGGGCTGAACGTAATAGGTTTCAAGTCAATGATACTCTTTGTAAGCATATTCTCTCATATTATATATTCATAAATCACCTCTCTAGCTCTCATATATATTCATCTCTCAATCTTCAAACCAAATCTTCTTCTTTTTTTTTTTCTTTTTTTTTTCTTTATTTATTTTTACAAGTATTTTAGTGAATTTGTTTGTTTTTGAAGTAGTTTTGAAATTGTTTTTCTGTTGTTGTTGTGGACCATTTTTTTTTAATGGGTTAATGTTTAGTTGAACATGAATTTATTGTACGATGCAGATTTCAAGTACAAAAACGAGACAGAATCAGTGTTGGTTGTAAGCAAAGAAGATTATTTTTCATGCAACACCAAAAACCCAGTTATTTCCTTGAAAGAAAATAATGGTGAATCAGTCTTCAAATTGGGTCACTCTGGTCCTTTTTATTTCATCACTGAAAATGCTGATTCATGTCAAAAGGGTCAAAAGCTCGTTGTTGTGGTTCTCGCTTTGACACATAATAAACATCACCACAATCAGACTCAGCCCCCACATTCTTCCTTTCCTCCGGTGGCGCCTCCCTCGCAATCCCAAATTCCCACCGCTGAGTCACCGGAAAAATCTGGAACCGCGCCTGCTCCGGCCAAGAGTTCTGCCTCTGGCCGAGGTGGAGTTGTATTCAGTTTGTTGGGCGTAGGGATGATCAATGTTGTTGTTCTTTTAGTGTGACTTCTTTTTTAAAAAAATTAGTTTTTGAATTAGAGTTTTAATTTGGGGTTTTTTTGGGTCTACATTTTGTATCCATCCAACAATTTGTTTGAAATCTGTCGATGCTTTTTTGTTTTCAATTTTTCCAGCTTTGATTGGTTGATGGTGAATTATCATAATATCACAACTCTATCTCTCTCTCACTTTGGTTGTATTTTGGTATGTGGTTTAGTGTGACAATTGTATTCCTATGCTTCAAATAATATGTGCGTTTCAATATATGGTTTGCTATTGTCAAATTGCAATTAATTTCTCTCAGTCGGACTATTTTCACCCAGTTTCTTTGGCATAATTTTGAAACATAAATCTGTTGATGAGAACTCCACATGGAAAAGACAGAAGAAATTCCATAGATAAAACGTTCTTTTTTTCTTTTCCTCTTATAATTTATTAATTTTGAGATGAACCATATGTTCACCTAATATGCTACTAAGTTCAGAATCATATATTTGGTCCAAAGAAAAAAAAAAGAATAGTGATAAACCAAAAATTAATTAATTGTTGTAGAGGAAAAACGTAAAAATATTGGAATAGGAGAGGATCAGATAATATTGGAAAAACGTAAAAATAATTTAATTTAAGGAATAAGTCCTAAATTGGAGGGGGATTTTGAAATACATATGCTCTTGTTTGGTTTGATTTGAAAGTATTTAAAGTCCCTTTTTCCCTTCTCCCTTTTATTTCACGGGTGGGTGGATTTGTAGTTGAACGTCTATTACTTTACTATTATTGTTTGGGAACTCAAGTACTTCGAAATGGAAAACTTCTAATACTACGTTTTTTTTTTTATTAATTTCATATGAAGCACACACACTTTAGTGAATTCGTACCACATATGTGTCAGATACCAATACTCCTACATAGATACGTATATGTGACACACGCATTTGACATATTTGTTTTTAAACTGATTTTTTAAAAATAAAAATAAAAATAAGTAACTCTTCCAAATCATTTTCCTAGTCCAAAACTAAAATAACAAAATAAGACCAAACACTAGAATTATCTAATCTTCATTTTTATGTTTGAGCTCTCCAATGTTCTGCAAAATATAACCTACTTAAATATCTTAAAAGTTTCAAGGTAAAGAAAGTTCTTCGTTTATTGTTTTCGATGTAATTTTAGTTTTATGCTATGTGATGAATATAAAATTAATTGCAAGCAATGTACATGCCAATTATCTTTTGCCCGAGCCTAAGTATAAGCTTAGACAAGGTTTCCTTGTGATTCTAAGATTGAACACAAGGATCAAGTTGTTAACCTTCACCAAAGACAATGAAGATTACACTCTGTTTACGTAGCAAGTAGTGAAGGATATCAATGTGTAAAGAGAAGTGTAGTGCACAACAGCTTAGCAAGCAAGATGATTAAAAAAATGGAAAGACACAAATGGGAAGTGTAAACCCTAAACCTCATCGTTCTTAAAAATTTCTAAGTGTTTAAGAAAGCCAAAATTTTAGTATTGTTTTGTTGCTTGTGTTGATTAGGTAATCTTGTTGAAAGAAATTCTAAGTGTTGAAGAGATAGAGAGGTTTGCGACCAAGTGATGGGGAGAAGAGAGGACTAGAGCTTTTTAGCAATGTGTAAGAAAGTTAGGCATTTTAGGACTTGCTAGGTGCCAAGGCAAGGATTGATGCTTGTGGCATGGGAACCTCACAAAGCAGATGTCTTAGGCATTGAAGGCAGGCGTGCAAGGTGTTGAGTCAAGTTGAGGGGCATTCGTAGTGAGATATATATTGCTTGTTTGTATGAATGCAATGTTTGTTTCCTAATATGTCATGTTAAGCTCTAATTGAGAGATCTAGTAGGCGACTAGAATAGGATCATGCAATAAAATGTGCTTTCCTATCTATGTGTTGCTAATTTCCAAATGATAAACATGTAGTACAAGTTTTCCTTTCGCTTGTCCAAGTGTAAGCAAAGCGAGAGGTTTTCTAGGTAAGCCAGGATCGAACACAAAGAATTTCTATCAAACCTAGTTATAAAGTCCACTTCTCATCTAGGCAGTATACACAATATCTATATAGTGTAAGGTGAATGTATGTATCTGTATTAAATCTACTATCTACACTAGAGATTTTGTAGAAGGTGACATGAAATTGTGGAAATATGAAGAGTGATCTAACTTGTGTTAGAAAAATATATGAAGGAAGGTCTCCAAATTGTAGACAATTAAGCCATGTGGTAGTCCTTGATGCTATAGAGATAACTTTAACCACTTTCTAATTAAGACAAACACTTCTCAGTGCCTAAAAGCCACACTTGCTCGACTTTTAGGATGCAAATGCAAAAGATAAATTAATCGATGACTACCTAGATTTCATTAATTGCAAGGGTCACATTACCTCTCTTTTAAGGGTGAAAACCTCTCGGCTCCAAGTTACCACACTTGTTCTCCTTTTGGAACCCAAATGATAGAGGTTTAATCGCCAAGATGGAGTTCGTTTCCAAACTCCTTCATGTGCACATTTAGTCATGTCTTTGCAACATACGCTCTCGAGTAGTTGGCAAAAAACTTGCCAAGCGATGGAGTAAATCTCAGGT
Organism: Cucumis hystrix; assembly: GCA_025688845.1. NCBI lineage: Eukaryota > Viridiplantae > Streptophyta > Magnoliopsida > Cucurbitales > Cucurbitaceae > Cucumis > Cucumis hystrix. Next base: position 16,933,309 of record CM046893.1, read on the forward strand.
AAACGCGATGAACATTATAAGTTAGATCTCTTATCAAGAACTTATCACAAGTCTAAACTACTTATAACACTCAATAGATGAACGGTAAAGAAATGGTGGATTGACAGAAAATAAAGTTGCAATGCATTGAACAATATAGGCCTTTCAACCATTATACAATATACAAGACAAACATTACAAAGAAAATACAAAAATGGAAAGTAGAGCCAAGCCACAGAATGCCTAAGCATTCCTTGGCTCTTTTACAAGTTAAGGGGAAGAAAATGACGATTTCTCTCTCTAATCTTTCTCTACGCTCTCACATACAGTTTGACTAGAGAACAGGTGAAGGAGAAGAACTTCTACAAAAGGGTAAAAGCTAATCTTTTATGTCGGCTTACACTACTACAAAACTAGCAATACTTGACACTTTTTACCTGTCAAGTATTTGTTTACTTGACACTTTTCAATGCGTCAAGTAATCTAGTGTTAAGAATAAGAAAAGTTTATTTGACATTTTTTAAGCGGCAAGTATATGAGATTACCTGACGTTTTTTACGCTTCAAGCAATCCAGTGTCAAGAATAAGAGGGTGTTTTTTTTTACAGTTTTTAAATGTCAAGAATTTGTTTATTATTGACACGTTTTACATGTCAAGACTTTTTTTCTTCTTTCAAATGAAAAATTGTACAATTTGAAATACCCATATAATTATATTGCACCTGTTTTGAAGTCCAACAATGGTATACAACATGATCAATTGAACTATTTACATTTCTTGAATCAACCCAAACTTTCAATCAAATAATTAACAAATTGCTTATATATCATTGAACATATACATATAGTTGGTCATTACATACTTACAACATAGAAATATATTGTTCTTGATTCATATTACAAAACGAGTTATGAACATCGTTCTTAATCATAAAATACAAAGTATATGTAATAATAAGAAACAGAGACATCACCTTCCTCCAAGCACTACAACATTCTTAAATAACTTCAAACTGAACAAAGTCTCACCGATTGTTATCCTCAACTCCTTGAAATCTACAAACGAAATAAGAATGACATTAGAACTAAGAACTTTAACTTCTAATTCTAAGAACTTTGATAATAGAATTATGTCTATGAAATAAAAACAAAACATAGGATCTCTATGTACTTCCATTTTAATCAAATTAAAGGTATGGTTACTCCCTACTAAGCCCATATCCATCTATTTCATGGATAAATATTTAATCTTTGTAGTTTGTCTATAGTTTTCATATTAAATAATATACTAAAATGTCTTGTAATAAATGAGTTGTACAAATTAAATATCAAATGAAGTACAAACATATCAACAAAGTATGAGGAATCAACTATGATTGCATCATATTTTCCTCTTGGTGCACGCCGTAGAAATTCAACAACTGCAAAAATCACAATACTAAGAGATAACAAAGGGCATATACCACACTGTTTTTCAATGTGTGGTATATATAATAAAAATCACAATTAGTCATAACGTTTCTTTCTTGAACATCTTCAGCTCTCAATCTAATCTTACATCATGAAGTCCACAATAATTTCATATAAGTATCATATAAATAATTTCAGAAAAGTTTGAACCACACTCTATAAGTTAGAATCTAATTCTTCCATATTTGAATTCAAACTCGAACAAAAATAATTGATAGCCAAACAACCCCAAGTCGACTTCATGGACCATGAAATTCAGGACTATTTCATGCAGCTAAGTTACAATCGAAACAAATTCTTGCAAGCTTATAGTTTTATAAATGACATTATTTCCTCAAGGATCATCCAAAGATTCAGAAGAACAATAATGAATGCTCTTCTTGCTAAAATGAACTATAAGAGGCAACTTTACCAATTCTCCATTATTAGGTACAGAAAGAAAACCGACATGCATACATAAAGTGACAGAGAAATAGGCTCTTAAATTAAGTACTTTGATATAATTTAGGACATTTGCATTCTTTCCTCAATGGGTTGTATAAGTTCTGGGAACTACAAAACAACAATTTAGATGACCATCTCAATCCCATGGTTCTAAAAATAAGGAAATTTTAGCTTTTTTAAAAATCAGATAAAAAAAATAACAACCTAGAGCACTTGTAATAGGTTGCAAATTGTCTCTCTTTTTCATTTTTTACCAACAAGAGGAAAATTTTGATGTTACCAACCAGAGTATTCTCTGCAGGATGAACTTTGTGCTGATCACATGAACAGTCACATAACATGTTGTAAAACTAACAAACAGCGCATTAAAAGTTTGTTAAACACATACTGAACAAATTTGTTACAATTAAGATCAACTAATCTAGAACTAGGTGGAAGTTCATCCAACGCTTCCAAATGTAAATTAATGAAGACTGAAAAGGATAAAGCAGCAAGAAATTCAATAGAAATGACGTTAAGAACTTTTTTTATTTAGTAGATTAGAAAAACAAAAAAGGAGGTTACAACTAGTTTCAGCTTTTTTTTCCTTCTAATTTCTTCGTCTTTTTATTTTCGCCACCAGCCACATGACCTCACCGGCCCCTTATTTTCTTTGTTTCCCACTCCTGGTTCCCTTACTATTACGATAAAACTATTTTTGAATCCCTAACCCCCTTCCTTCAAGATCCTTCTGAAATAATTTACAAAATCACAGCACACAATGAAATAATGAAAAGAGCTCCTCCATTGAATTCAAATTCGAACAAAGAAATCATGCGTAACAGTACAAAGATGAAACATAGAGAAGGATCCATGCTCAACAAACAAACTGCAATTAGGATAACAAAATTATGAAAAGAAAAGCTTACGATTGGGAGAACCAAACATTGTTCCCTATCGATTCTCAGCTGCAACTTAAATATTAAATAATAATGTGACAATGTGTCTATGTTTATATACTTAAATAGAGGCTTGAAACTCAAATCTTCAATAGAACAATCCTTGAAATAATTTTTCGTTGTTCCAAACTAAGGGTGACCCAAAATAATATAAGGAAAGAGAAAAGCTGAGGAAAAAAAAATAGAAGATGCCTATGGTAAAGAGGGATAGAAAATCAAATATTATATCAATTTTCTGTAATTTGAAGTGGAAAAGAAAAAATACCCTGTTTAATATTGCTTACTCTGTCTTCTAACCTTTCTTTGACAATTTATATTCCACTTCCTCCTTTCGACGCTTTCTCTCCAACTTAACTCATATAAATTCAAAAAGCATATGAAAACCATACGTCAAAGAAACCTAGACTTAGCTTTTCACAAATATCTCAATTTGAATCCAATAATCCTCGAAGCCACACTGAAGTGATCCTCTGTTACAAACCTAAAAACAGAAAATTAGGCGAAACAAGAGGAATCAATGAAAAAGTAGGAAAAGGTAAAATCAGTAAAAAAGAAAAAAAGAAGCGTAAAGTTGAGTGAAACTGAACTGAAAAGACGTTCAATCTAGAGAAGGAAGGTGAGAATCAGTTCAGTATGGTAAAAGTGGAAGTGGTTCAATCAGTTTAATATGAAGAATGATGGAAGTAAGAATTTAAGAAGATATAACAAAGCACACCACATGAGGGCAAAATAAGCGAACAACTACAAAGTTAATTACGAATAGTTCTCAAAGAAATGATTAAAGAGAGCATCAAATTTGGAAGCATCCTACAAGATATATACTAACAAACAATCAAAAAGTTTTTGCCATTGTTAAACGTTATGTTGTTCCTTTAAAGCAATCTTCTAAGAATTGTTTATTACTATTAAACTAGTGAGAATGCTAAACATGCAGCAGAATGATGGCCTTTGTATACATAAGTTTCATTAGATAGGAGCATAAGAACAAGACTTCAACGAGCATGCCAGACTATGAACATTTTGGCAAGTTTTGCCTTGTCAAGACATTCATGTAGATACTATCAAATATAAAAGACAAAATACCAATTCCAACCTACTTAGCTAACAAGCTTTGACTTGTCAATTATTGAAAATATCACTTCATTGAAAATATAGTCAATGCAAATACATGTGTTAATCATAGATTTTGAAAAAAATCTCCAAATCGTACCTCCTATCCATGGCCTTTGAGTGTTTTCCACCATCCAAATTTAAGTCCTCAAGCTTGGAACAAGCCTCAAAGTCAATTATATTTCTTTGAGTTCTACAAACCAATGATTAAGAAATCAATTACCACATATCAACATGTGAGGAAAGAAACCTAAGGAATTGGAGAGAGGGTAGAGCATAGAAGGAGACGCAGTTAGGCTAATATTGAAAATGGAATAAGTCCAATAATTACCTTTTGTGTGACAATGGAAGACTTCTATCAATTTCTTCATTAGATGAATCACTTAAAAGAATACTATCAAGAAAAATGTGATCATCATTGTCATCTGACTTAGTACTTATGTGCTACAAAATCAACAAGAAAAGTGTAGACAATAAAACCTCTGCCGCTAAAACAAAGTTTATGCAAACAAGATTATAACTTTATTTAATACAATTGAATAATCTTTTGATAAGAGAGATGTCATAGAGTTATAGAGTTATAAGCAATCATTACAAAATTAATGTTGCACAATAATTGAGTATCTAACTACAACGAGACATATGAACAAGTAAAATACAAAGACTTTCCATCAACATTTTAAACTACAAACTATTAAAATCACAACTATCCTCATGTTGATTTAAAAAATATCTCGCTCCTCCCAAGCCAAATGACTTAACATAATGCAATTTTTTTAAACAGAAACAAGCCTCTTTATTAAAGATAATAGATGAGACTAAAGCTCAAAGTACAAGAGTGTTATACTAAGAGCAAAGCTCAAAGTCTTTACAACGAAACTCTGCACATTTTCATATCTTGAATGCCATGTTAAGTTCTTAAATCATGAGTTTGTTCAGGATTGTAATCTCAAGCCCATGGTTTGTAATTTTTATTACCTTCTCTTTCCACTTTAATCAACTAAACCCTCTTTCCTACTATTTTCAAACCGGTTACATTCTAAGAAATTCTTTTAGTAAAGTAAGACAAATAAGGAAAAAGGAGCAGTAGTGGTAAAAGGTACAAAACCAAAACGGAATGAAAAACTAAGAAGAAAACACTAGAAAAGAAAGAAACCACATTGGATCCTATTCATGTACAACAAATGAGACATCATGGATTTTTTTTTTCTTTTATGAATATCAGAATTTGAGAATAGTTTGTTCATTCAAGATTTTGTTGAAATAACAGCCTGGGGAAAGGACAGATAATTTAGCACTAAAATTTTTTTTAGTACAATGGACCCAACATTTTCATTCATCTCTGCTCAAACTTTGGATGCAATAATCAAATCTCTCTCTCTCTCAGGCTCTACCTGTTTTGTCAATCATCATCTTCTCACTATCAACCTAAGCACAACCAAAGAGATATCACCCACCTACATCCACAATGGTGAAAAGGGGTTTACTTTTCATCAAAGTCTGCTACTACTGTAAAAATGTGGTTATAATAATCTAGAGCAATGAAAGTTAAGCAACCATATGTTGCATCCACAATTGAATCATTGATGTCTTGTTTCATTAAATTGATATTAGACCTCAACAAATGTACCATCAAATTATAGAAAAATAAAGCTTCGAAAATGTCAAGTTCGTAACTGACAAAATAAGTATAAAGAACCAAGAAGTTAAGAAAATATGGACACAACTTATCAAAACCCATCTGTATTCTACAACAGCAAACCAAAAACCCTCTAAAAAAAATGAAATGAAGATAGGAATTAGAGAAAGAACGATCTGGGTTGTTTGAGTGAGAGAGAAATCTATAGATACCGATTACAAGAGCGATGGTTTTCGTACCTGGAAGTCGACTCTTGCAGAAGCAGAAACAACAAATCGTCACTAATCTCGTCGTCACCACAAAACACTACGCCACCGTGAAGACTAAGAATTCTATTCTCAAAGCTCAGGTTACCGAACTCTCTCACTATTGCAAACCTAAGAGAATAGGAAGAAAAAGAAGGAAAAAAGAAGAGGCAGAGAGATAAAAGAAGAAGAAGAAATCGATGAACGATACCTTGTTCTTCCTTGGACGAGAGAAAATCGTTGGCATGGAGCTAGGGCTATGGAAAAATTAGGAGGAGCTGTTCGTCGTTCCTCATTGGCAAATTTGGGAAAGTTACGAAAAACTGGGGAAAATTGCGTGGAAAAAAAGGAAAATTTAATTTGGGGATATTGATGGAAAAATGAAAGAAAAATGTGGGGATAAATTTTTTTAGATAAAAGGAGAAAACTTATTTAAAAGTAGGTAATTCTTGACCTTTAAAAAATGTCAAGTAAATAAAACTATACTTGACGCTTTCAATCTGAAAATTGAAAATTGAAAATTTATACATTTTTCATTTATTTTATTATTCTTGACGTTTCTTCATTTTACATGACAATTTTTTTTAGAACTTTCAAGTTGCAAACATCAAGTAATGCTATTTTTGTAGTAGTGCATATGGAGCTCTCTAGGATATGGTCCATTCAGACCAGCTAATGTTACATGGTAGGGGGAGGCTTTATATAGACTACTTTAGGCTGGAAGCTTCAATTCTTCTGCATATGTCAGTGTCGATTGCAGCCTTGCGATAAAACACTAGAAAGCATGGTAAAATAGGCATGGTGACTTATGCAAGTTACACTCTCTTATTTTTATGAGTTTGAGATGAAAGCTACGCGTTTTAACACTTTATCCTTTGTTTTGACTTCATTATTCTACGTAAACGACCATAATAACTTGTAGATACAAGTTATTAGCTATGTGGCCAAGAGCATGCAAGGAAGGACTTTGTGGCAAGGCTTGCGGGTTAGCAAGGCGGCATGGTTTGGTTGGAAAGCTTTAGGCCAAGAGCTTTGATGCTAGGCATTTTGGGAAGACTCTTAGGCCTTCAATGTAGTTAATTGACTAGAGGACAAGTGCCCATAACATGCAAAGCTTGGTTTTGCGGCAAGGAGGAGGTGGCAAAGTTGACATGCAGAGAGTGCAATATTTTAAGGTCAGTTCACTTGAAGATTGCTCACAATTCAGTCATACATTTTCTCTCAAACCAATTGCAAAATCTTGCTAAAAAAGTCTTATCTTCGAGGGTGAGGCTGTAGTACAAGGGCAATATAAGGAAAGTGGTATTTAAGTACAAGAAGGAGGGAAGGTCAGAAATCGAAGGAATTTGAATAGTCTGGCGTCCATGAGGGCTACATATCACATCCTTTCAAATTTGGAGCTAAGCTTTTTAGGTAAGATAGTTAAGACAATTCTAAGTATGTAGTTTGAAGAAGAAACTTTTTCATTTTGATGGCTAGATTAAAAGTTAACAAACTCTAGGAAAGTTTGAAGGTGGTTGGAGAATCAAGTCATAAGGTGGTAGGTTTGCGCAACATTTCAAAGGTAAAGAGGTTTTTTGGCTTAAACTAGACGAAGCGACACAACCAACGCATAGCCAGGCGACATGGGGTTTTCCCCCAGGCCATGCACGCAAAGGTGTGCGGGGGCACGCACAGAGAGACGCTAAGCAGTGTCATCCAGCCAAGGCATGTAACAAGCATACTTGCCCAAGGCGATGCTTGCCTATGGCCGTATGCCCAAATACTCCAGTTTATCTTATCTTTATGTCCTATGTTTAGTTTAGCTAGTTGCTTTTCTTTTTATGTAATAAATCTAGAGTGTGACGTTTCGACTTTTTCATATGCAAGCCTACCAGAGCTGAAAAAGTTCAAAATGTATTATAGGGGAGGCATAGGTTGAATCCACGCCCAAGCCTTGTCGCACTATTTGCAATCTAAACTTTTCGTTGCAATTGACAGTCTTCAATGCTTGTTTTAACAACGATTTCAATGAATTTATTTCTCTCACATTTTCTAAAATATTTTCTCAACAACGGGATGGAAGGTTAATCGTTCCGTGAGTTTGTTTGTGGTTTTTCAGATTTCGATCAGCTGACTTGTTGATTGGATCGAACAAGTGCCGCACAATCGCTTATCCAGAGTTTGAAAGGTTGCGTTGTGACACCTGACATGCTGAGTGCAAGGCAAGCATGTGACCAAACATCTTAAGGGCGTGCGCACTGTGCGTGCGCACGTGCTGCCTACTGCCCATGCCTAGTGGTCAACCGTGCCATGATGCTCATTTTGGACAATTTTTGCATTTTTAAGAATTTTAAGTGAAGTTTTGATATTTTATTATTTTAAAGGATTAAAATGAGTTTTTCTCTAATTTCAGAGAAATAAGAGATTGGGTAAATATATAGGCCAACAAATTAACTTCCATCTATGAGTGAAAAAATTATATTAAAAGTAATTTCTAAACATGATTTACTAAGTATTTGTTTAGAGCATGCTTTTAGTGAACTTATTTGAGAACCATATCTGATTAACATCAAAGATTTCCAAGCATGAGTTTGACTAATGAATTTACAAAGATTATTTCTTTATACATTGATTTATGAGCAAACAAGTAAATGTTGAGTTTTTGAAGTATTTAGCTAAAATGTTGTTTAAAGCAAAGTTTTTTTTAGAGATTTATGATTTGCTAAATGCAAGACTTATTTATAACATGTAATGACCCAACCCAATTCTAGTAAATTTTTGGAGTCAAAATCATGACATGAAACAGGTTAAAAACTCCACCATAACCCAATGCAAATCGAATGCACTAATCAATATATTGCTTATGTAGCTTATCCCCTAGACCTTTTTGAAGAAGGTTATGTTACTAACATGTTTACTTCCATTGTGGGTAATGTATTTGGATTCAAGGCTCTACGTGCTCTACGTCTGGAGGATTTGCGAATCCCTACTGCTTATATTAAAACTTTCCAAGGCCCGCCTCATGGTATCCAGGTTGAAAGAGAAAATAATTTTAGAGTTAATTGTCTTAGTTTTGTTTAATTACGTTTAAATTATTGGGCGTTATTTTAAATTCATTTAATGAAAATTATTTGGTTTTGTAGAAATTGGGATTAGTTAAATAATTACGGGTGTTATTTAATTAAATTGAAGAGTGAACATTTTGTTAGAGATTATATATATATGTATATGTATCTACATATATGTATATGTACGTACATATCTACATATGTATACGTACATATCTACATATGTATGTATGTATAGATATATATATGTATGTATGTATGTATGTATGTATGTATGTATGTATAGATATGTATGTATGTATGTATATGTATGTATGTATGTATATGTATGTATGTATATGTATATATGTATGTATGTATGTGTATGTATGTATGTATGTATGTATGTATGTATGTATGTATGTATGTATATGCATGTATGTATATAGATATATGTATGTATATAGAGAGATGTGTGTATATATGTGTGTGTGTATATATATGTGTGTGTGTATATAATTATAGAATAAAGCGGTAAAAATATTTACAGCCCATAGAACAATTTAAGAAAAGTCCATTAACGTCGATTATTTTTTTAGAATTCCATATTTGCTCGTACTAGTTTATAACGATTTTTTAATTTTGATTCTTCCTCTTCTTTTCGATATTCTCATCGTCTTTCTTCTCTTCTACAATTTTTCTTCTTCTTTCTATCGTCTTTTTCTCTATTTCTGCAATTTTTCTTTTATTTTTTTCCAAACCATTATTTGGTTCAATATCGTGTACCAAATATACCACTTTTTTTAAAAAAAATTCAAATTGTTATTTGGTTGTTTAGATCGTGTGACAAATATAAAAGATCGTGAAAAAAAATCGTTGGATATTGGATAGCCAAATCTAGATGATTGTGTATAGCCAAATTTAAACACCAAAGAATCTTTAAAAAAATCGTTTATATTTAACTTTCCAAATTTAAATGATTAAATCTAAATGATCGTGTAGAAAAATAGCCAAATTTAATCATGTACCAAAGAATCTTTAAAAAAATCTGTTTATATTTTGCTGTCCAAATTTAAACGATTAAATCTAAACGATTGTGTACCAAATCTAAACGATCGTGTACAAAATATAGCCCAATTTAAACGATCATGTACTAAAGAATCTTTAAAAAGTCATTTGGATTTGGCTGACCAAATTTAAATGATCCAATATAAAGGATTGTGTACCAAATATAAGCGATCGTTTTCCAAAAAATCTTGAGATTTGGCAACCCAAATTTAAACGATCAATGGAAACGATCGTGTACAAAAAACATTATTAAAAAATCGTTTAGATTTGACTTCTCAAATTTAAAATATCAAATCTAAACAATCGTGTAAAAAAATAGTAAAATTTAAACGATTGCGTACCAAAAAAACTATAAAAAAAATCCTTTAGAATTGTATACTCAAATTTAAACGATCAAATTCTATGTTTCCAAATACTAAACAATGGTTTTCCAAATATACTACACGCGCCGGATGCCAATTAGTTCGGACATTTTTGAAATTTTCTATTGTGGCTCTGTGGGCTTTTTTCGTTTTCGAAATTGTTATATACGGTGTAAATATTTTGCCGCTTTGTTCTAGTTTTTTAAAAACCCCAAAGTTATTTGTATCTTGGAGAAAATATATTTATTGAAGGAGAAAAAGAAAAATAATTATATTGTGGGAAAATATAATTAATAGTATAATTATTTTGAAAAAAAGATAAAAGTTGATTTAATGGAGAGAGAAAGTTGGATTTATTTGATTATTTGAAAAAGGAAAAAGAAATAAAAATAAGGGGTCTTTTAAAAAATATAACAAAGGCGGTAAAATATTTACATTCTATAAAATAATTTCAAAAATGGAAAAAACCATAGCCCAGCAATAGGAAATACAAAAATGCCCGAATTAATTGGCACCCAGCACACGTAATATATTTGATAAACGATCGTTTAGATTTAATCGTCTAGATTTGATACTATACGATCGTTTGAAAATGATCATTTAAATTTGGGTAGCCAAAGCTAAACGGTTTTTTTCAAAAAAATTTGATACACGATCGTTTATATTTGGTACATGATCATTTAGATTTGATCGTTTAAATTTGGGTAGCCAAGTCTAAATAATTTTTTTCAAAATTTTTTGGTACACCATTTATATTTGGTAAACAATCGTTTGGATTTGATCGTATAAATTTGGTTACCCAAATCTAAACAATTTTTTAAAGATTCTTTGGTACACGATCGTTTAGATTTGGCTATTCAATATCGCAATAACTGTTTTTCACAATCTTTTATATTTGGCACACGATCTTAAACAACCAAATAACATTTTAAAAAGAAAATAAAAGAAAAATTGCAAAAGAAGAAGAGAAAAAACGATGAAAAGGAAGGACAAACCTGGAATATTTTTTAAAAAATGCCAGCTTTATGGCCATTTTCATTTTGTTACATGGGCCGTAAATATTTTGCCAACTTTCTATATTTATGAAAATTAACCTAAAAATAATATTAATATTTATTATTATTATTATTATTATTATTATAATATTTAAAGTCTTGGATTACGTGGATCAAAGAAAAGTTTCAACCTTTCTTCTTCTTCGTGACCTAGCCGCCATCGCTCCACCTCCTTCACCATTCTCTATCGCCCGCCGTTGACTCCTCTATCCATTGAAAAAGCGCTGCCACCCGTCGACGGCCACTGACCCCTTTCCATCAAAGTCTCGTCGCACAAGCTTTTCGTCTCCTCGCTCTTGCGTTCATAAGACGGTCAAGTCAGAGCTTCTCCTTAGTCCAAGTCGTTCGATCTATAGCTGCTCAAGCATTTCCTCTTTACAAGCCACCCAGTCAAGACATGTAAGCAGAGCACCAACCATTCCGCGGGACATTTTACTTCTCCTTGTGTGTAAGTCCAACCAAATTTGCCATCTTCTTTTGCCTAGCCGAGTCGTAGAGCCGTCGAGCCATCAAACTACCCTTTCTTTCAATTATTTAAGAATTGTAGGTGAGTTTTGATGGGTTTTTGGTACACCATCAAATGTTAATTTTTAGGCTCTATATAAATTAATTTTGGATTTAATTGGAGTTTTTCCCTAAAGGTTCAATTGGCTAAATTTTTGGAGTAGTTATATTTGCATTTTTTTCATCAAGATTGAATTGGTTTCCTTATTGTTTAGGATTTGTTCGTTGAAAAACTGTGATTGTTAGGGAATTTTTGTTAACTAATCTCTTAGGTAAGAGATTCTACTAGACCTTCGAACTAAATTTAAGAGACTATATGTGTTTATGGATTATGCATTGATGATAGCTAAAATTCATAATTAATTTATATAGAAGTTGGCTAATGTTATATGATGATTATGCATGATTTATGGATTGTTATGCTTTGTGGATTGTTATGATTGATGATTCATGTCATGTTTATGTTAATTTTTACATGCTTTTGGTATGTGGTGTGTTGGTTAACTTTGGCTATTAAGCTTTTATATCTTACTTGTATTGTGTTTCTATTTATGGGGTCACTTGCACGACTAGGGATGTTCCTACGGAATCACTCACACAATTAGGGATGTACCTACGAATCACATCCACAGTTATGGGTCAGTTATACTGTGTTCATATGGGGTCACTTGTACAGTTAGGGGTGCACCTACGAATTACAGACATGTTTAGAACTGTCTCTCTATGACCACAAGCATGATTAGGGGTGTTCCTGTGGAAATCACTCACTTGATTAAGGGTGTTCGTATGGTTTCACTCGTCCAGGTGTGCTTCATTGGACATACGACATTATTATTACGTTCCTAACGAAAAGTTAACAAATCACCTAACAGGACCAGTAGTGATTTTTTGTCATGAAAACCCATTAGACCGTTGGCGTCCCCATCCACTATAAAAACACCACTCCACTATTCATTTTACAAACAACAAACAATTTTCTCATCTCAATTTCTCTCCCATCTCTCTCCGTCTACAACCCCTCACTCTCGGTCAAATTTTCTTTGTTTGTTTTATCTTCGTATTTAATTTTTTTAACCAAGCATAGAAGTGTCTATCTAGTGTTGGGATTTCGGTTTGGTTTCACTGCAGTTCATACCGACGAAATTAGAGGCTGTTTTATCCTAGGGACAACAGGGCATGAGAAATTTTGTTTACATATTCGAGAAGAGCTGTGAAACGTCTTTAAGAAAGCGAGATATACGACTCAACCTATTTTTAACATGCTTTTGTTTTACATATTTTCTCACCAAGAAGCTTAGCTCCACCGAAGTGTAACAACAATTTTAAAACTTTCATTCTACTACGATGATCGGTGTAATTGAAGGTGACATTATGACCTTCGATCTCAATCAACCAATCCGCTTTGAAGGAGCACATTTCAAACGTTGGAAACAAAATATGTTGTCTTCTTTCTAACCTTGAAAAAGGATGCCACCGCTTGCACAACTTAAGCACCAACAGTTCCAGCCCAAAATCCAACTGAAGAAGAGATCTGAAATAATGTTGCATGGACAGAATCATACTTCATATGTAAGAATCTTATTCTTAATGGACTTACTGATGAGCTTTATGATTACTATAGTACTATGTCCACTACAAAAGAAGTATGGGATGCATTACAAAAGAAGTACTGGACCCAAGAAATATGTTGTGAGTCGATATTTACGATACCAAATGATTGACAACAAATCTGTGGAGCCCCAATCACAAGAGCTGCCAAAAATTGCTTATGAAATTATTAGTGAAGGTATGCCACTTAATGAACAATTTCAAGTTGTTATTATTATTGATAAGTTACCTTCACTATGGAAGGACTTTAAGAATACTCCATGGCACAAGACAAAGGAGTTCTCATTGGAGAGTCTGATCACTCGACTGGGGATTGAGGGGCCTGGAATCATGACAAAAAAGATGAAGTGAACGTTGTCCCCAAGAGAAGAAGTCCATTGCTATTTTGAAACCAGACCTAAAACCAAAAGGAAACAAAATGAATATTTAGAACAGAGGTCCCAGAAACTAGAAGAACTCTCAGAAACCCCAGTCCAGAAGTTGGTACATATTGTGTGCCATAATTGTAATAAACTTGGACACTAAGCTAGAAACCGTAGAAACTAGAATCATCCTACTACGTAGGAAAACCTGATAGAAGAGGACTTAGTAGCTATGATCATAGAAATAAATGTGATAGTGGGTCTAAAGATTGGTGGCTAGACACTGGTGCATCACGCCATATCCGTCATGACTTTAGTTTATTTAAAAAATATAACGAAATAAGAATAAGAATATCCTTCTAGGAAATCACCACACAAACCAAAGGAAGTTCTGCACACTCATAAACTTCAGAAGAACCTGGTCTTGGGCTATCTCCTCAACAAAAAGGGCTTTACTTAGACAATAGGATCAAATCTTTTTACCTTAACTAAAAACAATGTATTTGTGGGAAAGGGATATGCAACTAATGGCATGTTTAAACTAAATTTGGAAATGAATAAGAAATTGTCTTCTGATTTACATGTTTTCTTCTTTTAATATTTGGCGTGCTAGGCCTTGTCACGTAAATAAAACTAATTAGCAACATTAGTAGGTTAAATGTCACACTCCAATCTGGGTTTTTCTCTCTAACCTAAATCGTGGTATGATAAAACACTTTTGAAAATGACATTTTTTCAACTTACTTCTATAAAACACATTAAGAAATTCTACGGAAATTTCGATAGCAACTTCTCTAAAATACTGGGTAGCCAAACCTGAAAAGTTGGAAGATTTTCACTTCTATAAATAAATATTCTTCAGACTCAAAATAATTTTGAGTGTGTCTTACCACACACTCATTCATCTAGTCCAGAGTCTCAATTAGAGTTTATATTCAATTACGAAATAGTTACAAAAGAAATACGATCTAATAAGAGACCTCATAAAACTCAAATTCTTATCATGACTCTTGCTACTTCTAACTATCCCGCGATGCAGTACAAATATATACATACAATAAGAATGAGAGTCTACAATCAACGAAGGTGAGCTTAACCAATGCGTGGTCCTTGACCGACCTGGAGGGGGAAGAGAAAACATTTAAAACGTGAGCTAAAACTCAGTGAGTGACAAGTTTCCAAAAGTTAAAACTCGTAAAACATGCTATCAAGAATATTTAAATATGCATCAATATTGCAATCATAATTAAAACGTTATAATCACGTGTTACTATAAATCACAAGTGTTGCCAACAAACCTATAGGTCAATCTGACCATGGCAAGGCACCTAAATATACGACCAAGGATAGCACGCACATGATCAAAGAGTCATGCGGCCACAACTAGCTCACACATATTTAGTACCCACCACGATAGTAGCCTCCATCTAATCCGACCATGATAGCATACTAAGTACACGACCTGAAATAGCTCACACATGATCCATATCCACAACGAAACACTCGACCAAACGGAGCTCACGCATACTTAGCACCTACCACAGTAACAACATCCATCTAATCCATACATGATAGCATACTAAATACCCGACCCAGAATAGCTCAAACGTGATCCATATCCACAAGAAAACCCCCGACCAAACGAAGCTCAAGCATATTTAACACCTACCACAGTAACAACATCCATCCGCTCTTATGTGCACATAAAGCCACACCCACCATGGGTTAAGCTATGCCCAAAGCCATCTCACAGTCCTCCATCCATCCTCATCTAAGCTCAAGTTCTCAAATCTTCAATCATGGCCTCTTTTAGCCTCGGAATCCTCTGACAACCTTAGGTGGTGCTACAGAAACACATTCACATAGCCTTTAGAGAAATCACCAACATTATTTCATAAACATCATATGTTTCAAGTTTAAAACCAAACATGGTTAAAAATACATTTTGAAACCATTTTCAATCCCCAGCCATCAACACAAACTTTAGAAATCCCTTCAAGTATAATAAATAATCAATGAGTATTTTAAAAATCGTATCGGTTAGCACCAAAATCATGACTAATACGTTTGGGTTCACCTACATTTCTGAATTTTAAAAGTTCATGGACACTCGAAATCATATTTTAAAACCAAGTACAATCTAATACTTGAACACATTTTTTATAAAATCCAAGTCATATACATTCTTGAAATCATGGTTCGTAAACACATTGTTTAAACATAAACGAAAACGTAAGCATAACAAGTTTAAGTCATGGTAATTTTCAAACGATATCATAAATTAAGATATATACGTACACATAAAATTTAAAAATGAGCCACTCACTATCAATGACTCGATCCTCCGAGAATATACGTTTTTCCCACTCAATTTGATCTGAAACAAAGATTAAGGTCACATCAATTGTCTTCTCATGTCACGAGACTATAACTATTTCCAAAATACTTCATAAGGCCAACTAAATCTATTTTATGTTTCTAAGATCCTTAAATTTTCAAAGCGTTTTGGATTAAACCAAACTTTTCACCTACGAGCCCTTGGACTTGAAATCTAGATACTCAACTCAATAAGCATCCACTTTAGTTCAATCTCAATGGGTCTTTTAGGTGGATACACTTTTGGACCCTTAAACTTCAACTTAAACTCTTAATGACATAAGCACCCAAACTTAAGTCGTCTTTTAATTCCATACGCTCTTATATCCAATATTTCTACCTTAGAAGTTTAGATCCATTAACAATCTCAATAACAATCTAACGAGTCAAATACTTAGGAACTTATCCAAACTTTTCTTAAACGACCTTACATAGTTCTGTCTTTCTATAATCACTGAAGATGACACACAAACTATGGAGCTCATGAACTCTACACTTAACAAATCAAATCATAATTCATGCTTTTCATGAAATTCCTAACTTTAGTAACTAACTTCAACTACTCATAACTTCTTCAATCCTTAATAAACTTTAATGTACATTATATCAAACTCTTCATTTTGTAACCCTCTACAACTTACTTGAAGAAATGAAAGTGAGATTCCCACTAGATTTGTCCAGAATTACCCTAAAAAATAGATACTCCAAAATTGCATTCTCTGCAACCTCCTACTTTCCCCCTAAATTTAAACATATTTCCAGTAAGAATTGGCTAACGAGTGCTTCATGAGAGTTATATGACATTGAATAATATTTCCAATCATATCCAATAGAGTTTTTAGTTACATCTGTACACTCTAGGATACTAAAAAAACCAGAGGCTTCTCAGAATTGAGTTAAAAGTGTGTGACCTATTTTCTACTTCAAAATCCATTCACTTAGCTTTAGAATTTGCTCAAGCTTTATTCACAAAACTTGTTAGAAATCGAGTTAACTTTCAAAAAAAATTGTAATCTTACATTTTATTTCTTCTTATGTAGCTCAAAACAAAATAAAAACCAGAGATGGTCTGTGAGCACCAAGTTTCTGCCATCACCCAAATAAAATTTATTCTAAAATTTCCTCACACAAAACAATATGGGTAAAATGATTTTGCCCTAAACACTTAATAGTTATCTCTAATTTAAGCCAAAAATCAAGGTGTGTTAAAAAATTCCATGGAAAACTAACTATCAATGAAATCTCATTAAACACTTATTAGAGTAGTCTTATTTCTAATGGGCCCCTAACAAACTTCTAACATCGAAATCAAGCATCCACCATCATGGGTTACTCAAAGATATCACTAAGATTAGATGAATACTCAAGGTTGACTCCAATAAGTTTAGAATCTTACCAAAGTTGTGTCGAAACACTTGGTTTTGAGCTCCCGAATGGCTGGACAACGGCTCAAAATCCTCTAACATTCAAATCTAGCATGAAGATGTAATGGGTATTGTGAAATTAAAATCGATACTTAATGGGATTCAAAAATCTTCAAGAAATCAAACTAAAACAAAGAAATTCTACACCAAATCTTAGGTAAGTAACATATATCTGGAAAAGAATGAGGCTCTTGACGATTCGGCTAGCGGGATGACGGAAAAGATGGTTAGGTGTTGGACGACTTGACTGGTGCTAAAATCCATGGAGGAACTCGATAGAGCGACGACGATTAAGGCCACCGACTTCAAATCAACTTGAACAGTGGTGGTGCAGCATGCTGATCGTCATTTGACGTCGAAGGAGCCTTATTGGCGTCGGCGTCACGTGTAGGAGTGTGTGAGAGAGAGAGGCGACAACGAAAGAAGCAAAAGAAATTCCACCAAGAGGGGGGGCCATTGATGTCTAGAATAATGGAGAAGGAGAAGAAGAAAGTTAGATATTTTCTAATTTTTTTTTCTTTTCTTTTTTAAACTAAAGAAAATATGAAATGACCTTTATGCCCTCAACTCAAAACCAAACTTCAACTTTGGCCATTTTCAATTTCATAGCTTTTCCATCACTTGTTATGTTTTCCTAATCATTACCAAAATAAAATTGATTCTAAAAAAATTTCTCATAAAAGGGATTTTAAACTTTTTTTTTTTTTTTTTTTACAACTTAAAGAATATTAATAGACATAAAAGGGAAATGGAATGAGCACTTACATTAAACCCGATTCCTAATTTATCTTTGCTCAAATTTGAAAAATGTGCATGTTCTAGTCAAGCTAAGATAACTAAAACTTCGTATAAATTCATAACTAGGGTAACTAAGCCTCTTGAATTAATTCATTCTAATTTATATGAATTCGATGACATGTTAACTAGGAATAGTAAAAGGTACTTTTTAACCTTTATAGATGATTGTTCTGAATTTACTTTTATTTATTTACTTAAAAATAAAAGTGATGCTTTTGACATGTTTAAGTGTTGAGATTTATGTCCTAAAACTCGTAGATTGTAAATATAATTAATTGACCGTTATTATTATAATAAATGTTATTGATTATATTATTAGTTTTGTCTTAACAAATCCAATAAACTAACATCCTAAGTTGTTTGGTGAGTCTTGAACAGTATGTAGAGACATATAGGGATCAATGTTCGAGATCAGCTTAAAGGGTCTATAGTATAGGGATAAGGTTGGGTACTTTATCCTGGTAACATTATGGATACAACTCACTATGTATTTGTACAAACACAATGATCCAACGCGTTCGTGTACGTGACATGCGAGTGTGGGTATCGTATGGAATGAGTTTGCATAAGATCAGACCACGAAATAGTAACCACTAGATGTAACTCCGTTAACTAGTTAGGTTTCTATTTCATTGGGATGACCTAGATAATTTAGTCTTAATCCTGAGTGAACTATGAACCCCTGTTCGTGAGGGATTGTCCTTTGATTTGTACAAGTGAGAGTGGCTAGATCGCTGACTCAATATGTTTATCATTTCGAGGACAAGACCGAGTGGGGAGCTGAAAACATAATTATACAAGATGGAATTCACTTCTTCCATACTTTAGGAAAGTAGACGAGTGTTCCCTTAAATGGTGTCTCCAAGACTTGAACAAGGGGCCCTACCCTCTCTATGGCACGAGAGAAGTTTCTGTTTATTGGTTGGACCATAAACATGCTGTTCATTAGAGGAGCATTGGTATTTAAGAACTAGAGGTAACCTAGGGGTAAAACGGTAATTTAACCTAATTGATGTTACGAACACTCGTGAAAGACTAACTTACTGTTATTGGTCTATATTCGTGGACACAGGAATATGTCTACAATGAGAAGAGTTCAGCTGTGAGTTTTTAGTGGAGTGTACACATAGTTAACGAATATTGATTAATATGGTTAATGAGTTTAGTCAATTAATCTCATATAGTTATAGTTTCTAATCTGTAGGTCCATTCTGTCCCCTTCCTAGCTCGTAAAAAGTAATGAGATTTATTTATATTGAATGTAATTTGAAATATTCAAATTAACTTTGGAAATTAGTATAATGTATAGTGATACATTATAATACAAAGTTTATATATTTTAATTAAACTTTATTATATAAATTTAATTGTAGATATGATTCAAAATTAATTTATGAGAGATAAAATATTTTAATGAGTTCAAATATTAATTTAATATAAATTAGATTCATATTAAAATTATTGGTTATGAGAGAAATTTATATTTGAATGTGATTTAAATTTAATTTAAGTTAAATATAAGATATTTAATTTAGCTATTAATTAATCAGAGAATTAATTAATAGTTTAGTTTAATTTTATTAAATTAAATTAAATTAATTTAAAACTATAATATATTAGAGAGATATTAATTAAATATGATTTAAATGAAATATTAATTAAATATGACTTAATTAATTATTAACTTGTTAATTAATTAGTTAGTTAATTTGAAATTTCTATTAAGTTAATATTTTTTAAATTAATAGAATCTCACGATTCTCTCTTACACCCTCAAGGAAAGAGAGTTATAAATATGCAAAAGAAAACATTTTTTCTGAATCAAGAAAAAACAATGCTTTTGCTCTCCAAAAATATGGGTTGGGAGACATTCTCAACCCAACCCATATTTTTGCGTTATTTGAGTTGTCAACCCGAATAATCCGAATTTAGTTTCTAACCCAACCCAACTCAACCCGTAAAATATGGGTTGGATTGGGTTGTCGGGTTGTATAGTTTTTTTTTTTTCTTTGTTTCTAGTTTCTAATGGTTATAAAAGTTGAAAATTGTTACATTTAAATTTCAAACATACATAATTCAAAATTTCATACAATAAATTCAAAGTTTATATACCTAATTTGTTTTTGTATTAAATAATATATATATATATATATTTTTTTTTTTTCTTTTTCTATATATATTATATTAATTCGGGTTAGGCTGGGTTGAACCGCATTTTCAACCCTTCAACCAAGACCCAACCCAATCTAAAAAAATTAAAAAAAATTTAACCCAACCGTAGTTCGAGTTATTCGGGTTCAACCCATATTCTTACACCCCTAGTTTTCTCTCTAAAACTTTTCTCATCCTTGGTTTCCACAAACCAATCTCATTCCAAAGAATAGAAAAATCTCTGACGAGTGGTGTCTCCAAATTTAGAGGTTTAGTAGATTCAGAGACGTCAAACTACGTAAGTTTTTCTCTCCCTAATCTATACTTTATTAAAACATGCTTAATAAGAAAATTAATTTCTTAATTATTTTTTGCCAATGTATTGATATTTTGAGATTTTCAAATTAAATTAAGGAATGGTTCTGTAAAATCTTCTGCTGCCAATGGCTTTTATACCTTCATTAAGATGTTTGTAACTGAAGAAAATCAGTTTAATAAAAGAATTAAGAGACTTCGTAGTGATAGAGAAACTAAATATGATTTAGTTGCCTTTAATGAGTTTTATAACTCGAAAGGAATAATACACGAAAAAATTGCACCTTATTCTCCTAAAATGAATGGAAAAGTTGAAAGGAATAATAGAACTCTAACTAAGTTAGTAGTTGCTATCTTGCTTGATTCAGAAGCAACACCATCTTGGTGGGGTGAAATAATTAAAACAGTTAATCATGTCCTTAATAGGATTCCTAAATCAAACAAAACAACCTCACCTTACGAAGTCCTTAAGAATAAAACACCAAACCTGTCTTATATTAGAACTTGAGGTTTCCTAGCTTATGTTAGAAATCTTGATCCTAAAGAAGAAAACTAGCCAGTAGAGCTTATGAGTGTGTCTTTATAGGATACGCTGAAAATAATAAAAGCCTATAGGTTTTATGACATAGAAAATAAGGTAGTCATATAATCAAACAATGTCGATTTTTTCGAAGATAGATTTCCTTTTAAATCTAGAAATAGTGGGGACCAAAATAGTCAAATTAGTGGGGGCTCAAGTTCCAGTAGCTTACCTTCAGTTAGGATCCAAACCCAAGAAGCAAGAGCGTGAGAACCATAAAAATCTTTGGAGAAGGCTTCGAAATGTACAATGTATGAGAAGATCCTAAGGATCTAACAGAAGCCTTATACTCAGTAGATGCCAACTTATGGCAAGAAACTATCAATGATGTAATGGACTCTCTGAAATCAAATAGGACTTGGCACCTAGCTGACCTACCCCTTTCCTACAAAGCAATCGGTTGTAAAATAGGTTTTGAGGAAGAAACTCAAACCCAATGGACCAGTAGATAGGTATAAGGCTAGATTAGTAGCAGAAGGAAAACATAAATTTTTTTCGACACCTTCTCTCCAGTTACTAGAATCATCTCAGTTAGAGTATTGATGTCTATGGCTGTCCTGAACAACCTCTTAGTACATCAAATGGATGTTAAGACTACTTTTCTAAATGATGATTTAGAAGAAGAGATCTATATAGAACAACCTGAAGGTTTCATAGTTCATAGTCAATAATCTAAAGTTTGTAAACTAGATAAATCCCTCTATGGTTAAAACAAGCTTCTAAGCAATGACACAAAAAGTTTGATAATCTAATAATGTTTAAAGGATTCAAAATAAATGATAGTTATAAATGCATCTACTATAAAACTGAGAATGGCTTATGCACTATCATATGCTTATATGTAGATGGCATGTTAATCTTTGGATCAAACTTGCATGTCATAAACGATGTAAAATCAATGCTGAGTGCAAATTTTGACATGAAAGACTTAGGAGAAGTTAATGTAATCCTAGATATCAAAATCACTAGAAATGATAAAGGAATTTCTTTAGATTAATCCCACTACATAGAGAAAATCCTAAAGAATCACAACTACTTTGATAGCAAGCCAGCATGTACACCTTATGATTCTAGTGTTAAGTTGTTAAAAAACATTAACGATAGTGTTAATCAATCAAAATATATGAGCATCATAGAAAGTCTGAGATATGCTACTAACTGTACTAGACCAGACATATCTTATGTTGTAGGTTTACTAGCAAACCCAACCTAGAACACTAGAATGCTATAGAAAGAGTAATGAGATATCTTAAGAAAACCTAAAACATAGGATTACATTATCAAAAGTTTCCCGTTGTACTAGAAGGTTACAACAATACTGATTGAAACTCCCTTTCAAATGACTCAAAGGCTACGAGTGGCTATATTTTTAATATAGCAGAAGGAGCTATTGCTTGGAAATCCAAGAAACAAACCATTTTAGCCCAGTCAACGATGGAGTCAGAAATGATAGCACTATCTACTGCTAGTGAAAAAGCAAGCCGGATTCGAAGCTTGCTATCAAAGATTCCCACATGGGAAAGATCGGTACCAACCATACTGATCCATTGTGATAGTACTGTAGCTATCGCAAAAGTTTAGACCGTTATTGCTGCAAGAGACGATAGATACGTCGTCAACATAGTACCATTAGAGAATTTCTCACTACTGGTACAATGATAGTGGATCATGTACGATCTAATGATATAACTTGGTTGATCCTTTGACGAAAGGACTAACTAGAGAGAAGGTCTATAAAACCTCAGAAAGAAATGAGACTCAAGACTATAAAAACATAATCGCTTGTGAAGTAAACTCAACTTGAAAGATTGAAGATCCCAAGAAGTAAGTTCAATGGGTAATAACTAATCACATGTGATATGAAGAGAATCATGCTAAAATACCAAGGAGTTCCATTCTTGCGATTAAGTAATTAGCATATCCTGAAGCGCATGGAAAGGTTTTTAATGAATTCAATACTTGATATCAAGTAAGGGTACTTAGCTACAAGAGTACTCTTGATAGATTCACCTTGTAGATGTAGAAGTGAGGGTTGGTTTCTATGGAATTCTAGGAAAATTCTCTAAAGCATCCACTAAACTGGGATATATATGTGCAAGACCTTAAAGCCCATCCATTTAAAATTTCACTTGAATAATATATATGTGCAATGTTGTTAAGAGTAAAGTTCAAAGCAATGGTTACTTACAATATTCTAAATCATTGTCACTACATAAAGGTTCAAGTCGTAAGACATCTTTGCTTAAGCACAGTATTACATAGATAAATACTGCTCGATGAAAATGTCTTTAAAAATTTTTAAGTGGGGGATTGCGTTAGTAAAAAAATTTCGAGTAAAGGATTGTTAATGAAAATTTTGAGAAAGCAAAAATATATTATTATGTTATTCCAAATATTCATTCCTACATTGCTAAAAGAGGTATGTGATAGTTCCTTTATAAACTCATACATTCACTTATGGGTTTGGGCCCCAAGGGACACCCAAGTTTTGAAATGAAGGAGATAGGCAAAAAGGTAGGTTTGCCGACATCCCACACGCGCTGCTCGGTTCTATTTTTAAGTTAGAAGCTATTGTGCTAAATTGTGGCTTTCAAATACCAAGTTGCATTCACTATTCACAATCTTTCATTCTAACAGAATTTTGGATTTCTGTTTTCTAGAGTAAACAGATTCTAAGTTGTATTTTTCATTTTAGCTTATGGTTCATTTAGGGGGTTCTTAGAACAAACTACGCTAAAAGAGAAAGTGGGGTTTGTACATCTCCCTCTAATCTTTCTCTTACACAAAAGTTTCCTGAAAAACTATAATTAGGCAATTAGATGTGATATATGCGTAGGTACTAATGGATCATCTATTTTTTGAGAATCAGAGAGCCTTAAATATAAATGTTTAGCATCTTTAAATAACTATATTCTACAGAAAAAACAATTACAAGGATGTCCAATGAACAAGCGAGATAATCCAACTACTCATCCCATCCCATGAGAAACTTATATTCCTACAAAATAAAGCGACCCTTTAATATTTTCCACAAAATAACTAGTTTCGTAGAATAATCTAGGGGTGCACTGATGCGTGTTAAGAATTAAGAATGCAGATGGTGTTAACAAGGATTGTAAACAAAATACAAATTTAGGACATTTAGGAAATTAGGTTAAGTGGAGAGGTAGAACAAATAAAACGTATATAAAAAGCTACATCGGTAACTGAAAAAGATGAGGAATAGTAATAAGTGGGGTGGGAAATGGCTGTGTAGGCCGTCACAAAATCACTAACTGAACTGTGTAAAGTAGAGTAGGTCAGTTTAAACATTCCTATTTCAAGCACATTGCTATTACTTGTTTCAGCTGCACTATCTTTCCTCTTCCCGACTGCAATAAAATTGAAGGTAACGCAGGTATATGAACTTCTCCATGCATCATGATTAAAACAAATGTTTCATTCAACAAATACCATCATAATAAAACATGAGTTAAAATCTGAAACCAAAACAGATGGGCTGTACCCAAAAATCCAAACCCCCAGATCAGCAACAATTCTTAACTATACGCATGAAATATTATTAAGCTCCCACTATGTGATCACCTAACGTATCTTACACACTCAACATGCAGAAAATAATAAAAATCAAGTTAAATTTTTAAGTATGATCTGTACACTTTACACGTGATCTTAATCTTTAAGTAGATCGATAGTGTGTATATTTGGATTTGAGTATCTTGAAACTATTAACCTTTTAAAATTTTCACGATGGCATGCGCAAAACACCCTAAACAACATGCCCAGTGATTTTGTTTCATTTAAAAGTATTTTCCTTAATCATACTTTCAAATTCGTTCTAAATAGCCAATTTTTCTAACATAATGTGAACAAGCGACGCATATCCAATCACCATATTACTCGTGGCAATGATTTCCCACCCCAGAATGAAGCCAGAAATTTTCTTGAGGGCAAAATTGAAAATGAAAACATACCTTGTGAATTGCTTCAATTCTCTTTTGTGCATCCTTAAGTTGCAAGTCAACTTCTTCTTCCACTTGCATGAGATTATTACGATGTGATGCTTCTATGAATTTAAAATACTGTTAGAAATGTGCCCAGAACCTTCAAATTTATATAATTTTATATATAATATTGATCCGAAGGAGGACAACTATTTTGTTTCCATCTGAAAAACAATGCTTCACATAATTTCCAATAGAATACTTTACTTTCACCACATCGAGCTTCCATTTAGTTATAATTTATCATGTTCCAATACATAGATATTGAATTAAATATGCCAATGACCAAGAATAACTGATCCAATCAAAGTGCTGCACATTGAAGCCGCAAAAGAAAAGAACCTTCTGATAAGCTCTATTCACGTCAACTATTCTTCAGTTTTGTATTGCATATTTTTTATTTATCCTTACATCCTCGTGGAACCCAATCGCAACATTAAATTTTGTATTGGTTCTATTGAAAATTTAAAGAAATCAAGACTACAATAAAATAATCTCAAATATTTCAAATACAATACCCTTTTCTAAATCAACTAAAATCCAACTATAGAATTTGTTGCCTTGTATTTTCTCACTATAATTATTAATTACTAAATTTTAACCATCTCGTGAAGAAACTCACTTAAAAACTAATTAGCCGGTCCATGGTCCAACCTATCACAATCCAATAGTCCACCAAGATGAAGCAGTGGAGCTTTAATGCTTTCCTTCCCAAATAACTTCTATGTAATCCAAAAAACAAAATTCTGAATGGAATAAGTCCTTGATGAAGACCGGAAATGGAAGTAATTGGAACTCCTTCAACTTCAATGTGACCATCCATAATTTGAATACTAGATTTATCTAATACAATAATTCCTTAAGACTTTTCCATGATCCTAACACATCCTGAGGTCGGGAATATAATTTAGTCCCCAGCCTTCAGAATTTCAATGTCAGACAATGGACATCATAACCCAAAAGGAGAGGGAGAGCTCCCAGAGTGAAAAAAAATATAATTATCACTGTATGATTCCTCATTGAGGAGACGTGATGATCCCCAACTTTAATCCTTCCAAAAGCAAGTATCCCTCCCATCACCCACTAAACAATCGACAACTTGAGAAAAGAAAAAGGGACCTTCTCAAAGATTTCTTCTCAAAGATTTCCTTTGATCCCATTCATGATCCATTCAACAGAGCGTGGTCTATACCTGCTCACAATGACCTTATATCAAAACATGCGAGGAAACTGCTACAACTATTTAGCTATCAAGGCTTTATTTCACCCTTAAGTTGTCTATATTTAAGACTCCAAGATCCATTGGCATCATCACCACCTCCTACCTCACGAAATGAGAGTTTTTCCCTCACCTCTTTTTCAGGACCCCAAAAACCAAGAAAGTGTCAGAGCCCTAAATTATAGATAGTGAATAGAGGCAGAAACAAATAGGTTAAGCATGTGCAATGAAGTTTCATGTAATTGCAAAAATCTAAAGCAACATAACAGATCATACTTTTCTTTTCCATAATTCCCTTGAACTCTATCTGTTGTGCTTCCAATTCTTGTAGTGCATTCCTACAATCCTGGAGATGCTGATTCACCTCTTCCTTGAACTTTTTATTAATACGCTTCAATTGTTGTTGTTGTTCTGTGAACATATAGATAGAAAGTGGTTGATCTACCAAAAAAATATAAAAATTACAAAACTTTTGATGCTCAAGCATAACGTAAAGATGGAAACCATGGAAAAGATAGCAAAATTACTCTACACAACAAGATGTGAAATTGATCTCTAAAAGATTTTTAAACATCATAATGCACAGCCACTAAATGTAACAGAGCTTATAGAAAAATTTAGGTCAAACATGCTGAATATACAGATGTCTCATTTCAATTACCATCTTAATGTTTGGAGAGTTAGAGAGATAAACAAAACACTTGATGGCATTAATTTGTGTAGCTGGTAAGTTCCTTTGTGAGCAAGTGGAGTTTAAATTTAAATTTTGAAGTCAAAGCTCAAGTTTGAATATGTTTGAGTTGGTTACCCAGGCAGGGTGGAAACCAACAAATCTCATAAGTAATATTTAGTCCAAGTGATGAGCATTCGCCCCAATAAATATCAAGTCCTGAACAAGATCCATTCAGAAAAAGCTTCCAAACACAGTTAAATAGAACTATTTCATAAATCTAATTCTACCGAGAAAGACATTGACATGTGAATTAAAAACCCATCATATGATTATGCTACCTTCAAAAAATTTTTCTAGATCTTTTCGTCTTGATTTACCAAATCTCAACAGCTTTACCCTGAAATACAGTCACAAATCATTGAAGAAATTGTTATCTTGTAAAGAACAACCAGAAATATGAACTGAAGACTTACATGTCCATTTGAACTTGAGACTGTACATTCTGCAACTGCAAATTAATACTCTCGGCAACTGACAATAGCACCTCTGAAGACTTTTCAATTGATATTGACGATATTTTACTTTTCAGGTTCTCAAGTTCTGAGAGAAACAGTTTTGCCACCCTAAATAGAAATAGAGAACACTTATAGGATTTCACTTGATACATTTTGTGTTCTGATTCTTAGAAGAAGAAGAAGAAGAAAAAAAAAAAAAAAGAAACTACGAGCGGTGAAATTACCTTGCAAGCCCATCCTCTTCATTTGGGACTACAATTTCATCAGGCCAACTACTTTCTCCAGGCCCTGCCAATTCAGACAGTTTAATTGATTGTTAGTTTTCTTTTGTGCGCTTGTGTCTACATTTCTAGACAAAGATCTTTAAGCATAAATATGCAAACACAATGCTGAGATAATTAAACATGATTGATAACCAAAAATCACGTATAGCAAGAACATACCACTGAAATCAAATTCATGGTTTTCTACATTACGGGCCCTCTTTGCTGGATGAAACATAGACTTGAATTTCTTTATGGCACCGATTTTTGGAGATGGGGTATCTCTCTGACTTGAATCAACATCTATACATGAAAATTTATATGAACGAAAACAAAATGGAGATAAAATGGAAAAAAACAAGCATCATTTCCTGAATATACAAAGTCTTTGCACATAAAGAAGGATGATTGGAACACAAGCTGAACCTATTAACTAGACAGAATGTTGTTTTAATATTATACGTTGATGTTCAGATAAGTTTGTTGATATGGATCCTATAAAGGATGCGAGATATATCCGTAGTGACCTTTGAGAACTGAGACGTGGGTGCATACAAGTCAGGTCTGTTAAGAAGTTAATAAAAACAGAATATTTGTTACTTGAGCAAAAGCTTGCTGAGTTAACTACACATACAAATCTCTCTCTTTTTTCCCTCCCTCTTTTCAGTTAGAAACTGAGCTTTTCAATTACACGTTAATATCAGAAGAGTCCAAGGTTCTAAAGTTCATGCTTTCTTTCTGCCATGCTTGATCCTTGTATCTTTGAATGGTGGTTTTTGTGATCTAATCTTTTTTTAGCATTCGAAAGAAGTAATTGATTGAGCAGTTGACAAATGATCCAGGAGTTCGGTTCCATGAGAACTTTTTATCTTCGGATTTCGAAAAGAATTAGCAAACCCCATCGTTATTTAACGTTTGAAGCATGATATGAAATGAGTTCCTTAAAACAAGAAAAAATCCTATTTTGAAAGAAAGAATAGCTGCTGGTAACAAAGTAGACGTAGGCAATCTGTTAAATTTTATTTGAACCTCTGATTTCAAAGAAAGTGTTAGATGCCTTAACCATAAAGTTATGCTCATGTTGGTTGTATTGTTCTGATTTTGAATATTGTAAAATACCTAATTAGCCTTTACATCAAATGGAGAAAGTAAACTTGGAGTTTCAAATCTCTTATTACTCCCATTTTGTCTTTCATTGACAGAAGAACCAAACAATTTAAGTTCTTATAGCTGTGGAACTTGGAAACCTTCCACACTTACAGGTTTGTTACTTCAACTTGCCAATGGAACCAAACACAACTTATGAAATTACCTGTATCTGTATGAGCAAAGCTAATTCCAATTTCAGAATAGGAAAATCCATGAAACCAAAGCATCAGTAAGTAATATTTATCAAGCAGGATATAGTGTAGTGCAGATGAATTTCAATATAGAACCAAGTAACAATGACATTAAAGGTAAGCTGTATAGTAATTTCAAAGTATAACCAAGATATAGAAAAACCTTCTGCAGAGCTTTCACAGCTGGCATCCTCAGATGATGAATCAGACAACCCGTAATCTGCTACTCCTTTCTTGAGTGGAGATTGCTCAATCTCTTTATCATCTTTCTGAAGGCCAATAAGGAAAGACAAAATATAGATATGACAATGAGGCTCAAAAATTATTTCAAACAAGAGACTTGTAAGAAGATGATAGTTGATAATAAACATAAACCGGTAACCAAGAATACTGAAAACTGTGGTTTTACATCTGATCTGTCACAATTTTCTTCTGAAGTCCGCAGCTTCCTGAAGCTACAAATATTTCTTGTAGAAAGTATTTCCTCTGCTGAGCCAGGGCTTGAAGATTCACAAACTACTTTATCTGCTTTTGGAGTTGAACTAGGTGAACTGCAGACAGGCGTTTTTATTCTAAATGTTGGACTTTCTGTATGACTCTGCAGGTGTACACCCTTATTCAGCAGTGCACTGTCAATGCCTCCTTGTTGACCATGACCTGGTGGGCTATGAATAATCTGTAGCGATACCGTCTTGTCCATCTGTGGAAATTGATTGAATCCCTTCCGTTTGTCTAATTCAACAATTACATGGTTAACTGGGGAGCTATGAAAACCCTGAATTTCTCTAAAAGAAGAGAGCTTTTCTTGAGGCGTCAGTTCTTCAATCCCAGTCGGTTTAGGAAAAGTTCCTATCTTCTCTTCCTTCCGAGGAAAGAAAATTTTTCGTGGCTGAAGTTTGGAACTCTTTTCACCACTCTTCTTTCTTGTACACTTTGACGAAGCCCCATTGGTAGCAACATGAATGCCTTCAGACACTCCTTCAAAGACAAAAACATTTCCCTCTTGATGTTTCCCTTTCTTGCCCAAAGGGGTCTTAGATTTTCGGGACTGCATAAAAATGTGAGATCTTTTCCGTGCTATGGAACGAACTATTGGCCTCTTCAAAGTGTGGCCGGAATTTTCAGAATCTGTTTCGATTGTATCTGAATTATGTTTGAATCCGACAACTCTATCCTGCTTCTGCACAACGATTCCTTTAGTTATTAATTGATTGACATTTTGCTCATGGTTTTCACATTCAGATTGTTGTTCATTAGGTACAGAGACAGTTCCAAGTATCTCCCATAGCTTCATTTTCAAAGTTTCAGTTCTATTTTCTGATTTATTTGGATGATCCTCAATCACCATTTTATCTGACCGGACCTCTGCCATCGTTGCAAATGCAAACTCATGCGACTTCTCATTGGTTGTATCCCTCACTCCTTCCATTTGACAGTTGGTCTCATCAAAGTTCTTCTCCTTGCTTTTTCCAGACTTGAACATTGAGCTTTGGTTTGCAACCGAACTAACAGAACATGTAGCTGGAGGCTCCTTCAGTCCATGACCCTTGTTCTGCCTCCCACAAGTCATCGGAGAATGGAACACTTGTTTTGCTCCACTTGGAGTCTCCATATGGGGTGCATTTCGTTTAAGGGATTGAGTAGAAACCCATGGTGAACTCAATTTTTGAGGAGCATCTGATGATTTTGATTTAACATCAGTACCCAAGGTTCTTGTGTCTTTCTCCTTGCAGTTCCCTTGCACCGATTTTTCTAAACAGGAAAAAACAACCTCTGCATTTGGCACCATGGATTTTTGTTCTTTTTTGCCTCTTGATCTCCCATTGGCTGGTGACTCTACCATAACACCAATTGAGATCTTTCTTGATTGGCTTGAAGGATGAAAATTGCTACCAAAACTCCGACAATCGCTTAGTTGATCCTGCAGTGTATGTATGACAGCATGAGGAGATGAGATTGCAATCAGTTCCAGTAATTAATCCTTATAATTCTTAATGTCTTTATATTTAACGTCTTCCACAATCCCTAAGTGAACTCAAAATTGATGAACTTAAAAGTTGCCGAAAACTAAAACCATAAGCAATGATGTTTAGGATCAAATAACTATTTGATCAGCATTTACCACAAAAGTATTATGGATACCTACTGCTTTGCTTACAAGATTCCACCAGTAAAACCTAATATTTTCTGACGACAGAAATAATTGAGTTTCCTTTAATCAATGACCAAAAATTTTCTGATGGGCAAAAAAGAAAAGAACTCTCTGAAATAACAAGACAGCGCAATCTTAATTCTAGATCGATACCCAGTAAACGAATAGAAAATAACAAGTCGGTAACATGAATGAGCGAAATTTTGTAATCTAAAAGGAATATGAAATTTGCCGCAAAAGAATTGAATACAGAATACAACTAAGGATTTCACCGCTTACATCTCGTAAATTCGGCTGCCTACCAAACTTCGCTTCAGTCATTTATTTCTTCTGGGACAAAACCAAACAGACACCAATTGCTGATACAATCTGTAAAATATCAGCGATAATGAATTTTAGACAAAAGAAATAAACATCAAATATAAGATATAAATGCCTCCATTAGGTTTTCAAGGAGTGATATATAGTTCGTGATTCACAACCTTCGAACGTCGTAAGATTTATTCGTTTTCCAAAAAAAACAGCCACATCCATCAGTTCTAATTATTGGTTTCACAAGAGAAAATGGTGCCAAACTCGTTTTCAAGCGGAATGAGGTGGTGGAAGATGGTGGAAACAGTGGTTATGTGGGGGGAACAGAACGGCTTACTATCAACAGCACAACAATTTTCCACCAAGAACGTTGCAGCTATGATCAACATCTTAAATCGAAATAGCTCTCAAGGAACTTACTAAAAACAAAAAATAAAAGCACTGCAAACCAACATGTACATTGATGAATATATTAAGATCACACTCCATGGTGCACACAACATGGAGATTGTGAATTCTAAAATCAAGTAAAGTAAAATGATAAGTGGAAATCTGAAATAGCGCTTTGAACTTAACAACGTATATGATAGGTCGATCATCGGAACTTCTAGCTTAAGAATCGAAATAAAAAAGACGTAATAAAATGGTGAAGGTCAGAAGAAGAGGAGGACTCCGAAGAATAGCAAATCGCTTACAGCTTGATCGATGCTGATTAGTTGAATTGTGGAAATGGTTGAGGTATCATGAGAAGAAATGAGGATGAAGAATCAGAGCATTCTGTGGGAAGGAGCGGAGAGATTAGAGTGATACGAAGAAAATGATGAAGGGCGGGGAAAGGTGAGCAGGACGCGCGAGTTTGGATGATGGGATCTGGGTTTTCCTGTGGGTGGTTGGGTTGGAACCGGGTCTCCCATCGTTTATATATGTAGTTAAAATAATGGACAGTAGTTGGAATAATTGAAAGAAAATGAGCCATCAAATTGGTATGTATTACAAGTATCAATATAACAGTTGCCAATTATGTCCATTCTCAATCAAATGTTATTGCATGTGATGTGTTATTTTCATGTGTCATGTGTTTTGAAGATAAATTAGAAAAAGAAACTACAAGACAATTGGTATGGTCATTAGCATGTTTGAATTGGATTGTAGCTTCAATTGTATTGAGTCCCATGGAAATTAGGTTGAAAATGAGAAAGGAGAGAAGATCACAAGAAAACGAAAGAAAGGGCATGGAGAGAGTTTAATTCATATTTGATTGTAAATAATGACATAAAAGTTCAATAGCTATTTATACAACTGTACAAGGAGAAGAAGGTAACATTCTAACTAAAGTATATAAAAGGGGGAACCATTTGGGGTAAGGGAAACCAGATTCCTATATTTGTTTGTTAATTTCTACTATGTGGGTCCAATGTAGTTTCCACTTTTTTTTTTTATAATAACACATAGTCCAAAAGCTTTCTTTTTTGTTTTTTCAATGCATTCTTTTCAAAATCTCTTCGATATTCAAAACATTTTGAGATGTTGGGATTCAAGTTACGTTCCAAATGATGCATCTCAATTTCGATGGAATTGAATAACAATGTATTTGTCCATCACATTGTTGATTATGAAGAAACAAATGTATGGGTACAGTCTTTTTTTTTTCTTTTTCCTTCTTTTTCTTTTTTTTTTTAAATCATGTCTCTTTTTATTTTTTTTAAAACTCGTAAATAGTAAATGTAATTTATTGACAGTTATTAATAAAATATTTTTTTGTAATTTTAATAAGTGTTATTGATTATTAGTCTTGTCTTAATAACCTAAATGCAATAAAATAACATTATAAGTTGTTTGATAAGTTTTAAACTATATGTAGATACATGCAAGGATCAATGTTCAAGATACAACTCAAATGGTCTATAGTATAGAGATAAGGTTGAGTACCTTATCCTAGTAATACTAAAATGCAATAATCTAATCCGGTCGTGTAGGTGACATGTGAGTAAGGGTATGCTCTGCAATGAGTTTGCATAAGACCGAACCACAAAATAGTAACCACTAGATGTAACTTTGTTAACTATTTAGGGTTTCTATTTCATTAAGATGACCTATGTAACTTAGTCTTAATCCTGAATGTACTTTGAACTCCTGTTCACGAGATATTGTTCTTTGATTTGTACATATGAGAATGGTCTGACTATCGACTCAATATACTTATCATTATGGAGACAAGACCTAGTGGGGAGCTAGGAACATAATCACACACAATATGTGTAACAATCCAACTCTTTATACTAAGCTGAGGTCATTACTCAAAAGACCAATAGCAAAAGAAACATTCTTGAAGAGAGAAAAACTAAAATTTGAACGAAATTTTTATTAAACAAATATTCAAAATACATAAAATTTGCAACTTCAGCAAAATATTGTGAAAACATGACCCGCACAGGTAACATTTTTTTAAAATAAAATAAACTTAAATAAATATGTCTAAAAACAAAATACTTAAAAAGTGATACATAAACACGAAAGCAAAACTATGTCTCCATATGACATGCCACAGATCCTTCCTGTCGCTCATCGACTTTCTAAATCCTCTACCTTTGCTAGAAATATTAAACATAAAAAAGAGTGAGTATATAAAATATACCCAGTAAGGGACCAACTACTAGTTCCACTAGACGTCTGTTAACTTACCATTAAGATTATGTGAGAAGGTACCCGAAACTATTGTGTGCCCGATGGAACACACGCAATCTAGTGATTTCGAAGGAACAGTACTCTCATCTGTCAATGATCCTGAAGAAACACCTATGATACCAAGCTGCAACTATTGTGTGTCTGATATTGTGTGTCTGATGGAACACACGCAATCTAGTAATTCTGAAGGAACACTCTCATCTATCAGTGACCCGAAGGAACACCTATGATATCGGACTGTAGTGATCTCGTCTGACCACACATAAACATAAACATGACAAATTGGTGGTCCCATTGAACTCACACGGTCATAAATCTGTGAAAAAGTGGTGATCGCGAGGGACACCCATATGGGTACAATCTTAATAGAAAGTTAACAAAACGCTCATCCATAGCATTTAACATCATCTAAACATGGTATGGATATTAATCATAATATCCTTAATTATGTCATTAATATATCATGTATCATTAACATCATGAACATATCAGTCATACTGGTCATAACATATCAGTCATCCACATTACACATCTTAGCTACATCAATGCATAATGGAAAATACATGCAAGATCTTAATTATAAGTTCGAAGGTCTAGTAGTAGAATTTCTTACTTGAGATTAGCTAAAAGTATTCCTTTGGTGGCAGTAAAAATTTTCCAATTAATTCAATCACAAAGTTGAGGTTGAAACCAATTCAACTTTTATGGGAAAAAATTGGTCATTTAAATCTTTAAGATTTGTCATAGGAATTTTTCAAAAGCATGAAACACGGGCTTCTCTTAGTGAAGAAGATGAAAAACTTTTTTTCTTTTTTTTTCTTTTCTTTTCAATTAAAGCATTTCAGTGCTATTTATAGACTCAAATAATAATACTTATCATTATTATTTCTTTTTCCTTTTAGGATATGTATATAATACCAATATATACATATATTTTTATTCTCATTATCTTAGTGAAGAAGATGAAAAACTTTTTTTCTTTTTTTCTTTTCTTTTCAATTTAAGCATTTCAATGCTGTTTATAGACTCAAATAATAATATTTATCATTATTAATTCTTTTTCCTTTTAGGATATGTATATAATACCAATATATATATATATATATATTCTCATTATCTTTCCTCGATAAATCCATTTAATGCACAAAATCTTAGCCATTTATAACCACTAGTTTTTAACACGTGTGATGCACGTGATATTTGTGTTTCTTTTTTATTTTATTGCATAGCTTGATTTTTTCTTCATTTTCAATTGATTAATTTTCCTCCCAATTGTTGTTTAAGATTAAACTCATAAACAATTTTTAAAATGTTATATGATTGCGAGACAATTCTACTTTGCATCTGTTAGCAAAATAAATTAACTATACTACATTAGTTTACCATACTAAATTACATAAACTTTTAGACAAGGGAGTTGATGAATGAATAAAATGTACAAATTAAGGGAAGATGGCAAACTAACCTAAAGTTTTTTTCTTCTTCTTATATACGTACATATTTAGATATTCTTAAAGATGTCAATTGATGAGATATTTTTTTATAAAAAAACATTAACTTCATAAATCACATACTATCAATTAAGGATATATTTTTCTAATTTCGTTTGTATTGGTATTCGGATATGCTTTCATTTTTACCTATCTTTATGGATTTCTTATATCAAAACCAAAAAACTTCTCGATTTGATCAGCCTAGCCTGTAGGTGGGTAGACCGATTGAACAGTCAACGACTAATGGAGATGTTCTAAAGGGCATATTTTATGTATAAATTGAATATCAATACAATATAAAAGATTTTTAAAATAAACAAATCCAGAAAAGCATAAAAAATCAAAAAAGAAAAAAGAAAATGAACAACCCACGAAAACATGTAATGAAATTGAGATATTCCTTCTTATTTGGAAGTCTATCCAAATTGTGTGTAAATTGATGTACAATAAGAGCTTTTATAAGCATCCATATTTAAGAATTTCTAAAGGCTCATTCATTGTATTTTGTGTAAGAATTAATAATTAAATAGATTATTAATTATTTTCATTCATAAAAGGAACTTTTTGACTTAACTATGAAAGTGTTCATTAGTTACAATTTTTAATTTCTCGAGGTGTTAGAAGTTGGAAAGACTTTTGATTTTATTAAGCTATTAATTATTCATAAGTTACAATTAATCTAATCAATTCATAAAATATCTTTTTTTCTTTTTCAATTAGCATAAAGATAGAAAAGGACGACATTGTCATCTACCTAATTATAGAAACTACTTTTAAAGAAAGGTAAAAAATGAAAGAAAAAATTTCTTTTCATCAAAGCTTTTATATATACGCTAGATTAATAATAATAATAATACTCCTTTATTATTATTATTATTTTTTCACCAAAATATATAATAAACATATATATTTATTTAAATCATTATTCTCTCCTAATTAAATATATAATATTTTCTCGTCCAATCAAATCAACCATCTCTCTCCTCGTGGATTGTCTTTTGTTCTTCTTCAAACAATTATAATTATATTTAATCATATAATTAACTTTACTTTTTCAACTAAATAAAATTCACCTTCTCTTTCCTCAAATAAATCTCCCATCAAATCAACTTTTATCTTCCAAAAATAGTTATCTTTTCAATATCAAATCTTTTCTCTCTTCATTTAATCTCATCAAATCTAATCAACTTTATTCTTTTACCAAAATAATTATATTTTTTCAAAATATAATTATTTTCTTATTATATTTCTCTTAAATAATTATATTTTAACAAATATAATTATCTTTTTCATTTTCATAATAATTATATATATATTCATATATACATATAATTATCAAATCTTCAACAAAATTTTCACTCTTCAATTTAATTAAATAACATCCAAATTATTTAATAAATTTCAATTTTCATAAAACCAAATAATTTCCACAACTTTACTTAAACCTCATACCATAGAATTAAATCAAATTCTCAACAAACACTACAAATTAAAATCTTTTAATTAGTTAAATATTCATCCAACAAATATCTAATTAATTCCAATGTCTACAAAATCAAATAATCTTCAAAACAAATGCCCAATAAATTAAATATAATCAAACAAAACTAAGATAATTAACTCAAAAAAAAATATATTAATTTTTGGGGCATTACAAGATGAAACATTTTCGACTTTAGGGTAAGTAGATAAGTGTGTTCCCTTGAATGGTGTCTTCGAGACTTGAACAAAGGGTCCTACTTCTCTATTAACTCAAAAACCATTCCAATGTCCTACCTCCATATAACATAATAGGGGGTTTCTTTTTATTGGTTGGACCATAAACATGATGCGAGTTAAAGGAACACTGGTATTTAAGGACTAGAAGTAACTCAAGGGTAAAATGTTAATTTGACCCAATTGATGTTACGAACACTTGTGAAGGACAAACTTTCTGTTATTGATCTTTATCCTTGGACACAAAAATATATCCATAGTGTGAGGTCCCATTGCGTTCTGCCTTATGCAATGAGAATACATGCGACAAAGAACTGACTATGCAAGGAGACTACTGTATAGTGGAAGTTGGAGCTTGGGAAAATTTTAATGTAACTTGAGTTTTGCGTTCTAAGGTGCTCGATTAACAGGAAGGCGAGATGAGCCTTCTTCACTTGGAAGTAAAGTCATGTAAGAAAGTCGGCAATTGATTTGACTTTGCTGTCAAACCAAATTCAGGATAAGAAAGTGATAGTGACATGTGGCGTTTTTGCATTGGCTGAGTCTCATCGCCTAGTAAGAGGTAATCATTTCGGCATGAGAAGTTTCACTGGAGAGACTTATAAATAGATGAAGTCCAACCATTTTTTAAGTTGCTTATACCTTGTATTCCCTTAAGAAAGAATGAAGATAATTTCAAGATTTTAGAAATTCACTACTAGCTTGAATCCGACAAGGCATTTCAAAGAAGTACAAGCCACTATACTACAAATTTGATCTTTCTTGACGCACACAAATTTTGATTTCTTGATGGTCATATCAAAGGACCATAAAAAAATATATATTTTTCTTGATACAATGTTTATCTTGACGCTCATGTACGTCAAGAAAAGTTTCCTTATTTTGTTGAAAAAATATGAAAAAGCAAAAAAAAAATGTGGATTCTTAATTTCCTTGATGGGTAAAGTTCACTTAGTTTTGTTGATGATCCACAAACATCAAGAAAACTATTTCTCGATGAACAATAAACATCAAGGATAATATATTAGTTGACTGACAATACTCATCAAGTTAGTTAGGTTTTCTTGATGGATGAGGTTCATCAATGGCCATCATCGAAAAATAAATATTTGTTTTGTATTTTTTATGGGCTTAGAATTTTCTTGATGGGTCTAAGATTTTTTGATGGACAAAGACCAAAAAAGATCACAGGTAAGTTCCATCAAGAAAAATGATATCTTGATGAACATTACTTATCAAGAAAAAATTTATAATTTTGGGTTTAGGATAAGATCATGGATAATGCCCATGAAGAAAAATGATATCTTGATGGGCATTGCCCAACAAAAAAAAATATATATATATTTTTTTCACCAAGCATGAAATTCAGACCCTCGTTAAAATAGAATATTACTTTTTTAAAAGTTAACCTTGTAATTATAATTAGATTGAAATAAGTGACTTTATAAAAATTAAATTAGTAGTTGTGTTCAACATTAATGAGTTGAATTGAAAGTTTGTAATTTAGAATTTTTAAAATTTGTAGAAGTTGTAGAAGTTGGCCAACATCAGCTTAGCTCAACTGACACATGTATGTACAGTCTCAGGTTCAAATCCCCACCTCTGCATTACAAATTTGTAGAAGGTGTTTATAAATTTAGATTTCAACGTTACAATTCTTAGTATAAGAATCATTGAGGAGAGAATCAAGATCATGAAGATGTCAATTAGCACGGAGTTATGGTGGGTGTCTAGAAAATAAGAATAGGTTTTTTATGACATGTTTTTACCTAGTTTTCTTGATGGACTATTTTGTTTTCTTGATGGACAAAAAACATCAAAGTCTCCTTTTTTTTATGGCCAATGCCATCAAGAAAGTGTTTTTAATTACATGTTTTGACCTAGTTTTCTTGATGGTCGGACTTTCTTGATGTCTGGCTACTTGATGGGCAAACAACATCAATGTAGACAATTTTTTGACATGCTTTGCATATCAAAGAAGGCCAAATTTGTAGTAGTGAAATTCTTGGTTAAGGAGTTAGGCGAAAAAGCTAATTGATTGTGAGTGGCTCTTCTTAAATTGCTTTCGAACCAAAAAGGATTTCTCATACCATTGAATTCCTCAAATATATTTCTATTGATTTCTTGAGTTATATGATTTTTCTTGTGATCCCGAACTTTTTTAAATAAACTTGATTTATAAATTATTTGGATTTAACATGAACTAGAATGAGGAAATAAGCTGATCTTTTGTATCCCATGTGATAAGATTCCTCACACTTGTTATGTGTTCTGGTGTGGGATGTCTTTATTCTTGTTATGTGATCTTGGATAAGATGCTCTATTCTTGCTATGTGATCTAGAATAGGATGTCTTATACTTGTTGTGTGATCTGGTATGAGATGTCATTTGCTTGCTGTGTGATCTGACATTGGAAGACGCGTTATGCGTGATGAAATTAATGAAAACTTACTGATTGAGTTGAGACTACTTCGCACAATTGCAGCCCAGCAAAAAAGTGTGGTAAACGCTTGAGCTGAGGAAAGATACAAAAGCGTAATTGAATATGTAGAATATGATTATGTGATATGAATATATGATGAACTATGAAGAATGTGTTTCTATGCTCAAT
Source organism: Cucumis hystrix (assembly GCA_025688845.1). Classification (NCBI taxonomy): domain Eukaryota; kingdom Viridiplantae; phylum Streptophyta; class Magnoliopsida; order Cucurbitales; family Cucurbitaceae; genus Cucumis; species Cucumis hystrix. The sequence goes on from CM046893.1 coordinate 16,973,748, forward strand.
ATGAGCTTTTATGCATAATTTGAAAGAAAATGATTTCTATGTGATCCATAAATACTTGTTAATGAGATTTGAACTATGTTGATTGCCTAAATTATTGAAATGAACTTGGTTTAGACTCAATGCTTTATCATTGAATGTGTACTGTTTGCATAATGTGAGTTGGCGAAATGAATTAAATTTACACGTTGTGGAAAATTTTGATTTATTAAAGGTATTGACAAAAGACCTCACTCATTAGACATTTTTGTCTAACCTTTCAAATGTTTTGATTTATCCCCCTCCCCCTCCTCAGGTAGCAAAGGACATGTAACGATCCAAACTTTTAAACTAAGATCATTACTCAAAATACAAAACCAATAAAAAAATAATGTGAAACGTGACCTATAGGTTCTAACACTTTTTAAAGAAAGTAAAGATAAATACATAAGACAAAAATTTAAATAAAATGTCTAATAAAATAAAAAAAATACTAAAAAAAACTGATAAAGAGAAGCAGAAGCAAAATAAGGTCCTCATATAGTATGTCACGGGCTCTTCCTGTCGCTCACCAGCTTTCCAGATCCTTTACCTTTTGCTGAAAAAATTAAACATAGAAAAGAGTGAGTATATAAAATATATCTAGTAAGGGACCTAACTGGACTGCGATTTTGTATGTGGACTTAGTCGCTTCGCATGTGTATAAGACAATTACAATACATCACTAAATAGGTTCATTGCGCTTAAGATGCTCACCATATCTTTCTGTATTGTGTGATTAATTCAATCGATAAGTCATGGGGCATGATCATGGCATGCAAAATGCTCACTATATCCCTCTTCATCTCATAATAGCTAAGTCCTCGTTGAGTACAAGTTTTTCTACTGTTAACCCAAATGCAAGCAAAACAGCAAGTTTATATGGGTGATCCAAGGTCGAACACAGGGAATTGATTCAAGTTATTAGTTCTAGGAATTACTTCTCATTTAGACGTTGTGAACTAATTAAAGGGTAACAAATGTAAGAAATACTAATCTAAGCTTAATGACTAAACTAAGTAGCAAGAGTCTGTAAAGAGAGGATAAGAAAGTGATATGGTGATTCTGTAAAGAGAGGATAAGAAAGTGATATGGTGATGCGAACTAACTTGTATCAGAGAAATGAAGGAATGAATGTTTATGTATTATCATGCAAATAAGTAACAAGATAATCTTTATGCGATGTAACTCACTAAACCATACTTATGATTAAGTTGGCTTGGTTCTCTTGAAGTCATTATATGCCACACATGGTCTTTTTTCAGAGATCCATATGACCAGGTACGAATTGGCAAGTTATATTAGAATGACTTATATAAATTGTATAGGATTTCGCGAATAAGGACTGCAACCTCTTGATCTCCACTGTCCACAAGTGTTCTCCTTCTGGGTACAAATGTTGGGAATGATCTCACAAGGAAAGACAAAACTCCTTCCTTGCGCGCATTAGTTAGGTCCTAGCTACTTTTCCTCTTAGGTAGTTGGTAACTTAAGCTGGTCAAGCGATGAGAATAGCTCAACTAACGCTATAAGACTTATAAGTAACACTCCTTATCAAGAACTTATCATCTACCTAAGCTACAAATAACACATTGACGGGTGGAGAGTAAAGGAATGTTGGATTGAAAAAGGCATAAACATGTAATATATAAAAAGAATGTAGGTCATAGACCACGTACAATATGCACAGTACACATTACAAAGAATACAAAAATGGAAGACATAACAATGAAACAATGTTACAAGTTAGGAAACAAAAGGGAATGGCCTTCTTCTCCACTCAGACTTCAAGCTCCCTCTTTCATAGTATGGTCGTAGTAGAAGAAGAAAGGTGAACTCTTTACAATTATAGTTTATCAGGACTCTCTTTCATGGTCTATTTAGACCCTTAGTTGGCCCATGTAGGCCCCACTTCTTCTTGGTGGGGATGAAGTACTTTTATAGGCAGCTTTAGGTGGAAAACTTCTATTCCTATAAGACTGTCAATGCTGACTTTGGTCCTATGAAGTCACATCACTCCAACTACCATTTTTGTCTTCTAGTGAGCTTTCCTCGCTTGATGACGTGAGTCCTCGTCGGAGATGTTATTCGTCAGGTGAGTTTCCATTGCATTGTCTGTGCACGAGATGTCCTCAGTGATTTTCTCCTTTCTTCTTGTCCACTTACCCTGCGTTTAAACATGAAAACCACGTAAAATAGGCATGATTCTTATGTAAGATATATTTTTAAATACTTATGTGTTTACAACATAAGTCACACGCTTTGATCATTTTCTTATCCATTTTGACATCATTATTCTAATAAGAGAGGTTATAATAACGGGTATTTATAGACAATATCATCGACCACTACTGGTTTCGCTAGGTGATCTATTAACTTTCAGTTAAGAACATAGTAACAATGTCATTTGACCAATGGATCACAACTGGGCGAGTGAGACCGTACAAACACTCCTAATCGTGCGAGTGTTCCTGTAGGAGTACCCCTAGTCGTGCTAGTGATCATATGTACACACTTCTAAACATATTTGTGATACATAGGTACACCCTTAATTGTGCAAGTGATTCCTTATAAACAATAGTACATATAATTGGCTCTAACCGTGCATGTGGTCCGTAGGTAGACTCATAATCATACAAGTGATTCCATAGGAACACCCTTTATTGTGCGAGTGACCCCATAAATAGAAACATAATACAGGTGGGATATAATGCTAAACAGTCAAAGTTAACAGACACACCACAATCCAGAAGCAGATAACAATCACATAAACATGACGTAAATCAATAGTCATAATAGTCCATAAAGCTAAAAATCCATAAAGCATGGAATCCATAAATCATGCTTAATCATCATGTAACATCAGTTAACATGTACAAAAATCAACTATGCATCCTAACTACCATCAATGCATAATACATAAATACATACAATCTCTTAAATTTAGTTCGAAAGGTTCAATAGTAGAATCTCTTACCTCGAGATTAGCTAAAAGTTCAATCCTAGCCGATAGTCAAAACTTTCCAACGGAGGGATCCTAAACGATAAGGGAAAACCAGTGACGTAATCAATAAAATTAACAATTGGCTATTGACAAAAAAATCCTCCCAAATCAATTTACCTAAAGTTGAAGTTGAAACCAATTCAATCTTAATTCGAAAAAATTCCACAGTTTAATTCCTCCAAATTATCCAATTGAACCTTCAAGAAAAAAACTCCAAATTAATTTAATTTAGCACCAATAATAATACTTGATGGGTAAAACTAAAACCCACAACAAAACTCATTGAATTGACCACAAATGGCTCAAATGGCCACAAGAAAGTGTAGAAAACTAGTTGACGCCTCGGCTTGGGAAGCAACTCGGTGCACACAACTGAGTTTGGATCGGTATGGAGCAGACTGACGTGGGCAAGCTCGAATGGTTTGGATGATGGAAAGAACGATGCGAAGGAGAAACTGGAAATGGAGAGGTTCACTTATGTTGGTTGGGTGACTTGCGAAGGGAAACGAGGACAAAGAGAATGGCTAATGGTGCGACTTTGTGACCAACGGAAAGAGAGAAAACCAACGTCCTCATGTGGCTTGGCATGGAGTGCGACGCAATTGACGATCAATAGACAATGAGGACAGAAGCTGACGACAGCGACTCATCGGACCTAGAAGCGTGTGACAGATCTACAGTGGAGGGAAAAAATCACAATAGCGGGGTTGAGGTTTGAACAAAGAGGAAGAAGAAAGGTTGAAATTTTCTTTGATGCACACAAACCGAGATATTTAAATATATAATGATGATGATGATGATAATTATAATAATAATAATAATAATAATAATAATATATTATTATTATTATTATTATTATGTCAACCCGCTTTGTTATGTCAATTGAGAAAATAGATGGATCTAATACAGAGCACAATGTCATAAAAAATATATGTTATTAGAGGACAATAATCGTGAAAACAACTAGAAATATACAAAACAAAGAAATTGATGCCCAGTTCAGTGCAAAATTACCTACATCTCTGGGGTTGTGTACCCATTGAAATGAAACTTCACTATATAAAGATTTTAGCAATTACAACGAAAGTACTTATTTGTAGACTCCCTTTTTAGTGACTCACACACATATATAGCTCCCTTTAATTTTCAGTTTCAACTTAAGCGCCTCCTAATAGTGAGATCATCTTCACCTTCACCATATTTAGCTAAGCTCTCCCTAAATACTATATCAAATGAACAATCCCGCTCGAGATCTACAATAACTATAGAAATTTCAACCTCAACGAGAATGCAAAAATCCTTAATAACAATGTACATGAAAGTTGAGGGCGCTTAGACAATCTCTAAGCTCAAAACACATTCAATGTACAAACTTTTCTAATAAAGCAACTAACTCTAAAAATGAAAAAGATCATCATATATAAATAAAACTAGCTTTAAGAATATCTGTTTAGGAGAGAATAAATATTATCTACAAAAAATAAGGAAGGCACATATGCGAATATTTGCAAATCATGCTGGCAGATATGGAAAAGATGTTATATACAGAATCTACATCCTGTCACGTAACATTGTTCTTGAAACAGGGATACAATGTTCTTGACAATGTCTTTGGCATATGTTGCTCTAGATTTTCTTGAAATAAAATAAGCTAACCACACTACAGTTTTATAATAAAATGAACCAAATCACACTACAATAATATGATTGTAAAAAGATTATTAATAGTACAATAACACATACTTAAGAAGCACCCACTAACCCAAGTATATAACATCTATGTGCAACACGATCATTTAACCTATTTTTTTATAGTATAGGATTTCATTTCAAAACCAACAAACAATAGAAGAAGTTATAACCTAATCTTATATAAAGAGTGTGATCCCCTTCGTTTTTATGTGAAATTCTCAACATTTCTTCTTAAGATGGTGTCTCTTTTGGGTTCACCATTCTTGATCGAATCTTAATTTAATTTTATTGTACAAAATATATAATAGGCTCTAGTACCATATTTAATAGTATAAGAGAGTGTGAGACCCTTTGGTTTTTATGCGAGATTCTCAACATACCCAACTATATATATATTGTTTGACAGTTGAAACTATTTCTATCATTTCTTTTAAGAAAAATGGATAATTGCAAATATGACAATTAAATTCGAAATATAAACACACATATATAGCAATATTTTTTTAAAAAAAATATGAAAATAGCAAAATTTGGCAAAGCTAAGCCTATTAATGATATACGTTTATTACTGATAAACCATGCTGTAAATATTTGTCTATTCACTAATAAAGCAAATTTGAAACGACATTGATGAATTTTGCTATATTTGTAATTTTTCTAAAATATTGTTGTTATATACTCAATTATTATTCATAAAATTAATGTACATAGTAATTACAGTAAGTTAAAAAAAGTATATATTTATAATATATATATATATATATATATATATATTGTTTTTTTTATCATATGATTCAACAAAAAGAATTCAATTGAAGTGTAACTCAAATATTGCTTAATATAAAGGAAACCTAAAATGAGAAGGAAAATGTAAACATGATTTTGGAGTATAACGAATGACACAGTGGCCATATTGAACATTCTCCCATACTTGATACTTCCATGGCGTTTCTAATAGATAGGTTTTCTCAAACTACAAAGCATGGAGAATATTCTGTACTTAATAAAAGGTTGGTCACATTCATGAATATAATAATTAAAATTTGGGTTCAAAATTGAGTGAGTCTAAGAATGGTGATAGAAACTCGAACGTGGCCTCGAAAGGTTGGACGGAGGATGGGTTCAGGCCTGACTGCTGGAAACTGGCATTTTTGCTTAATTCTTGGGTTCGTAAACCAATTGGTTTAGCCTCTCAATTAGTTTCTTCTTTCCTCCAAAGTCGAACACCACATCTTCAATCTACTCCATTAATTATATAACCCCAAAACAAAAGTTTCATTTTAGTTAAATTTGTTTCTTAATTTGATTGATAATTCAAATGTTTTGGAAACATAATCAATATTATATATATATATATATATATATAGTAACAAATTATGGTGGAAAACAACCACGATTTTCGTAAATAGAAAACATAAGAAAAATTAAAATACAATTCGATAACTATTTACTTTCTAGGGTTTTAGCTTTTGAAGATTAAACCTATGAAACCAGTCCAATTAAAAATTTATTTATTTTATTATTTACTTTTTCACTAATATTTTTTTAAAACAAAGCCAATATTTTAAAAACTAAAAAAGAAAGTAGTTTTTGAATAACTACATTTTGGTATTAGAATTCCATTATTGTGTTTAATTAATTCTTGTAGAAGATAAACATAAATTTAAAAGTTTGGAAGCTCAAACCAAAATCATTACTAAAGAAGATATAAGGTCTATTTGGATATCCATTTGGTTTTTAGAAAATTAATTTGTAAAGGTTTCATTTTGAAAAAAATTATAATGTTTGAAAACCATTATTCAAAATACTTTTTTTGAGGTGTTTTTTAAACAATTTTCACCAATAGAGTTTAAATAAAAGGGAGTTTCTTGCACAAACTTTTTTTTTGTCCGAAGTCAATCAAAACTAATTCTTAGTTTGGATTATAATAATATATATTGAAGGTGTAAAATATTTGAAGGAAATAGTAGGTATTATAGAACATAGAATTAATAGAATTAAAAATATTGTTGAATATACATACCTCTGCATGGAGTGAATATACGATTCTGTTATCAAGAAGAGAATAACTGACATTGATGATCTCAGCTCGTTCCTCGTTAAGGATACGAATAGTGTCATAAAACACTGAGCGATCCTCCAACCCAGTCGTTAAAACAACCTCCACAGCAGGGCCCATCTCTTTGATTTTCAATTCAGGTACATTCCTATTATGGGTTATTGGCAATGCCGAGTAAGACGATGAGGATGAGGCAGTTGAGGACGATGCCATTTTGGATCTTCTTAAACATCTCTCCTTCTTCTCCTCATCCTGTTTGAGCTTAGTCTCTAATGATTTGATGTAATTTATTGCTGCCTCTATCTGGTCTAAAACTGTCCGTGGCAACTGATCCTACAAAAGTTTGAGTGAAAAGAACGACTTATTGTAATAATATACGGGAAAATTAAAAGAAAAAAAAAAAGAAAAAAAAAAGGAAAGAGAGAGAAAAGAAAAGAAAAGAAAGAAAGAACAAACATTTGAGTGATGGGAGGGGAGAAGGGAACTCAATTTGGAGTAGAGAGATTTCATTTTGGTTCTGCGATTTTTCTCCATGACCTTTCTTTCCATTATAAAGAATAAATAATAATTAATAATAATATTGATGATTATATGAAAATGTGAAGCGTTTTAGAAAAGAAATGAAAATGAAGGGAAAGATGAGGGAGGCAGCCGGGGAGGTGATATTTATAATAATTGGATCTGGGGATAATATTCCTGCTCTTTGATGAAAATAGACACACACATCACGTGGCCGCCCGGTCGGCCGTAATGGTGGAAATTTCTCAATCACCCAACCGTACATATTAGCCGTTTTAAGGGCAGGAATTACTGCAATCTTTCTTCAAATTATATTATCATTTTTTAATTCCATCTTATCAATTTTATTAATTATTGAAGATTTTTAAAAAAAAAATATAACAAACCACAATAAAAAATAACAAAAATGTCTTTGTCTCGCGCATGTAATATATTTTGATCTTATACCAATATCGTTTAGATTTGTGAACCAAAATCTAAACGATTTTTTTTTAGATCCATTTGGTTTACAATCGTTTTGAATTTGGTTATTCTTTCATACATGTCAAATCTAAACGATTTTCTTTTCAAGATTTTTTAATACACGATCGTTTAGATTTTGTTTTTTTTTTTATACATTTAGATTTGGCTAAACGACAATCCTTTACCAATATTCCAATGATTTTTTTTCAAGAGCTTTTATATTTAGCACACAATATTAAACAATCAAATAATAGTTTGAAAAAAACTAAAAATGTATATATCTATTATATTTGTTACACGATTTTGAACTAAATAACAGGTTGAAAAAAAAAACAAAAGATAAATAGCAAAGAAGAAGAGAAAAAGCAATGAAATTAGAGAACAAAGAAATGAAAATGAAAGACAAATCTATAATATTTTAAATAAAATAGTCGGCTTCATGAGCTTTTTTATTTTGTTACACGAGCCTGTAAATATTTTGGTATTTTGTTATATTTGTGAAAAATTTCTTAATTATTTGGTTTATATATATAGGGGCATTTTTAAAAATAACAAAATAAATTAAAATATTTACAAGCTATATAGCAAAATTTTGATTCTATCACTATAGCATATCAATACTATCATAACTTTTTTCTTAATATCTCGGACTCAACTAATTGATTCAACATTTTAATAACTTTATTCAATCTCACTAATTTCAAAATAACCAAATTAAATTTCAAAATAATAAAATTATTATTTTTTAGAATTTGAGGATCTCAACGATAGATTTTGTATCAAAATAATCTTAATTAAATTTCAAAATTAAAAAATATCAACTTATTTGCTATCTTATCTCCAAATAACATTAATGGCTTGAATATCAAGATAACCAAATTATTATTTTGAAATGGAAAGAATCTCAACATTAATTTTATTTTAAAATAAATTTCAAAATAGCTACATTATTAATTTTCGAATCGAACAATCTCAACTATTGATTTCAAAATAACCCAATTATTATTTTGAAATTAAGAGAATTTCAACCATTGAATCAACTTATTCTAAAAATATAGCATTGTATATATCCAATTATGTAAATGAATTAAAATTAAAAAACAATTACATTAATTGTGTTTATAAAGACTTTTAAACTATGTTCATTTGACTTAATAACATTAATTAAATTATAATTTCTATTAATATTGGTTTGAAAGTGTAATTATTTCAATATATTGCGTTCTTATAAAAAATCTTTTATGTGTAATTAATTTGTGATATACTGTTATGAGTTTATCAAACTCTTTCAAGTATAATTAATTTGTGATATGCAATTATGAGTATATAATTAATTTCAACGCGTTAATAAGGTAGAGAACCTATCATAACCTCTTCCTAATATCTTGGGATTTATAAGATATCAACAACTTTATTTATTTTTTATTGGCTAAATCTCAACCTTTTTTATTTCAAAATATGCTGAATCTTTTCGTCAATCTTTAATAACTTTAAATTAAAATTAGTTTTCATATTAAATCTTAATTTATTTTTAAATTTTGAATTTTGAATTTGAAAATTAAAATTAGTTTTTGTATTAAGATCTCAACTCTTTTTTTTTTATTTGGAAATTAAATCTCAACCCTTTTTTATTTCAAAATAAGTTGAATCTTTCAACGCTTAATAATTTAGAAATTAAAATTAGTTTTCGTATTAGATCTTAATTTATTTTTTGAAAATTGAATTTATTTTTCCAATAAAATAGGCTAAGATATTGTGTTTTTGGATAAAATCTCCCAAATTCCATCTGCCTTTTATTAAATAACTAATATAAAATATATATTTGTTTAAAAATCAGCTAAAATTTCCTAAGAGACGAGGAAGATAACTTTTGTATCTTTTTGTTCTGAGTGAAGGTCTTTGTTCTTCCACCCCAAGCGTTTGAGATTGCAGGTTGTAGACTTGAAAATCAAAGGTTTTTGTGTATATTTTTCTTCTTGAAAATGCATGATGAATCTAAGTTTCTACTTGAAAATGCATGATGGAGTTGAAGATGAAACTGAAACTTCAAATGGAAGAGGGTAGAGATTGGGGTTTGCTCGCTTCAAGGTGGAAAGATGAGAAACGAAAAACAAAAATGAAGAATGAAGATCGTTGCAACGGGTCTAGAAAATGAATGAAGGGTTCTGACTTTTGATTGGACAAGTATATATTCAAGATTTATTAAAGTGTATTTATTCTATTTTAACTTTAAGAAAGTAGCTTACACTTTATGTATATAGGGGTATTTTGGGCTTTTGCAATTTCTTATTTATTGTATTTTTTTTCATTTTGCCATTTTTGAAAAAAAAAATAGTTTTGTTATTTTTCAAAGTGACAACTTTAAAATTGTTATTCTTCTGGTTGACCCATAAAAACAGATTTATTTGGTCAACAAATTTTGAAAATGTATCTTGTTTGGCTTGTTTCTAATTTGATGTTAGGCCCAATCTCAAATGCTAGACAGTTTGTTGTGTAAAGCTTGAGGAGAAGTTGTCATGTCTCTTGTGATGGTAGCTGTACACGTGTATGAAGGTAAGGATTTCCCTTTATTCCTACACGTTAAGAAAGAAAAGAAAAACAAGGAAAGATAGGGAAAATGAAATGAATTTACCTTTTCTTTCCTCTTCATTTTCTTTGTTCTCTACCTTTACAAACCATAAAGAAGTTTTCTTTATGGTGTGATTTGGTTTTAATGGAGTAGATCACACGCACCACTGATGAAGATGAAGGAGAAGAAGAAGGAGACTACAAGATTTACGTGGTTCGGCCAAAGAAAGCCTACATCCATGGGAAGGATCTCTTTTCTTGATGTTTGAAGATAAGTACAATAGTTTTGCCTTTTGTTTTTTTGTTTTTTTTTCTATATCTACTTGTAAAAGTGAGTGTATGTAAAATTTGATTAATTTTTTAATACACCTTTATATTTATAGGTGTTTTACAAAGACAAGAAAAATTAACAGAAAACTGATAAACTCTTCTTTATCTATCTCTCGCATGACTAGGGGTGTTCCTATGGGACCACTCACACGATTAGGGATGTATCTACCGATCACATGCACGGTTAGGGGTAAGTTATACTCTTATTCAAACGGAGTCACTCACACTACTAGGGGTGTTTTGAAGGAATCACTCGCACAATTAGAGTTGTACCCTACATATCACAGACATGATTAGAAGTGTGTGCCTAATATCACTCGCACGACTAAGGGCGTTCCTACATGATTACTTGCACGTTTAGAGATGCTTGTATAGTCTAACAAATCATCTAGTGGGACCAGTAGTGGGTCCTTTACAGGGTATATTTTATATACTTACTCTTTTCTATGTTTAATATTTCAGGCAAAAAGGCAGAGGATCTGGAAATCTGGTGAGCAATAGGAAGAGCTCGTGACATGTCATATGAGGACCTCATTTTGCTTATGCATTTACTATTTATCAATTTTTTTAGTTTTAATTTTTAGACCTGTTATTTAAAGTTTTATTTTATTTTATTTATTTTTGTTTTCCTTAAAAATTTTAGAACCCGCGGGTCATGTTTTCACATTATTTTTACTAATCTGGTTAATTTTATGTTTTACGAAGAGTTATTTGATATTATTTTAATAATAATTTAATTTTGGGACATTTTAAAAAATAGCAAAATAAATTAAACTATTTACAAGTTATAGCAAAATTTTGGATTCTATCACTGATAGTCTTCTATCACTATAGCATATCAATAACTATCAGTGATAGAATTTACTATAAGTTGTAAATATTTTATAAAATCTACTATTTTTAAAAATTTCCCTTTAATTTTCCTCCAATTAAGAAAGTATCTTTTGTTATTTGTATTTTGAGTAATGACCTTAACTTAGTTTAAGAGTGTGGGTCGTTATAGATAGACACTAATGTTTATAAAGTCTCTATCATTGATAAAATATAAAATTTTGATATATTTTGTAAATATATTGAGCAGTTTTACCTTTTACAATAATTTACGTTCTTCTTATTTAAAATAACATATAATTATTGAAAAGAAAAAGAGAATTATTTGAGAGATTTTCTAAACATAGTTATAAAAAATTAGAAAGGAAGAAAAATATACATTGAAAACTGAGATTAAAAGAATTAATTTCTAAAAAGTTAGGACTAAAAGAACACATTTAAGCATAAGCAGCTTGATTTATAGAAAGTTCTTTTCTTGTTGGCTTGAAGTAGAGTTGAATTTTGCGACAGCTTACGTGTTCCCATGCAAAAAGTTCCACGTGCTTGATAAAAGACCTAAAACGGCACAATTATTTGTTAGATACACGACCGGTTCGTTCATTGAAGTGGCCGTTATTTATTTATTTTAAACTTAACAAACGCCACATGTTTTAGATGTAGTTGTGTTAATAAATATCTTTTTATTTCTTCACAACATTTTTTTTTTGTAATTAATTAAAAATATGCCAATCAATTTTCTTAACAAAACTTGTTGACTTCAATTACATACCCATTTGTGTCACCTTTTTTTATAGACATATGCATGCATGATGGAGAAATTCTCCACCTCACATTTTATTTTGGAGATTGTTGGAGCAAAACCTTGAAGTTTTATACTCCATTCTATACTCAATATCATTTCTAGATTAAATTACCCATTTATTTAATTATTATTACTTTTTTTAATTTTTGGTTATGTACGTTTTTTTAAAAAATGTCCATTATTTTAAGGGGCTTTTGTAAAAATAGCAAAAAAATTTATGATAATAGAGCCCATATCACAACATTTTTTAAATTGATAAAAGTAGCAAATTTAAAAGTGATGACTCTCTGATAGTTCTATGATTATCATCTTATGTCACTAATTTTGTCATATTCGCAATATGCAAAAAATTGATGTAATGAGCTATTTTTTTAAAAATATTTTTGTCTTGATCCAATTTTCATAATTTTAATCCACACAGTTATGAAAAAGAGTCGTTTTCATCTATGATTACAAAAATTAAATTTAACTTGACATTCATATACATATTTATGAATACTTTTAGCTAGAAATGGTTTTTTTTTCTTTTATATTTAGATTGTATTTTTAAAAGAAGATGAAAGCTTACTTCTTCATTGATCGCACCTTTCTCTTTAAATAGATAGAAGATAAAGAAAAAAAAATAAAACCTAAAAATATATTATAAGAAATCACCCAAATCAACAAGAGTTAGGTGAAAGAGTAAGAGTGAAAATAAAATTCAAGCTAGCATAAAGTATTGAAATACTCTTACAATATTTCAAATGAAGCAATTACATTATATAGTTAGAAAGAAGGGGTCTTTTAAAAAATATAACAAAACGGTAAAATATTTACATTGAATAGGATAATTTCGAAAAAGGAAAATGTCTATAGGCACACAATGGAAAATACCAAAGATATCTCGCAATTAATTGGCACCCAACGGTCATAATATATTTGGTAAACGATCTTTTATATTTGACTGTACTTTCCTACAAGATTGTTTAGATTTGGGTAGTCCAATCTAAACAAATAATTTTTTTTCAAAATTCTTTGGTATACGATCATTTAGATTTAATCGTTTAAATTTGGATAGCCAAATCTAAACCATTTTTTTCAAAAAAATTTTGTAGACAATCGTTTAGATTTTGGTATACGATCGTTTAAATTTGATCAGCCAAATCTAAATGATTTTTTTTAAAAAAAATTGGTACACGATCGTTTAAATTTGGGTAACTAAATCTCAACGATTTTTTCAAGATTTTTTGGTACACAATTGTTTAAATTTGGCTACCTAATCTAAATGATTTTTTTTTAAGATCATTTGTTACACGATCGTTTAGATTTAGCTATTTTTGGTACACGATCGTTTAGATTTGGTTATCCAATATACCAACGATTTTTTTCATTATCTTTTATATTTGGCACACGATCTTAAACAACAAAATAATAATTTAATTTTTTTAAAAATAGATCTTTTATATTTGGTACACGACTTGAACCAAATAACATTTTAAAAAATAATAAAAGAAGAATTGCAGAAGAAGAAGAGAAAAAGACGATGGAAAGAAAAAAATTATAGAAGATGAAGTGAAGAAAAAAAGCCAGTTTAATGGACTTTTTCATTTGTTACACATGCCGTAAATATTAGTCCGATTTGTTATATTTTTTAAAATTAACCTAGAAAGAAACTAAATATCACATACATGCTAAATACGAAAGGAGGACGAAAATCGTTGGTTGGGTTGGTCTAACTAAGAAAGGCATGGGATGTGCATTTCTTGGGCTGACTAGTCATGTCTTTACTCAAAATATTTCAATTGAAATGAAAATGAAAGAGATAACTGTAGGAAAAGAAAAATTGGAGATAGCAACAGGAAGAATAGCAAAAGATGACAGGAATAAGAAAAATAGAAAATTAAAGGTGCACCCATTTATTTAATTATATTAATCTTGACTCTGCCTCTAATTATAGGATAACTCATAGATTTAAAGGACATTGTATTTTAATGGTTCCATCATGAGGCAGGACATCGCACATTTGAGAAAGACGATATATTTTTCATATATATATAGATAAATATGCATAATAAGGTTCATTACTTTAAAATGTATGTTATTTATATCTATCTTTAAAAAGTATTCCGAAAATATGTATTTGTTTTTTACAACCAACATATCTGAAAGTATGAATTCCACCATTTAAATACATTCTCACTATATGATTAAGTAGGGATAAGCTTCTGATTAGAGTATAGTTTGTATACTAAAAAATACAATGTATTTTAACATATTTATATAAGGTGATAACATCGCGCATATTTGTGAATACAAGGTAGCTTACAAACCACTTTCACAAATAGACGCATTTATCTAAATTGATTGAATATTCCAAAACATAAGTTCACAAAGTTCATTTATCTAAATTGAGTCATAGATTTCATTTAACTAGACAAATTTATAATTTTTTTGTAACTAACTCAATAAACCAAAACATAAGTTCATAAATCTAATATCCCATAAGAGAAAAGTTTAAAAACAAAAGTATCAAGCTTGGCTCAGATGCAAGTCAAACGACGACATGTCTTGAGGTGAATTTTCCTCCTCTTTGTTTGATGGATCCATTTTCCCTCTTGTTGTATCTATCCATATTCCTGACGCCATTAGCTTCTCCTCTCTATAGGGTTTATCATTTGCTCTGGTCATTCGTTCTTTCTTGTCTTCGGTCATCTTTACCAATTCTTGCTTTGTCGTATTCAACTATCAACAAAGAAGGAAGATTCATTAATATTTATAACTTACGTAGGATAATTAATCTTTTTCATTATGGGATATGCTTACATATTTTAGTATAACCCTCGCTACTAGATTATTTTCATCTATATTTGAAAGTCTGTCCTCACTTGGAAACCTTCTTTTTAACCTATAATTTTTTAGCAAAAGAAAGTTTAATTGTAATATTTAGGGAAGCATGGACCTAGCATTCATATTAGTTTACGGTATCACCTTGGTCTTTTGTGCTCGTTCTTTGATTTTGCCCAAGGTTCGTTACACTTTCTTCGTTATTTCTCTGTGGGTGAATTCGATGAAGATTGATCATGTGGATAGTTTAGTTACCATTATTATAAAAAGATAATAGAGTTATATGCAGTCAGGATACACAAATACAATGTAATTAATGTGATGACCCAACTCCTTTTAATAAGCTGAGGTCATTACTACTAAAATAAATAAAAACTTTCTTGACAACAATAAAAGAGGACACGAAATTTTCAATGAAAACTTTAAATACTCATTATAAATTGTAAATAAAATATGTAGAAATAAAAGTAGAAGTTAAAAATCTTAGTCCGAACCTTATTTAACTTGTAAAGAAAAATAACATAAATGTAACTCATAAGTTCTATAAATTTAAATAAAATACTATTAGTCAAAATACTATAAACATAAAGGCAGAAGCAACATAAACTGTCCCCTATGGCAAACCACGATCACTTCTTTCTTCTATCTCTACTTTTGCCTGAAAATTTAAACATAGGAACAGTGAGTATAAACATATACTCAGTAAGGGACCCACTACTAGTCTCGCTAGGTGTCTGATAACTTCTCATTAGAGTTTCATAAAGAAGTACCCCATAACTATTGTGCTCCCAAACACACGCTATCTAGTGATCTCGAAGGAACACATCTGGTCTTCAGCGAACCCAAAGAAACACCTAAGAGAAACTGGCCTTCAATGACTCGAAGGAATACTTAAGAGAAAGTGGTTTTCGGTGACCCAAAGGAACACCTAAGAGAAACTGGTCTTTGGCGATCTGAAGGATCGCCTAAGAGAATTGGGTTATAAGTGACTCCATTGGACGACTCATAAAAGTTAACCACACAAGCGTAAACAGGTGGTGATCCCGAGGGACATCCTATGGGTATGACCCTGACAAACAAAGTTAAGAGAACACCACAGTCTATAACATGTAGTATATCATAACATAGTCATATCATATCTTAGTCATATCATATTTCAGTCATAACATATCTCAGTCATAACATATCTGTCATATATGGTAGCCATCTATATCAGTCATCCATGTCAGTCACCTTATGCATATTAGCTACCTTAGTACATATGACATATATGGTAGCCATCTATATCAGTCATAACATATTTGTCATATATGGTAGCCATCTATAACAAAGATAAAGCTTGGCTTGGGGAGGGGATCCACCTCGTTTAGGTAGAGGAACCGGTTCGATTGGGGAGGAAATTGTGTTGAAGGAAGCAAAGCTTCACACTGCTGGGAGATGGGGAAGGTTGGCTTACGAACAAAACGCGCACGGCTAGGGAATCTTTGACCAACGAACGTAAACTGCTGGACGAAAGAAGACGGCCGACGAACGGAGGAGATCGGGAACGAACGTCACACGAATGGAGATGCATGAATGGCTCAAAACCCAGTGTCAAAGACTACACACAACACGACTACTTTCCACTCGGCCTTCTCTAAGCTTCGTCGGACCCGAACAGTGGATACTACAGCACGATCGTCAGAATAAAGGAGATTCACCGAAGAAGGGCAGAGTGCGGCAAGGGTTCTTTGAAGAAGAAGGTGAATAGTGTTCTTTGCATGCAATTCGAGAGGGCTTAATATAATATTAATAATATTATTAATAATAATAAATATTATTATTATATTTTCTTTTTCCTTTCTCTTTTTTCTTTTTCAAAACCACAAATAACTTCTCCTCTCCCCTCATTGAATTTTCTCATCAATCATCTTTTTATCCTCTTTCCAAAACCAATACAACAATATATTAATTTTAATTATATTATCCAATATAATAATCCTTATCTTCCATAACTTAATTAATTAATTAATTACTCAAAATCCTTAACTCTCACCAAATTAAATTACCAATATGAAAATTTTATCAAAATTTTATCAATATAAAATTTTCAATTTCAATAATTAGTTAAATATTCTTCAAGCCAATATTTAATTAATCCTAATCTCCAAAAAATAAAGCAAATCTCACCAATTATCTAAAATAACACCCAATTAAATCCAACATAATTAAATTAAACTAAGATAATTAAATTTAAAATTTATCTTAATTTTTGGATGTTACAATTGAACACCAATAAATCAATCTTATCATACTAAGTACAAACTATCCATCCAACAAGCACCACAAGAAAGTGGGACTATTTCAACCATCTTTCATCAGAGGCTATAAAAAACGTTCGAAAAAGATATACATTCATCGAAGGTTTAGGAAAAACCTTTGAGAAATATATATTTTTATCGAAGAATAATAAAAACTTTTGAAAAATATGTATATTTTATTGAAGGTGTTAAAAAAACTATTGATAATATCTACTTTTTATCGGAGGATGATAAATAACCTTAAAAAAATCGTACTTTTTTCAAAAGTTAAATAAAACTTTCAAAAAATGTAATACTTTCTTTTTAAAGATTAAATAGAACTTTCGAAAAAAGGTATTACTTTTTTCAAGGGTTAAATAAATCCTTTGAAAAAGGTATGACTTTTTTTTAATAAAACTTTTAAAAAAGATCCATGAAGGTTAAATATGTAATTTTCTCATTTTTCAAAAAATCTATTTTTTTTCTTTGCAAATTTCCATTCTTCTCTCTCATCTTCTCTCTCCATACCCACGATATCCCTTCTTCTTCTCCTTCCCCAACTTTTTTCAAATCGTCTCTCGGCCGCCCCAAGCTCCACATCCTCTACCGTGCACGACACAACAGTCGAAGCTCGATCATACTTTCGAGTGGACTTTAGTCCATCTCCTTTTTCCAATCTCTCCAGTTAACTCCCCATTCAAGCTCGTTGTTGTTCACACCGCTTCCTCCATCGTCTGTCTCGCTGGACCTAGTAATTAATTTTATTTTCAACTTGTTTTGAATAAGCTGATTTACGATAGTCCTCTTGATTTGATTAATAAGCTGATTTGAAGGAGGTTTTCCTCGCTAGATCGGTAATCCTCTTGATTCTTTTCGATTAATAAGCTAATTTACGTTTTAAGCGTTTTAGGTTGTGTTTATTTAAACCAATTTTATAGTGATCGATAGTTGATTATCTCTCTTTTTGATCTCTTGGAGATTGCATTTATTAAATCCCAACCAAAAATGTTTGATTCCAGGCAAAATAAAAACCTAATTGCAAATTTGCACCTCAAGAAATGCAAAACCCTGAATCTTTGAGTATTGTTTTGCAAAATGTACAAAAACTCATAAGTAATAATGCTATTTTGTCATTGCGTGTAAGTATTAATTAATTATATAATGTATTTTTTTTTCATCTTCTACTTCTTCACCAACAAACAAACTGATATCACATACAATCTTTTATACATAGGCCAAATTCACAGATACTTTGTAAATTGAACTATACAATTCTTAAAAGATACCAATGATTATGATAACGACATATTTAACAAACAGATAATATGTATTTGACATGACTTCAAATACAATTTTTTTAACTTTGAGATATTGAGTCAAAATGTCATAACTCAATTCATTGCTTCAAGTATTCATTGTGCAAATACAGAGATCAGCGAAAATTTTAATTACATATATATATCGATAATGTGATAAAATCCTAGATTTTCTCTTATATGATTTACATGTTCCTTTAAACAAATAAAGTTTAGGTGTGAATTGTGATCACAATCTCTCTTTCTACATGTCTAATAAATGCATGTCGTTACATGATCCACATTGATAATATTAAAAAAAAAAACCTTAAATTCAACTTCAATTTTACTTATAGAGAAAATCTATTGAAAGGATATCAATAATTCATAATATGATTGAAAGAATTCAATCCATGTCTTTTTCTCATTCCTTGTTACTTAAATTAATATATGAGTCTTATTTAATACAAACATCATTGACATAGACTGAAACATCCCATTCATTTCACACGAAGCAAATAAGAAAAAAAAAAAACAAAAAACAAATATAACCTTATGTCTCTCTCTACTCGTATTATCATCTCATAGTATTCTAAAAAATCTTAAAACAACAAACAAAAAAAAATTAAGAATTATTATTATTATTATATTGTTGAAGGTCTATATAGGCTGGGCCTTATCTCGTTTTACTTGGGCCTGGGCGTGATGTACGGCCTAGGTTAGATCTCTTCCTCGCTGTCTTCTCTTTCATGGAGTTCATCTTCTGCAACTTCAAATCGGCTCTGAATCTTGCAATGAACTTATCAGCTTTACTGTTGACATCCGGGCTTGAACAAAGCATTGGAATTGTTTAGTCTTTCCCGAACTTTCTTTCGTTGAATTTTTTTTTATAGAGGATGAAGTTGGAGTCGGTTTGATGAAGAAGCTCCGCTACCCGAAGAAAAACCTAAATACTTCCCTACTTTGTGTCAAATGCCTGAAGTGTTTGAAGGTTTGAGGAGGACGAAGCTGGAAACGTTTTAGGTTTGAAGAGTTTAAAGGGTTTGAAATCTTTTTCGGTGACCCTTTTCGCTTAACGTATGAATGCTTGAAAGGTTTAAAAGATGTGAATGCTTGATAACGTATGATAATGTTCTTTTGGGCAGAGTTGAAGAAAATATGAAATGGCTGTCTAAATTCTTTTTGAATTTTGAGTTTTGATGGAGATGAATTTTGACTTTTGGAGAAAATTAGAATTTTGATAGGTCTTGATTTGATTGTGTTGATAGGGAAAAATTAGGGGATAGATTCATTGTTTAATTTTTGGAAAGTTTGAGTCAATTATGGGGTATTTATGATTTGTAGAATAATTATATTTGGGATGCAAGTTTTTCACTAGAGTAGAAATATTTAAGTCTTCAGTTTTTTTTTTCATATTTTTTTAATTTTTCTATTTTATCAATTTAATTTTTTTTATTATGTTATTCTTCTAGTTAACCTATTACATAAACAAAACTTCAGCATATAGAGACAAACAAAAAAAAATTGGGCCTAAATCAAAAGAGGCTAAAGTAGTATTTAAATATTTTGAAAAGGGTAATTGTAATAAATGACCATTTGAGGAATAATAATTAAGGATATAGCAACATTTAAAAAAAATTACAAATATAGCAAAATTATCGTTGATAGACTTGTATCGCTGATAGACTCATTTGGTCTATCAGTGATAGATCAATATTTGCAACATGGTCTATCGGTGATAGACTCCTATCATTGATAAAATTTGACAAATTTTGCTATATTTGCAAATTTTTTAAAATGTTGCTATATACTTAATTATTTTGAATCTAATAACTAAATTTGCAACTATCCCTTTTGAAAATGTAGTCAAATTTAATGGCTTTATTTCACTTTTGGAGAAGCCCAACCCATTCTTATTTTAGGTTAATTTTTATTATGAAATTAATTAATGGGCAAAACAAAAAAGTGACGACAACCGTGACTGGAAAAATAGAAAAAGAATATTTCGTGCAGTTTCGATCTTTAGCAATTTGGAGATCGATCCGTGGTCTGATCGAGCTGAAATTTGACAGTGTATTCTTAGCACGAGGGTCTTCATTATGAACGGTGGAGATTTCGTTTGGAACTATCTATAGTTTGATTCTAGTGTATAGTTGGCTATCACATATTGTGAGATCTTTCTATTTTTCTTCATTGTTATTGTCATTTGTTGTCGGATTATTATTCTCGAGATATTTGCCTCTAGTTGTGACTAGGGAGAACTTTGTTGTACCCATTAAATATTATAGTGGAGATTTTGACTTCGGTTCGTAGTTTTTTTACTCCTCGCGTTGAGAGTGGTTTTCCACGTTAAATTCGTTGTGTCAATACCTTGATAATTATTGTTATTATTCTTGATTAGTATTCTAACAGATTCACACAAGAGTGGGATAATTAATCCAAGTGAAAAGTGTTTATCCCAACAAAATTAACGTGGGTGGAGGAAATGTGATAGTGTAGGGTTTGTATTGGTTGAATTTGGAATTTGTTTTATGCTTTCAACTTCATTAAGTTCAATACAAATGTTTTTGAAAATAAAAGTATATAAACAAAACAAAAACAATGAAACAAAACTAGAAGAGAAAGTATAGAAAAACAATTAAACACAATTGTGGTTTGTCTTACAATAGCACCACCACTCTCTATAAGACATGCCATGATATGTGTTACAATACGAAATTCAATAAGGTAAATATTAAGACATGGAATTAAATGAGAGTTTTATGAAAATTGGTAACCTATGTAGGTTATAGATATTTGCATTTATAATAAATAACTATATTTAAGATACTCACCCATAGATATCCATTTCATATAAAATGAAGGCCTTGTTAAAACATTACTAGAAAAAAAAAATCCAATGGAACAATCCTAGTGAAAGAAAAAGAGTAAATTATTTTATATATTGCCATTTTATATACTTTAATAGTTGCCTCTTTAAGAACCTTATTACGAAAACTCAATGGAAAAATCATAGTCAAGTACATTTTTACTCCCTCTTATGGATACATCACTTTAGTTCTCTGATTCGCTGCGTTCCATGAACAAACTTTTCAAATAATGTTGTGGTTAATGTCTTTTACAAATATGTTCGCCAAGTTTTCTTCTGAAGAAATTTGTTGAACACTAATGTGTTTTATAAATTATTTTTCAAAGTCTTTGTGTAGAAGAATTTTGGTGAGATATTGTTGGGGCAAAACTTGACCCAATTTTATGTCTTATTTCTTTACTAGCATGTATATATTTATTTTATTTATACTCTAATGCAGATTATGAAACCAGGCTCTATTACTAACTCAACGTAACAAAAATCACCTTAAACAAAATCTAAACGATGGAAAACGAGTAAAATGAAGATCAAAGACAAAATTGTTAATAGTTCAGAAAGTTTTCAAATTTTCATGTGTGCAACCCTAAGGTTACAACTTAAAATCCTAGCTGTGCAAATTATATCCACATTTTTTAGTTCAAATTCGGCGGTTCGAATCCTATGAGCTGCAAATAATATCAGCCTTTTATCAATTTATTGCCACGTTTCGTCCATCCAACTCGTACGCCCCACCCTGAGGTCACACATTCAAAACTGCCCGCAAAACTGAATCGGATTTTTCAATCGAAAAATTTCTGTCCGCACGCCCCTCTTCCACCCTTCGTTTGCTGCCACGTGTCAGCTATCTATGTCGCTCGCGCCACTTCAACATCGTGTGAAAGTTTTGACAAAGTGTTAGACTAGACGTTTTGGGAGGTTTTCACGAGAAGAACCAAGTGTTTCACGGAGAATAAGTCTACGAGAAAGCCTTGAAGTTTAAGTTCACGATAAGAGTTCTATGCGAGTAAAAGTTGGTTAGTTCGCAAGGAAGATTTCTTATAGTAAAAATATAAGCACGCGATAAGGTTATTTGCGAGAAATGTTAAGTGTTTGAAGTTATTTAGGATATGGAGTTAGGCGAGAAGAAAGGTCTGGCAAAGAAAATGTCAAATCTGATTTGACAGAGGTTAACGTGTAAGATTAAGGAGTTAAGCATGGTTGAGTTGAATATTAAATTTACACGTGTAAAGTTTTAAGCAGGAGCTGGAAAACTGAGAAGAGTTTTTGCATGACTAAGTTAGTTTAAGGACTTTATAAATAAGAGGATTTAGGTAACTAAGTAGGAGATGTTGGGAGTTTTGTTGAAAATTAAAACGTTGTTGGTTTAGCTACGCGAGAAGAGGCTTGCAAGAAGAAGAACTTCTTTAGTAAAGTTTTGTGAGTGTTTTGCTTAATATTTTATGTCAAATGTGTTCTTATAAATCTCTACTGATTTGAGTTAATGATTTCAATTCAGAAATTATTTCTAAAAGAGATTTATATGAAAAAGTATTATGATGTTTAAAGCATGATTTGATTTTAACGTTTATGATATAGTTTGCACACCATTAGTTACTTCTTTCGAGTAAGCTAACTTTTATGTGCACATAAAGAGTCAAGGCTACCATGGTGTGTACGGGCTACATGATGACAAGTAGCTGGCTTATGTATTGAAAGGAGCGTATAATGCTTAGCTGCCTAAGCAACAAGGACAAATAAGGATACTCTCGGATGCTAATGATTCAGTAGTCTAAACGCGAAGTTACGTGACCTAGTGTAGAGAATGATTCGGAATCCTTGGCAAAATGAAATGGTTGCAAAATGATTTGTTAAGAATAAAGAAAAGTTTATGTGAAATGAATTAATTTGTTGATGTGTTTAAATAATTTGATATTATTTTGCGAAATGATCATGAAAAGGTTTTGCGAAAGGTTTTCATCAAACCTCACTGAGTCATTCGACTGACGTTTTCAAAATTAATCTTCCAGGATCAGGCGTTTAGGCTAAGTAGAGAATAAAGTTGAAGGTTCGACAACAAGATGAGAAAGCTACTAGGCGTTTACAAGTTTATTTATTGTAACTTTTGGTTAAGAGTTGTTTCGGTACATTGTTGTATTAAATGTCTGTTATTAATAAAGTGTAAGTTTTGGCTGAATTGATCACATTAAGTTTTTCGCATTAAGAAAGTGTTTGGCGTTCAGTACGACTTCTGTTGCATTATGTTTTCTCTTTGTATTTAAAAGGTTTTGAGGTTGAATTAGTCGATAAAAAATTTTCAAGGCTATAACTAAGTCACACCATTTTCCCATTACTCCGACGTTTTGGTCATATTGCGATTAAGAGTGTGATACTTGAACTCCAAAACAATTTGACAAAGAATCATTTTAAAACGCTTACTGAGCATTAATTTTTGCTATACATTTTCGTCCGTCGATACGCTTTGTTCTATCTCCTTTTATATACCCTCTTTTGATTTATGCTATACATGTAGTATTATCTTCAAATAATATCATTGCTTAAATTTTTATCACATTATCACAAAACACATGTTTCGAATATGATTAGTCATTGGCCTGAACTATACACATTCTCTCAACTAACTTCTTAAATTGCAAGAATTTCTACATGATTTCACCAAGTGGCTTAATGATTTGTTTTATAGATCGTTAAGATATAACAATTCCTTCAAATGTAAATAGATAACGATCTTACTTTGTGTGGGTCAGATAAATATGCAAAATAATTTGCATAACTAATTAACTAGATCAAAGTTTGATTTGTTTGAATGAAATAAACCCATATCAATCGTCCTCAAAGATAACAGAGTACATGCCTAACTCCATTTCAATGTTTTTTGTTGGAAAAGAACTATATTTTGCTAATAAATTTAATGAAAATGCTATATCTAATTTTGTGTTGTTAACAATATACATTAGTGCACCTATTGCACTAAGATATAGTACTTTAGGACCAAGTAACTCTTCATTACCTTCTCGAGGTCGAAAATATCATTTTTCACATTTAGTGATCAAACTACCATTGAAATGTTCAATGGGTGTGAGTTGTCCATGTAGAATCTTTTTAGAATCTTTTCTTTATATCTTGATTGATGAATAAAAATTCCATCAGCTAAATGCTCGATTTGCAAGCCAAGACAATTTTTTTCCAAGATCCTTCATCTCAGATTCTTTTTTGAGATATTCTATTGCCTTTGAAAGCTCTTTAGAGTTCCAATTATGTTTAAATCATTAATATATACAACTATAATAACAAACCTTGACTGTGATTTCTTAATAAAGATATATGGACAAACCAAATATTGTTTTGATAACCTTCTTCCAATACACATTCACTGTCAAGCTTCGTCCTAAATGTCACTTTATGCAACTAAGTGGAGGTGTGTGGCCTAGACAGCCAACGCGTATCACACCGCGTGATAGATGCTGAACGTCTAGTAAGTGGAACAACTTCTTAAAAAAATAATTTAGAAACACGGAATGTGAACATGAATGAAACAAGTGGACTTCATTGATGTTGCAAAAAAGTAGAGTACATCTGATACTTAATACAAAGTCTCTTTGAAATGACAAAATACATTACAATAACAATTAGATTCTTCTTGCCTAGCTTTTATATGCTATGCGAGCTGACGATGATCACTCCCAAAATGATGCATTCTTACAAGGCACGATGGGTGATCAAGGCTACAAGTTCAATGCTGGATGTCCTTCACTACCTGAAGGGATAAAACAAAACATTTGAAAGGTTAAACGAAAACGTTTAGTGAGAGGAATCTTTTATCAAAACCTTTGATACAATTTAACGCGATATAAATAATATATAAGGCAATAATTATATCTTTGAGTTTAAAACACTCATTCAAGGTGCTAAGCATTTTTTAATATTTCAATTTCATCAACAATTCACAATTCTCAGAAAGAACCACTTCTTTTACCATTCATCATAATTCATATGGAAAACCATTTCAATTCTTTCACAGTAATTCCTATTGTGTTGAATGCTTCATGCATACTACATAATCACTCCACATAATCATTCTATTATTCAATTACATCTTTGTACCCGTTCCTCAACTTAAGCGTTTACCACACTCTTTTGTAGTTGTAGCTATGCGGAGAAATCTCAATGCATTTAGCAATTCCATCAATTCCACTACGCATATCGCGTCTTCCAATGCCAGATCACATAGCAAGTAAAAGACATTTCATACGAGTTCACACAGCAAGTATGAGTCAACCTATTCAATATCACATAGCATGAATAGCGCATTCTATTCTAGATCACACAGCAGGAATAAAGCATTTTATCCCTGATCACACAGCAAGGATAAGGTGTCACACCTTATCCCGCATACATACCAAAACAAGAATTGTGTCGTTAAGAGATGTGGTTTAGTGTGAATCTTTTAAACTCAAGTCTTATCGCTTAACACACTTACGATCTTAACACTTAATAACTAAATCATTAGACCATAAGAAACATCATACGCAACAGAGAGTTCAACAAACCACTTCTTTTATTAACTTAAATAATCGACATACAATATAATTTACAACATTCCTTGATACAAAATAAAGTATAACAACTTGAGAAAATTAAACGCCTTGTCAAACTTCCTCGCCTAACAGTTGCTTCATCCTTTCTTACCTGGCTTTAAAGCTTCGTCACTTGGGAAGGAAAAACTTAAAACGTAAGACAAAAGACTTAGTGAGGAAGTTTTAAGAAAAAAATTTGGAAACACGTTTTGATCTATCATAACAAGATCATTTTAATTCAGAACGGGCTCATTGCCTTGTTTTACAATACATCACATAACACACATTAGTCTCTTATCCTTTTTGTTGAGAGCATAGCCAGTCCTCACACCATGACTCATCGCCTTGTGGTCTATGATGGCCTTTTCATCAACAGCATCCGAGAATCATCTGGCTCATTCCTCATTGCTCAGGCTGCCAAGCACTGTACACATCTTTTACGCATTGGCTGGCTTCACTCCACCGTGCATGCCTTTTCTACATGGCTGCCTAAAATCCCTTATGTGCACATAACAGTTAGCTTAATGATAGGACAAAGACTAATGGTTTGAACACATTTTCACATTCATAATCAACATGAAACTCCTTTAAACATAAGCCTTCTTTTGAAATATTCATGTATAAAACGTCATTACTAAACAACAAGTAAATATAAGAAAGCTTTAAAATACGAAAACATATTTCAAAATCACTCACAACACTGGGTTTTCCTTTAACTTTATCTTCTGGCTTCAACTCTTCTTCTCGCCTAAAGTTTCCTTCACAGCTTTAACACTTAGGCGAATTTTTAGAAAACCATCAGACTCTTAAATCCTATTCAGCTTTATTTATACTACTCTTAAACTAGATTAGTCATCTTTAAGCTTCTCAAAATTTTGTCAGATCCTACTTACAACTTTACAAGTATAAGTTTAATATTTCACTAAACCCTGCTTAATCCTTATTCTTACACGTAAACCCATGTCACATCAGATTTGACATCTTCTCGCCTGGCTTCAACTCGCGTGGGCTTTCAAAACGCCTATAAGCCTTTTAAACACCTAACCTTTCTTTTCTCGCCCAAACTTAAGGCAAACTTCCAAAACAAAAACTTCTTCTCAAAATGTCTATTCCACACTTAACCAAAATTTCTGACCTTCTGTTCTAAACTGTAAAAACCCAACCTTCCTAGAAGGTTGAGTTCATTACTATTTAAATAAAATGTAGTTTTTTTTTTTTTTTTTAAAGGAAAATTAATTTATAAGTTTTGAGAAATATAAAAAAAATTAAA